>OY757934.1:25409744-25572244 GCA_963585895.1 Sepioteuthis lessoniana
ATAATTATAGGGTTTCAAGTAATACATGATAATAATTTGTAATAGGGTTTCAAGTAACATTTGATGATCATTTGTAAACAACTCATAGGGTTTCAAGTAACACATGATAATCATTTTCGGTTCGTTCCTAGTGACCCCGTGTGCTTTGACAAGCTGTCACGTTGTGATTAGTAAACAGGGCGATGACTGCGCGTCAGGGGAGTCAGGTGTGTAACTAGATTACGTGATAACCACGCGGCAAAATTTAGAGAGAATGCAGAGAATCGGGAGTCGAGCAGGGACTCACAGCCGATCAGAAGCGTTAGGTCGTCTCTAACAATACGGTGCAAGGGGGTGCAAGCGTTGGCACCCCCAGGTTCCCGGTAGAAGATAGGGGACAAGAAGAAGTGCCCTCTCAGAGTATATGTATCCCCATCTATATCTCAAACTAATAACAAACTGTGGGCCCCTTTGGAGAGTAAAATGGGAGATATATTTTTGTATAAAGTGTTTCTTTCGTTCATTGAAACTCGTTCCTTGATTACTATACAACAATTTGTCAACAATGATAGGTTTAAAGTAACACATAATAATCGTTTGTAAACAATTATATGGATTTAAGAAACACTTGATAATCATATTGTTGTATCGCCATGACCAACTATACAAATACATATGCATGCAGAATCGAGCGACACAGTTCTCTAGAAAAATATACTTCTCGCTTTATTGAAAGGGTTGTGTGTGAGAGGGAGTTGGAGACCAAATAGAACTGCAAGATATTGACCCCCACTCTATTGGCCATATTAGCGTTTCTTTCCTGTTCTCCTGGGCTGCTCAACCGGGGTCTGGGGGCCCAGCCTCTCTGGGTGCTGGTTCTCTCTACCGCATCTTATCTACAACTGATTGAACTTCCTGTGCACCGAATTATATAATAGTTCGACATCCACCTTCTTCTTGTGGGCGTCACAAATCGCACTCATTCAACCCGTCTACGGTCAAGGTTATATTCTGATATTCCTCGACCGGACGCACCTGTTATTTACACAGATGCATTTCCTATTTTAACAGCCCGGCCGAGTCGGAGGTCAATATACAACAATATTTAAACAATTATAGGGTTTCAAGTAACATATAATAAAAAAAGTAAAATTGGCGACCGTAGTCGAGGGTGACCAGAACGATCTCTTTTCGATAGCTACTACATCAAGGTGTAGGGAAGGGTGCTACTCCTTTCAGGGAAAGGAGAAACATATGATAATCATTTGTAAACAATTATATGGTTTCTAGTAACTCATGAAAATCATTTGTAAGCAATTATTGGGTTCCAAGTAAAAAGTAATTATCAGTTGTAAACAATTATAGGGTTTAAATTAACACATGATAAACAATTGTAAACAATTTATAGGGTTTCAGGTTAGAAGTAATAATCAGTTGTCAACAATTAGAGAGTTTAAAGTAAACTTATTTGTAAATAATTATATGGTTTCTGGAAACATATGATAATCACTTGTAAACACTTATATGGTTTCTAGGAATACCTGATAGTCATTTGTAAACAATTATAGGGTTTCAAACAACATATAAGAATCATTTTTATACAATTTATAGGGTTTCAAGAAACACATGATAATGATTTGTAAATAATTATGAAGTTTCAAGAAAGTATTCTTAATGCAAATGATTTATACACAATTATATGAATTATTATTTCTAAAACTTTTTCAATATTTTTGCCACATGATGTACGGTTCGCTTGGTCTGGATTCTTTTGCCCAGTTAGTGAGGATGACCAACTACACTGGAATGTAAAACACTATGCTCGCCTGATACTCTTCAAGTGCTACTCACCGGATTTACACCTATGGTTCGGAATACAACCTCGGAATCTATGGTTTTTAGGATGACCTACCTTTGCCCGAGAAAAATTTCATGATCTATCTGGTTACTGTACTATGATCAACAACGCATTCACCTTTCGCCCAATCATCATCTTTGATTGATTACGCAGCGTGATGATCCAGTTCGAACGTATGGGGCATAAGTACCCCATTTAGACTAAGATGGAAGTTCTTTTGAGCTGCTTTCAAATTACATCCTGAGGGAAGCAATGTATAACGTTTCAGCGTACCTGCTACCGTGATACTACTAACCTTATCGAGTACCATTTCACGGCAGTAGCTGCTTCAGTCACGCTGAACAAAAATATTGAAAGTTTTTGGATTGAACTTATTGATAATATATTTTTGCTTGCAGGTTTAGCTGAAATATATAATAACTTTCAAGCAGATATATTTGCTTATGAATAGGACAGTCAAAAGTACTATCAATTCCGGTCTGAGTAGACCTGGGAGTACTGGAAATAATAGGAGTGACCCTACACTCTCCTTAAGCTTTACAACAGGAACATCACCAGTCGATACAGTTTAGTGTTATATTAGTGCACCCTTTGACGAAGAGGTATTGCTATGCAATGGATGCAATTAGTGTATTCTAAGCTCAACAGAAAAATCACGTCTCTTTTTTTCAGTTTAATTCTATAAGACTGAGATTAGTAAGAAAAATATAGTCTTTCAATTATTGTGCTTTATAAATTAATACATTGATGATATTGTGATTGGCTGACGAGAGAACTGAACAAAATACAAAGAGCCTAAAAAAAGACATTTTAAAAACACCCTTTTAAAAAGACAACTTTATGATAATGGCACCAATAAGTCTAACAGTCTGGAAATGTATAATGTGTTGAAATAAACAACTTCACATAATGACATCATCCCGAAACATTTTGAGTTTAACAAATTTATGAAATTTACATGTGCCTATTCTTTCGTTCATAGAATATGATATACCCGTAAATAAATGAAGTTAAATATCTGAGCAAAATAGTTCCGTTTAATTGAAAAATATCCAGCCCATACTTAAATGGCCTAAACGTGCATATAAATGGAGGTGCCCGTGGTGTAATGGTTATCGTTGTAGGAAATGGACACGGCGACACGAGTTCAAATCCTGGACGAGGCTGATTGCATTTCACATAACACTAATACCCTTGGGAAAGGTATGAATCCAATTATTTTCCCTCCAGCTATGGGTAAATAGTAGGACAGACTGGTTTCTTCAGCCTTGGTGAGGCAACTATTCTCGTAGAAAGAAAACTCTGAATTCAAACCTATTAAACTCTGTTTAAAAATTGACCTTGCGTCATATCCTGCCTGATCGGAGGGGTTGGTAAATATGGTAAACGTGCATATACATGGGGTTACCCGTGGTGTAATGGTTATCGTCTTATGAAACAGACACGGCGAAACGAGTTCAAATCCTGGACGAGGCTGATTGCATTTCACATAGCACTAATATCCTTGGGAACGGTATGAATCCAATTATTTTCCTTCCAGCTATGGGTAAATAGTAGGACATACTGGGTTCTTCAGCCTTGGTGAGGCAACTTGTCTAGGAGAAGGAAAACTGTGAATTCAAACCAGTTAAACTCCGCTTAAAAATTGACCTTGTGTCATATCCTGCCCGAGTTGAGAGGTTGGTAGATAGGGTAAACGTACATATAAATGTGTAAACGTGCATATAAATCTTATGCTGCAATATTAGTCATGTGACCATAATGTACGAGAAAACAACATTTTTACAATTGAAATAATGGTGATGCGCGCTAGCTTCATTCGAGCATCTATTCTTTCGTATCACGTCAAGTCTTCCGGTTTCCAAGACAAAGTAATTCATACATAAATATTCGCGTATGTAATACAGGAATTTAAAAGTAAAATTCTTCAACAAATCATTGCCAAATAGGCTGGGGCTGTAAAATACACGGACTGCACCCCAACGCGTGTCCTGGATATGATACTAAACAATCTGATTGTGAGGTTCCAGTGAAGCTGGAACCTCACCATCAGATTATCTATGAATCTATTTATGTATCTACGATACTAGAGATCATATAATAGTCAGTTGACTTGGTTTGGTTTGGTTTGGTTTTACGGCACATCAACTATAGTAAAGCCAAATGTATTTTATACGTAAAAACAGTTCTATTTCAAACAATTCAGTTTAGCATAAGTACACAGATTAGTTCTATTTCACCCCTAGATAGCATACTATCAGGTGCTACTACTCCGAGTCAGAGAAGACCAGGGAGAGATGGGAATAAAGGGATACTCCGCATTTCCCAAAGCTCCAGCATTACTGGAGCCTCACCATCAGATTAATTAGTATGATATCTGGGGCATTCGTTGGTGGAGTCTTACCCCTCTGCAGAAAAGCAGTAGGTGAATTCTGCAGTCCCAACTGACTAGTCCACGTTGGAGGAAATCCTAATCCTCCGTGGGCATGTAGTCAGTGCATTCAACGGCTCCAGCCGACTTGGTGACCAAAAGATGTCTTATTCAATAAATGGATATGCAACGTAACCAGTTCCTTTTTCGTTGCTTCCGTTTTTGCTTATGGGCACATTTCAAAACTATTTAGAAAATTTTCGAGGTGCCAGTGGTGTAATGTTTAACGTCGCAGGATATGGACACGGCGACTAGAGTTCAAATCCTGGACCTGACTGATTGCATTTCACATAGCACTAATACCCTTGGGAAAGGTATGAATCCAAAATATTCTCCCTCCAGCTATGGTTAAATAGTTGGGCAGACTAGGTTCTTCAGCCTTGGTGAGGCAACTAGTCTAGGAGAAGGAAAACTCTGAATTCAAACCTGTTAAACTCCGCTTAAAAATTGACCTTGTGTCATATCCTTCCCGAGCGGAGGGGTTGGTAAATATGATTTAGAAAATTTTCTAATATAAGATTTTTTTTTCACAAAAATTTTCTCCTGGCGAACAGTAAAAAAAACAACTAAGAAGAAATATTCCAATTTGTTGAATTGCTTTTCTCTCTCTCTCTCTCTCTCTCTCTCTCTCTCTCTCTCTCTCTCTTTCTCTCTTTACTTTTACTGTATATATTTTTTCTTTTCCTTATTGTTCTCTTTTTCTATATTTATTTCTTCTTCTTCTTCTTCTTCTTCTTCTTCTTCTTCTTCTTCTTCTTCTTCTTCTTCGTGGTATCTCATAGTGGTTCTTATGAGGTGTGTGCGTGAGTGTGTGAGGTGTGTATGTGTTTCTGTGTGCAAGGGATGTATGTGTGTGCGGAGTGTATGTGTATGCGAGGAGTGTATGTGTAAGTAGAGGTGTCTATATGTGTGTGAGAGGAGTGTATCTGTGTGTTATGAGGAGTGTGTGTATGTCAGAGGTGTGTATGTGTGTGTGTGTTAAAAATCTTCTAAAGTTGTCCCTGTTACCAACACGCAAACCGCTGGACAGGTATAAATGCGTGAGTAGAAATCGATGATAGCCAGTATACCATGTGACATCCCGGCGTGAACATACGAGTTTTTGTTATCAAATGACTTGCGATTTCAGGATGGACCTCCATCTTAAGAGATCAAACATCAAATTTTGCCAAACTCAGGGTGAGGATCAACGAACATTGTCTTTAATGAATTTCACAAATTTGTCCGCCAAAGGATCGAATAATTATAAATGGAGATGAAGGACTCGTCATAATAAACTTTTTAACATTCCAGGCAATCCTCATGTCCGACATGACAACGCACCCTCTCACGTCGAACGCGACTGCACCACCCCACGCGCAAGTCCTTTTGTGCCGTACCAGTACGTTCGATCTATGCCATTCACTTGATTTCTTCCTCTTCGCCAAAGTGAAGTTTGAGCTGGCGAGTCAGCGTTAAGAATTTGAGAAGGAGCTTGAATCGCATATGATGTTTTAGCTTAAAGGAAAAGACTTTGCAAGCATTAAGGAAATGCGAATCCATCGCTCTAAATCTGGGTGTCCAAGTCGACAACTGCGTAAATCTCAATCTGAAATATATAAACCAATTGAACGTTTTGCTTTGTTTAGTTTTATGGCATATTAACTATTTTAGGTTATCTAATGTCAAATCTTTTTTTACATATCATCATCATCATCATCATCACGTCGTGCTGGTAGCACGGATATCCCTGACCCTCTCTCGCCACTTTTCCCAATCATTCATCGCCTCAGGCAGGTTTTTGGACAACATCCCGTATCCTCACATTGTTGCTGAATGTATGTTCGTGCTGGTCGTCCTGCTTTTGCACGGCCATGTGTGTGAGTCCACAAGAGTACATCACTTATGAGCTCGTCCCTGCTTCTCCAGCAGTGTCCTACATGTCTGGTTCGTCTAACTTGAATAGTTTTCGTGATAGGAGGCAGGTGGCCGTACAGTTGGTGTCTTGTGGGGTGTTGCTGCCAGGACTTGTTCAAGATTGCTCGCAGCATTTTTGTGTAATTGCCGTCTAGCTTCTTCTCCAGCTGTTTTATTAGAGTCCATTTAGTGCATCCATATAGCAGTATCGATGCGACCGCTGCCTGGAAGAAACTGCGTTTCATTTTATCGGTCAGGTCTGATTTCCATATAATCGATAGGCTATTGATAGCTGTCCATGCCTTCGATTGCTTTCCTATATTCCAGTTTGACACCTTAACTCATTTCATTAAATATGGATATTTCTTTATTTTCTTCTATTTCTTTTTGTATCTATCATTTCCGTTTGTCTTTCTTAAAGCTATTTTGTCTGTTTCTTATGGTTTTCCGATTTCTTACTCTTCCAGTTCCGGCACCATTCCTTTGAAGACTTTTTGAGCCCACTAATTACAATTGGCATCACCATCACCTTTATATTCCATAGTTTTTTAGTTCTTTAGCAAGGTCCAAGTACCTGTCTCCCCCTTTTCGTTTTCTTTGATTTTCACATATTCCTTGTGCATCATTTCATGGTTAGCCGGGACGGCAAAGACCACAATTCCGCAGGTTCGTTTTTATTTTTTTTGTTAACTATTACTAAGTCAGGTTGCCTGGCCGGAATTAGGTGATTGATTTGTACCTCAAAATTCTTGTGGTTATCATTCTCCATGATATATTCTGATTTGTGCATATTCAATTTGGTAGTATGGCGAAACCTTAATTTCAGTCCATGGCGAAACCTTAATTTCTGTCCATGCTTTCGTTAACCTTGTGTCGATGTCCTTTTCGGTTGATGCGACGCTGCTTCCTAGGTAAGTGAATTTGACTACTAGTTTAAGAGGGGTTCTATCTAGAGTGGAGATGTCACCCGTTTGATTATAGCACATAGCACATATTATCGTATATTATATAAATGAGTTCTAAACACATTTTGTTAATAACATTCTTAAACGAGCCAAAGATCATTTTTTTTGCAAACAGATAAATAGTTTCACTTATTTCTATCTAATACGAATAATTCTATTCACTATTAATCATTTGTTTGCACACAGGTACATATTTACAAGTATTTCTATTTAACACCAACAATTCAATTAAACATCCATGATTTGTTTACACGTAGTTAAATGATAAACAGTTCTATTTCAAACAATTCAGTTTAGCATAAGTCAAAGTTAAATGGTTTCAAGTATTGTTATATGTCTCTAAAAATTTAATTAAACATCAATCATTTGTTTACACACAATTAAATGATTTAACAGTTCTATTTCAAGCAATTCAATTTAGCATAATTCATTTGTTTGCGCTCAGTTTAAATTTCAAGAGAGGAACTGAGAGCAATGTCAATGAAGGGGTACTCCGCATTTCCCAAAGTTCCAGCATTACTGGAGCTTCGCCATCAGAATGTTTAGTGTCATATACCAGGACACTCGGTGGTGGAGTCTTAGTCTTCCGCTCATACCTAGTCGGTATATTCTACAGCCCTAGCCGACTGAGCCATCAATTGAAGGGAACCAGAGTCAGATAAACAACCACAATGCACATGGTCCCTTTGTTTATCAACCCAACATACTCAGTATGAAGGGCAACGCAACTCAAGGCACAAATCATCATTGTTTTAGGGTTGCACGCACAAATCAGTTTTGTTTTATGGTAGCACGCACTAGAACGTTGTTACCGATTTGGTAAATCAGCTCACATTCTCAATTGAAACAACGTTAACTATCCAACGTCCGTTAATTCAAAGAAAGATTTTATTTTTGGTTTGGTTTGGTTTGGTTTGTTGGGTTTTATGGCATACCGACCTTTGTAGGCTATTCAACGCCAAATCCATTTTTATGTAAATAATCTGTTCCACCTAAAACAATTCAGTTTAGCATAGGTACACAGTTTAACTATCAAAAACATTTCCATTTCAAACTATTCAAGCAGTTATATGTAAGAATTCAGTTAAGTGTAAATACAGTTTAAATGTCGAAAAACAGTTCTTTTTCAAATAATTCAGTCAAGCATAAGCACCCAGTTTAAATGTAAGTACGGTTTAATTGTAAAAAGCATTTCTATTTTAAGCTATTCAGTTTTCTCAAACAATTCAGTTTAGCATAAGTATGCCGTTAGTTCTATTTAACCCATAGATAGGGCCCTATCAGGTGCTACCAGGCCGGGCCAGAGTGGACCTGGGAGCGATGGCAATGAAGGGGTACTCGGCATTCCCCAAAGCTCCAGCACTGCTGGAACCTCACCATCAGATTGTTTAGTGTCATATCCAGGACACTCGTTAGGGGGCGTCTTACCCCTCTGCAGAGGTGCAGAGGTGCAGTCAGTATATTCTACAGCCCCAGCTGACTGGGCAATACACAGAGTTAAATGTCAAACAGCTTTATTTCAGATAATTCAGTTTGGCATAAGTACACAGTTTAGACGTCAAAAACTGTTCTATTTCGAGCAATTCAGATCAGCTCTAGTACGCAGTTCCAATGTCAAAACAGTTCTATTTTAAACATTTCAGGTTAGCATAAATACGCAGTTTAAATGCAAAAATCAGTATAGTGAAAGAAGCACGGTTTAGTTCTATTTAACCCATAGATAGGACCCTTATCAGGTGCTACCACTCCGGGCCAGAGTGAACCTGGGAGAGATGGCAACGAAGGGGTACTCCGCATTCCCCAAAGCTTCAGCATTGCTGGAACCTCACCATCAGATGGTTAATGTCATATACAGGACACTCGTTGTGGGGTCTAACCCCTCTGCAGAGAAGCAGTCGGTGTATTCTACAGCCCCAGCCGATTGGGCAATTTATTTTTTAATTAACGTTTATTTTTTTTTTAGGAAAATATTGACTAGGTGAATTAATTCAAGTTGGAAAAATATGAAGATCTGCGAGAACAATGTGTTAGAAATAGCTGGATAACAAATATATTTTCTATCGAGGTTGGATGGCAAAGTTTTATTACCAACACAACCTTCTGACTAATCTTAAACCATCAGGCAAATTATATATATATAGGGTGTGTCAATATACATGAGACCCCTCATGGGACTGGAAATTATTAATAATAATGATAATTTGTGTTCTGATTTGTTTCAGATTTGAAAATAGTATACTTAAACAGCTAGTAACCCTCGATCCACAATGCCTTGGACAAGAGAGGAAAAATATTTAATATATTAATCTGGAGATAAAAAATCATTAAAATCTATCTCAAAGTAGCTGCAACCCATTAATATTACAATGATTTATTTCTGAGACAAGAAACTAAAACAAAAAAAAATCATTTCCAGGAAGATGATATAATACCAATTTAAAAAAATCTTTAATTCTATGTCTTTAGCTTAAAGGAATGATTTTTTACAAGACGTATTCTAAATGAACGTCATTGCGCTTGTCTCAGTAATAAATCATTATCATATTATGGGTTGCATCTATTTTGAAACACCCTATATATATATATATATATATATATATATATATATATATATATATATATATATATTCAGTACGCACACAAGCACTAACAAAAAAACACGCGCATCATACACAAATTTACAGACGCACACTCACGCATACACACAAACACACATACACGCATATATATATATATATATATATATGTGTGTGTGTGTGTGTGTGTGTGCGTGTATTTATTCTATATGCCTAAATTTATTCAGTTGGCACACACGCACTTACACACAAACACGCACATACACAAATATACACACGCATACTCACGAACACACACACACACACACACACACACACACACACACACACACACACACACATACACACATATATATATATATATATATATATATAGCTAATGGTCAGTCGTAGGTTACAAATGATGGGCAATGCACTTTACTTGCCCTGTCGGCTGGGGCTGTAGAATACACCAACTGCTTCTCTGCAGAGGAATAAATCCCCCATCCCCAACGAATGCCATGGATATGAAATAATCAGATGGTGCGGTTCCAGTCATGCAAGAACTTTGAGGAATGCAGAGTACCCCTTCATTGCCATCGCTCCCTGGTCGACTCAGACCCGGAGTGGTAGCACCTAATAGGGTCCTATCTATGGATCAAATAAAACTAAACTGTGTATTTGTGCTAAACTGAATTGCTTGAAATAGAACTAAAAATGGATTTGGCATTAAATGACCAACAATGGTTGATGTGCCATAAAAACAAACCAAACTGATACACTTCCCTTAATAGTCTTAATAGTAATGTCCCTTGTCACCACTTTACATAAACGTAAACAAAACTGTAAAGATCCAGCATGTTATTTTCATAAGAAACATCACCATCATCTAATGCTGCCAATATTCAATCTAAATTATGTCTGATATTTGTCTTTTTAGATGCTCAATCCGACTGCTTTTTGTTTTATCTCTTTCTCTTATTTACTGTAACATTAAGATAACATGTCGAATCTCCTCTGTTTATCGCAGACACTTGATTAGATAAAAAAAAAGAAAATAAGTAGAAATATTCCCACTTCCAACAACATCACAAGATTTCCCTTGTGTCATCAGTGAGGCAGGCAAGTCTGCCATTTTAAGCATTAAGCAGTTCGTGATATTTTAGAAGAGTAGGAGCTTATCTTAACAAATCTTGTTCGCATTGAAATCCAGTGCATGTTTTAAATCAGTGGGTAAATCGTCTATCACATCTTATCCCAAGAGATGATGGTGAATGCCCAGGTTACAGTCACCTCTAATCAGGCGTTTGTGTAGAAAGAGCGACATATTGCTTTAAAAACCAATATTAAACGTAAGCATTATAAGATATATTTCCAGAGAGATATTCAGAGAATAAGATAGATAGATAGATAGATAGATAGATAGATAGATATGAAAGAATGAGATAGATAGATAGAGAGATAGATAGATATGAAAGAATAAGATAGATAGATAGATAGATAGATACGAAAGAATGAGATAGATAGATAGATAGATAGATAGATATGAAAGAATTAGATAGATAGATAGATAGATAGATAGATATGAAAGAATGAGATAGATAGATAGATAGATAGATATGAAAGAATGTGATAGATAAATATATAGATAGATATGGAAGAATGAGATAGATAGATAGATAGATAGATACGAATGAATGAGATAGATAGATAGATAGATAGATATGAAAGAATGAGATAGATATACAGATAGATAAATACTAGCATTGATAGATTGATATATATATATATAGTGAGAGAGAGAGAGAGAGAGAGAGAGAGAGAGAGAGAGAATGAAAAGTTTGGCAAAAGAAAGAAAGAGAGAAGACAAAAATATAGATTGATAGAATGAAAGCACTGCGAATTTGGAGAAGAAAGAAAAAAAAAACGATCGAACGAGCGAAGTATGGGATGATGCAAAAAAGGAAAAGAAATTTAAAAAGTGAGAAAGGACATGAAATAATGCAAAAAATCGAAAATTGTAGACTTTCTCAAAAACATTGGCGTTAAGTGTAATGCAAACAGCCTCATCCAAGTTTTGAACTCCGCTCGCCGAATTGATTTCGACGTCTAACGATACGCCACAAGTGCTTCCAGGTTGAGTTTAGAGGTCTATTACCATATACGCATTTGGAGGTGCCCGTGATGAAATGGTTATCGTCGTAGGAAATGGACACGGCGACACGAGTTCAGATCCTGGACAAGACTGATTGCATTTCACATAGCACTAATAACCTTGGGAAAGGTATGAATCCAATTATTCTCCCTCAAGCTATAGGTAAATAGTAGGGCAGACTAGGTTCTTCAGTCTTGGTGAGGCATCTAGTCTAGGAGAAGGAAAACTCTTAATTCAAACCTGTCAAACATCGCTTAAAAATTGACCTTGTGTCATATCCTGCCCGAGCGGAGGGGTTGGTAAATAGGATCCCCAAGGGAGTCCTGAGAACGACACAAGATTGAATTTGGTGATGAATCTCTACTTCTGGAACATTCGATAATGCAGGGTTACCGCATAATTGCCCTTGCCAACCCTTTAAATTTGGCTCGGAAAGGTAGTTTGCCCAGTCCGCTGGGACAGTAGAATACACCGACTGCTTTTCTAGAGACGGGCTCGTGGCGCAGCGGATAGAGGCGTTGAATCTCTACGGTTCCAGGTGAGATAGCGGTTTCAAATCCTACCCAAGCCGGGCAGATGTTTACTTCGTCCAAAAACGTGGTGCGATAGACAACAACTATGGAAGGCAGTTATTACTGGGGATACGGTTACAAGACTCAGCATTCCTATCCGAGGTCGCGGTAAATCACCTGAAGAAGGCCAGAGGTGAAATTTGGCCGAAACATAGTGAAACAAGAAACAACACAAAAAAAAACGACCAAGATGAGGACAAAAAGTCCGCAATAAATAAAAATTGATTCTCAGATTAAGAAACCTCGTCTCAAAATGATTCCAATTAAAGACAACTATTTGTTTGTATTGTCAAATTTAAAATTCTTGCACAATTCCGGGTGGATTAATACCTTCTCAAAGTCGTGTCTAGTCTTATATTATTTAAGCGCTAATTTATTATATTCACTCAGAATGTGATTGATCGTTTCGTCTCTCACCACATAATCTACATTTGCTTTTTTGTTGCGTTTTGTCTATTCTTGCTTTGACTCAGTCCTTATGGCGTTATTTTGTGCTGCTATCAGAAGTGCGGATTTCTCACGCCAACGGTGACTTGTGATCTTTTACTGGAGTCTCTATCGCAGCAAGTCTCCTTACGTCTCTAGGACTCTTCCCAGTATTCTGGCCGATCTCAACAATGTTATATTTGGATGGTCTTAACTCCTGGAATTTCCAAGTTTTCAAGTTTCTCTTCCAAGTCTTTTGGGACAGTTCCAAATGCATCAACTACAATCTGTATCACAGTCATCCTCAGGTTTTAAACTTATTTAGTTCTCTGGCAAGTTTTAAGGATTTGTCTGTCTTCTTGCTTTTTTTATTTTCACTTTGGGGTCTGCAGGGAAGGCAAAATACACTAGATAAGTTTGATTTGTCTTGTTAATCAATACTAGGTCTAGTTTCTGGCCCGGATTATGTGATCTGTTTATATCTCAAAATCCCAAAGAATTTAATGCATCTTGTCTCCTGTAACCGATTCTGATTTGTACATATACCATTTGGTAATATGGCCAAATTTTAGTCTCTAGTACAATAGTACAAGCACCCCATTTCCACCCTAATCATGTCTACTCTTATACTCCTTTTGTGATTGTTTGTTGTATTCGCTTATTATATGATTAACCGTTTCATCACTACATCCATATTACCCATAATTCGATTCTGTTGAGTATTATCAATTTTCGTCTGATTATAATTGATCCTTAAGGTGCTGTTTGTGCTGCTGTCAAAAGAGATTCAGTTTCTTTCAAAAGATCTTTTCTTCTTAGCCGTGTCCCAGTCTCCTCGTGTGCAATATCCTCAGTTCGTCGCTTGAAATATTCATACGCTTATCATTTTACTCTTTGTGAGTTTTTCATATCAGCGTTAGCTGGTTGTCGTTCGTTGGAGTCTGAGGGACAGCAAGTCTCCTCAAGTCTCCAGGACTCTTCTCAGTATTCTGGAAGATCTTAATAATCCTATAGTCTGGATGGTTTCAATTCTATCCCCGATTTCTAATTCTGCAACTCCCCTTCCCAAACCTTTTTGGACCTTTCCAATCGCCCCAACTACAACTGGTATTTTCTTCATCTTCATGTTCTACTGCTTTTTTAGTTCTCAGGCAAGGTCCAAGTATTTGTCTCTTTTTCCTACTTTTTAAAAGATTTCCTCTTAGTGGACCACCGGAATGAAAAATTCTATTTTTTCTCTTGCTAATTAGCACAAGGTTAATATTATTTTTATTGCTACTACGAGAGTTCTCAAACTAGCGCTAGCTGATGGTTTTTCACAGGACTTTGAGTGACAGCAAGTTTCCTCAAGTCTCCAGGACTATTCTCAATATTCTGGTCTATCTTAAAAATACTGGATGGTCTCCACCTGTCCTCTTATTTCCAAGTCTCTCAGTCCCTTTAGCAACCCTATGGGGGTTGTTCTATGTACACCAATTACAACTGGTATCACCGTCACATTCATGTTCCAAAGTTGTTTTTTAGCTCTCTCGGAAGGTTTAGATATCAATCTCTATTTTCGCTTTCTTTTACTTTTATTCTGTATTTTTCCGGGGCGGTAAAGTCCTCTATTCGGCAGATTCTCTTTCTTTCTTTTCTTTTTTCTTTTTTTCTTTTTTTTTTTTTTTTACTATCACAAAGTCTAGTCTTCTGGCCGAGATTAGGTGATCTGTTTGTATCTCAAAATCCCAGAGAAGTTTATCCGTCTCATTCTGGGTCAGATTCTGGGTGGAACGTATACTACTTGTTCGTAAGGAGAAATTTATCATTATCATTATTATTATTATTATTATTATTATTATTATTATTATTACGATTTTACTCATTTGAGAGTTGTTCACATCAGATTTAGCTGATGGTTTTCCACTGGAGTCTAAGTGACAGCAGTCCTCCACAAGTCTCCTGGACTCTTTCCTAATATTCTGGCCGATCTCAACAATCCTGCAGTGTGGATGGTCTCCACTCTTCCTCTTATTTCGAAGCTCTCCTGTCCCTATACCAATCCTTCGGTGAATGTACCAAGACCACCAATTAAGTTACATGATTTTTTTTCAGTTCTCCAACAAGGTCCAGGTATTTATCTCTATTATCATTATAATTATTGTTATTTAAATTTTAGTGTGTTTTTTTTTAGCTTCTTAGTATCCTTCTCCAGGTCTTTACAAAAGACATCGTGATAGTAAAAAGAAAGGGTAGTGATTGTATGCATTTATTGTATGTATTTTTTTTTTTTTTTTGCTTTTTTTGAGATTTTTCTGTCCTATTGATTGTACTCTTCAAAGGAGATGATCTGTTCCTCAAAGTGGATTTTTTTGTATTTAATATAGACTGAGTCTTCCCGGTATCTTTTTAATATGTTCATCTGTCACGATTTTTTTATCTTACACAGTGTTCTCATTATTACTGGCACGTTGGTATTTTTTCTCATTTTCTAATTACAGGTCTTTTTATTTATTATATATATATATATATATATATATATATATATATATATATATATATATATATTTCTAAAATAATATATATATATATATATATATATATATATGGGTGCAGAAGTTAAATATGGAATAATTCTTGAAAAATGTTTTTTTTTTAAGTCTGATCAGTTCCATTTTTTTTTAAAAAACGCGATAAATCTAAATTTTCATTATTAGCTCTATCATTCAAGCACTTTTTAGAAATTGAAATTCAACCCAATATGAGTGAGCAAGGAAAGAAACGACAAAGAATCTATGATTTGCTTAACACCGAAATTAAGCCAAAAAAATTTCAGAAATAATTGGAGTTCCTTTATGGTCTCCATCAGGCCCAGATTTTAACTCCTTTGATTACGCTATATGGTGTGTTTTAGAAAAAAACAACAAATGCAACTTCTTATCCAAATATTGGTTTGCTTAGGATTTTTTTATGAGAAGCAATAGAAAAAAAAATGTCTGCATAATTTATTTTGAAGGCATACAAATCGTTTCGAAGAGCTGTTGATAAAATAATTGAAAAAAATGGTGGCCATATTGAATAAATATACTGTTTTGTGTCTATCTTATTTTGTTCTTTTTTTAAATAAAATTAATCTTGTTTTATAATCGAGTCGTTTATTATTATACTAAAATATTTCTAATTTTGCTTCTGCACTATATATATATATATATATATACATTCTTCGTCAGATATGATATCATATATTGGCGCAAACATATCTATTGGATGGCATGCTTTTCTTTGATAATTTTTAACTGTTATATTTGGTACATTATTCTTGATCTGTAATATAAGGGCCGAGGGATTTCGTTTTATGCCTTTGGTTTTAGTTAGGCTGAGAACCTTTCGGCTCATTGCATGTGTTACTTAGGTGCAACATTGACACAAGTGTTCACGCGCGCACGGAGCGGACGTGTCACTCAGATATATCACAATAGCCCAGATGGGAAACGGGACTACAGAGTGCAAGTGACATCACGCACCGGAAGCGCGCGGAGGATTTGGGGGATTTTGAAAAAGTCAGTTAGTTGAGTTGAGTCCTGCCTCGGAAGAAGACAGTTGACTTTCACTTGCTCTCGGAGGCGCGCTACGGGCGCCGCACGAGATGGGGGTGCAGATGGAAAAGCCAGAATAGAAAGAATGTATATCTCTCTCCTCATGTCGAAGAACCTTTAAACTCAAAGATAATAAAAAGTTTCGTACCTGAACTAAGAAGTCGTTACGTGTTTTTCGTGTTTCGAGATTCCTATGCTCTATGTATACATGTTATGAACAGTCTATGTACGTTTCGCGTAGCCATATAATGGCTATGTAACAGATCGAGCACCTCGGATGATGTAATGGTTAACAAGCTAGACTATCAAACCTTCACGAGTGAGCTGGATTCTTATTGAGTGCCCCATTCATTCGGACTTGTGGCACGTCCAAGCAAAAAGCTTAGTAAATTTCTATTACATTGCTCTTGATCTATTTTTCTACTAGTTCATATAGTTAAGTCACTGAGAATAGTTGCTGTTTTTGGTTCTGGTTGCTGTTAACACCATTTTTCACTCTTCAATATTCTATAGTATTTGCCTATTTTCCAATGAATATAATGTCCTATTTTATCAGGCCTTTCTTTATATCTTGTTGGTGTTAGGATTAGGAAACTAGGCACTAAGAGGTCAATTAATTCATTCAATGTACATATTGTTTTTTCCCCTTCTTTTTTTATAATGGTTGCCTGATAGTTTCTAATTGGTAGGCTCCGGTTCTTTGCTTCTATAATTGACCTCTTCTTTTTCCGCTTTCAGTCCAGTACTTTTTAGCCATCGATTAATCTTTATTATATCAATATAAGCATTTCATATTCTTTGTGAGTATCGTCCATGAGAGGGTTTTTGTTCCACTGGCGTCTTTTAATTGATTTAGTCCTTGGACTTTTGCTTCTTCCATAGTGTTTTTTGCTATCAATATTGCCTTCTCTTTTATGTCTATTTCTTTTGATGTGAGGTCGTGTTGATTAGCACATTTATTACTTTCTTTACAAATAGAATATTTTTTCTTTTCCTTCTCGTTTATGTTTAATTACTGCAGCATCCAATCCGTTGCAATGTGTAAGTACTTCTTAAATCCTATAGTGGGTGTTTTGTTGGTCAATATTAGTTGGATTACTTTTTTCCCACAATTTTCTCTCTTGATGTAGAGATTTTTTTAAATATCTGCCCTTGGATGATGCATTCTATGTCAGCTCATTAGTTTCTTAACTTCAGTATCCATTTTATTCATTTCATCAAGCATCTAGTTTGATTTGGTTTGGTTTTATGGCATATCAACCACTGAAGATCATTCAATGCCAAATCATATATATATATATATATATATATATATCGAAAGTGAGTAAACGGGGAGGTAACTCTTCTGTCCTCTTCTACCCCCTCCCACCCTTCCCTCCTGTGTTTATTCTGTATGTCATTTAATTTATCCATTGGATCTGAAGAAGTCCTGTTTTCTTTTGGTGTTATTGATATTGATAACAGAATGGAAATAAATTTATAATCCTAATGTGACCGATTTTTCTTTTTCTTAAAAAAATTATTGGTCTGTGATGTTAGTCTCATTGAGATCTTTACCAGGAAAATTTTAAATGTTCTAGTGGAATGAATTTATTCTGATGGAATTATTCCCGACTCCGGTTTATCTTCACTGAATAATATATATATATATATATATAGCTTGATCTTTAGTATATGTAATATTCCCATCTATGGGTCAAATCTATCTATCTATCTCTCTATGACCCATAGATGGGAATATATATATATATATATATATATATATATATATATTTAACATATGATATAATATTTTAAAACGAGACTGAGCTCATTTTTTTACGCAGGTAAATGGTTTCACTTATTTCTATCTAAAATAAATACACAGTTAAACGATCAAACAGTTCAACAAATCATAAGTATAGATTTGTTTACACACAGTCAAATAATCTAACAGTTTATTTCAAACAAATTCTGTTTAGCACGTCAATAAATTTAAATGGTTCCAAGTATTGATATGTATCACTAACAATTTAATTAAACATCAGTCATTTGTTTACATTCAGTTAAATGATAAAACAGACCTATTTAAAACAATTCAGTTTAGGATGAATACACAGTTGAAATACCAAACAGTTCTATCTAACCCATAGATAGGACCCGATCAGGTGCAGCCACTCCGAGCCTGAGTTGACCTGAGAGCAATAGCAATGAAAGGGTAGTCCACAATCCTCAAAACTCCAACATAAATGAAGCTTCCCTATCAGATTGTTAAGTATCATATCTAGGATACTCGTTGGGACAGTCTTACTCCTCTGCAGAGATGGAGTCGGTGTATTTTCTTGCGTTTGCATGATAGTGGTCATTTTACTGGAGCCTCACCATCAGATTATTTAGTGTCCTATATCAGGACGTTCGTTGAAAGGGTCTTACCTCTCTGCAGAGATGTTGTCGGTGTATTCTACAGTTCCTACTGACTGAGCCATCCAGTTTATTATACAAAAACTGGTGTTGTTATTGCTATGACTTTATTTTTGGCTTTCAATTCTGTTCTTACACTTCTTTTAAATTATTTTCTGATTTTTTCTTTATTTATTGCATGTTTAATTCTGTCGTTTTACTAATTACTAAATATTTACTGGTTTTATTGTGTTCTAACTCTATAATATCAGTGTTCCTATCGAGATTGCTTTAGACTTCACTAGTAAGCCTTTCTTCCATGTGACTTTTGCATATTCTTCCAGATCAAATTGCATTCCTACGTCTTCAACTAAGTCTTTTTACTGTGCTTGATCATATTTACCAACCTCTCCGCTCGGGCAGGATATGACACAAGGTCAGTTTTTAAGCGGAGTTTAACAGGTTTGAATTCAGAGTTTTCTTTCTCCTAGACTAGTTGCCTCACCAAGGCTGAAGAACCTAGTCTGCCCTACTATTTACCCATAGCTGGTTGGAGAATAATTGGATTCATACCTTTCCCAAGGCTATTAGTGCTATGTGAAATGCAATTAGTCTCGTCCAGGGTTTGAACTCGTGTCGCCGTATCCATTCCCTACGACGATAACCATTACACCACGGGCACCTCCTTTTTACTGTGCTTGATATACCTTCTAATTCGTCATCATTGGTTGCATATAACTTTAAATTCTCCTTATAGAATAGTGATTTATTTTTTAGAAGCTGTGTTATATTCATAAGCTGTGGTTTTAATTTCTACGAAGAGAGATATTTGAGCCATAAAAAATGAAAAGCAGAAAGTACGTTTCCTTGGAATATTCCATTGCTAATGCACAGATTATTAATTTTGAACTTGTCTTTTTCATGGATTTATCTGACGTATATATGCTATCTTTCCATTTTGTGTTTTAGGAGTGTTACTGTAACTGATAATATCTATATAATTTTTGGAAACTTTAAAATCCAGTCGTGTATTACGCTATCAAAACCTTTCAGTTGTCAATTTAAGCTATACTTAGATTTTTTTACATGGATCAACAATTCTCTAAGATCATCTTGTTTATGAGGAGCTGGTCTTTGAAACGATATGATTCATTTTTTGCATCTCTTTTGTTTTAAAGGGAAGTTGTCATTACATTCGATGCATTTGATTATCCTTGCCTTTAGAATTGATATCATTATTTTTTTGTGGAAAAGCATCTGATTAGTCGGTTGTTTTTTGGCATTTGTTGTGTATTTTCACTTTGATAGTAGTTATGATACTACTTCTGTGAGCCAATCAGGCATTTGCTCAACTTCTTTTATGATTTATGAAATAAGTTTCTTCATTACTTGATGTGCGGTGGAGAGGGGGTGGAACTAAAACTTTGTTATTTATTTATTCATTCCCGGTGACTTCCATTTATTTGTGAACTTAAGAGTATTTATACTTTTTCCAATGAAATATCTTTGTTTTATTGCTTTTTCGTGACTTTTTTTATTCTCAATTCATCTAGTTGTTTTATTAAATTATTTCTTATGGTTCCATATTTTACTTCAAAAGGATTTCAAATCAACAATCATGGGGGGGGGAGTCCCTAAGAGTTACCGTTTCTTTTCCTGTTCCTCGAGAGAAGTTTTTGGGTCATCTAGAAATGTTTTGCTGTGTCTATAAAGAATTTTGGTTTGGTTTGATTTTATGGCACATAAACCATAGTAGATTTTTATTGCCAATATATAGAAACAGTTCTATTTCAAACAAGAAATTTTAGCATACAAAAACAATTTTATTTCAAACAATAAAGTTTTGCATAAGTACACAGTTTCAATATAAAAAAAATACCATATCGAACAATTTAGTTTCCCAAAAGAATGCAGTTTAAATGTCAAAATAGTCCTCTTTCGAAAATGCTCATACTGTTCTAGTTAACGCAGTTCAATTTAGCACAAGTCATTTGTTTGGTTTAGTTTTTATAGTATATCGATCATTGTAGGTTATTTAATGGCAAATCCATTTTCATACCTATAAACAGTTCTATTTCTAACAATTCAGTTTAGCATTAGTATGCTGTTTAGTTCTATTTGACCCATAAATAGGACCCGATCAGGTGCTGTCACTCCGGGCCTACGAGGACCTGGGAGCGATGGCGATAAAAGAGTACTCCGTATTCCCCAAAGCTCCAAAATAAATGAAGCATCACTATCAGATTGTTAAGTATCATATCTAGGATACTCGTTGGGACAGTCTTACTCCTCTGCAGAGATGCACTCGGTGTATTCTATAGCGTTTGCATAAAAGTAGTCATTTTACTGGAGCCTCAGCATCAGATTATTTATTGTCATATATCAGGACACTCGTTGGGAGGGTCTTATCCCTCTGTAGAGATACAGTCGGTGTATTCTACTGCCCCAACCAACCGGGTCATAAAGAATTTTGTTCATTTTTTAAATCTCCGGGCAGCATGGGCTTTTGGTTGGACTTTTTAGTTTTCCAACTTTCTTTTTTTTTTATCAGAGTCTTATCAATTGATATTTCACATATTTCATTATCATCATGTCGTGCTGGTAGCACGGATATCCCTGACTCTCTCTCGCCACTTTTCCCTGTCGTTCATCGCCTCTGGCAGGTCTTCTGGACTACATCCCGTATCCTTACATAGTTGCTGAATGTATGTTCGTGCTGGTCGTCCTGCTTTTGCTCGGCCATGTGTGGGGGTCCATAGGAGTACATCACTTATGAGTTCGTCCCTGCTTCTCCAGCAGTGTCCTGCATGTTTGGTTCGTCTAACTTGAATAGTTTTCGTGATAGGAGGCAGGTGGCCGTACAGTTGGTGTCTTGTGGGGTGTTGCTGCCAGGACTTGTTCAAGATTGCTCGCAGCATTTTTGTGTAATTGCCGTCTAGCTTCTTCTCCAGCCGTTTTGTTAGAGTCCATGTAGTGCATCCATTCTTCCAGGCAGCGATCGCATCGATACTGCTATATAGCAGTATCGATGCGATCGCTGCCTGGAAGAAACTGCGTATCATTTTATCGGTTAGGTCTGATTTCCATATAATCGATAGCCTATTGAAAGCTGTCCATGCCTTCGATTGCTTTCCTATATTCCAGTTTGACACCTTAACTCATTTCATTAAATATGTATATTTCTTTATTTTCTTCTATTTCTTTTTGTATCTATCATTTACGTTTGGGTTTCTTAAAGATATTTTGTTTGTTTTTTATGGTCTTCCGATTTCTTACTCTTCCAGTTCCGGCACCATGCTTTTGAAGATCTTTTGAGCCCACTAATTACAATTGGCATCACCATCATCTTTATATTCCATAGTTTTTTAGTTCTTTAGCAAGGTCCAAGTACCTACCCCCCCTTTTCGTTTTCTTTGATTTTCACATTTTCCTTGTGTATTATTTTATGGTTAGCCGGGTCGGCAAAGACCACAATTCCGCAGGTTCTTTTTTTTTCTTTTTTGTTATCTATTACTAAGTCAGGTTGCCTGGCCGGAATTAGGTGATTGGTTTGTTCCTCAAAATTCCTGTGCTTATCATTCTCTATGACAGATTCTGGTTTGTGCATATTCAATTTGGTAGTATGGCGAAACCTTAATTTCTTGCACAATTCCCAGTGGATTCACACCACACAAAATAATGCTTCGTATTATACTCTTTTTGCGTTAGACTGCTGCATTCGCTTATTATAACCACAGAACCTATATTTGCATTTTTTTTGTATCTTATCTATTTTGCTTAGTTGGTTATTATGGCGTTGTTTTGTGCTGCTATTAGATTAGATTCAGTTTCTCTCTTAAGGTTTCCTTTTCTCGGTCATCTTCGGCTCTCCTTATGTGAGATTTCCTTAGTTTGTCGCTTGAAATATCCATACAGTTGGTTTTCTCCCCATTTCTCTTTTCTAGTTATTGTTGTTTTGTCGATTTTCATGTTCTAATTGATGCTTTTGGTCACGGTAATTAGTATTTCTTTGTTCTTTTTTATACATTCTTCGACTCCTCGCATTGATACATCCATGCAATCCTCAATACTGGCGGGTCCTCTTCCTTTTTCTTCTTTTGACATATAGTCTGTCTATGTCATCTCTCTGATTTAAGCCCATATCCATCATCTTTAACTTACTTGTCCTCTGGTCCATTTGTTGAAATTCTTCCTTCGTCTATATCAAGTATCTCAGAAGAAGGACAGCCCAAGAGTTTCTTCTTTTGATGGGATTCCAGCAGCACAACTAGGTTTCGACAAATTTTATCGTTTATTTATTTTTTCCTTCATCTCAACTTGTTGGTGTCTGCTTCCAATAATCCTAAGTATTTGTAAATTTTCTTTTTCTCTAAGAGTTCTGATTCTTTTTAAAAATTAGAATCCTATTATATCCGTTATTTATATTTTTTGCTTCTAATTATCAGCATGGCAGATTTTTCTATACCAAATTCCATTCCTATACTCCGACTGTATATTCAATTTTTTTTCGTTTTTTGCAAACTGCATGATGTCGTCTATTTACATTAGGAGGTTATTTCTTTTCTTATGAGTTAGTAACAGTTAAAGGAAACTAAACCAGGAGTGGGCAAACTACGGTCGCGGGCCGCATGCAGCCCACTGCACTGTTCTGTGCAGCTCACGGGAGCCTCTGAAAAATATAAGATAAACACTTGCTCTTGAATCGAGACTAAATTCTTTTAATTCTAAAAATGTGGTCCTTAGATAATTCATAACCCAGTGATGTGGCCCTCCCAGATTGTTCACCAATGGTCCGGGAGACCGGGGTTCAATTCCAGGTCGAGTCATACCAAAGACTAAAAAATTGGTACTTGATGCTGCCTTGCTTAGCACTCAGCACTATAAGGTAAGGGTCAAGGGCTAAGTAGAGCAATCCAGGGAATGAAGTAGCGCCCTCACTTACAATTCGGAGTAGTAGCTATTGAAAGGGGAGCTTTCGGGTTACCCTTGATTAAAGGGAGACATCTTTACTTTTATAATTGTTTACAAATGATCATTATTATGAGATACTCTAAACTATATGGCTGTATCCGAATTAGTCGTATTAAATTGGAATACTTGAAACCATTTGACTACGTGTAAAGTATTTTTGTTGATAAGAGTTACTTGAAGCAATAATTATCCCTACAAGAATTATTATGATTAGTTATTTCAATCATATAATTTCTTTAATAAAATGACTTCGGAATTATATAACCCAGCAAGATTTTACGTGCCCTAAAAACAACTGTAATATAATGGCGGAGGGATTTCGTTTTATATGTCTTGCCTTTCGATTTAGTTAGGATGCGAACCTTTCGCTTAGTGTATAGGTTACTTAGGTGCAAACATGAACGCAGGTGTTCACGCGCGCGTAGAGGATGTGTCATTCAGAGATGTCAAAATAAAAATCCCAGATAGGGATTGAGACCAGGGTATTTGGGTGACGTCACTCACCGGAAGCGTGGGCTGAAATTTGAGAAAAAGCAGTTCGTTGAGTTCCCGCCTCGGAAGAAGAAGGTTGACTTTCAGAGCTGGGCGAGGCCAGACGACTTTGTGCGCTACGGGCGCCGCGCATTGGTTGGGTTGAGAGCTGACGATGTAAAAGCAGTCAGCATAGAAAGAATGTATCTCTCTCACCTCATGTCGAATAACCTTTAACTCAAAGGTAATAAAAAGTTTCGTACCTGAACCAATTTCGTAGTTTCGTGCTTTTAGATTCCCTATGTCTATTTCACATATCGGTATTTTATGGGTATGTAACACAACTAACTAACTATCAGCAACGAGCGACGCAATATCAGTTTCTAAGAGGATTACAGTTTGTTTGAATATAAAGTTTTCATTCTCTTAGGCTGGTTGCTGAACTAAGATTAAAGGACCCGATATACTCAATTATTAACGTTTAGCTGGAAGGGAGAAAGGTATTAAGATTTGAACTCTTCTTAATAAGTTTATTTCGCCGGACGATAACCGTTATGCGATGAGTGTCTCCATCTGTTGCGAAACAATTGTCTTTTACAAGAAAGGTTTCGCCTCAATAATTTTCCACAGACATAATCAGAAAACAAAATAGTTATGTTCACTGTCTTTTCTGGTACCGAATTTGCATTCCTCGCGCAGATAAACTTGTAGCATTTCAGCATAGGTTCTATTGGTGTGATTAAGACAATTCGCGCTTGGTTTTGGGTTTGGTTTGACAGTGAGCCAGCATTTGACTCTTTCATCTTATCCCGCAGTATTAAAGTTCTTTTGATAAGCTCTAGGCGGTAAAGATACCATCCGGTGTGAATATCGCACGGCAGATGTTGAAGTAACACAGAATATAAACGTAATACCCGTTTTAAACATATGTGCCAAGACATAAAACCGCTTTGTAATCCACCTTCAATAAATGATCGGGAAGAAGTGCATTTAAAATAATTACCCATAACCTAAGAATAGAGTAATTGTCATCACAATCACCAAGGCATGCCGACTACACAGATTTTCTTGACTCTCTCTCTCTCTCTCTCTCTCTCTCACCATCCGTCCCTATGTTCAATCGCTTTTGGAATCCTGGGTTCGTTACTAGTTTACAAACACTGACGTGTCCATGTCTAGAAGTGCATAGGAGAACGTCCCTAGTGAGTTCGTCCTTATTTCACCTGCAGTGTCCAGTTTGTGATGGGTAGTCGGTAAGATGGGAGCTAAGTGACCGTAGAGCTGTTGTTATCTAGGGTACTGCTTCCAAAATTTATTCAAAACTGCATGCACCATCAACAAGTACTTTCTATCTTGCTTTTACTACCAGTGTTTCGTTAACGTCCAAGTTGGGCAACCATTTAGTAGTACTGATGCTGGTAAAGCTTGCAAGTATAAACATTTTATTTTATTGGGTGGTTGGTTTTGTTGTCTAATGGCATATAAACCTTCTTGTATTATTTAATGCTAAGTCTATCCTGCTAGAAGGGCAGTATGGGGTACTATTTAATCCGTAGCTGGGAGGATAAAGGGGGTCATACCTTTCCCGAGGTTATTTGTCCGAAAGTGAACGTAATAGCGCTACTGGCGTTCGAACTCGCTCACTACGATTCCACAGTCCATATCTTTAACAATTACACTACAAGGACACCCCTGAACTTTAATATGAGGGAACGAATGGAAAAATCCAAGAAAAAGCAATGTTTTATTATATCGGAAGATTGGAACTAGGAGTAACGACAATGAATGGGTATTTGATGCTCCTCAGAAGCCGTTCAGTGTCATACCCAGAATACTACTTTGGTGGGGAGTCTTACCACTTTACAAAAGATATACTTTACGTATTCTAAATTTATACGTATGTGTGTACGCACCTGCGTATTTGCATATATATATATATATATAATCGTGTATGTGTGTGATATAATATCATTACCGCAGACACATTGTTGCAACTGGAATCGAGCCAGTAAATTAGTTTCTTACCCAAACTGTTTGGGTTCCGCAACAACTTAAAATTCACAAGACACTTAACGCCTGAAGGAATTTTGCTGAAGAAATTTCCCTTAAGTGCATTTTTTAAAGGAATATTTCAAGCTTACTGTGACACATTCGATTAGATCTTTGCGTTTAACCGCGACTGACAGTCAAGTTATCTCGTTTTCCTGTGTCTTTTCTGAACAAAGCCAAAACGAAGAACATTGCCCGAAAGAATTATTTTCGACAAGTGTCGACACAGAAAATGTTACTATCAATTTATTGTGATATTCTTCCTTAAGGGACACGACAGATATTTTTAGAGCGCTTTTTACTTCTTACATCTAAAGACTTATTCAATCTAACCGAAAGTCTCAAATATTTTTTCTTGTTTTATGTTAGGAAGAAAAGATTTTTATCACTAGAGGGATGAATTAAAATCTTTAACATTTCTACTTTTGTAAATGAAGTGTATGGAAAAAAACAAAAGCAAAACCCCGAATTACTCTAAGATACGTGTTCTTTATCAATACTGATTTCTTGTGATGAAACGATATGACTGATCTCAAATCTCTTTGTGGACCTCATGGAGCAAATGTGTGATTATCAAACCAGAAATTATCTTGATATTTTGAACACACAGTGAAAACAGATATTATTAGATATCATTCCCTACACATTGAAAAACAAGCATTAAAATATAATGTTGCAGTTATAAAAAAAAAGGTATAGCTTATATACTTCCACGTCACACAAAGGAAAAACAAAAAAGAATCTAAATTCTTGAAGCTCATTACAGAAAGATTAACAAGCTTATTGGTTTGGTTTAATGGCATATCAACCTTTGTAGGTTATTTAATGCCAAAAGAACAGTAGTGGTACTATTTAACCCATAGCTGGGAGGATAAGGGGGTTCATACCTTTCCCAATCAAAAAAGTGCTCAATCTAGGCAGGTAGAGCAACATAAAATAGAAAAAAATGTATGTATGTTTATCCAACAGTTCGTGGCAGTCTTATTTGTACCAGTTTCCAATAATCTTGTAAAAAAAACAGCTGCATAGTTTTGCCAATAGTAAAGATGAATCAGGTGAATAAATACCCAATGATTTGTGGGAAATGCAAAAGTTGATTGCAGGGTAGAGGAACAGATGTAGAGAGAGTTGTAAAGAAGAAAGTAATTATATATATATATATATGGAAGAAAGAAATCTTACATATAGAGCGAAGGCATGGAATGCTATGGATAGGTTATCGATCATGGAAGTCGAACCTATCCGATAAAATAAAACGGAATTTCTTCCAAGCAACAGTTGTATCAGTTCTACTATATGACTGACCCACAGGGATGCTGACTAAGCATAAAGAGAAAAACCTTGACGGGAACTGCA
Organism: Sepioteuthis lessoniana; assembly: GCA_963585895.1. Classification (NCBI taxonomy): domain Eukaryota; kingdom Metazoa; phylum Mollusca; class Cephalopoda; order Myopsida; family Loliginidae; genus Sepioteuthis; species Sepioteuthis lessoniana. Next base: position 25,437,383 of record OY757934.1, read on the forward strand.
CAAGAATGCTACGAGCTATATTGAACAAATTCTGGAAGCAACATCCCACAAAACAGCAGCTGTTCGGACACTTACCTCCCATCTCTAAAACCATCCAAATAATATGAACGAAACACGCAGGACATTTCTAGAGAAGTAAGGACAGACTCTTAAGCGACGTTCTCCTATGGAACCCGTCCCACGGACATCCAAGTGTGGGCCAACTAGCAAGAACTTATCTACAACAGCTCTGTGCGGACACAGGATGTAGTCAAGAAGAGTATCTGGGGAAATCTGGGAAATGATATATATACATATATATATATATATATATATATATATATATATATATCTAACGCTGTCGATCCGTGTGTGTGTGTGTGTGTTTATACAATTTTTTGTGGTTTGATTTCGTTTTTTAGTTAATGGTATATCAATTCCCAAGGTTTATTTAATGCCAAAACCATTCTTTTAGAAGAATAGCAGTGGTACTTTTTAACCCTTAGCTGGGGGTATAAAGAATTTCGTAATTTTTCCAAGGATATTTGTTCAAAAGTGAACGTAATTGTATGGCTGGAACTCGAACTTGCTTACTACGATGTTGCAATTCAGCACATTAACTACAACGCAATAGGGACTCTTCGAATTCTATTTGAGCTTTTAGTGATGATGGAATTTAATAAATAAACAGATAGATAGGTAGTTGATTAATTGGTTGGTTGGTTGGTTGGTTGGTTGTGTTCTACGATATATCAACCCATGTTGGGCTATTTAATCCCGAAACAGTTTTATTTTTTGTGTTGTTTTTCACCAATGGTTGCAGTTTAGTTCCAACTCAGGATATCATACTTATGGTAACATGATATAGTTGATCCCATATCTCACCAGGGACAACAGAGTACAACTTTATAAGCTAGAAATTAGCTCGATATCGTCCGATGTAGTTTGAGGAAGTGAGGGTACCCTCAAAGTCACCTGGAGACAAGCTAAAACATAGACAAAATGTCCCGTACCGGAAACTGAGCCATCACCAGAAACTGTTCTCAGGTTTAGTTTGGTTTCTTTGTTTAATGGCGTAACAACCTTTATAGGTCATTTAATGCCAAAGCCATTCTCCTAAAATAAAAGTAGTGGTACTATTTAACCCATAGCTGTGAGGATAAGGGGGTTCATACCTTTTCCGAAGGTATTTGCCCGAGAGTGAGAGTAATAGCGCGACTGGAGTACGAACTCGCTTACTACGATTCCGCAGTCCATTGCTTTAACCACTGCACCACGAGGACACCACCAAACTGTTCTTAGTCTTGCGGCGAAAGACTCATTCACACACAAACAAAGAAGGCGCTGAGGCGCTTGCCGCTAGGAAAACATCGCACTTCTAAAGATACGGGTTGAAATAAGGTAGAATGAGCAATTAACAGAAGCTTCATATAGCCCAGACACCTCGTTTGAAGAATCGACATCCGTTACGAAAACCGACTTAAAAAATAACAAAGTATAGTGTTTTAAAAGTGTGTATAGCTTCCCTCAAGCTAGATCTGTTTCTTTTTAAGGATCTACTTGTGGTTGGGTTTGATGGAATCGGTATAAGCTAAAGTTTAACTCCGCAAAATAAAAGCACAAACAAAAACGAGTCTAAAAATACAATCGTATTTCATCGTTATTTAATCTTCGAGTAATCCTGTTACACCTCGTGTAACATATCATAATTTACAGAAAGGAGTGACCCTAATTACTGCTTTTCTGGACTGCGGAGGAAGATTTGGGCACTGGTCAGTTTTTTTAACTATTCTGTCAAACGGTCCACTCTCTCTCTGTCTCTCTCTCTGACTGCGTCTACTCGATAAACAACCTGTTTCTTTGAATATATGAGGCCTTGAATTCCGGAAAAACTACTTTTTTTGTATTGACCTCACAGGTATATTAAAAAGAAAAAATATCTTTAAGTTATGTCACCTCTTTCGGACAAATATGCAATTATGTAATTATGAGATTAGCAGCAACTTTCCAAAAAATTGCACCATGCTTAATATCTGAAACAAACACTAGTCGCGTCATTACGTTAAATTTCATATTAATATCCTTGGTGGAAAGCATGAACTCCCTTACTCCACAGTTATGGGTTAAATAGTACGACTATAGTTCAACAAGAATGGCTTTGGCATTAAATAATCCACAAAGATTTATATGTCGTTAAACAAAGAAACCGAAGTGTGGGTTTGGTTGAGGTCGGTAGTATTAGTCGAGGTCTGACTGAAGCGTTGATGATGTGTATGGCGTGGTGCCTACTGGACTTTGAACTAGGTATTTGTCGCGCACCCCACCAAACGAGCTACTGCGGTACAAAGTCTTTTTTAAGATAGGTCCAGGCGCTGGACCGTTGACCAGACACACCCAGCATTCCCACAAAATGCCCCGGACCACGTCAGCATTCCCTTAAAAGAGGTTCTTCAGGCGCCAGGATATCAATCTAGCCCCTCTGGAGAGGGTTAGAGCCTGGCGGGGGGGGCTCCTGAGGCTCGAAGAGAACCAGTCTTAGCACGTGTAACATGAATGCCGATTTCCTTGGAATCCATGTCAGACGACCTTGACCAACTGACACTGGAACCAGGACACACCAGACCAGATCCGTAAACTGAGATACACGGCCGACCAAAGTGTGTCCCAGCCAACCGTCATCGAGTCTGGACCGTTTTATTGGTATTTGTCGTACGTCCAACCGACCGGACGAGTGTGGTACAATGCTTTGTTTTTGGTGGGTCAAGGCGATGAGCCGAAACCCGGACAAGCACAAAAATGCCTCGGTCCCCGTCGGTATTCACATAAAAATGGGTGGCTTAGGCGCGAAGCAATACATCTAACCATCCCAAGGTGGGTGAGAGCCTGGGGAACGGTTCCTGAGGCTCGCGAATGCCGGCTTCCCGGATTCTATGTCAGACGGCTTCAACTGACTGCCACCGGAATCAGGACAAACACAACTAGATCCAAGTTGTGACCAACAAAGCCGACCGAAGTTTGTCCAAGCCGAGCGACGACCAGACTGGTTCTGGTTTATTACCACTACTGTTATGCAGTCCCCAGTTATGTATCTTCTATATGTGTGCTGTATCGTCACATTTGCATAATACATGCGCATGCGTGCGTGCAAATATGCATATTCATAAGTCGGTGGTGTTACTTCATCGAAACGTCCCCGAATAACATTCTTACACTACCACACCCAAACCAAAACCAACGCTTGATGAAATATTCCTGAAAAAAAAATACCTTTAAGTGATATCACTCCTTTCTAACAAATATGCATTTACTTATATCATGTTAGAGACGCCATGATTTATTTATTCATAATAATCTCCACACTAAACGGTATCGCTCTGAAACTAGTTGACAAGTTCACCTACATAGGAGGCAGTGTCTCATCAACCGAGACAGACATGAACACGCGACTAGCAAAGGCATGGACAGCTAACGATAGACTTTTAGTTATAGGGAAGTCAGACCTAACCGATAAAATGATGCGCAGTTTCTTCCAAGCAGCAGTCGTGTCGATACTGCAATATGGATGCACTACATGGACGCTAACTAAACGTACGGAGAAAAAGCTTGATAGCAACTACACAAGAATGCTACGAGCAATATTGAACAAGTCCTGGAGACAACACCGCACAAAGCAGCAGCTATACGGCCACTTACCACCCATCACGAAAACTATCAAAATTAGACGAACCAGACACGCGGGACACTGCTGGAGAAGTAGGGACGAGTTCGTGAGCGATGTACTCTTGTGGACCCCTGCACATGGACGGGCAAAGGCAAGACGTCTAGCTTGAACCTACATACAGCAGCTCTGAGCCGATACAGGATGTAGCCCTGAGGATCTGTGAAAGCAATGGACGATAGGGAGGTGTGGCGAGAGACGTTCAGGAATATCCGTGCAGATAGCGTGACATGATGATGATGATGATGATGATAACTGCATTTACATTTTTATAAGTTTTCACTTTTAGGAGACTTTATAGGATAAAAAACGCCTTTTTCTATTTGTTTCCATTGTTAAAGTTAGATCAGATAGAAGAAACAAAAGAAAGCAAACACATTGGTGTTCTTTTGCTGCAGGGGTTGCTAATAAATCTGCAATGATTTCAAAACAATATACAAAAGCATAATACTTCAGTGGGCATTTCTTATCCTTCCCGACATGCAATTCTTAATGCTTTTAACATAACGTCTGGATGCGGAATCAGTCGATGGGTGACGGAATTAGTCGACGTGTGACATAGATCCGTTCCATGCAAGATGGTATATAATGTTGAGGGGTGGGGGAACAACCTCAGGACTTGGTGCAGACACGAACTCAGAATTAAACAATGAACACCGATGGAAAAAAAATGATATGAATAATAATCATAAAACCATGAAAAGTGGGAATACAAAGACAGTGATTAAGAAAGAGAGAAAAAAAAATGGAAAGAAATATCGAATATAAAAATAGAAGGATGCAAATGAGGAATGGAAACAAAAGAAAATTAAAGTTAATTGTCGAATAAATGTAGATAGAAAGAAATTTGAAAAAAAAAAAAAAAGGAGAGAAACTGTAAGAAAAATGATGTTTAAAAAAATTAGAAAGAAGAGAATCTGCAGTTAGAAGAATGATACAAAGAAATACATCGATAAATAAAGAAAAAAAAAATGCAGAACATAAAAGGATAAAAATAAATAAATAAACAAATGAATAAAAAGAGAAAGACAGAAGAAAGAATAAATTAATGAAAATAGGTAAGTTATGTAAATACACCGAAGGAAAGAAGGAAAGTGACAAAAAAAGAATATCGGATAGAATAGGAATGAGTCATAGGAAATAAAAGGAAAAAGAACGAAATAAAGAAAAACAAAGAAAACTTATAATATAACTGTAAACAAAAGAAAAAAAATTACAGTCTATACAAGAAAGAAAGAAAGAAAGAAAGAAAGAAAGAAAGAAAGAAAGGGAGACAAAGAAATAAATTGACGTGAAGAAAGAAAAAGAAGATAATAAACACGAAAAATCGGTAAGAAATAATAATAATAAAAAGAAATTAAAATACAATTACAACTGAAGAAATAAATAGAATGAAAAAAAGAACGGTGAAAGAAAGAAAGAAAGAAAGAAAGAAAGAAAGAAAGAAAGAAAGAATTGAAAAGTTTAAAAAAGAAAGGGAGGGAAAGAAACAAATTGACGTGAAGAAAGAAAAAAAAAGAAAAGAAAAACGAAAAATAGGCAAAATAATAATAATAATAATAAAAAGAAATAAAAAGACAGTTATAACTGAAGAAACAAACGGAATGAAAAAAGAACAGTGAAAAGAAAGAAAGAAAGAAAGAAAGAAAGAAAGAATATTATTGATAATTTAAAAATATAATAAAGAAAATTGTAAAAACGGACCACACAAATAACAAGAAAGTAAAGATGAAAAAAAAAAAAAAAAAGAAATTAAATAATAAGATAAAAAATGAAAGAAAAAGGAGAGAAAACAATAGAAAAATTAGCCGACATCACGCAAAACGGACAAAAATGGCTGAGAAAGAACAAAATAATAGTCCTAGAAAAGTCTGCAAGAAAAAGAAAAACGAGAGACGTCAAAAATGAAATTCTTGAGAAATAAAGTTAGAAACTCATGTATTAATATATATATATATATATATATATATATATATATATATATATATATATTTGTGTGTGTATGTGTGTGTGTGTGTGTATGTGTGTAACGAAAAGCAGAAAAATAAACAACGAAAAAAATTTAAAAAACCAGAGAAATATCGAGTGACTATAATAGAGTGACGTTCAACTTTCGTGTTGAGCTCAATATTTTATTATACATCTCATGGAAGATTCACGTGACTGTATCAATAAGTCCGAAGAAAAAAAAATCATTTATGGAAAAAAAAATCATTTATCGTATAAAATGAATATATATATATATATGTGTGTGTGTGTGTGTTTGTGTGTGTGTCTGCATGCGCATACTGTAAATTACGGCATACAAATCGACTTTTTAAGCATAAAAAAACATCTCAATAAAATCTAAGGGTCTACGTATGCAACAAGGCTCACATTCGCCACCGAGTGGCCAACCAGTGAATCAGTTCTCCCCTCAAGCGATAAAATCACTTACCGTAACTCCAACAGCCTGCCAAGAAAAAAATTCTAACTTAAACTCGTCTTACGAGAGCATATTTAACAAATTAACGCCGAGATGAATATACTGAATAAAACTAATACAAATTAAAATCCGCTGACGAATTATGTCAGTTCGGTGTAATCAATCTATCAGTACAAAAGTAATCTTGAAATTTTCAATATAATTGAAATTCTTATTATTATCCATTTAGTATTACAGTCAATGTCTTGATGTAAGTAATTTGGCCAAAAATGATTAATATGTTGACATAGCCTATCCCCATAGGGTAAATGTTGACCTACCAGTAGCCGAATGAAGATTTGGGAGTCGACTTATACACCAGATTTAGGTTTACAAAATTTTGAGCTTAAAATCTTGAAGTCAACTCCGCAATTTACTATATATATATATATATATATATATATATATATATCCAAATTTCATTAAACATAATAGACATTTTATGTCTACTTATTTTCTTCTGGATCCGTTCGAATTCCCGTATTACTTTTATCGTATTTGGGGGGAATTGATTTATGTATTTTCCATAGAATATCGAATACGATAAAAATAATACGGGAATTCGAACGGATCCAGAAGAAAATATATAGACATAAAATGTCTATTATGTTTAATGAAATTTGTATCAACGAAGAAATTCTGCCAATATATATATATACATATATATACTAACTTACGGTGAGGGACAAAAAAAACGCCAGTAATTCAAAGATAAAAATATATCACGAGTCTCTGGGGAAAAAAATTATCGGGAAAAAAAAAGAAAAGCCAACCTTGTCACACCAGTTGAAAAAATCAAGAGATATGCAATCGGTTGGTCAAAAGAAAAAAAAAAACACCGTAAAATGCTGCTAAGCTACAAGTACAAAAAGTGCTCAATACTAGGTAGAGCAAAATAGTTACAAAAATTATTTCGTGAGTCAGGAACTAACCTACTACAGTTTCGTCTAAACGGCTCCTCAGGGTACCTAATAGTGATGAGCCGTTTAGGCGAAACCCTAGTAGGTTAGTTCCTGACTCACGAAATAATTTTTGTAACTATATACATGAGATTATGATAACATTAGGTTCTTATAATTTGTTTTTTTATTTATAAAAAAAAAATCAATTAATCAAAATTTAAAAAATACGAACATGTTTTATTGCTTCACTTTCTGGTCCAACACCGGAGAATAACTTGGTAATGTCTAATTCATAATCTATTGGATTAAGACTTTTATGTCTAATATATTTTTCCTTTTTTTTATGAATATCGATTCATAATTCATTTAATGTCTAACTTAAAATATAATGTATTTCCCGGTATAACGGTAAAACCTTCATCAAAAATTATTTACCATCTGAATAAACAATCCAAAAAAGATTGGTAAAATAAATTTATAATGGATTAGATCTGTTGATTTTTACTTGAAAATAATGATATATATATATATACTTAAAAAAAAAAACAACAAACCGGTCACATTAGGATTATAAATTTATTTCCATCCTGTTACTTAGGCAGCAAGTCATTATCTAAGCTTGTTCTGGTGGAGACCACGTAGTATTTTCTTTTTAGGATCTTTAAGTAAAGACGTTCAAGTCTTATTATTTTCCTTATCGAGGTGAAGAATAAATTGACCCATACTAGGCCAAGTAGTTTTTACCATTTCGTTGGTTGTCCTCAAGCTTAAAAAACTAATTACAAATAAATATAAAAACTCACTGTAACAAACCACCAAACACGACCCTTGAAGATGACCAGTGAAATGGTCGAAAGCGCTTGGGCTTGTATGGGGTACTTTTTTAACCACCTCATCCCTGACATAAGAAAAAGAAGAAGAATACTCAAACGTTTTCAATTAAATATCCTAAAAAGAAAATACTCCGCGGTCTTCAACAAAACATGCAAAATGCCTTGTGGGTAGAGTGTTTCCAATGTCCTGAGAGAGAGAGAGAGAGAGAGAGAGAGAGAGAGAGAGAGAGAGAGAGAGGTTCAATCCCAGTTCGAGTCATACCAAAGACTCAAAAAATGGTTCTTAATTCCAATTCGTTCAACACTCAGCATTATAAGGTATGGATAAAGGGTGAGTGGAGCAATCCAGAGGAAAGAGTAACGCCTTCCACAACATATCAGTGTAGCAGCTAATGAAAAGAAAACGTTCTGGTCACCCTCGCCTCCGTCACCAACTTTACTATATATATATATATATATATATATATTTGTGTGTGTGTGTGTGTGTGTGTGTGTGTGTGTGTGTGTATGAACACTCTTGTCAGTGCATTGATTCCAAACTTCTTTATTATTTTCCGTCCTGTCAATGGATTTACGAATAGAATGACTGTAACCCTTGCAGAGGCATAAGATCTCACTCCCCATCAAAAAAGGGATGTGTTGGCTATGACACAAAATCCTATCTAGCAGTGGAACTCAAATAATGGACACTTGAGAGTTCAGAGTACAATGTCACGGCCATTACTCCCAGGTCCACTGTAGCCATCAGAAGCAGTACTTGTTAGGTTTCAGTTTATCGGTGAGATAGATCAGTTTAAAAATGAATCGTTTTCAACTGGGTTGTGAGCAAAAAAGATCATTTAAAAAACGAAAAATTGGAACGAAAAATGAAAGCGATTTTCAAGCTTTTGACATAGTTTTATTGATTTCCCTGCCGTTAAAGATTTTATCTAACGGTGACTGCCTTGTGGGTAGAGTATATATACATATATATATATATATATTCCTGAGAATATATATATATATATATATATATATATATATATATATATACCCCAGTCAGCTGGGGCTGCAGTATTCACTGACTGCTTCTCTGCAGAGGCGTAACAGTCCCTAAACGAGTTTCTGTGATTTGACACTAAACAATCTGATGATGAGGCTCCAGTAATGCCACAGCTTTGGGGAATGCAGAGTACCCATTCATTACCATCACTCCCAGGTCCATTCTGGCCCGGAGAGCCAGCATCTAATAGGGCCCCATCTATGAGTCAAATAGAACTAACCTTTAGTTTTATGCAAAACTGAAAAATAGAATTGTTTATATGTATTAAAATGGATTTGGCATTAAATAACCTACAATGGTTAACGTGACATAAAATCCAACCAAACCAATATATATATATATATATATATATATATATATATATATATATATATATATATATATTTAAGAAATTAATGTTATATGGTATAAAATGTATATATATAGTAAAGTAAGTAAAATTGGCGACCAGAAGGCTCCCTTTTCAATAGCTACTACACCGAGGTGTTGGTGAGGGTGCTTCTTCTTTCCCTGGATTGCTCCACTTTACTCTCGATTCGTACCTTATATTGCTGAATGTTAAGCAAGGTGGTACCAAGTACCATTTTTAACTTCTTTGGTATGACGCGACTTGGGATTGAACCATTCGTGATTGGTTTAGTTCGGTTTGGTTTGTTTTTATGGCATATCAACCATTGTAGCTGATTTAATGCCAAATCCGGTGTAAATATATATATTAGATATGTACGATTTGTAAACATGTCAACGAAGTTAAATAATTCCAAGCGTTGTTATTTATCACTCACAATTCATTCACACATAACACATTTGTTTACACACAGTTAAATTGTTAAATTTTTACATTTCATGCAATTTCATTTTGCATAATGAATTTGTTTGCACACAGTTTAAATGTCAAACATTTCTATTTGATCCAGAGATAGAACCTTATCAGGTGCTTTTACTCTGGGTCAGTGTGATCCTGTGAGCGATGACAATGAAAGGGTACTCAGCATTCCCTAAAACTCCAGCATTACTGAAGCCTCACCATCAGATACTTTAGTATCATGTCCTGGAAACTTGTTTGGAGGATCGTACTCCTCTGCAGAGATGCAGTCGGTGTAATCTGCAGCTCCCAGCAGGTTGTGTTGTTCCTATATTATAAGTTGATATATATATATATATATATATATATATATGCTCTTTTGTTTTATTTTATATGGTGAACAAAGATATAAAACATGAAACCATCAATTACATTATAAGCGAAGGTACAAAATTAACCCAGAAGGAGTACGTGGTACATTCAATAAGTTTCCAGACTTTTTTGTACAGGCATTTAAAATTGTCGTAGACTCTTGAAAATGCACTATTATTGCTATACATCTTATGAGATGACTGACCAATTTATATGATTTCAGGTTCAAATTAACAGCTACAGCATGAATTGGAATACACCCTACTAAAGCCTGATTGTCACTGATGGTGAATTTCAAAAATGCATTCTGGACGTGAGGATACTTCAGAAGAACGATATGCCATAAAATTCCGATTTAAACTTGGAAAGAATTTCACAGAAACGTATGGAATTCTTCAGACTGCTTTTCGACCATCTTGCATGAATCGAGCATCAGTTTTTAAGTGGCGTAAGAGATTCAAGCAAGGCAGGGAGTCTGTGAGGGATGATGAGAGGTATAGGAGGAGTAAGGAAGTCAGTACACCAGAGTTGATTGGCCAAAGGGTTAAGGTGAGGGTTAGGGTTTCTATGTTGAGGTTTTAAGGGAGTTAAGGAAGAGATTCCGTCGGAAGAGGCACTACTCTTCAAATCGGGTCAGTGGCATTTCCACCAGGACAATGCACCTGACCACAACTCTATCCTTGTCACAGACTATTTGTCCAATATGGGCACCAAGATATTTCCTTGGCCTCCCTATAGACCAGACCTTGCTCCCTGTGACTTTTGGTTATTCCCTAAGCTCAGGGGCTGTCGTTATGAGAAAATTGAGAAGATGAAAGAGGCTGTGACGAAGATTATTGACACGATGACACAAGAGGACTTTCATGGGCCTTCCAGAAGTTGATGGAACGGTGCAAAAAGTGCATTACAGCCGGGGGAGATTACTTCGAAGGGGACTAGAGTTTCATGAGTGTTCTATCAATAAAAGTGTCCATACAAAAAAAAACTATGGATCATTAAGGTAACGATTATACCAATCGTGATCGGTGCATTCGGTACAGTAACTAAAGGACTATTAAAGGTAATAGAGAATTTGGAAGTTGGAGGACGAGCGGAGAACATCCAAACTACAGCATTGTTGAGAACGGCCAGAATACTGAGAAGAGTCCTGGTGACTTGAGGAGACTTGCTGTCACTCAAACTACTGTGAAAGACTATCAGCTAACACTGCTGTAAAAAACTCTAATGAATAAATAATAATAAAATTTCTATGGATTTTGACATAGAAACTTATCACCTGATCCGGGCCAGAAGACCATTCTTAATGATAATTACAAAAAAAAAAAAAAGAAAGAGAAATTGCTGTACGGTGAGTCTTGGCATCCAAGCGGACCACAGAGAGAAAAGTCCTGGAGAACAATGGAGACTTGCAGTTAAACAGAGTCCTGTGAAAGACCACTAGCTTTCGCAATTGTGAAGAATTCATTAGTAGTTAGATACTAACGTTGATATCAATTGTAGTTTTGGTGCTTGGAATGATCCACATTGATCAGATATTATATATAAAGATATACAACATATATTAATAGTCACATTTGTTCTATATATATTGAGATACCCTGTATATTACTAATACAGCAAAAATTACACACACACACATATATATATATATATATATATATATATATATATATATATATATATATATATAACAATGGATATGATAGGCCATAAGCACATTTTACGTCACTTTTCATATAGTATATTGACTCTTTAAAAAGTGTCTTAAATCTGAAAACTTTCCTTAAAAAGGCTGCAATTTTTCCACAAAATCTTTTCTCCTGGTGATCATCTAAATTCAAAATTAGTCAAAATATCAAAAAATGAACATAAGAGTAATATTTCTATTTGTCATATCAGTTCTATTTATCTCATATATATATATATATATATATATATATATATATATATATATATATATATATATATATTCATCCCACAAAAGACTGTTTCGTTGTATCATAACTCTTCAGTGTGGCTAGACATGCAAGATGCTTCAAGGTGGGATTGAAACCCGGCTGACTTTACATCACTTGCAGCGTAAGCGAAGCAATTTTATTCGTACGTAATATCTATTTACATATATGCTAATCGGCTACAGGAGTGCTCAGGTCATGCATATAACACTAAGCACTCGCTTTTTAAAGCAGTATTTAGATTCTGTATATACCACATAATCTTCATATATTCATGTGTGTGTGTGTGTGTGTGTGTGTGTGTGTATCATCATCATCATCATCATGTCATGCCACAGGCATGGATATCGCTGACCCTCTCTCGCCACTTCTCCTTATCGTTCATCGCCTCTGGTAGGTCTTCAGGGCCACATCCCGTATCCTCACATAGCTGCTGAATGTATGTTCGAGCTGGTCGTCCTGCTTTTGCCCGGCCATATATGGGGGTCCATAGGAGTACATCACTTATGAGCTCGTCCCTGCTTCTCCAGCAGTGACCTGCATGTCTGGTTCGTCTAACTTGGATAGTTTTCGAGATGGGAAGCAGGTGGCTGTATAGTTGGTGCCTTATGGGGTGTTGATTCCCGGTCAAGATTTTGCTAATGTCTAAGTCAGGCTAGAAATCTATTGATCAATTCACATATATCTCTAGAATTCAGTACTGTGTTAACTTATTTTCTGCTGAAGGGAAAGAAAGAAAGAAAGAAAGAAAGAAAGAAAGAAAGAAAGAAAGAAAGAAAAAAGATCTTAACACTATGCACTCGCTTTTTAAAGCAGTATTTAAATTCTGTACATACCACATAATCTTCATATATTCATATGTGTGTGTGTGTGTGTGTGTGTGTAGATAGATATTATATTATACAATGAAAATTCCCGGTCAAGATTCTGCTGATGTGTAAGTCAGGCTAGAAATTTATTGATCAATTCACATATATCTCTGGAATTCAGTACTGTGTTAACTTCTTTTCTGCTGAAGGTAAAGAAAGAAAGAAAGAAAGAAAGAAAGAAAGAAAGAAAGAAAGGACGAAAGAAAGAACGAAAGAAAGAAAGAAAGAAAGAAAGAAAGGACGATAGAAAGAAAGAAAGAAAGAACGAACGAAAGAAAGAAGGTAAGAAAAAAAGATCTTAACAACATATTTGAACATAATGGTTCGTCGGTGTGTCGTGGAGCTCATTTGACAGTATTGTGTATGAGATAAAGTCGGTGAATCCAGACAGAAAAAAAAAATGCTGAGTTTGTTCAAATCTCCAAATTCATTGTCAAAATATACAGAGTTTAAAAAACAAAAGTAGAAAATATTATGCGTGATGCCTAGAAATATTTCGATGTACAATTTTTATTGAAATATTAATTTAAAAACTAAAAGTTTTCCTATTAAAATATGCATTTTTGTTCATAACGGTAATGGAAAACGAACAAGGTAAGAGCCTAATTTGAGGCTTTCTAGAAATACGAGTCATTAGATAGATTAGGTTTGGTTTGGTTTGTTGGGTTTTATGGCATATCAACCTTTGTAGGTTATTTAAGGCCAAATCCATTTTTATGTAAATAATCTGTTCTATTTAAAGCAATTCAGTTTAGCATAAGTACATAGTTTAATCGTCAAAAACATTTCCATTTAAAACTATTCAAGCAGTTATATGTAACTATTCAGTTAAGTGTAAATACAGTTTTAATGTCGAAAAACAGTTCTATTTCAAATAATTCAGTTAAGCATAAGCACGCAGTTTAAATGTAAGTACGGTTAAATTGTCAAAAAACATTTTTATTTCAAGCTATTCAGTTTACTCAAACAATTCATTTTAGCATAAGTATGCTGTTAGTTCTATTAAACCCATATATTGGGCCCTATCAGATGCTACCACTCCTGGCCATAGTGGACCTGGGAGCGATGGCAATGAAGGGGTACTCCACATTCCCCAAAGCTCTAGCACTGCTGGAACCTCACCATCAGATTGTTTAGTGTCATATCCAGGACACTCGTTAGGGGGGGTCTTACGCCTCTGCAGAGGTGCAGTCGGTGTAGTCTACAGCCCCAGTTGACTGGGCAAGAAAAATTAGGCGAATATTGTCAAAGCAATTGGTATTAGGATGTCCTGTTTACAGTAGCACTTTTTTCAAGTAAATCAACTGTAACTGGACTTTTCGTATCCTTGAAGACTATCAGCATGACCTTCTCTACTGACCGCTATGCCCATCTTTAGCCCTTTTATAAATTTTTGTTTAACTAAAACATACTTTTCCGTACACATAAAACTTATCAGCCACTAAAAATTAGATTCTCTGTCGTTTCTTTACTTGCTCACTCATATTGGGCTGAATTTTAATGAAAAAGTGCTTGAATAATAGAGCTAATCATGAAAATTTAGATTTATCGCGTTTTTTTTCCCAAAATTGAAATAAGCAGACTGAAAAAAAGAACGTTGCAGAAATTATTATTCCATATTTTGTTTTATTTTTTTATTAAATTTTTTAATAACAGTAAATCTCCTTTGGTTTCTTGGTCACTTGTAAGCATTCTATTTTTTTTTAATAGTGCTATGGTCTAGTTGACCCCTTTTATTCCTCTGAGCTCCAGTTCATCTAGTCTCTTTCAGTACTGTTCCGAAGACTCCAACAACAATTAGTATCACTGTCTCATTCATGTTTCAGCTTGACTACACCAACAAACGGTAATTGCACACACAAGAATCTCCCAGAGAAAATTAAACATGGTTGATTCTCTGGAAATTCGAGATGGAAACAGATTCCCCAGTCTCAGGCAGAAAACTATCATTATCATCATCATCATGTCGTGCCGCCAGCACGGATATCCCTGACCCTCTCTCGCCACTTCCCCCTATCATTCATTGCTTTTGGCAGGTCTTCAGGGTAACATCCCGAATCCTCCCATAGCTGCTGTATGGATGTTCGAGCTGGTCGTCCTGCTTTTGCTTGGCCATATGTGGAAGTCCATTGGAGTACTTCACTGATGAGCTCGTCCTTGCTTCTCCAGTAGTGTCCTGCGTGTCTGGTTCGTCTAACTTGTATAGTTTTCGTGATGGGAGGCAAGTGGCCGTATAGTTGGTGCCTTGTAGGGTGTTGTCAACAAGACTTTTTCAATATTGCTCTCAACAGTTTTGTGTAATTGCAGTCTAGTTTCTTCTCCAGCCGTTTAGTTAGCGTCCAAGTAGTGCATCCAAATAGCAGTATGGATACGACCGCTGCCTGGAAGAAACTGCGTTTCGAAAAGAAAACAACTTGTCATCAAGAGGATATTGCTGCTCTATCTGACAACCGAGTTGAAGTGAAGGAAGCCGAAACCCTGTACAAATACCTAGACCTTGCCTGAAAGTTTAAAAAAAATGAGTCTCCCCAGACGTCAGCACAGCTAAACTATTAAGAAGAGTATTGGAGAGCTGAAGAAACTTACAGTCACTCTGATTTTAGGGAAAAACAACGTTTACTATTGGTTAGTAAAAGCTCTTTAGGAATACAATAATAGTGTTTTTAATGTTTCAATGTTTACTCGTAGCAGTGTCATTTTGTGTGGCTTTTATGTAAAATATAAAATATTATATACATATTAGTATATATATAAATCTTGGCCCGATGAATGTTTAAAAAAAATCGTCAAAATAAACGGGAAACTGAGTTGCCAAGAACTTCTGACTCTGTGTGTCTACGCTAACCTAAATTAAACATATATGCTCTATCCATAAAATTAAGCCTTATGTATTAATAAATATACCAAACTACATTATATATATATATATATATATATATATATATATATATATATATATATATACACGTTTTGCGTATCACTGGTTTTAGAAGAAGAATATTTTATCGATATATTTCTCATTAAAGTTTCTGATTGTGTTAGGATCTTTTTTGGATTATTCTCCGAAATTTTTAAGAATTATTACATGTTTATGCTAAACTCGTTTCCCACGATGAGAAATCAATTTCGGTTCGTCTCGTTAAATTTACGAAAGGGAATATTAATATTCAACCAGCTACTTGAAAGGCTCATTACGCAAAACATAACTACTTATGAGAACCAGTTAAGATTCCACTGGTTCATTTAGCGTGGAAATTTCATTTAAATCCGATAAGGCATCTCATTGCGTCTTTCTACAGGGATACAACGCTTAAAGAAATTATCATTGGGCAATAAAAATACGAAGATTACTTGATTAATCTGTGTAATTTGCTCTAAATTTCTGCTACGGCGAATTATTGTTATAAGCAAATATTTAGCCGTATTGCATGCAGGTTGTAAGATGTTCATTATCAAAGTAAAATAACGCAGAATTGCTTTTTATCAAAATTTGGGCTAATTATTCGTATTCAAAGGACGTTTTATTTGTTTATTCTTTCTGGTTTATTTATTTCAGTTCCATCTGGTTTATTTGATAATGACATATTAATTCTGTATTGCTTATTCATTTGTTAGTGTTTGATTATGATAGAAGAGACAGAGACAGAGAGAGAGAGAGAGAGAGAGAGAGGAGAAAGAGGGAGGGAGAGATAGAGAGAGAAAGAGGGCAGGAGAGATAGAGAGGGGGTACGAGTAGAGGGTTAGGTTTGGTATCTTTTGCTTAATGGCATGTCAACTTTCCTGAGTTATTTAATGACAAATCCCTCTTTGTAGACGAACTGTAGTAGTGCTATTTAACCTATACCAGGAGTCATAAGGGGCGGGGGTTATACCTCCCAAGGGGATTAATTCAAAAGGGAACAATTAAGGTACGAACTCTCTTATTAAGATGTTGCAGTACGACACTTTAGCCATAACGTCACGGGGACTCCCCAAGAATATAAAGTAGGAGAACAGAGAGAGAGAGAGAGAGAGAATGCGTATGAGTGTGTGTGTGTGTGTGAGAGAGAGAGAGAGAGAGAGAGAGAGAGAGAAAGAGGAAGAGAGAGAATGCGTATGTGTGTGTGTGTGTGTGTGAGAGAGAGAGAGAATGCGTATGTGTGTGTGTGTGTGTGTGTGTGTGTGAGATAGAGAGAGAGAGAGAGAGAGAATGCGTATGTGTGTGTGTGTGTGTGTGAGAGAGAGAGAGAATGCGTATGTGTGTGTGTGTATGTGAGTGTGAGAGAGAGAGAGAGAAAATGCGTATGTGTGTGTGTATGTGTGTGTGTGTGTGTGTGAGAGAGAGAGAGAGAGAGAGAGAGAGAGAGAGAGAGAAAACTTTAGTTTGGTCTATTTTTTCAATGACATGTAAACCTTTTAGGGATTATTTAATGCTGAAATTTCATTTATTTGTAAATGTTTTTTTTAATAAGTTGAAGAGAAAGAAATAAAAAAGAGAAGAGAAGAGAGAGAGAGAGAGGAAGAGTGAGAGAGGGGAGCGGAAGTGAGAGATTGGTTATGCTTTGTCTATTTGTTTAACGGCATATCGACCCCTTATGAGTAATTTAATCCCGTCATTTGATTCATTTGTATATGAGTCAGATTTACGTCGATAAAACGAGAAATTAAAGAATAAGATGAATACAAAATACGTAATTAAAATAAAATGAAAGAAGTGAACTTTAACTGAGTTAAAACTTTAAAGAAAATTGTTTTTTGTGACTCGAAAAACTCATCTTATCAAAACCCTGCAAGTATAATATAGGAGATGTATAACTCCGTGAAAATAAAACAAGATACTTCCATAATCGTTCCGTCATCTAGTGGATATCAGATTTTGAGGGAGGAAAAGGAGTTGTTAGATTCACAAAGGGATAAAGCATTGAAAACCATGGGATACAGCATAGTGGATATTAAGCAAGCTGTCTAATGGTGTATTGGGCGGAGGAATTTCATTAATCAACGGCAAAGATCAAATAGTTCAGTCAGGAAACGACTGCAAACTCATCTCAAAGGGTGGCTTCTATTATATATATATATATATATATATATATATATATATATAATTTATTTATTTATTTAAGAATGTTTGATTAAATAAAAAAGACACATTTTTTTCTGTATAATTTTATTAAGATCCTTTCAAGTTTTCTGATAAGTGTATTGGTTTCAGGTTGGAATTGGTGGATGAATTGACCAAAATTGCAACGAGCACTTTCGGACCTTTTATATATATATACATGCAAGCAACCCCTGGTGATGGCCTATGAAAGTTCTGAAAACGATCGGGATAATTTTAAATTCATTCGTCAATTCCAACTTGAAACCAAGACCCTTATAAGGAAACTTGAAAGGATCCTCATAAAACTAAATAGACAAAATGGGTTTTTATTATCTAATCAAACGTGCTTAAATGAAAGACTGCAACTAAGTTACACACACACACATGTAATATAATGGCCGAGGGATTTCGTTTTATGCCTTTGAGTTTAGTTAGGCTGAGAACCTTTCGGCTCAGTGCATGGGTAACTTAGGTCCAACATTAACGCAGGTGTTCACGCGTGCGGGCGGAGCGGACGTGTCACTCAGAGATATCACAGTAGCCCAGATGTCAAACGGGGCTTGAGGGTGCGGGTGACGTCACGCACCGGAAGCGCGCGGGGGATTTGGGGACGGTTGGCTTTCGCTTGGCTAGAGAGGGTCAGGGATATCCGTGCTAACGGCACGACATGATAATGATGATGTATCAAAAGAGAAATTTCAGGGTTGCTTCAACCAGGGGTAAATTATTTGGAATTAGTGTGTTGAATGTCAAGTGAATAAAGATTTTTATTCATTGTTTATTTCTATGTTTGTAGATTCGGCTTTTTTTTTTTTTTTTTTGTAAGATGTTATAATTAATGTTGATGTGATGAGACATAATTAGAATAATTGAAATTATCTGCAGAATATTTGTATCACCTGTATCGTTTTGCATTGTGATCAATGTTACTTATGTTATATAGCCAGATATACGCTATGTGTGAAATAGATATAGGGAATCTAAAAACACGAAACTTTACGAAATTGCTTAAGGTGCGAAACATTTATTCACCTTTTTGAGTTAAAGGTTTTTCGACATGAGGAGAGAGAGAGAGACACGCAATATTTCTATGCTGACTGCTTTTACATTGTCAGGTCTCAACCCAATCAACACGCGGCGCCCGTAGCGCACAAAGTCGTCTGGCCTCGCCCAGCTCTGAGAGTCAAACTTCTTCTGAGGCAGGAACTCAACTAACTGCTTTTTCTCAAATCTCAGCCCACGCTTCCGGTGCGTGACATCACCCAAATACCCTGGGCTCAATTCCTATCTGGGATTTTTATTTTGACATCTCTGAATGACACATCCTCTCCACGCGCGCGTGAACACCTGCGTTAATGTTGCACCTAACTAACCCATGCACTAAGCGAAAGGTTCTCATCCTAACTAAACCCAAAGGCAAGATATATAAAACGAAATCCCTCGGCCATTATATTACACTAATTCAGTGTTTAAATTACATTGAATCTTATTGAACTGTGTACAGAAAAAAACATTGATCTCAGATTGCAACACTTTAAAATAGGAAATATCTGTGCAAATAAATGATCTCTGGTTCGTTTAAAAACAACAAACTACTCATTTACAAATTATCTATCTATCTATCTATCTATCTATCTATCACTTTCTTCTTATCTATCTATCTATCATATTGATACACATTTATCTATCTATCTTATTCCATACACATCTATCTATCTATCTATCTATCTATCTATCTATCTATCTGCGTGTGTGTATATATGTACAGGATTTAACATTAGATAGCATACAAGGGTTGATATGCCATAAAAATTAACAAATGTATAACTTCTTCTCGAACTGGTTTAGTATTATGCTTGATTTTACGAGTTTCCATGGCAACAATCTGAGTGGTTGGTTTGTTTGTTTGTTTGTTTGTTTTTTTGGATTACTGCGTATCAACTCTTTTCGTGTGATTTAACGCCAAACTAAGTCCTTTTGGTTTGGTTCGCTTTGGTCTGATGGCATATCAACCATTGTAGATTATTTAATGCCAAATCCATTTTTATACACATAAACAGTTTTATTTCAAACAATACAGTTTAGCAAAAGTACGCAGTTTAGATGTCAAAATA
Organism: Sepioteuthis lessoniana; assembly: GCA_963585895.1. NCBI lineage: Eukaryota > Metazoa > Mollusca > Cephalopoda > Myopsida > Loliginidae > Sepioteuthis > Sepioteuthis lessoniana. The sequence continues at coordinate 25,457,516 of OY757934.1, forward strand.
GTTATATATCAAACAATTCAGCTTAGCATAGATACGTAGTTTAAATATCAAAAACAGTTCTATTCCAAACAATTCAATTTAGCATGAGTACACTGTTTAGTTATATTTAACCCAGAGATAGAACCCTATCAAGTGCAACCATTCCGGGCCAGAGTGTAACTGGGAGCGATAGCAATAAAGAGGTATTTCGCATTTCCCAAAGCTCCTGCATTACTGGAGCCCCACTATCAGTTTTTTTAGTGTCATATCCCGAACACTTATTGAAGTAGTCTTACCACTCTGCAGAGAAGCAGTGGCTATATTCTACTGCTCCATTCGAATGGGCCCAGTCAGAATGAAATGAAAGCCCTTTTAATCATACAAACTTTATGTTACATGCTGAGCGTAGAGGTCACCCATCTGCATTCTGAGTCAAGTGTTATATAATTAAGGAATTTTTATTTTATTTTAATCATTTTTTATTAATCATATTTTATTATTCAGTTTGGTTAGGCTTAGAACTATTCAGGTTAAGTGTTCAGGTGTGTAGTCAATTGGTGCAGTTTACGCTCGCACGAAAAGGATATGACAATCACCATTGTCATAATAAACCCCAGACAGGAAATGGGACTGGAGTGTGGATGACGTCATGCCCAGAAGAGATAGGCAGAGAATTTGGAAGATTTTGAAAAAGATTCAGTTGAGGTCCGACCATGGTCTTGAGAATTTGAAGTCTGACCATCCAGTTGAAGGTTGACATTGGACCATGCAGGCAGAAAATTGAGTTTTTGCCATGGAGGCAGAGGGATGAGTTCTCTGTCATTGGGGCATAGAGAATTGAGTTCTCTACCGCTGAGGCATGTAGCTGGAGTTTTGCAGATCTCTACCGACAGAGATCTTAAACACTACAAGATGCGCTGCGCGTTTGTGAGGTCAGCATAGTAACAATTGCGTCTCTCTCCTCGTGTCGAAGAACTGAAGTCAGAAGTAAATAAACCGTTCGAACCTGAACAACGGTGTCCGCCTATTGTGTTTTGTATTTGCGTGTATTACCGTTGTGAGTGTGATCATCGTGATTATATAACACAACCAATCGTTCCTCAAATTTAGTTATTAAAAAAACCCTACTATTTTTAACGTGAGCAGGGCGTAATTTAAATCATAGCATGGTGTCATAACTCTCTTCTGAAATTACTAAAATCGACTACCACATGGAACATATTAAGATATTTGACTGTAGTTTCTCACGGCTCGGCTTTTGGAATGTCAACAATAGTCGCACATGGCATAGAATTAAGAACTCGACTATCATCGCACACGGCATTGTCGCACACGGTATGGCGCTTAGAATTTCGACTATAGTCGCACATAGAAGAGAAAATGATACAATAATGTTCCATAGACTTTATTCGTGATGCGTCTTTTTTTTACTTATTTATCAACAAAGATATCCAAAAATCTTTTTACGGAAACGAAGAAAACATGAAAGAAGGGCAATTATGATTGTAGATGTTTTTATATTCTTTGGTTATAACTTGTATGGCTTGCTTAAAGAAAAGCTTCTGGCTGCTGGCCAAATGAGATTTGGACGATGTAAATTGTGACCGGTTGTAACAGTCAAGTAAGCGGAAAGACCCAGAGCTTTTGCCAGAGACGGCAATTGGACTGATCCGACTACTGAAGTGGACGCTTTCGTAAACTTGGCCAGGTTAAGCCTACAGACTCACAGCCGAGCGTCTTGTTCAAGTGTCTTACTAAAATTGGAAATATCCGATAAAGAGATGAGACAGGAATCACGTGGAAAAATTAAAGAGAAATGGAAATAATGTCGAGCTTGTGCTGTAAGGAGAGTCTAAAGAAGTATGGCGATGAGTGAAATGCAATGCGAAAGAAAGGGTGAAAGAAAGAAAAAGAAAAATGAAGGTTTTATTAAGATAGGAAAGAGGATGATATATATGGAAGATACAGAATAAAGAGATGTGATGTAATCTTTAAAAGGAGGAAGAAAATATAAAATTGTGGAAAATGGAGCGAAGTCAAGGAAAATGTATTGAGTGTATATAAAAGAAATAATTTCAAAATTATTCAAAATATTTAAGATATTGATAGTCCTAATACATAGTTAAAAAGAAAATCAAAGGAGAGAGAGAGAGAGCGCGACATAAAATCAAAGAAAACGAAAAAAGAGACGAGTACTTGGACCTTGCCCGAGAACTAAAAAGTAATGGTACATGAAAGTGACGGTGATATCAATAGTAATTGGTGGACTCGGAACAGTCCTCAAAAGTTTGGTAAAGAGACTGGAAGATCTGTAAATCGGAGAATGAGCTGGTACAATTGAAACTATAGTATTACTAAGATCGGCCAGAATACTGAGAAGAGTCTTGGGGTTTTGAGGAGACCTGCTGTCACTCAAACATCAGTGAAAGACCATCGGCTAGCGCTGGAGTGAAAAACTTACAAAGAGTAAAATAATGATGATAATGTTGATTATAAAGGAACTTTAAATTTAGGAAAATATTAGACTACAATAATTGATTGATCAATAAATAGATGAATAAATAAGAAAAGAGTACTTGCAGAAGAGCAAGAAAGGACATGGAAACTGAGCTCTGCAGCAAAAATATCATCAAAAGCAGTCTCCCTTGTAAGATATTCAAAACCACTCTTGTAATGGACCAGGGAAGATTGTTGGTTGGTATTTTATGGCATATCGACCTTTATAAGTAATTTAACGCCAAATCCATTTTTTTACAAATAATAAGTTCTATTTCAAACAATTCAGTTTTAGTATGAGTACACTGTTTAATTGTCAAAAACATTTCTATTTCAAGCTATTCAGTTTAGTCAAGCAGTTCTAATTCAAACAATTCAGTTTAGTATGAGTATAGCTTTTCTTTACACACAGTTAGATGTCAAAACAGTTCTATATTAAACAATTCAGTTTGGTGTAAGTTGAGTTTTAATGTCAAAAATTGTTCCATTTCAAACAATTCAATTTAGCACAAGTACGCAATTTAAATGTAAGTACACGTTTAAAATGTCAAGAACATTTCTATTTCAGGCAATTCAATTTAGTCAAAAAGTTCTAATTCGAACAATTCAGTTTAGCATAAGTATGCAGTCTAGTTCTATTTAACCCACATATTGGTGCTACCATTCCGAACCAGAGTGAACCTGGAAGCAATGGCAATGAAAGGGTGCTCCGCATTCCCCAAAGCTCCAGCATCACTGGAGCCTCACCATCAGATTGTTTGCTGTCATAACCTGGACATTCGTTTAGGTGGGTGTCTTATCCTATTCCAGAAATGCTGTCAGTGTATTCTACAGCCCCAGTCGACTGGGCAAATTACAAGGGAGGAACACAGACGAATGGAACAAAGGATAAGGAAATTAAAGCAATGCATGATGTCTTACATTCGAGAGATATAAGAAACAGACTAAGTTTAAAGAAAAGAAGGCAGAAAATATTGCGTATATGCATCATAACAACAACTCGAAAAATACATTAAATAAGCAAAGAAATACTATTTACAGCAACCAGTTACAGTAATTGTACTATAGGTAAATACGGCTATTTGCTAAATGTACATGGGACGTTCATTACATATACACATAACGTAGAACACATAAAGAACATAGGAATCTCGAAATTCGAAAACACGTAGAGACTTCTTGTTCAGGTACGAAACCGTTTTATTAACTTTGAGTTAAAGATTTCGACATAAGGAGGAGAGACACAATCTTCTATTCGATTGGTCCCCATCTCGAGCGGCCCTCATAGGGCGCAAGATCGCCTCGCGTCTGCGAGCTCCAAAAGTCGAACCTCTTCGTTTGGCGTCTAGTACTCAACTCCCTAACTTTCTTTCAATTGTCAACAAACCTCTGCGCGCTTCCAGCGCGTGACGTCACACGCACTCCGTCACTCGTTTCGTCTCGGACTATTGTGACATCTGAGTGACACCTCCATTCGCCCGCGTGCGCCCGCGTTAACACCTGCATCAATGTTGCACCTAACTAACCCATGTGCTGAGCCGAAAGGTTCTCAGCCTGACTAAACTCAAAGTGATGAGCCGAAATCCCTCGGCCATTACACAATGACAACACAAGAACTTACAGAAAACCTACAATAAATCATCATCATCATCATATCGTGCCACTAGCACGGATATCTCTGACCCTCTCTCGCCACTTCTCCCTATCGTTCATCGCCTCTTGCTGGTCTTCAGGGCTACATCCCATATCCTCACATAGCTGCTGTATGTATGTTCGAACTAGTCGTCCCGCTTTTGCTCGGCCATATGCAGGGTCCATAGGAGTACATCACTTATGAGCTCGTCCCTGCTTCTCCAGCAGTGTCCTGCATGTCTGGTTCGTCTAACTTGTATAGTTTTCGTGATAGGAAGCAGGTGACCGTATAGTTGGTGCATTGTGGGGTGTTGCCGCCAGAAAAAAATGGCAAGAAAAACAACCGTAAGGATATTTCAAGCGACAAAATGGGGAAAATACAGACAAGAAAACCTGGACAAGGCTAAGAAAGAGAGACCCCAAATGAGAAAGTGAAGCTATGTTTATAGCAATATCAAATACTTCCACAAAGACCATTATATAAAAGTCATCATCATCATCATCATCATGTCGTGCTGGTAGCACGGATATCCCTGACCCTCTCTCGCCACTTTTCCCTATCGTTCATCGCCCTAGGCAGGTCTTCAAGACAACATCCCGTATCCTCACATAGTTGCTGAATGTATGTTTGTGCTGGTCGTCCTGCTTTTGCACGGCCATGAGTGGGGGCCCATAAAAAGTAAACATTGATAATACTGAGCTGAATAGCAAGTGTAGTCTTGGTAGACACATATATGAAATGGTTAATCACTTAATAAGTTAATGCAGCTAACTAGCGCAAAAGGAGTACAAATCTAGACATGACCGTGTAAACAAGGTGATCCACTGCGAATTTTGAAAGAAATTCAAATTTGACCATATTGATAAAGGATATATGCTCAAAACCAGAATATTTCCTAGAGAATAAGACGCATGGTGTGGAATTTTGATATACAAACAGATCACCTAATCCCGGCCAGACGACCAGATCTAGAGATAATTAACAAGGCAAAAATAACCGGTCATCTGAGTAGGTTTTACTGCTCCAGAAGATCCCAGAGTAACGATAAAGGAAAGCGAAAAGATAGACAAATACTTGAATGTTGCTAGAGAGTTGAAAATGCCGTCGAACATAAGGGTGACGGTGATAACAATTATAGTTGTTGCACTAGGAACAGTCCCTAGTTGTTTGGGAAGGAAAGTGGCCGAAAGTGGAAATCATATCACTGTATTTTTGAAATTGGATAGGGAAAGATCATCCGCTAATGCTGGTTTTAAAGATTCGCAAGGAGTGAAATAATAATAATGATACTTGTAATAACAATAATATACAATTTGTAAATTAAAGATACTACACAAACTGATATCCGGGAAAAATCCATAAAAAAGAAAAGACTAAAGACAATCTTACCGCTTGAAAAAAATCAACCAATATCGTAATGCCTAGTTAAAAAAAACACCAACAGATTACTAAAGCTAAAATTGTCCCGATGATCCGGTAGAGTGAAATCTTGGTAGTTTGCTTCTGGCTCTGTAGGTATTCTTATATATATATATATCGTTTTTTTTGTGTGTTTTTTTTTTTTTTCATAATTTGTTCTGTGGATTTCATTTGACTTGAGCTCTTGACCAGGATAACTTAAATTTTATATTCTATTTTTGAATATTTTAATTGTCCTGCTTGGAATTGTTCACAACTCCATATCTACTGGATTAAATACTGTCATATATATGTATATATATATATATATAATATTTAAATGATCGATAATATTTCAAATGTAATTGGCTCTACCATAATTTTGAATCTGTTTTACCTCGGCTTCTTTCAAAATCAATTGTAGGACTCAGATGTTAATTACAGTCTGTAATAGGCGTTGCCCTGCCAGGCTGGCCTGCGTTGTGTCGTCCGCTATTTTAGACGAGCTTATAATACATTGACTGTATCACTGGTAGAAGTCTAAAATCACCCTCAAAAAGAGCTATCTTGAATGAGAATGACACTACACTGCATATGGTGATAAGGTTCCAGTTTCACTTCCAGTTCCAGTCGAATAGATTCGTATTTGATAGGAATACTTGATATCATTTAACATTAAATTAAATGTATTAAGAATAGTTTCTTGAAGATATTATCATTTGGTTAGCTTTGTTTTCTTTCTTTAACCGCATATCAACCTTTGTGGGTTATTTAAGGCCAACACCGTCTCAGAAGACGGTTAGAAGTGGTACAATTTAACACGTAAGTAAAAAAAGGAAAGTTTGCAACCTTAATCGAGGGTGACTCGAAGGCTCCCTTTTCAATAGCTACCACATTGAAGTGTAGGGGAGGGTGCTACTCCTTTCCCTGGATTGTTCCACTTTACCCTTGATCCTTACCTTATAATGCTGGGTATTAAGCAAGGCAGCATCAAGTACCATTTTTTGAGTCTTTGGTATGACTCGACCTAGGATTGAACTCTGGTCTCTCAGACTATTAGTGAACACTCTACTCATTAGGCCAACCCGTAGTTGGGTGATAAAGGCGCTGATACCATTTTCTCGAGTATTAGTCGGAAATAGAACATAGTAAGGCGACTGGAGTTCGAAATCATTTTCATTGATGTCACATTTCAGCACGTTAGCCACTACGCCACAGGGACTCACTTCATTATTTTTTTTAATAAGGATTACAATATTTAGATACTTGAAGTATATAAATTTGTGTAAACAAATGACAGTTATCAAACAGAAATAATTACTCTAAACCTTATGATTATTAATAATGAATAGGAATACTTAAAACTACACAACTGCAAGCAAATTATTTGTATTAGATAGGTATACTTGCAGCTAATACTCCAGAGAAAGGTATGAATTATCCTCCAGCTATGGGTAAATAGTAGGACAGACTGGGTTCATTAGCCTTGATTTGGCAGCTCGTCTAGGAGAAGGAAAACACTGAATCCACACCTGTTAAACTCCGCTTAAAAATTGTATTAGATAGGTATACTTGCAACTAATAATCTAGGGAAAGATATGAATCCCCCTCCAACTATGGGTAAATAGTAGGACAGACTGGGTTCATTAGTGCATAGGGCCCGTCAGGTATGGCGGTAGAATACACCGACTGTATCTCCGCAGAGGAGTAACCTATATATGATACTTAACTATCTGATGGTGACGTTTCATTTATGTTGGAGCTTTGGGGGATGCGAAATGCCCCTTCATTGCCATCATTCCTAGGTCTACTCTGGCCAGAAGATATAGCCCCTGGTAGGGTCCTATCTATGGGTCAAATAGAACTAAACTGTGTACTTATGCTAAACTGAATTGTTTGAGATGGGACTGTTTTGACATTTAAATTACGTAATTATACTAAAGGAAATTGTTTGAAGTAGAACTGTTTTTTGACATTGAAACTGTCAACTAGAACTTTTTTGACATTTAAACAGCGTGCTTGTGCTAAACTGAATTGTTTGAAATCGAACTGTTTTGATATTTAACTGTGTAAACAAAAATATGTATTTATATTAAACTGAATTGTTTGAAATTTTATCAAAATGACTTAATTCGGGGTTAAATGACCCAAAAAGGGTTGATACGCAATAAAACAAAACAACCAACCACCCAACTGTTATGCATTATTTTTACCTGATCTCATATTATAGTTTTTTTGTCTAACCATTTTGATTATCGGTTCCCATATTGTACTCATCTTTATACTTGGTCTACTCAAAATCATCAAGCTTCGTCTCAGAAATCCAGGCAACTCTATAGGTTGGTTGGTTGGTTGGTTAGTTGGTTGGTTGGTTGGGTTTTATGGCATATCAGCCTGTGTAGGTTAGTTTTCGCCAAATGAATTTTTATGAAAATAGTTCATTTTCAAACAATTCAGTTTAGCAAAGGTACGCAGTTTAAATGTATGTACAGTTTAATTGTGTAAAACATTTCTATTTCAAGCTATTCAGTATAGTCAAACAGTTTTAATTCAGCTAATTTAGTTTAGTATAAGTACAAATTTTGTTTACACAGTTAAATGTCAAAACAGTTCTATATTACACAATTCAATTTAGTGTAAAGTACAGTTTTAATGATAAACACAGTTCCATTTCAAATAATTCAGTTTTGCATAAGCACGCACTTTAAATGTAAGTACGGTTTTAAGTAGAGTTTCAATGTCAAAATCAGTTCCATTTCAAATAACTTAGTTTAGCATAAGCATGCACTTTAAATGTAAGTACGCAGTTTATTTTTCAGTCAAACTGTTCAAAATCAGACAAGTCAGTTTAGTATAAGTACAGGTTCTGTTTGCTCACAGTTAAATATCAAAACAGTTCTATATTAAACAATTCAGTTTAGTGTAAAGTACAGTTTTAATGACAAACACAGTTTCATTTCAAATAATTCAGTTTTGCACAAGCACGCACTTTAAATGTAAGTACGGTTTTATTGTCAAAAACATTTCTATTTCAAGCTATTCAGTTTACTCAAACAATTCAGTTTAGGATAAGTATGCCGTTAGTTCTATTTAACCCATAGATAGGGCCTTATCAGGTGTTACAACGCCGGGCCAGAGTGAACCTGGGACCAATGGCAATGAATGAGTGCTCCACATTTCCCAAAGCCCCAGCATCACTGGAACCTCAATGGAACCTCACCATCAAATTGTTTAGTGTCATATCTAACACTCATTGGTGGGGAGGTCTTACGCCTCTGCAGAGGTGTAGTCGGTGTATTCTACATCCCCTGCCTACACGGCAAGCAACTATTCCTATATATTTTTAATATATTTTATATACTTTTTAAACAGATCGATTTGACCTGTAGATAGACCCTAACAGGTACAAACGCTCTGGTTCAGAATAAACCTGGGAGTAAATACAGTGAAGGACTGCTCCACTCTCCTCAGTTCTCCAGAACTGTAGCCTCACCATCAGATTTTAGTTTAGTGTTATACTCAGTATGTTTCTTTTTTTAGGTTCCTTAGTTCTCAGCTGAGGAAACACTCAGCATATTTTAAGTTACACCCTAAGGCGAGTGTGTGTGTGTGTGTGTGTGTGTGTGTGTGTGTGTGTGTGTGTGTGTGTGTGTGTGTGTGTGTGTTATTTATGTTTGTGTGGGTGGTATGATAGACAAGGACTTGTATCATGTTGTGGCTGTGACAGTTTTGATAATTAGATTTCTTGTTGCGATTCTCGTTCAAATAAAGTGTTGTTCGGCCCCTTGTCCAATGCAGTGTTTTTGATATCTTAACTGAGTATTGTTGTTTATAAAGTGGTTTTAATAGGATGGTACTGGTTCCAACCTTGGATTTAAAAGCCCATTACTCTTGTGGCAAGTAGATTTCATGACGTTCAGATGTTCAGAAAGAACCGTTAGTGTTTCGTTGATTTCCTTTACAGTTTTCCCACTTATGAACAACGTGACAAATACAATATGGAAACCTGTTCTGCGTCGGGTCGGGCTATTTAGATTTGGTGTATTTTAATTTGAATTTTAAAATATAGTTACAATGAAGATATAAGTATATTTCTAATGGGGAAGGATGTGAGGATTCGTTGGTTTTAATGGAAAGGAAGAAATAAATAAAGAAATAATGAGGGAAAAAAAGAAGAAAGAAACAAAGACAGAAAAGTAAAGGCAAAAATAAAAAAAAAGATATTATGAATGACTTAAGATAAAAGAAAGAAAGAATAAATAGAGGGGAAAAAGAAAAAAAAATGAATGACTGAAAATACAAAGAAAGAAAGAAAGAATGAAAGAAAGAAAGAGGGAAAACAGAAGAAAGAAACAAAGAAAGAAAAATAGAGGCAAAAAAATGATTTATGAATGACTGAAAATAGAAGAAAGAAAGAAACAAACAAACAAACAAACAAACAACAAAGAGGAAAACAGAAGAAAGAAACAAAAAAAGAAAAGTAGAGGCAAAAAAATGATTTATGAATGACTGAAAATAGAAGAAAGAAAGAAAGAAAGAAAGAAAGAAAGAAAGAGGAAAGACAGAAGAAAGAAACAAAGAAAAGTAGCAGCAAAAAATGATTTATGAATGACTGAAAATAGAAGTAAGAAAGAAAGAAAGAAAGAAAGAAAGAAAGAAATAGTAAAATTAATGAATGACTTAAACATGATAATAAAAAAAGCAAGCAAGAAAGAAAAAAGACGTATAGGAGATGAAGGAAAAAGGCAAAAAAGTAAATAACAAAAAAAAAAAAAAAAGAAGAAAATACATGAAAAAAGAAAGAAAACAAGAGTAAGAAAAGCAAAAGAAAAGAACAGAAAAATGGAAAAATGAGAGAATGAAAAAAATTAAATGAAAGCAAAAAGAAAGAGAAAATACAGAAAAAGAAAAAAAGAAAAATTCATAAAATGGAACGAAAAAAAATAAAAATCCAAAATAGTATAAAAAGATGATAGAGAAAAATAGAAGAAATAAAAAAAGAACATAGAAGAAAGAAAGATATTGAAGTAAAGACAAAATAGGAAAAACAAATGAAAAACAGAGGAAAAAGAAATAAATTAAGAAATAAAAAAAAACAATAAAAAGACAAAGCAGCAAGAGAAAAGATAAAGAAATGCACAGAAACAAAATAAAGGGGGAAAAAGAGAGAAAAAGAATGAATAGACAGGTAAAAATGAAAAGAAAAAGAAATAAAAAAAGAAACAAAGAATATATAGAGGAGTATAAACGAAAAAAATGGAAGCAAAAGAAAGAAAGAAAGAAAGAAGGAGTATTCATGAAGTAGAAAGAAAGAAAGAAAGAAAGAAAGAAAGAAAATGTAGTCATGAAGAAAGAAAGAAAGAAAGAAAGAAAGAAGGTGTATTCATGAAGTAAAAAGAAAGAAAGAAAGAACGAAAGAAAGAAAATGTAGCCATGAAGAAAGAAAGAAAGAAAGAAAGAAATTGAGAGAGGAGTATACACGAAGGGAAGAATGAAAGGAACAACAACAGCTGCTGCAGCAACAGCAGTATTTGAAGTAAAAGAAAGAAAGAAAGAAAGAAGAAGAAGAAGAAGAAGAAGAAGAAGAAGAAGAAGAAGAAATTATTTAAAAGGTGAGGAAGAAGAAATTGACTCAAATGCTCCAATCATATACTTTTAATGACATCGATTCAGAACAAATATACAATTTCCAAAAGTCATACAAGTGATTCCCCTGAGATAGAGGACTGTTTCTATATTTAAAAATCATTGACTCTCTTCAGGTAGACAAGAAAATAAAAGAAAAAAAAGGTCACGATTAAAGCATTATACTATTGTGCATGAAAGAGAGGCTCACCAGACTGTAATAAAGCAGGTGCCGTCGTTTGTGTGAAGAACACTCAATAATGAAAGACAAGCCACTTTAGAGACCGAGCCGTTCATGACACATCCTAACAGTGTAGTCAGGTGTCACAAATCATATCACTTTGCCGACATTATCTCTTTGACGTAAGTTTCCATCTTCTCCTCCCCTTCTAGTTATTATAGCCGTGACAACTCGGTACAAACCACGTGTGAGACACAATGAAATATCCAAAAATATAACACTCGAAATATTCTGTTAGAGTCCTGCATTCATATATACTTATTGAAGCGGTGGCCTAATATATTTTTCCTGAAAGTCATCAGTTGTTCAGTCAAATGTTATTAACGTAATGTGAGTCATGCCACTAGAGGCAATTTTCGCATGGACAAACTTTTCTAGCTTTCAGGGGCGAAGTGAGTGGATCGGAAATCGAGCAGTACTCAAGGCCTGAAAACATTCCACAGAAGTGTCCCCCAACAAGAAAAGTCTCCTATTTGAAGTGGCCTCAGATGTATCATATTTTACAAATGAAATTGTTTTAATATAGCAAATCTCGGCCGAGTCGGCTGGGACTGCAGAATATACCGACTGCTTCCTCCGAGTGGTAAGACTCCCCCAACGTATATCACGGATAGGACCCTAAAAAATCTGATCGTGTGGCTTCAGAAATACTGAAGCTCCCAGGTTTACTCTGGCTCGAAGTGGTAGCACTTGATAGGGTCCTATATACGGATAAAATAGAACTAAACTATGCGCAAATGCTGTACTGAATGTTTGAAATAGAACTGTTTTGACATTTGAATTGTTTACTTATGTTAAATTGAATTAGTTTGAAAAAGAACTGTCTATATGTATAAAAATGGATTTGGCATAAAATAACCTACAATGGTTGATTAGCCATGAAATAAAAAAACAAAAAATTGCAAATCTCTTACGTCCTTTTAGTCCACAAGTCAGCATTCTTATGGTTTGCGGGGGATTCCCGTGATGGAGTGGCTAATGTGCTGGTCTGCGACATCGTAGTAAACGAGTTCGAACTCCAGTCGCGCTATTACGTTAACTTTCAGACTTATATTCTTGGGAAAAGGTATGAACCCCATTATCCTCGCAGTTAAGCTGTTAAATAGTACTAGTGCTGTTCTACAAGGGCGGGTTTGAGAATAAAATAACCCATGAAGTTGATATGCCATTAAACAAAAAAGCTAACCAACCAACAACTAATGGATTTCTATCCGTGCCAAAGGCAAATTTCTGGTCAAGAGTAAACAGAACAAGCGAAAATCAATTGGGTGCAATGAGCTAAAGGACTTATATCTCTTTTTACTCGGGGACACACATCACTGTCAGCCTGACCCTGTTTACTTCAATCCTACAACTTTGAATTTATATATATATATATATATATATATATATATATATATATAGTATTATTCGGTCCAGTTAAACTGGGGTTGGGAGTAATTCCCTCAGGACAAAAAAAAAAAAATTCAACAGAGAACATTTAAATTTTCCTAGTAAAGAGCCCAATGTAACTGACATTACAGAGCAATAAAAATAAAGTTATTATATAAAGTTATTAAATAAAGTTATTTTATCTAAATTAGTATTAAATCTGGAGTTTTAAGTCGAAAAGTATTTAGAATTTAAAAAATAAAGATAAAAAAACTAATTTACTATAATTCCAACCGGCAATAAAAAAAAAAATAACGGAAGTGGGCTAAATGAGGAGAAAACTCTTCACCCCGCTTTTATTCCCTCCCACCTTTCTTTCCTGTGTCTATTCCGAATTATTTTATCCATAAGATCTGAAGAAGTCCTGTTAATTTTTTTGGTATTATTGATTTATATCAAAAACCCATAACAGGATGGAAATGAATTTATAATCCTAATGTGACCGGTTTTGTTTTTCATAAAGAAATATATATATATATATATATATTATAACACTTTTGGTTGTCCCTAAATTATTTTGTGGGTTTGTGGCGAACCAAGAGCAATATAACATGGAGAGTGCTCAATATGTAGGATTGAGCGATTATATAATAATAATAAATAAATATATATTAGATATATATATTTAATGCCATGGATTTTGGTCTGCGAACCCCGGGTTTCATAGAGTTTTTACAAAACAACAATCATCAGGCAGTTAACAAAATGAAAATTATGTTAACTGCCTGGTAATTTTGTTAACGGCCAGCTAAATAAATACCCAACCCCCCACCAAAAAAAACAAAAAAAAAAAACAAAAAAAAAACATGTCAATAACTAACTATGTGCAAATTCTATAATTTTTGATAGTGGTAATATATATATATATATATATATATATATATATATATATATATATATATATATATATATCAGGGGCGGAGATGGGACTAGTGCTACTCGTGCCCGCACGACCAATAACTCGGTCAATGTTATTCAAAATGGATTAAAAATCATCCATTAATTTCAAGCAAACATACTTAGTCTGATCTCAATTAAATTATGTATCTATTCAAGTTTCGATAACTAAGTAGCCAAAAGTTCATAAATATATCTGGGAATAATAGAACGATGCTGTTTTGAACGGATGGTCTTTGTCCGTCCACCGTCAGATTCATTGAACATCCCATAAAATCGGCTATAATGTTGAACACGCGCAAGTCCGTGCCGAGCACTAGACCCTTATAATAACAGTAATGTTAGAGAAATCCGCTTTTGGCTGTAGCCAATAGCAAGAGCAACCCAAACATCGTGCTCAAATATTTTAGCACATTCTGACTGCTGACTGCTTACAGCTGTCTTGGGAAGAGGGAGAGGGACCGAGAGAGAGAGAGAGAGAGAGAGAGAGGGGGGGATAGCAGATTATAGCCGTCCCGACGTCATCATCATCGCTATAATAAATGTTGGTTAAACGGCGTGTTTTAATTCGTTTTTTCACTAACAGATCTCTATTTCTTTAATGAATGTTGCATATATTACATTCTGTAACTAAAATTTGTTTATTTGAATACATTTTCAACAAATAATATTCATTTTAAGCGAAATTGAAACTACTAGCTGTTTCTGTGTATATTGTCATCAGTTTCTTTATTCTAATAAACATATTTTTCTCGTCATAGTAATGAACATCTCTTTTCTTCTATACTTTTGAAAGGAAAAAAATTATCTTATCTACTGTATTAACAAGACTACAAATTATATAGTATCTTGATTGTTTACAAAAAAAAACACCATCCAAGGTAGGTTTGTCAATCTGTGCTATACAATGGAGAATCACGCAATAGCAACTATGATGACTTACTTTGGGTCCACGGAACTGAAGTTGACAGTGGGCGGGGGTGGGGTCACGAGTAGCAAAAATAGGCTAGAATCGCCACTGATATATATATATATATAATGCCATTGATTTTGGTCTGCGACCCCGGGGTTTCATGGAGTTTTTAACAAACAACAATCATCTGGCAATTAACAAAATGAAATATATATATATATTATCACAATCAAAAATCATAAAATTAGCACACACTTAAAGGGTGTTCACGTGTTATTTTTGGTTTTTGTTTTTGTTTAGCAGACCGCTATATCGAAGGAGCTAAGAATAAGCTGGCTGCAGAAGAGTAAGAAACAACTTCGGAAAATAAAAAAAATATATTAAAGTATGATGAAGGTGATTCCCTGACCTCTTGCCGTAAAATAAACTTAATCGGTTTGACATTGCTGTTAAAAATACTTAATCTTGAAAAATTTAAGATGTCGATAAAATGAACACTCGTATATTCATGTTAATGTCTTTTCATATGGTATATTCAATCATCAGACACGTAGAAACTTGAGACTCCATCTTTTGATGTTGAGTACAGTATTAGGAAAAGCAACAGTGCTTTTAAGTCTACCATGAACCAAACTGTAATAGCAAAAATTTATTCCCATTTAAGAGTACAGACAATGCTCCAAATATATATATATATATATATATATATATATATATATATATCAAAGACAGTTTAGCATTATCATTATTTGTATCTATCTATCTATCTATATGCAAATATCAGTTTTACAATAAACAACATTCCACAATAATTAAATTGCTCCCTACTCAACAAAATTTTCACCTCACAGAGCACGACGAAATTTATCCTTATTGGTTATATCTAACAATATCGCAGTAATACAGAATGCACGAATTTCAATTGATATTATGTCTCGAAAAATTAACCCCAAAGGGCTTTAAGCCCACCACCCCAAAAACCCCCACAAAAGAGTCAGCATTTAAATCCTGAATACACATCAACATCAACATCTAAATATGGAATTTTTCTTATTAACAGTTATAGAGGCCAATTTTAGTTAGTTGGTTGGCTGGTTGCTTTTTTTACGGCATACAGAACCTTCTTTGGTTTTTCATACCGAAGTCAGTTCAACAATTGTTTTCTTATTACTTTCGGTACATAAATGTATTTTCGCAACCATTTTAAACAGTTAAATACTTTATACTTTATGGTAATATAAATGTCTATGAATTAATGGCATTTAAAATCATTTTAATAATCACAAACAGATCTATTTGACCAGTAGATGGTCATTGGGGTGTAATGGTTAACGTACTGGCCTTCGAGATTGTAGTGTGTTAGTTCAAACCCTAGTCATGTTATCAGGCCCTCGTTCGGATTGATACACTTGGGAAAGGTATGGAACCACTTACTGCCCAAGATATGGGTAAAATTGAACCACTACTGTACTTCTAAAAGAATGGATTTAACATTAGATATCCCGCAAAAGTTGATATGCCATTAAACAAAGAAACCAAACGATATTTTTGACCGTTAGATTCAACCATAACACGTACAACAATCGTGGGAGGTGTAACGGTTATAGTTTTGGGAAATGGTCATTGTGAAGTGAGTTCAAGTTCTGGAACAGGCTAGTTGCATTTCCTAAAGCGCTAATACCCTTTGGAAATACATTGTTTTCTTTCAGGGAAGACCAGGTTCTTTAAGATTGGAACGGCGATCGGTCCCGAAGGAAAACTTTGTTTATAAATAAGCATTAATCTGTTGAAAAATTGACCTTGGGTTGCATTCAATCCTTTGGCGGAGGCATTGGGTGAATGCACACAACAACGAGTCTGAGTGAACCTGGGAGTAATAACAACGAAAAGGCTATCCTACATTCCCTAGAGCACCAGAACAGAAGCCTCATCTCTGAATGCAGTTTATTATTCAATCCAGGATATTATTTTTTTTTGGTTAACATGATATTTTCAAGGTGGGGTGTCCCCATAGCATAGTGGCTAACGTGTTGAACGACAACATCGTTGTTAACGAGTTCGAATTCCACTTGTACTAATACGTTCACTTTCGGTCTAAATCGTATTGGGAAACGTATGTACCTCTTTTTACCGTCTGATATGGGTTAAATAGTACCGCTGATTTTCTACAATTCATGGCTATGATGAAAGTTGATATGCAATGAAAGAAAGAAAGAAAGATATTTTCAAGATGTTAAAGAAATATCAGTAGAAATTTAGATTTAAATCTAGAAAATGTTCTTGAATATATATATATATATATATATATATATATATACGGTGTGTGTATGTGTGTGTGTGTGTGTGTGTGTGAGAGAGAGAGAGAGAGAGTGTGTATGTGTGTGATGGTCTCTTCCTTCGATATCGACGTATGAGGGGCAAGAACTTTGGTTAATGATATGAACTGTGGGACTGCCGACACAGAAGAAGGTTTGAATAGAACCAGCCACTCTTCTTGGATAAGCTGATGACAGAAGAATAGTGCACCAATGTGCCACAGATTCTTCAAAAGAACACTTTTGGGGTTTTGAATTCAGAGTCACTCCTTCTCCCAGACTGGTCGTCCCACGAAAGCGAGAGACTTCAATCTGCCCTACTATTTTAGCTATAAATGGGATTCACCCATACATACAAAATTCACATATGCACACAACATCAACATCTAAATAAATGTCATCAACATAATCCTCTAATCTGCTTACAGGACAGATTCCCTAGGCCCTCTCTCTCTCTCTCTCTCTCTCTCTCTCTGTTGTCATCTGTCTCCATCGTTCATAGTTTCTGGCAGGTCCTTTAATTGCTATTTATTGTCTGTATAGAGCTGATACATTTAGATCTTAGTTTGTCGGCTAACACTCGTGTCTCCATGTGTCTGCGTCCACAGGACTTCGTTTATGAGTTTTTCCTTGCTTCTCCACCACTGACCAGCCAGCACGTCTTACATTGATAATTATATGAGATGAGATTGGAGGTAGGTTACCATACAGCCGCTTTCTTGTTGAGAGTTCCTTCTAGTAATTGTTCCAAGCAGTATGTAGAATCCTTGTCTAGCTCATATATATATATATATATATATATATACTTCAGTCTTACAAGAGGTTCAATGCTGATAGGTGCAGGTGAAAACCAGTCAGCATATGATATATGAATAAAATTGATTTACAAATATTTATGTCAGTGTTAGGTTAAAAAAACAGTCTGGCCTACTATTCACCTATGAGTGAAGGAAAAATAAATAGATTAAATCTTTCTCAAGGATATTAGGGCTAAGGAAAATACAAAAACCCTCGTCCAGGATTTGAACTCAGGTCGCCGTATTCATTCCCTACGACGGTAACCAATACATCACGAACATATATATATATATATATTCATCATACAACGTGTGGAAGCACGTGCGATACCCTAGCCTCATCAGCCGCCAACCAGGGTGATAACACAGTTTCGGTAGCTCAAGGCGGAGAGCTACCGAAACTGTGTTATCACCCTGGTTGGCGGCTGATGAGGCTAGGGTATCGCACGTGCTTCCACACGTTGTATGATGAAAAAAGAATATATATATATATATATATATATATATAAGTTGGCGACCGTAGTTTAGGGAGACCCGAAGTCTTTCGTTTCATTAGCAACTACACTCGTGTGTAGGGGAGGGCGCTACTTTTCTCTCTGGATTGCTCCACTTTACCCTTGATCCGCACCTTATAATGCTGAGAATTAAGCAAGACGGCATCGCGTATCATTTTCTGAGTCTTTGGTACGACTCGACAAGGGATTGAACCCAGGTCTCCCGGTCCATTGGTGAACACTTGGCCAAAGGACCAGTCGACAAATATAGTTAAGAATTATACATATAAATAAAAATCCCACAAGTTAAAATAATTATTTCGTAATTTCCAGTTTCATTTATTTAAATATGAGAATGATTTATTTATTTATGTTTTTAAATTTTCTTGGAAACCGACGCTGAACATAAGATACTTGGATGCTTTTTTCGTGAAGAAGTTGTAAACATTTTGTAAAGGGCTTCAGTTTTCAGTTTAGTGATAATTATATGGAGTCTGCCTTTGAGCAGACGGTGACTGTTAATCATCGACCTTTTCAATAAAACAGAGATGGTAATACTTTAAAAATTAGTATCCCTCACTCTTTCCAAATTGAAAGTATCAATGTTATCATCAACTGTTGAGTTGTCTAGTTATTTATTCAACATTTAATTATGAACGATCACTGTGTGTGTGTGTGTGTGTGTGTGTGTGTGTGTGTGTGTGTGTGTGTGTGTGTGTGTTTTAGTTTACGCTTAGGAGCTCTGCTGAGGAGAAGTGATATAATATAAAGAGAGAACGAACAGTCAACCTGCTGAGGTGATTAAGGTGTCAAGGGAGGTAACCTCGTTAACCCAGTGGGGCAATTCATTCATATGACGAAAAGCTGGTCTTCAGAACATATGGGACAAAAGGATTTCAAAAAATTGCCCGGAGGCATTACCAGCATTTTCCAGATTTAACTGGAAATTACAGATGCTCTGTCTCGGAAATGTAGCTCCTTGACCTTAACCGAAGTTTATGTATACTCGCATATATATATATATATATTTATAAATTTTAAAATGCAGACATATAAATGTAATACTCTCAACGGTTAGTTTCTCGTTTTTACGATCCTCAGGTGATAACGGGTTCCCTATCTTTTGAAAATTCACCCTAACTTTTTTGCCTGGGTTTGTCTTAACTCTTTTGAAGGTAAATGATTTTTTAATATTTGTAAATTGGCCGAATTATTTTCAGAAAAAATTAAAAAATAAAGAGTATTTTAAAACAAGTCAATTTATCATTTATAAAAAAAAAGCAACTACAAAAAAAGACATGATAATTTGATCTGCAATTGGCTGTCATAGTCAATAAAAAAATTAAGCATTGACTTTTAATAATGATATTTTTCAAAAGAAAATTTACACGATCCTATACAACAGTGCTACCTCCAATCGATGTTTCTATGCATTAACAATAAATTGGTCAATGAACAGCCAATAGTCAAATGCCTTATATTAGTGTAGAATGATGACAGGTATATAAATGTAGAAAGTAGAAAATAATTTTCTTTCATGGAATGGATACGTTAAATTACCGGTTTATTTTTCGTCGCTTCTTATACTGCATCTCAACTTAAAAAAAACTTTTAAAATACCATTCCAAGATTTTTTTCTCACAAAAAAACCATTCCCCCGTCTAAAGTTTAAAACTAACTGAGAACAATAAAATATAAGCAACACAAAAAAATATACCTATTTGTCAAATCACTTTGTTCCTATATATATATATATATATATATACAAGGATCATTAAATAAGTTTCCAGACTTTTTTCGTATGGGCACTTTTATTGATTGGACACATATGAAATTCTAGTCCCCTTCGAAGTAATCTCCTTTGGCTGCAATGCACTAATTGTACCGTTCCAACAACTCTTGGAAGGCCCCATCGAAGTCCTCTTGTGTTAGCGTGTCAATGACCTTCGTCACAGCCTATTTCATTTCCTCAATTGTCTCAAAACGACAGCCTCTAAGCTTAGAGAATGACCAAAAGTCACTGGGAGAAAGGTCTGGTCTATAGGGAGGCTAAGGAACTGTCTTGATGCCCATCTTGGTCAAATAGTCTGTGACAAGGATGGAGTTGTGGGCTGGTGCATTGTCCTGGTGGAAATGCCACTGACCCGATTTGAAGAGTGCTGGCCTCTTCCGACGGAATCTCTTCCTGAACTCCCTTAAAACCTCAACATAGTAACCCTAACCCTAACCCTTTGGCCAATCAACTCTTGTGTTCTGACTTCCTTACTCCCCCCCACACCTCTCATCATCCCTCACAGACTCTGTGCCTTCCTTGAATCTCTTATGCCACTCAAAAACTGATGCTCGATTCATGTAAGATGGTTGAAAAGCAGTCTGAAGCATTCCATACGTTTCTGTGGCATTTTTTCCAAGTTTAAAACAGAATTTTATCACATATCGTTCTTCTAAAGTGTCCTTACGTCCAGATTAGATTTTTGAAATTAGCCAGCGGTGACAATCAGTGTATTCCAATTCCTGTTGTAGCTGTTTATTTGAACCTGAAATCATGAAATTTGTCAGTTATCTCATAAAATGTATAGCAATAAGATACTGAATTTTCAAGAGTCTACAACAATTTTAAATGCCTGTACAAAAAAGTCTGGAAACTTATTGAAGGTCCCACGTATATATATATATATATATTTACTAATCTAATATCTACCAGCATTCACGGTACCAGAAAAAAAAGAAAACAAAACCGCCAGGAACAAAAGATAAAAGTATCTCGAATCACCGCCCGGGGGAAAAAGAAAAAATATTATAGGTCAAAAAGAAAGAAAGGGCCAACCTGGTCATACCCCTTGAAAAAAATCAAGGGATACGCAGTCAGTTGGTCAAAAGAAAACTAAAACCTTCCGCGAATCCTGCAATGCTACAATTACAAGAGTGCTCAACACGAGTGGAGCCAATTATAACCCCGGGGTTAGACTTCCTGATGATCCGATTAGGTGAAACTTTAGTAGAAGATTTCCGACTCGCGATTTAAGTTAATTTTATATATATATATATATGTGTGTGTGTGTGTGTGTGTGTCTATATATGCATATATAATGAAACCGATTATTCATCCTTTATTTTTAATAATGACCATCCTACAACCTGTATCTAATGTGTCTAAGTATTGCTTAGGAATAATTATCGCAAACTTTAATATAATCCTCTCTTTTTAACTTATTTTTAATTATGACCATCTCTACAACCCGTACGTAATATATATATATATATATATATATATATATATATATATATATATATATATATCATATAAATATATATATATATATATATTACAATAATATGTATTCATATTCGGTTGATCATCTAAAAATGATTTTTAATGGTAATTTCTTAAGATGTATGGTTGGTTGATTAGGTGGTTTATAAAACCTCAAAATATGAATATGATATAGTCTAAAAATATGAACTGCATATGTCTGTGTTTCATGTTATAACTCTGTAACAAGAAACAAATATATACGGTTCATATTTTCGGACTGTTTTATATTCATATTTCGAGGTATTGTTAATCACTAAATCAACCAACCAACCGAACTTCTTGAGACATTACCATTAGATATTATTTTCAATGATCAACCACATATGAATATATATTTAGTAAGAAAAATACATTTTTTATCTTTTAGATCAGCAATTTTTGGCGAATCAAAATATCGTCCGTAGGGAAAGAATCTTGACCGTATAAGAAGGTACTTTCAAGCGAATTCTTTGCTGACTCACTGAAGTGATGTGATTGTCTCTCTAGGGTCAACAGCAAGTCTATATGAATCTCTTTTTCCTTTCGCAACATTGTTCAATTGCAGCACCCTCCATACTCACCCAACATATATTCGTAAGACTTTTTTCTTGTTCCCTAAAAAGATGATTCATCTTAAGGATAATATTTGAGGATGTAGTACGTATTAAAATAAATAACTGCATAGTTTTACACTGTAATAAATGTTCTGACAGTCCATTTTGAGTCGAATTTAGTGAAAATTAACGTTTCAATCATTGTTCGTTTATGTCTTGGTAAAAAATGTTTCTGTGATTCCTCTCTATCACAGGTCACTGTAGAGGTTAGAAGCAATGCAATTGTTAGAGACCTCCATTCAATCATAGAACCTATTTCATAATAAGTAACAAATATTTAAGATAAAATATTCCCAAATTTTGTTAGACTACATCTACCATAGTTTTGTCGAAGGGGTTTGGAATATGCTAACTATATCTTTTTCCCGTTGCAGAAGGTTGTTGCGTTCTGGTTAGTGAACGCTTGTAATTTATATTTACCAACCCCTCCGCTCGGGCAGGATATGACACAAAGTCAATTTTCTTAAGCGGAGTTTAACAGGTTTGAATTCTCAGTTTTCCTTTTCCAAGACTAGTTGCCTCACCAAGGCTGAAGAACCTAGTCTGCCCTACTATTTACCCATAGCTGGAGGGAGAATAATTGGATTCATACGTTTCCCAAGGGTATTAGTGCGATGTGAAATGCAATCAGTCTCGTCCAAGATTTGGACTCGTGTCGCCGTGTCCATTTTCTACGACGATAACCATTACACCACAGGCACCTCCATTTGTAATATTGAATAAAAGACAAACCACGATATGAGAGGAAATAGAGATATGTTCTCAGGAAAAAGTATGTACAATAGAGAGACTATTAGTAAACAAGAACATAGGATTAGTGAATACAGAATAAAGATATAGTGAAACGATAATATTGGCTTCCGTTATTACGGTAGCAAGTAAGGTGATATAGTGCGATCTCCAATCTCCAATGCTCTAATACTATTCCTATAAGAAGCTGCTCTTCATCTTCTAGTCTGCCCTGGTATTAGTAGCTACTGCTATATATGGCAGATGGACTAGTTCATTGTGTGGAAAAAAGTGGGTGATACCCAACAATGGTTAAAGTTTTTAAAAATGGCATCAACTGCATCTGATGATGAGGCTTCGATTCAGGCACTCGATGGAGTTTTAAGTTCATCGGCATTAAACGCAGGCCCTCTCGAACAGTTAGGGTGCCATTTATGGTTCAAATAGGTCAATTAAAAAAGTATTCTTATTTGACAGGACTGGGGGCTAGCAAAAAAAAATCTTAAGATACAACAACATTAGGTATATAAGTAAGTAAAGTTGGAGACCGTAGTCGAAGCGACCAGAAGGCTCCCTTTTCAATAGCTACTACACTGAGTTGTAGAGGAGGGCGCTACTCCTTTCTCATGATTCCTCCACTTTACCCTTGATACGTACATTATATTGCTGAGTGTTAAGCAAGGAGGTATCGAGTACCATTTTTAAAGTCTATGGTATGACGCCACCTGGGATTGAACCCGGGTTTTCCGGACCATTGGTGAACTCTCTACCCTCTGGGCCAATGAGCCGGTTATGAACGTTCAATAACACGATTCTCTAAACTATCGATATAAAATTACCCTTGATGGGTTGACATGCCATTAAAGCCATTCAATAAAGCAGCCTGCGTCAAATTATTTGTCCTTTTACTGACACGATATATACTCTTTCTTATCTATTAGTCTGGGGATGCCTAATGACGTAATGGCACCCAAGTCGGACTGGGATTGGGAGAGAGTTCAAACTCCAGTCGCCCTAACAGCGTTTCCTTTCGGATTTGGGAAAGGTATGAACTCTCTTATCCTCTAAGGTATGTCTTAAATAGTACCGCCACTGTTCATCTACAAATATGCCTTTGGCATTAAATAACCCCTGATGTGTGATATGCCAATAAACAAAGAAAGCAGATCTATTCTATATATCAGTCATACTATTCTTGTTTCACTTCAGCGTAATGAAAAATTCTGTTGTTATGGTAACAAGACACCTTGCTTGACCTACAATCAATATATGTAAATATATGTAAATCTATGGAAATATGCTTTCTAGTTTCTTTTCTAAAGAATTCTAAGGAACCATCTTATAAAATTTCGAATATATATAAATGATTTTAAAAATGTATTTTTTGAGGTTTGAGCACAGATAATTGACACTGAAGAATACGAACGTGTCTATAACGAGGAAGGATATTGCTAATCTCTCTCTCCTCTCTCTCTCATTAAACTGAATAAGTGTCCTTCATTTGGTTGTGAGGCTTCGCTTCTGAAGTTTTGAGGTGTGAAGAAACTGCTTTGTTGCCATTGCTCCCGGGTCAACTCTCACCCCGAGTGATAGAACGTGTTAGGGTCGAATCTTCGTGGGTTCGTTTTGCAAGATTGCCATTATTAGTTAGAATACTTGAAAATATTTAACTGTGTGTAAATTTTTTGTATTCAGAATAGTTACGGGGGTGTCCTCGTGGTGTAATGGTTAAAGCGATGGACTGCGAAATCGTAGTAAGCGAGTTCGTACTCCAGTCGCGCTATTACGTTCACTCTCGGGCAAATACCATTGGGAAAGGTATGAACCCCCTAATCCTCCCAGCTATGGGTTAAATAGTACCACTACTGTTCTTCTAGGAGAATGGCTTTGGCATTAAATAACCTAAAAAAGGTTGATATGCCATTAAACAAAGAAACCAAACCATCAGAATAGTTACTTGAGGCTATTATTGTTTTTGAAGGACTATAATTATTAATTACTTTAAAAGATATAATTGTGTATTATTAGTATTTGATTGGAATACTTGAAACTATATTACTGTGTAAGTTGTTTTAAGATTAGATACTTGAAGCAATAATTGTTTGCAAACTACCATCATTATTTACTTGAAAAGACAAAAAATGATTGCGTGATAAGAATTGGAATCAACGATCCATGTTCGAGTCCTGTTCTAATTTCTCTTTGTGCTAATGCTCTTAGGAATGGCATGAATCCTCTCCTCCCTTGAGTTACTTATGAATAACTTTAATTTAACTCTAAGCTAAGTTTGCGTATAGTGCCTACAAT
The DNA here is from genome assembly GCA_963585895.1 of Sepioteuthis lessoniana. Lineage (NCBI taxonomy): Eukaryota > Metazoa > Mollusca > Cephalopoda > Myopsida > Loliginidae > Sepioteuthis > Sepioteuthis lessoniana. Next base: position 25,482,680 of record OY757934.1, read on the forward strand.
GACTAAGTGGTCGCCCACTTAATAACTGAACAAGTTCATCGTTCCTTACCTTTAGTCAACTGACTGTAACCGATGCTTTTTGTATGTAACTGGGTTCAATTCTGTTGCAACTCGTCAACATTTGAAATGCTATCATCTCAAACTCCTTGACAACAAACAGAATATAATTGAATGCCGATAATTCCATAATCTATAGCGGGAACTATGCTAGCTCTTCATGCTTATTTTATGCAATCATGTTTTTTTATTTTTTGCTTGTTTACGGCTTATCAACCCTTTTCGGGTCATTTACCACTGAATTAAGTCATTTTGATGAAAATTTTTAATAATTCATTTTTGTATAAAAAGGTTTTTTTTTACACACAATTAAATTTCAAAACAGATCTATTTCAAACTGTTCAGTATGGCATAAGTACAGTTTTGTTTACACACAGATAAATTTAAAGACAGTAATTTTCAAATAATTCAGTTTAGCGTAAGTACACAGTTTAGTTCTATTTGAGCCATAGATAAAACCCGATCAGGAGCTACCACTCCGAGTCAGAGTGGGCCAAGGAGCGATGGCAATAAAGAGGTACTTCGCACTCCCTAATGCTCAAGCATTACTGAAGCCTCACCATCAGATAGTTTAGTGTTATATTCGTATCACACGTTGGGGAGTCTTACCCGTCTGTAGAAATGCAGTGAGTATATTCTGTAGGCCCAGCTGACTGGGCCATGATGCAATCATGGTTTTACACTAAAAAATCCGAGAAACCGAAGATATCCCACATTACCGATGCAGACTACGCAGATGATCGAGTACTTCTTTCAAATACACATACTCAAACCAAATCTTTGCTGCATAACCTAGAGCAGGCAACAAGAGGCCTTAGTGTCTTCTTGAAATCTGGTAGACCAGTTCACATACCTCGGTAGCAATATCTCATCTACTAAAACCGATGTCAACATACGATTAGGTTAAACGTTGTCTGTTATTGATCGATTAACAACCACGGGCAAATCTGATCTGTCTGATGAAATAGAGTCTGTACGATTGAATGGTTGAACCACTAGTACTTTAACGAAACATATGGAGAAAATCTAGATAGGTACGACAAAAGGATGCTGCATAACATTTAGAACAAATCCTATAAACTACACCACACAAAACAGCAGTTGTATGGCCACCTACCTCCCATCACACAAGCCATTCAAGTAAGAGAACCAAAACATGATCGGAACTGCAAGAGAAGTTAAAACAAACTCATAAGAAACGTTTCCCTATGGACTCCTACAAATTGACACACTAGTGTTGGCCGAGCAGTAAAATCCTACTTCCATCAGCTCTGTGTGGATACTGGATACCATTAAGAGGACTTGCCAACGATGAATGGCAAGAAAGAATTATTAAAATTTGTGCTGTCAGTACGCCTTGATGATGATGATGATGATGGTGCAATCAAATTTTCTGTCCAAGTATTTATTTCTTTTCTTGTTCTGGGAACTCAGCATTTGGGAACGTAACAGCATTGAGTTTTCATTCGCATAATTGCAAATATAAATAAGAGAAATGTAATACAAGATATCGTTGATTCTACAAATATCTATCACCAAATTTTTCATTGTTTAGACAGACATACATAAGATTTATTCATTTATTTGTTTTTTCGCATAAAGAACTATCTTAATATTAATCTTGCCCAGTCGGCTGGGGCTGAAGAATTCGCCGACTGCTTCTCTGTAGAGGGGTGAGACCACCGCGCCACCGAGTTTCCAGGATATGATACTAAACAATCTGATGTTGTGCTTTCAGTAATGCTTGAAATTTGGGGGATGCGAATCACCCCTATAGATACATCTGTCCCTGATCCACTCCGACTCGGAGTGGTAGCACCTGACAGGATCCAGTCTATAGGTCAAATAGAACCAAACTGTGTAGTTATGCTAGAGTGTTTAAAATAGAATGGTTTTTGACATTGAAATTGTGTACTTATGCGAAACAGAATTGTTTGAAATTGAACTGTTTTTGTTTGCATAACTGCATTGATTGAAATAGAACTGAATTTGACATTAAAACTGTGTACTTATGCTAAACTGAATTCTTTGAAATAGAACTGTTTTGGCATTTAACTGCGTGAAAACAAAAAAAAACTATATTTATACTGAACTGAATTGTTTGAAATAGAACTGATTTTGACATTTAAACTGTGTACTTATACAAAAGTGAATTGTTTGAAATAGGACTATCTTGACATTTAACTATGTGTAAACAAAAAAAAAATACTTATACTGAACTGAATTGTTTGAAATAGAACTGTTTACATTTATAAAATATATTTGGCATTAAATAACAAACAGTATCATAAACACGAACCAAACCAAACTTAGTATTAATCTCCAAGTGTCTCTCTATCCATAAAGAAAGGCTCCATCATTTTTGGTGTGATTGTTTGAAGCATACTTGATTACCTTATAAATTACTGCAGGGCAATATTATTCGAATTTTACTCCATAAAAAGATACTTCTTACGCCAATAAAACGTTAAAGCCATGATTTGCAAATTAGAAAAGAACGGATGTCATTTTGAAAACTTGAGGAAAGCGACGATTGCTTTTACAGATGTAATACAATGTTGGTTGTTGTTTTGGTTGGCATATCAACATTTGTAGGTTATTTAATGCTAAATTCATTTTTATACAAATAAACACTTCTATTTCAAACAATTCAATTTAGCATGAGTACACAATTTAATTGTCAAAAACATTTCTATTTAAAGTTATTCAGTTTTTTCAAACAGTTCTAATTCAAACAATTCAGTTTTGTATTAGTAGAGGTTTTATTTACACACAGGTAAATGTCAAAACAGTTCTATATTAAACAATTCAGTTTAGCGTAAGTACAGCTTCAATGTCAAAAACAGTTCCATTTCAAATATTTCAGTTTAGTATAAGTTCGCAGTTTAAATGTAAGTACACAGTTTAACTGTTAAAAACATTCATATTTTAAGCTATGTTTAACTGTTAAAAATTCATATTTTAAGCAATGTTTAGTTAAACAGTTCTAATTCAAACAATTTAGTTTAGCATAAGTATGCAGTTTAGTTCTATTTAACCCATTGATAGGGCCCTATCAGGTGCTACCATTCCGTGTCAGAGTGGACCTGGGAGTTATTTTAGGAATGCAAATCACGGGAAATTTTCATAATATTTTCCTCTGAATTGAAGAAAAAATGTTTTACCATTAATTTAAATAATTTAATCTCGTTTCATTAGGCATGCCTAAACGGTTAGGTATAACTAATTGAAAAGAAACATGGCTCCAGCAGAAGAACTGTCAATTGAAACAATGAAAAGGGTCATAAAATTAATTCCCGAAGGCAATACAGAAAGGATTCCTCTGAGTGGCTAAGGAAAAAATTTGCCATTGATTTAAATAAATTCATTTCATTTAAGGAATATTTTATGAAGCCAGAATGTTCTTGCCTAGTCGGCAGGGGCTGTAGAATACACTGACTGCTTCTCTGCAGAGGGGTAAGACCCCTCACAACGAGTGTCCTGGATATGACACTAAACAATCTGATAGTGAGGTTCCAGCAATGCTGGAGCTTTGGGGAATGCAGAGTACCCCTTCATTGCCATCGCTCCCAGGTCCACTCTGGGCCGGAGTGGTAGCACCTGATAGGGTCCAATCTATGGGTTAAATAGAACTAACAGCATACTTATGCTAAACTGAGTTTTTTGAGTAAACTAAATAGCTTGAAATAGAAATGTTTTTGACACTTAAACCGTACTTACATTTAAACTACGTGCTTATGCTTAACTAAACTATTTCAAATTGAACTGTTTTTCAACATTAAAACTGTATTTACACTTAACTGAATTTTTACTTATAACTGCTTGAATAGTTTGAAATGGAAATGTTTTTGACAATTAAACTGTGTACTTATGCTAAACTGAATTGTTTTGAATAGAACAGATTATTTACATAAAAATAGATTTGGCGTTAAATGACCTACAAAGGTTGATATGCCATAAAACCCAACAAACCAACCAACCAGAATGTTCATTTATCAAAGAAAAATGTTTTGCGTCTTGTCTGTTATTAAATTAAGTAAAAATCTTCTTCGTTTACTTATTTCATAATTAATGTCAGAATTAATTTGGTAGTCAGTCAATTGGTAGATGGATAGTTTGATGGTCGGCGTTTGAAATTTAAAGACAAAAATTTGTTTGTTCAGTTTTATTGCTTATCAACATTTGTGGGTTATTAAATGCTAGATCCATTTCATATATTGTACGAGAATGCTATGAGCTATACAGAACAAATCCTAGAAGGTGTAGTCCACAAAGCACCAGCTGTACGGCCACCTAACTCCCATCTCCATAATCATTCAAATCAGGTGAACAAGACATGCGGGGCACTGCTTGAAAAGAAAGGATAAACTCATAAGTGACGTTCTCCTGTGGAACCTTTCACACGGACGAGTAGGTGTAGGATGACCAACAAGAACTTATCTACAGCAGTTCTGTGCAGACACATTGATGTAATCTTGCGGAATTGCCGAGTACAATGAACGATAGAGATGAATGGTGCGAGGGAAGGGGTCAGGGAAATCCATACTAGTGGAACGACATCATGATATATATATATATATACATATATATGTGTGTGTGTGTGTGTGGGTGTGTGTGATTTGTAAGCGAATAGTTTATAGGCAACTTCACTTTTAAATGAGACAAGCTCATTTGTTTGGGCTCAATGAAATGATTTCAAGTATTTCCATCTAATTTAACGTTTGTATGTGCACACAGTTGAATTGTTTCAAGTATTGATATCTATGGTTAGGACACAGTTACATTGTTTTAAGTATAGCTATTTGCCACAACTAGTTGTAATTAATATTAATGATAATACTTCGTAAAAGAAGGTATTCCTATCAAACACTAATAATTCTCTTCAACTTTAATCATTCGTTTGTACACAGTTAAATGGCTTCATGTATAGCAAATGATTAGATAGTTCTATTTGACCCATAGATCGGACACTGACGGGTACTACCATAATGGAACTCAGTGGATATGAGAGTAATGACAATGAAGAGTACTCCACCCCAAAGCTCTAAGATTGGAACCTCGCCAAAAGATGATTCAGTGTCATATCCAAGACACACCTCGTTGGGAGGCAGGTCTTACTCTTTTGAAAAGGTGCAGTCTTTGTATTCTAAAGTCAGCGCCGACTAAGCAGAAGGAATATGTAACAGCCGGACATTAAAAAAAAAGATTTGCAAGCGGACAATATGCTCTTAATGCTATGGTATACCACAAAAACATATAAGCACATCTTTCGCTTTGATAAATTTACCTTTGATGAAATAAAAAAAGGATCAAAGTCTGTCACTGGAGATAGATAGAAAGTGAAGATGTATGAAAGTACTTTTATCAATTTATGATCTAATTTGAACAATATAACCCCTGTCCTCACTAAATAAATACTTAAGGAATATGGGATACCAAAAGACATAAACCCATAACAAAATAAAACAACAAATCATATAATAAGATCCAAAACTTAACCGACAAATCATCATTATTATTATAATTTTTAATTCCTCAGATCTGATAGTATACCATAGCCAGATACGGCTATGTGTGAAACGTACATAGAATGTTCATTACATATATACATAGAACATAAGAATCCCGAAACTCGAAAAACACGTAATGACTTCTTAGTTCAGGTACGAAACCTTTTATTACCTTTGAGTTAAAGGTTTCGACATAAGGAAGAGAGATACACATTCTTTCTATTCTGGCTTTTTCATCTAACCCCCATCTTGTGCGCACCCGTCGCAAAGCCTCCGTGAGCAAGCGAAAGTCGACCGTCTTCTCCTGAGGCAGGACTCAACTTAACTAACTGACTTTTTTAAATCTCCCCAAATCCTCCGCGCGCTTCCGGTGCATGACGTCATTCGCACTTCCTAGCCCCGTTTCCCATCTCGGGTTTCTATTGTGACATCTCTGAGTGACATGTCAACTCCACGCGTGCGCGCGAACACCTACGTTAATGTTGCACCTAAGTAACCCATGCACTGAGCCGAAAGGTTCTCAGCCTAACTAAACCCAAAGGCATAAAACGAAATCCCTCAGCCATTATATTACAATAGTATTTCTCTTGAATTTGATTATTAATATTTACTCATTGGAATTTTTCCCATTAACGTTAGCTGATGGTCTTTTACTGGACTTTGAGTGACAGCAAGTCTCCTCAAGTCTCCAGGACTCTTCTCAGTATTCTGGCCGTTCTTAACAATGCTGCAGTTTGGATGGTCTCTACTCGTCCTCCAACTTCGAAGTCCTTTATTCCCTTTAATAGTCCTTTAGTTACTGTACCGAATGCTCCAATCACGATTAGTATAATCGTCACCTTCATGTTCCCTAGTTTGGTTTTTTAATGCCATGGCAAAGTCTAGGTACTTATCTTTTTTTCATTTTCTTTCAGTTTTATTCTATGGTCAGCCGGTACAGCCAAGTCGACAATTTTGCTAGTTCTCTCTTTTTTTTTTTTTCGATTATTATAAGGTCTGGTCTTTTGAAGGAGATTAGGTGATCCGTTTGTAGGTCAAAATCCCATAGGAGTTAGTGTGTGTCATTCTCCAGGACAGCTGGTGGGTTGTGCATATACCATTTGTTAGTGTAGTCAAATTTAAATTTCTTGCAAATCTCCCAGTCGATCACCTGGCCGACCCAATCGTGTTTCGTCTTATACTACTTCTGTGCTAATTTGCTGTATTTGCTCATTATGTGATTGATGGTTTCATCTCTGTCACCACATAACCTACGTTTGCTATTTTGTTGAGTCTTATCTAATTATTATTTTAGAGTTTTTCACATCAGCGTCACCTGATTGTTTATCGCCGGAGTTTGAGTGACAGCAAATCTCCTCAAGTCTCCAGGACTCTACTCAGTATTCTGGCCGTCTTCAATAATGCTGTCGTTTGGATGGTCTCCACTCGTCCGCCAACTTCCAAATCCTGCAGACCCCTTATTATTATTAATATATACTCCTTTAGAGTTTTTCACATCAGTGTTAGCTGGAGTTTGAGTGACAGCAAGTCTCCTCAAGTCTCTAGGACTCGTCTCAGTATTCTGGCCGTCTTCAGCAATGCTGTCGTTTGGATAGTCTCTACCCGTCCGCCAACTTCCAAGTCCTCCAGGCCATTTAATAATCCTTTAGTTATTGTGCCTAATGCACCAATCACAATTGGCACAATCGTTACTTTCATGTTCCACAGCTTTTTCAATTCTCTAGCAAGGTCAAGGTACTGATCCTTCAGATTTATTATTATTATTATCTTCCTTTGAGAGTTTTTCACACCAGCGTTAGCGGAGTGTTTTCCACTGGAGCTTGAGTGACAGCAAGTCTCCTCGAGTCACCAGGACTCTTCTGACCGATCTTGATAATGTTGTAGTCTGGATAGTCTCCCTTTCTCCCTTGATTTCTAAATCTTCCAAGTCTTTGGGCATTGTTTCGAGGGCATCAAAAACAACTGGTTTTTCAGTCACCTTCATATCCTCGTGATGTAATGGTTATAGTGTAGAACTGCAGCTTCGACCAAAGCAAGTTTGAACTCAAGTCGCGCTATTACGTTCGCTTAAGGATTAATATAGCTGAGAAAGGTGTAAAAACTCTTACCTTCCCCAACCATGGGTTAAGTAGCGTTACTCCTGTTCTTCTACAAGGATGGCATCAAATAACTAATGAAGGTTGATATGTCATTAAAACAAAAGAACTAAACGACTGTATGAACTTTTTTTTATCCTACTTTTTGACTTTTTGGCACAGACATATCACTTAGAAGCGAAGTTTTTCTTTCATATTTCTTAAACACAATATCTGGTCAACTGCTCATTATTTTTCTTTGGTTTCAGTTATATGTTAATAACATTTATCAGATTTCAATGTTCCTTGTTATTTTTAATTATTTCACTCCGGGTGAGTTCTTCACGCCAGCCTTAGCTGGTGGTTTTTTACGGGAGTCCAAGTCACAGCACGTCTCCTCAAACCTCCTAGACGCTTCTAACCATTCTAGTCATACTTAGCAATGTTGTTGTCTGAATAGTCTCAGTTATTGGCTCGAACAGCAAAGTCCCCTATAAGATAAGTTCTCATGTTTTCTTTTGTTGTCAATTATCATTAGGTCTGGTTTTCTGGCCGGGATCAGGTGATCCTTTTGTACCTCCAAAATCCCATAGAATTTTAAGCGTCTCACCCTCTCGCACGGATTCCAGTTTGGTAGCAGAATCAAATTTTAATTTTTTGCACAGTTCCCAATGGATCACCTTCTCCACCTAGTTGTGTCTTTTGTTTAACTCCTTTTGAGCCAGTTTGCTACGTTTACTAACCATATTTACCAACCCCTCCGCTCGGGCAGGATATGACACAAGGTCAATTTTTAAGCGGAGTTAACAGGTTTGAATTCACCGTTTTCCTTCTCTAGTTGCCTTGCCAAGGTTGAGGAACCTAGTTTGCCCTACTATTTACCCATAGCTGGAGGGAGAATAATTGGATTCATACCTTTCCCAAGGGTATTAGCGCTATGTGAAATGCAATCAGTCTCGTCGAGGATTTGAACTCTTACGACGATAACCATTACACCACGGGCACCTACGTTTACTTACTAGGATTAATTGCTTCGTCTTCGTCACCACAAAACCTCCTCTTGCTGTTCTGTTGCGCATTAGCTTTTATATAAGTAAGTAAAATTGGCGATCTTAGTCGAGGGTGACCGGAAGGCTCCCTTTTCAATAGCTACTACACTGAGGTGTAGGGGATTGCGCTACTCCATTCCCTGGATTGCTCCACTTTACCCTTAATCCCTACTTTATAATGCTGTGTGCTAAGCAAGGCAGCATCAAATACGATTTTTCGAGTCTTTGGTATGACTCGACCTAGGATTGAACCCCTGTCTCCCGGACCATTGGCGAACACTCAACTCATTAGCTTTAATATAATTAGTCCTTATGGCGTTGTTTTGTGATGCCATTAGAAGAGGTTCTGTAACATACCCATACATGAATATGTGAAACATACATAGAATGTTCATAACATATATACATAGAACATAGGAATCCCGAAACACGAAAAACACTTCTTAGTTCAGCTGCGAAACTTTTTATTACCTTTGAGTTAAAAGCTTTTTTGATATAAGGAGAGAGGCACAATCTTTCTATGCTGATTTTTCCATCTGCCCCTAACCACGTTCGACACCTGCCTCAAGGCCTCAGCGAGCGAGCGAAAGTCAACCTTCTTCCTCCGAGGCAGGACTCAACTAACTGACTTCTCTCAAATCTCAGCCCACGCTTCCGGTGCGTGACATCACTCACATCCCCCGTGTCACATCCTCTATCTCGGATTTTTATTGTGACATCTCTGAATGACACGTCCGCTCCGCGCGCCCGCGCGTGATTACCTGCGCCCATGTTTGCACCTAACTAACCCATGGGCTAACCGAAACGTTCTGAGCCTAACTAAACCGAAAGGCAAGATATATAAAACGAAATCCCTCGGCAATTATATTACAGTTCTGTTTCTTTCTTAAGCTTTCCCTTTCGTAGGCATGTTTTGTTTCTATTGAGAGATTTCATCGGTTTGTCTCTTGAAATATCCATACAGTTGTTTTTCTTCCCATTAATGTTTCCTAGTTATTGTTCTGTTTGTCTTTATATTGCTGTTTTTAGCCGCTATAATTATTCCTTCTTTACTCCTTTTAATATTGTCCTCGTATTTATATAGTCACGTTGTCATCAATGCTGGCGTTGTCGTTGTCATCATCAGCGCAGTTGTAGAAAAAATAAAAGCCTAACATTCTCTCTCACCTTTCCTCATGTATACTTTGTTTTACGAAATGAAATTCAATCGAGCGAATCATGCCACGTAGTTTAATTTTTCGCTGTTGTCTTCCATTTCTCGGTCCGTTATTCCTAACCTTACCAAGCTGCCCAAGCTTATTCTCTGGAATTTAGCCTACAGAAGACAGCAAGAGGCATCAGTTTCTTCATGAACTCAGAAATTTAAAAAAAAAAAGACTTAATGTGTATTATTTACGATGGTGCCATCTTCACTGTAAAAGGCAATCCTCCGAAATTAGTGGACCAGCAGATGAGATATTGCTACTAAGGTATGTATCTTAGTAGCAATATGTTGTATAGCCATGGCCATGACCAACTATACAAACACATAATACATAATACATCTACATATGCATGCAGAACACTACGACGAAACAATAAGAACGAGCGACACAGTTCTTAGAAAAATATACCTCTCACTTTATTTGAAAGGGTTGTGTGTGAGAGGGAGTTGGAAACCGAACAGAACTGCAACATATTGACCCTCACTCAATTGGCCATAACCGCGTTTCTTTCCCGTTCTCCTGGGCTGCTCAACCGGGGGCCTGAGGACTCCCTCTGCTGGGTGCTGGCTTTCTCTACCGCATCTTGTCAATAACGGGTCTTGTCTCCAGACTGATTAATCGGGGGCCTGAGAGCTCCCTCTGCTGGGTGCTGGCTTTCTCTACTGCATCTTCTCTCCAACTGGTCTGGTCTCCAAACTGATTAATCGGGGGCCTGAGGGCTCGCTCTGCTGGCTTTCTCTACTGCATCTTGTCTCCAACTGATTGAATTTCCTGTGCACTCAGTTATATAATAGTTCAACATCCACCTTCTTGTGGGCGTCACAAATTGCACTCATTCAACCCATCCACGGTCAAGGCTACACTCTGCTATTCCTCGACCGGATGCACCTGTTATTTACATAGGTGCATTTCCTATTTTTACAGCCCGGCCGGGTGGTAGGTCAATATACAACAAATACCTCATCTACTGGAATCAATAACTCGCAAAGCAGCAGCTGTACGGCCACTTTCATTCCATCTCCAAAACCAATCAAGTAAGATGAGGAAACGATATTGCTCAATGCTGAATAAGGGTGAACTCTTATGCAACATTTTCTAATGGACTCATAACCCATGAACATATTAACCTTGGTTGACCTGCAAAAACCTACATTAATCAGTTCTGTGCGGGTACTGAAATTGTAACGGAAATTAAGGATTTCCTTATATTTTTAACAAAGACTGTATTTAACCAAAGGGTATTTTATTGAATTGTGGGTGCAAAAGTAAAAAATTAAATGCATAGTTAGAAAAAAAAAAAATGAATGGTGACTATACAATTGACATCAAAAGCTGATTAGAGCCTAATGTTTTAGCTTTCGTCGAAAAGGGAAATGGCCTTTGAACTCAAACATGACTGTTCACATTAGGTGTTCAATCTCTGAATCATCAGGGTTTTTTTTTCTTTTTGTTAGGGGTCGGTCGTCGGATTGCGTGTGTGCATCACGTGGACAAAACGAAATGTGTATATAAGAAACTCCTTTTTGCGAATGAGCGGAGTTCGGCCAAAACTAGGGAGAAGAAGACATCTTGTTGATCATACACTCATCCACGAATCTAAAAACTTTGGCAGTCTTTAAAATGTCATTCGCTCTTCCACGTTCTTTCTTCTCTCTTTTCCTTTTTTTTCAGTGTCTTCTCTTTCTTTTAACTCTCTCATTGTCTTTCTTTGCTGACCGTACTCCTTTCTTTCTCAAACATTTGCTTCTTATGTCTCTTTCTTTCAATCAATTTCTTTCTTTCTTTCTTTCTTTCTCATAGTCTCCTTTCTTTCTTTTTTCTATTCTCACTGTTGTTGTTTTTACTTTTTTTCTTTACTAATTTCTTTATTTCTTTATCTCACACTGACTTCTTTTTTCTTTTTTCACTTTTAATTTCTTTCTTCTTTATTTCTTTTACTCGCGCTGACTTCTTTTTTTTTCTCTTTTGCTTTTTTCGTACTCTCGCTGTCTTCATTATTTTTTCTTTATCGATTTCATTCTCTCTTTTTCCTTCTCTTACTGGCATCCTTTTATCTTCTTTTGACATAAAATTTGACATGAAGTCAGTTTATAATGGGAGCCATGTACGAATCGAGATGTGGCAGTACAATAAATGCTTTCTCGTTACGGCATGTGCAGACACTAGATGCCGTCAAGAGAACATACCACGTGTAATGGGTGTTATGGACAGATGAATAATGAGAGAGAGAAAGTGAGGGGAACTTGTTCTGTAAACCTATCATAATGATACCACACACACACACACACACGTATATATATATATATATATATATATATATATATATTTATCTGCCCATTGGTATAATGGTTCGCCAATAACACGCTAGACTGTGGTTCAATCCCAGGTCGACTAAAAAATGACATTTGATCACTCTTTGCTTAACACCCATTATTATGAGGTATGAATCAAGGGTAAAGTTGAGCAATCGAGGCAAAGGTGTAGACCCCTTCCCAAAGGGGAAGTATCTTTTGAAAAGGGAGCCTTCGGATTACCCTCGACAACGGTCGCCAGATTTACTTATATATATATATAATTTTGCTTGAGGTAGTAATCATTTCTGTTTTGGTCAGTGGAACTTCAGTCTCGAGACCATGCTCATGTATCGTATTTTTCTATTTTTTCAGGTTTTGTCAATTTTAAAGTTGACTTTTCATTCCATATCTCGTAAGACATTCGTCGTATGTTGCACGTCTATCAAGTTTCATGTTTGCAGTTATGAAGCAGTCTGGAATTTTCTCGAACTGTCAGCTTCGATAAAGATACGCGATGGAGAATTGGAACTCCGTGTGTCCAGGGTCTGGTTAAAGTGACCGTAAAGAGGAATGAGATTGGTTGACTGTTGGGCGGTGAGGAGGTCTGATAAGTGATAAATTAATAGGGTGCACATAGGCACGACGTGGGTGGGAACAAAATTGAATAAAAAAAAGAAAAGAAAAAACTCAGAAAGAGAGAGAAAGAGAGATAGAGAAAGAGAGAGAGAAAGAGAGAAGAAGTGAGAGAGAAAAAAGGAGAGAGAAAGAGAGAGAGAGAGAGAAGGCGAGTGAAAGAGAGAAAGAAAGAAAGAAAGAAAGAAATAGAGAGAAGTGTGAGAGAGAGAGAGAGGAAGAAAGAAAGAGAGAACGAAAGAGAGAGAGAGAAATAGAGAGAAGGAGAGAGAGAAAGTTAGAGAGGGAGAAAAAAGGAGAAAAAAATAGAGAAGGAGAGAGAGAAAGAAACAGAAAGAAAGAGAAAGAAAGAAAAAAGAGAAGGAGAGAGAGAAAGAAAGAAAGAGGGAGAGAGAGAAAGAAAAGGAAAGAGAGAGAGAGAGAGATTAAAAACATTATTAACAAAATATTTTAGACGATTTTTTAAGAGTGAAATATGACTTACCTCAACGGAAATTACTTGACAACGGCAACACAAAGCCAAAGAGCAAAAATGGCACTACGACAACTACTACAACTATAAATAATAATAATAATAATAATTATTATTATTATCATAATTATTATTATTATCATTGATGTTCTTGCTGTTGTTGTCGATTATTGCTAGAATTAAATCTACTCAATAATTGCATAAACAGCAAAACGTTCTACCCAGTAAATCGTTTACCGAAAAAATAATTAAAATCTTATCAGTCTACCAATACTCTCTCGCTCTCTCATCTCTTTCTTCTCTCTCTCTCTCTCTCTCTGTCTCTCTGTCGGTATTTTCCTCCCTGACAATCTCTCCTTCCCTGTCGACTGGAATTTGAATAGTCCGACTGCATTTATCTCTCTCTCTCCCTCTCTCTCTCTTTCTTTTTCTCTCTCTCTCTCTTTCTTTCTCTCTCTCTCTCTCGCTCGCTCGGGCCGACTTTCCCTCTTTGTCAATCCCTGTCGACCGGACTTGGACTACGCAGGCTGCATCATCTGGTAAAAGAGAAAGACCTCAACGCAGACGTGTCCTGAGAATAACTTTCCTTGTTTAATGGCATATCCACCTTCTTGGGTTATTTAATGCCAAATCTATCCTTCCAGAAGAACAGTTGCGGTACTATTTAACCCATAGCTGGGAGTTTAAGGCGGTTTATACCTTTGCAAAAGGTAGTTGTCCGAAAGTGAACGTAATAGCACGACTGAAGTTTGAACTCGCTTACTATGATTTCGCAGCACAGTGCTTTTGTAATATAATGGCCGAGGGATTTCGTTTCATGCCTTTCGGTTTAGTTAGCCTGAGAACCTTTCGGCTCAGTGCATGGGTTACTTAAGTGCAAAATTAACGGTGTTGGCGCGTGTGTACGGAGCGGACGTGTCACTCAGCGATGTCACAATAGTCCAGATGGGAAACGGGGGCTAGCAAATGCGAATGACGTCACGCCCCGGAAGCGCGCGGAGGATTTGGGGAATTTTGAAGAAAGTTAGTGGAGTTGAGACCTGCCTCGGGACAAGACGGTTGGCTTTCGCTTGCTTACCGAAGCCAGGCCAGTGGCCTTTGTGGCGGGTGCCACACGTGTTGGGGGTGGGGGCAGATGAAAAAGCTAGAAAAGAAAGAATGTTTATCTCTCTCCTTATGTCGAAGAACCTTTAAACTCAAAGGTAATAAAAAGTTTCGTACCTGAACTGAGAAGTCGTTACGTGTTTTTCGAATTTCGATATTCCTATGTTCTATGTATTTATATACATATATGAACATTCCATGTACGTTTCGCATATCCGTATCTGGCTATGGTACAGTTTAACTATTACACAACCGATGACACCACCATTAGTTATAACATTACACTGCATCTTGTAGTTAGGCTACAGCTTTAAAGTTTTGGGGATTGTGGAGTACCCATTCTTTGCATAACTCCCAGGACACCTCTGATCGAAAATGGTACAACCTGTTTGTCAACTAATATCAGATATACTGGTCAAATAGATCAGTTTAAAAATTATTCGTAATCAGGATATTTGATACAATATTAGTGAGTCCAAATTATTTCAGCCCAATCGTCAAGGGTTGTTGAATACACCGACTGTATCATTGTATAGCCACATACAACTGCACGTATACATATACACGCGTATACAAATACAAATATATACGAGAACATAATCAACTGATAATGACGACTTCAATTACGAACGAATACACTTCTTTATATAAATCTCTCACACTTTATTTTCGAAAAGGTTATGTTTGTTGTGTGTGAGAAATGAGTGGAGGCAAGAACGGACTGCTATATTGACCCAAGTTCTTCCTTGCCCATAGCAACGCTTCTTTCAATATAGGCTTGGGTTGCTCAACCAGGGGTCACTAAGGGCCCCAAGCCCTCTGTCTAGAACTGGTTCTCACTTCGGCATTCTGTCTCCAACTGACTCGAACCGCTCGGGCACCTGGTTATATTATTGTCTGACGTCCACCTGCTTCCGCTTTTCTTCCGCTTATTTACACAGGTGCATCTCTTGATTAGTCGAGGGTCAATATATTACAATAGAGGGATAAGACACTTCAACGAGTACCCTGGATATGATACTAAACAATCTGATTGGGAAGATCCAGTCCAGGAATTTGGGGAATGTGGAATACCCCTTAAGTGCCATTTACTTTCAGCTTCAGTAGGACACTGTATGGTTGCAATAATAAGGTTCCCATCTATGGGCCAAATAGAACTGTTTAATTATTTACTAGACTGGAAATTATCAAACAATATGCAGCCAATGATTAATATTAAATTGAATTATTAGTATGAGATAGCAATGCTTGAAGAAATTTAAGTCCGGCAAAGAACTATTAATGTTAGGAATACTTGAAAGCATTTAACTGTGTGAAAACAAATAAGCCCGGGCTTGTTTTAAAATGTTACCAACAAACTATTATTTACTAATTCATTTATAACAGGATTTGTTTGTTTGCTTGTTTGGGTTTTATGGCATATCGAACTTTGTAGTCTATTTAATGCCCTATCCATTTTTATACTAACAAACAGTTCTATTTCAAACAAGTCAGTTTAGCGTATTTTAAGCTATTCAATTTAGTCAAACAGCATAGTTTTTGTTTACATACAGTTAAATGTCAAAACTGTTCTATTTCAAACAATTAAGTTTAGCGTAAGTACAGTTTCAATGTAAAAAAACAGTTCTATTTCAAACAATTCAGTTTAGTATAATTAAGCAGTTTAAACGACGTACGCAGTTTAAACATCAAAACAGTTCTATTTCAAACATTCAGTTCTGCATAAGTACAGAGTTTAATTATATTTGTCTCATAGATAGGACCCTATCAGGTGCTACCACTCAAGCCCAGAGTGGATCTGGGAGCGATGGCAATGAAGGGGTACTCTGCATTCCCCAAAACTACAGCATTTTGGAATCTCACCATAAGATTGTTCAGTGTCATAACCAGAGATGCAGTTGGTGTATTCTATAGCCCCAGCCGAGTAGGCAATATAAGAGGATTTGGCATTACAAGAGTTGACATGCTATAAAACACAAACCAAGTTATTTGTATTAAGAATAAAATATTTAATGGTATATGAATACATATTATTACTTACTTGAAATCATATCATTGTGCAGAAATTATCTGTGTTAGATAACAATACTGGATAGTATATAACTATGCAAAGATTTGATTTTTAAGCAGAGCACTGACTTCGTCGGATATTTAGAGATTTGTTGTCACTTTACATCCAGTAATATTAATTAGATACTATTGGCGAGAGATATCTATAATAAATATAAGTTAACGTATCACTCATCTAGACTTCAAGCAAGTTCTTACTTCAGCCAATTTTCTCAATGGACAACAACAGGAGGTCAGTGTTTTCTTATTATTCCTATGACCGCATTTGCGTGTCTATAGAATTTGGGTGACGGGTCACTAATACGTCACGCACAGATATTGTTTCCGGAGAACTGATGTGCTAAGATCTGTCCAGCTGACATCAATCCTTTCAGATCTACCTGGCAGCGTCACTCCGTGAACTAAATTGACGTAGGTGGCTTTCCGTTAGAGAACTTTAAAATTAGTTTGGACAATTATCGAATTATTAGAAGTGTCCTTCCGTAAAATTCATTCTATTTTAATAACTCGTGTTTATTACTCAAAAAGAAATTAAAAAAATATTATTTGGTGAAAGAAAAATCTAGTTTATATACTCATTAAAAAGAAGTAGTAAATAAAACTTTGAACTTTGAAGCATAGTTCACTTTTAAAGAAGTATGTTCCGATTACAGAATCGTTTCAGTAAAGATACGCCTGTGTCTAAGCAGAATTAAGAAACAAGCAGTTTAAACCGTATTTTGTGACGGGTTCTCACTTACCAACTGCGATGTAAGCAATAAATATACTATAACTGTAAGAAAGAAACGTGATGCTTTTCGAAAGACATCTGAAATACTCTGAATGACAACTATGAAAACTTCGTTACCGCCTATATGGAAGCAGCAGCAGTGTGCATACCAACCAAACCAAGATCCAAATGTAGTGTTCCATTGCAATGACTAATTGTTAGGAAAAAACGAGATGATGAGAAAAACATTCTTACTTAATAAAAGAAACTTAACAATTACCAACACACAGAATTTTTTAAAAAGAATCCGGAGAGAACTGATACATACTAAAAAGAACAATTAGAATACATTCCAGGCCAAATCGATTAAATCAGAAATTCAGTAGGAAACAGACAAGCACGATTAGCATAACAGACAGTAAATTAAGTGACCAGAAGGAAGAGCTTTTTGACAGCAAAATAAAAGCTGCCAGCCAAGAAGAAAGACTTCATAAGTGGAAAGAACATTTCAAGAATCGGCTTAAAAACCCTCTTGAAATCACTTACAAACCTATCTAAAAATTATCAATGGTCTTCCCAGCATCAACCTTGAATTGTTTTCGGAGTTTTAAGTTGATGTAGTATTGAAATTTTTTAAACCAGAAAAGCTGCAGGCATTGACGAAAAACTCTTGAAGGAAAATGTTTCGACCTACAACTTCGATTATTCTTACCATATAAAAGGTTCATAGAGAAATAAATGAAAGTTTGCATACTTCTGACATCGAAAACATTCTCAAGAAAAAATCAGAACGGCTTTCAAAGAAATCGTTTCACAAGATCACAGATTCTGAAAATTAGTCAAATCATTGAAGAATTACGTGTAAAAAATCTCGAGGCAACAGTACTATATATAGTTTTCTCCTCGATATTCCATTCAATACATACAGGAAGACGAAGCAAATACAACTAGCATATTATCCCCGCGAAGAATTATTTCTGCTATAATGATGTTTTATAAAAACACGAAAGTAATGGCCTACTCACTGTGTGGTGACATCGACTCCTTTGACGTTGTATCTGGAATTTTGCAAGGAAATACATTGGTATCATGTTTGCTTATACTCTGCCAAGAAGCAGACAATATATCCCGCAGAAAATATGACAGAAGAAGACTACGCAGATGACCTATAGCTTCTCGCAAATACACCAACCAAAGCAGAATCCCTACTACATATTCGAGAGGAAGCAACAGGACGCATTCGCCTCTATATGAACGCAAGTAAAATTTTGTTTATATGTTTTAATAAAAAAAACCATCTCACCTCGGAGTAGCAAGTCTCTAATATCGGAAGACCAGTTCACATACATCGGCAGCAACATCTCATCAACTGAAATTGATGTCAGCATAATGATAGTGAAGGGGTAGAATGCTTGTCTTTAATTGGAATCATTTTGAGATGAGGCTTCTTAATCTGAGAATTAATTTTTATTTAATGCGGACTTTTTTGTCCTCATCTTGGTAGTTTTTTTTTTGTGTTGTTTCTTCTTTCACTATGTTTCGGCCAAATTTCACCTCTGGCCTTGTTCAGGTGATTTACCGCGACCTCGGATAGGAATGTTGAGTCTTGTAACCGTATCCCCAGTAATTAGAAGAAACAACACAAAAAAAACTACCAAGATGAGGACAAAAAAGTCTACAATAAATAAAAATTAATTCTCAGATTAAGAAGCCTCATCTCAAAATGATTCCAATTAAAGACAAGTACAAAATTTCGTTACGACTCTGGAAGACCAGATAAGGATTTATAAGACCAAAAAATCCATCCTTGATCGCCCTTCGGGGCCCGTCTCAACGGTTCCAGGTGAGCATTGTCAGAAGATAGCGGTTTCAAATCCTACCCAAGCCGCCCAGAGGTTTACTTGGTCAAAAACGTGATGCGATAGACAACAACTATGGAAGGGAGTAATTACTGGGGATAGTAATTGGCATTCCTATCCGAGGTCGCGGTAAATCACCTGAAGAGGGCCAGAGGCGAAATTTGGCCGAAACGTAGTGAAAGAAGAAACAACACACACAAAAAAACAAAACAAAAAAACTACCAAGATGAGGACAAAAAAGTCCGCAATAAATAAAAATTAATTCTCGGTTAAAGATCATATGGATAAAATAAAGCAGGATTTATTCCAAACTGTAGCTCTGTCCATACTACTACATGGATGCACCAAATGAACGCAAACAAAACATCTTGAGAAAAGGTTAAATTTGAGGTACACATTAATGCTACCTGCTCCAATCTCACAAACCATCCAAGTAAGACCAACACGACGAATGGAGAGAAGCATGTACGAACTAGGTTCTTCAGCGTTGGTGAGGCAACTAGTCTAGGAGAAGGAAAAACTCTGAATTCAAACCTGTTAAACTCCGCTTAAAAAATTGACCTCCGAGCGGAGGGGTTGGTAAATATGATAAACTAAGCAGAACTCTTTCAACTAAAACAACCAAAATCCGAGACTTTTAAAGAAAACAGAACAATAAAAAGAATTACAAAAATACATTAAAAACACAAATAAAATAACCTAAGAAAACACAAATAAAATAACCTAAGAAAGTTTGAAATGCCGTAAAACCCAACAACTAACCAATCATCTACTTGAATGTCACCCTCGCTTGGGGTGAATTTTTGGTTTAGGAAACAAAAATATGTCACATGAAGCTAGATCATACAGTGTGTTGAACTTGCACAATCTTAGATTTCACAAGGAAAAAAATTAAAAATTAAATCAAATTTAAACCATTATAGACATTGGTTATATATATTTTTTTTTAATCAAAGTGTCACCTATTCGTCTAGACGTCAAGACATCAAGACATCATCACTTTATTATACATCTCGTTCAGCTAAGCATAGGTTTTCACTAAATTCTAAATTTTACAATTAAAAAAAAATTAAATATTTCAAAGGAGCTTCTTAGGTGCACAATGAAGATTTAAATTCTGTACATTTGTAGGCTTTTTAGTAAAGAAAAGAAAAAAATATATTATATAATATATAAAAGGCCAAATTGGGAAGCAGATATTGTGTTCATTTTTTTTCTTCTTTTTTGACGTTATAATCTAAATTAAATTCAGATTAAATTCGATATATGTATAATTTTATAACACCTCGTACAACTATCTCATTTTTATACCGTACTTAATCTGAATTAAATTCAAATTTAATCTGAATTTAATTTAAATTCAATCAAAAGATTGTGTCAATATTGGAAAATAGCATTCTACTTGACGTTAAAAATGAGAATTTGAATTTGTATTACGTAAAAATTTGAGTAAAATCAAACAAAATTTTAAATTTAAATATAAAGTTTTAAACTTGACTTGAGTTTGATTAAATTTAACATTAAATCGAAACAAAAATATTACCAAATTATTTGAATGTGCATAAAGAGGAAAGAGATATGCATTACTGTAACGTTTAGGACTTATTTGTCTCTGAGTTACTTGAAAAGACTAGAATGAGATCTATATAGATATTATTATTATTATTATTTTACTTCACGCGAGTTTTTGTGACAATCAAGTTTTAGTAGGGTGTATTCCAATTCCTGTTGTAGCTGTTCATTTGAACCTGAAATCATAAAAATTGGTAACATACATGAGTATGAGAGACTGTAAGTGTCTGCAGGTTTCCAGGATTCCTGTCTGTAATCTGGCCGATCTTAACCATGTCAGGATGGTCTCAATCATTCCTCTGATTTCTAATTCTTCCGGTATATTTTCCAAGCCATTAAGGACCGTTCACCAACTACAATTGGTATCACCGAAACCCTCATGGTCAATAGGTGTATTTTAGTTCTCTAGCAAGGTCCAAGTATTTGTCTATCTTTTCACTTTCTCTCATTGTAACATTTGGGTCCACAAGAATGGCAAAACATTCCCTAGACAGCAAGCCCTGAAATTCTGTCCGGGATTTTAAGAGGCTTTTACATCTTAAAATCCAGAAAATTCAATGTGTCTCATTTTTAGGATAGATTCTGTACGCGGATCATTAAATAAGTTTCAGACTTTTTTCGTATGGGCACTTTTATTGATAGTACACACATGAAACTCAAGTCCCCTTCGAAGTAATCTCCACCGACTGCAATGCCCTTGTTGTACCGTCCCAACAACCTCTGGAAGGCCCCATGGAAGTCCACTTGTGTGAGCGTGTCAATGACCTTCGTTACAGCCTCTTTCATCTCCTCAATTGTCTCATAACGACAGCCTCTGAGCTTAGAGAATAACCAAGTCACAGGGAGTAAGCTCTGGACTATGGGAAGGCTGAGGAACTGTCTTGATCCCCATCTTGGTCAAATAGAGTTGTGGACTGGTGCATTGTCCTGGTGGAAATGCCACTGACCCGATTTGAAGAGTGCTGGCCTTTTCCGACGGAATCTCTTCCTGAACTCCCTTAAACCTCAACATAGTAACCCTAACCCTAACCCTTTGGCCAATCAACTCTGGTCTGTTGACTTCCTAACTCCTCCCACACTTCTCATCATCTCTCACAGACTCCCTGCCTTCCTTGAATCTCTTATGCCACTCAAAAACTGATGCTCGATTCATGCAAGATGGTCGAAAAGCAGTCTGAAGCATTCCATACGTTTCTGTGGCATCATTTTTTGCAAGTTTAAAACAGAATTTTATTGCATATCGTTCTTCCAAAATGTCCTCACGTCCAGATTGAATTTTTGAAATTCACCAGCTGTAACAACCAGGCTTTAGTAGGGTGTATTCCAATTGCTGTTGTAGCTGTTCATTTGAACGTGAAATCATAAAAATTGGTCCATCATCTCATAAGATGTATAGCTATAAGATACTGAATTTTCAAGAGTCCAAGACAATTGTAAATGCCATGTACCAAAAAAGTCTAGAAACTTATTGAAGACACCACGTATATACAATTTGGTAATATAGTTGAATTTCACTTTCTTGCAAAATTCCCAATGGATCAGTTTCCCACCCAATTGTGCCTCGGCTTGAAATCTTTTTGTGCTATATTTGCCTACTATTTGATTAATCGTTTCATCTCTTTCCCCTCATAACCTACCCATACTATTCTATTGCATATTATCAATTTTTTCTTAAACATAATTAGTTCTTATGGTGTTCTGTTGCGTTGCTATTAGAAGCATTTCAGTTTCTCTCACGGGATTTCCCTTTCATAATCATATTCTTGTCTTCTCGTGTGTAGTCTCGCCATTTTGTCGTTCAAAATATCAATACAGTTGTTTTTCTTCCCATTTCTTTCTTTGTCTTATTGTTTTTCTGTCTGTATGTAATATAATGGCCGAGGGATTTCGTTTTATGCCTTTGGGTTTAGTTGGGCAGAGAACCTTTCGGCTCAGCACATATATCCTTCTTTCTATTTTTCTGTCTCTGTCTGTCTCTGTCTCTCTCTGTCTCTCTCTCTCTCTCTCTGTATTATTTCGATGCCCCTTTCATTTCTTTTTCTTATGTTTCGACTATTCTATTTTATCGATATAAAGTGAAGTTAAAAAAAAAAAAACTAATGAAGAATAACTCCTCCCTGTACTAAAATTACAAAGATAACAGAGAGTCAGTGAGGTGGGGGAATTCTGTTTCGTCAATCAGTTTATATAAGTCGGTTCCAGAGCTAAAAAGATTTGTTGGGTGTGCCTACAGAGGTTTAGTGAGGTCTGCAACATGTCATCCTCAAGAGACTTAAATACCACCACTCTGATGTCCAAGGGACTACCTGGAAATCAACCCAGTATTTCTGGAACCAATTTTGTGCCACTCAAGCAAGGAAATATTTGAAGATACCAACCTTTTTGAAATTAAGAAGTTTTAATTCAGTTAAAGTCAGATATCATCATGTCGGTAATCAAATCACAATTTTACCGATTTTTCCAGACACTATTTTGTGTCATTGATTATTCACATCTCGTAAAGGTAGTTGAATAGACTTTTTGCTTAATGTATGCCTCTTCCTTTAAAAAAAAGTTCGGGAAAATCCCAGTAAACTCAGAACGGCTAATATTGTAATGTTTCATGCAAACGTCCTTTTTTAAGATTAATAAGGAGCTGTTTTACTTACCAGTAACTCCAGTTAACATTCGTGATTAGAATCCAGCACAGTTATTTCGGTATTATTATTATTATTATTATACACTATACCTGGTGCACCAATTATAATTGGTATCACCGTCACTTTCATGTTCTACGGTTTTTTCAATTCTGTAGCAAGGACTACGTATTTATCTCCCTTTCCGTTTTCTTTCAATTTTATTTTGTGGTCAGCCCGGACAGGAAAAACCACCGTTTACAATTTGTTGATTATTACTAGGTCTGGTCGTCTGGCCGAGATTAGGAGATCCGTCTTTATCTCAAAATCACGGAGAAGTTTTATTATTATTATTATTATTTGTTTGTTTGTTTGTTTGTTTGTTATGCCTCCGTGAATTTACTATCAAGGAATATCAGAAACTAAATTTATTAACCTGTATTTTTTAGCTTACAGGGTTATACATTTTTGGAAGAAATTACGGGCACAAAACAAATACAGGAGATCTCTTTTGCCATCATCTCACATCAACCTTTAAAAAAAGAATCTTTGCACTAACATAAACAATGATGATACAATATCTTTTAACAGATCAAATTCTGTAAAATAATTTATCCACTAGTTTTTTTAAAATGTCTATTAAATTTTTATTATCATTACCTCTGAAATTATCGAATTTAACCATTACACGTTTTACACTATAGCTGTATTTGTTTTGTGCCCGTAATTTCTTCCAAAAATGTATAATACTGTTAGCTAAAAAATACAGGTTAATAAATTTAGTTTCTGATATTCCTTGACAGCAAATTTCCTGTTTAAGGAAGAATATTAAAAACAATGTCTATCATAATTAGAAATTCCATTAATAAATTTGAAAGTTTCAATTAGATCACTTTCTTATTTCGAGTTAATTCTTATTCCTCAAATCTCTTATGGTGACAATAATTTTTTGCACGTGTCATTAGTTTCGTCACTCTTCTTCCTATGCCTTCAAGTCGCAATATTACACTCCACTCGTTTTACACAGCGTATCAATTCTCAAAGCTCAGCGATAAAAGGAAAAAAAAAAAGGAGCAAAAAATCTGCTTTCCGATTTGAGCCTTCATATTTTATATAATGTAACATTTTTATGGTATCATATCTACAAATGTACATAATATGCACCATCATTATATAAAAAAAACCTATGAATTCCAATTGACTTGAATTAAAATTACCTTTAAATTTGATTTAAACCCAAACATAAACGTAATAAAATTATTTGCAATGTGTAAACGGAATTAAATCAAAGACTTTACGGCAACGTCTAAGCAGCAATTTATCTCACAGTTACTGAAATGAGAGATAATATATCGATTCTACATTTTTCTCAAGGTAAAAAGTTAACGAAAAAAGAACGCAAAAAACAAAAGAAAACAGAAAAAACAACACATCTGCATTCCAGTATATATATATATATATATATATATATATATATATATATATATATATATATATATATATATTTCAAAATGAATAGGCCCACTAAAAGATTTGTCTTTTTTAAGATTTATTTATTTCGTTCTTACATACGCGCAGGTTTGAGTAAGTTCGAGTCTCATTGGGGGCCCCATTCATATGATCTTTTTCCACAAATGTTTTCTGACGAAAGCAACTAGTAGGAAACATACAGGTGAGAACGAAATAATTCTTAAAAAAATAAAAATCTGTAAGTGGACCTATATATATATATATGTGTGTGTGTGTGTGTGTGTGTGTGTGTGTGTGTGTGTGTGTGTGTGTGTGTGTGTGTGTGCGATATTTCCTTTTTGTCTGGCGATGAAAATAATTACAAATAAAGATATTTTATTTTTACCGACTCATATCTATCTATCTATCTATCTATCTATTTCAGTCTTCTCTCTCTCTCTCTCCCTCTCTCTCTCTCTCTCTCTCTCTCTCACACACACACACACACACACACACACACACACACACATATATATATATATATATATATATATATATATATATATATATATATATATATATATCATTTGGTTCGTATCTATCTATCTATCACCCTTAAGTCGATCCCGAAAGATATTTTTTCTTTTTAATTTTCTTCTAAACCAAAACAGAAAGACTTTATTGGTTCGAGAGGAAAATTATGAACCTTAGCAGAGAACTACAAACGCTGTGAAACATGAGGGTGACGGTGATACTACTTGTAGTTGGTGCACTTGGAACGGTCCTCAAAGGCTTGGAAAGAGGACTGGGAGAATTGCAAATCATTTGAAGAATCGAGATCATACAGATTACAGCATTGATGAGGTCGTCTGCAATACTGAGAAAAGTCCTGGAGACTAGAGGAAAAGCTCGCAAGAGGTATACTACTACTACTAATAATAATAAGAATAATAATAATGATAATAACAATAATAATAAGAAGAACAAGAACAAGAACAAGAACATCAGCAACATGTTTAAAATTTTCTAACGATATTTCTTTGGTTTCTTAATTTTTTTAATGACAAATAACTTTAGGAATAAAATATTTTGTTTTATTTTTACATCCAAAAATAATTTTACAATGCATTCGAAATCATACTGTAATCGAATAAATACGGGAACTTTATCTTTCATTTTATATTAAGCTATCCCATTTATGTATAAGTCTGCCTCATACTATTCAGATTTGTCTCTATATCTCATTCTGGTCATAAGTATCCACCTATTTAGTATCTTCACAGTATCAAGTGTACCAAACATGATCTGGTCATTAGCCACCTTAATACACAAGTGACAGATAAAGTACTTGATTTTCGCTTAACAGACAAACCATTACAGCTCGAAAGAGATGATGTTAAATCATGTAATTCTGTGAACATAATACGATGAAGTTATCTGTTATTTTCATAATAGTTATATAGATGTGTACTTATCTACCAAAAATTATTGCTTTACGTGAATGTGGATAGTAAAACTTTCTCTTAGAAGACAATAATGAGAGGCCCCGAAGCATAATAGCTCTTGTGGTGACCGTCGACTTCGAAGTAAGAGAGTTCAAAACCCAGTCGATCTATTACGTTCACTTTTGGACTAATACCCTTGGGAAAGTTGGGAGTCCTCTTTTCATCCCATTAGCGGCTGACTAACTTCGAGGTCGCTGTTATATATATATATATATATATATATATATATATATATATATATATATAATATTCAAAGGTAATGAGTTAGGAATGATTATATTTGAGAATATAATTGAATATAATTCAGAAGATACATCATCCCCTATTAATATTGCCCAGATATTTGAACCGAAACGTTTAACAATGGTAAATAAACCATCTATGAATAGATTCATCTTTTGGATACTTTGTATGTATGTATGTATGTGAAAGTAAATAACTGGAAATAAATCCGAAAGTATGATAAATAATAAATTCATCTTTTTTGGAATACGTTTTTATTTCTATCTTACTGATATATATATATATATATATATATAGTATTATTTCTGGGGTTCTTTGTTTAATACAACGCCAAACTTCGTGGTTTCAGTAGGACTGCCAGCCTTACGAGAAGGATAGTAGGGGTACAACATAATTAGTTGCTGGGTTCAAATCGTTCGCACAGGTAGTAGTCCGAAAGGAAACGCAAAAGAAGCAAGTGGAGTTCTAGCTCACTCGTTTCGAGGTGTTCATCGAGCACTGAAGCGATTACGCCACGGTGACATCTCCAGAAACTGTTATGAGTTTTAAAGAGATTTTCCCGACTGAAACTTTTTAACATGAAAATCTTTTAATTTCTTTTATTCTGAAATTCATCTCATTTAAAAGTCCATGCAAAACGCTTTCTTCTCATATTCATCTCTTTTATAGATTATTGGTAAATGATGTACAAAAAAAGTACAGAATTACTTCGAAATTGTCTTATATATATATATATATATATATATATATATATATATATATATATATATATATACAGAGAGAGAGAGAGAGAGAGAGAGAGATTATTGTGTTGACACGTTGAAACTGTGTATGCAAAATACTAATCTAAAACCGATATCAATATATATATATATATATATATATATATTGATATATATATAATTGATATATATAATTGATATATATATATATATTGATATATATATAATTGATATATATAATTGATATATATATATTGATATATATATAAATATTGATTTTGATTAAAGTTTCTTTGTTTAATGGCATATCAACCTTCGTGGCTCTTTTAATTCCAGAGCCCTCCATGTAGAAAAAGATTCGTGGTACTCTTAAAGAGTACCACGAATCTTTTTCTATTGCATGAGCAATAAAGGGTTATTAGCCCCAAAATGAACGTAATGCCACGACCCCAGTTCGATCTCACTTACTACGAACCCGCAGTCGATCATGCTTGCCAAAGGGTCTTGTTACGTTTATGTATATCCATATATAAAAAAATTGTGTGTGTGTATGTGTGTGCGTGTGTGTGTGCGAGTGTGTAACAGGCAATAGACAGAAGCGGGAGAAAAAATTTTAATTAGGATTTCATTTTGTTATCCACAAAATAAAGATGGAAATGTCTCCTGCTTTTGCGCCATAAAGATAATTTCTCCCAGGACCCAGACAAATCAGAATAAAATGATTTCATCCGTTCAAACTTTTACAGGGAAAATCGACGTAACACAAAGCAAATAGTATTTGACTTTTAAAAAGTGTTTTTATCAGAGGAGGAAAAATATCACGTGGGAGTCTAGGATCGATCAGTAAATTATTTCGTCTGAATCCCCAAATAAACTTAATCCCAAGAGATCACCAGTTTCTTTAACAGCTACTTTTTTTTCTACTTCTTTGCTCTCCTTTTTTTAGAAATATTTTGGCATATTTCTTTAGCTTTTCATCAAAGGATTTCTTCAATATTTTGCAAAAATTCTAATGTCTTCCTTCTGTAAAAACATTCGTGTTAAGTGTGATGTGAAACAGAGGTGACTTTCTTCCTCATGATGAAAAACAAAACAACCCCCCCCAAAAAAAACAAGCAAAAAGCAAAAATTTTAAAAAGCAATAAAAATAAAGTAATCAAAAAAGCTTTGAATTTAAAAGGTCAACAGATGTAATTTCAGAAGAGACGCAGTTACAAGATTTGATATGGCGATCTTTTGAGTATGGCTGTTGCTCAAAACACATTTTATACTTAAATAAGAAATGGATTTTGTTCTGGAACACGATATATATATATATATATATATATATATATATATATATATATATATATATATATATATATTTTCACTATAATTTTTCACTATACATATAAATATGGGAATTACAGTAATATATATATATATATATATATATATATATATATATATATATATATATATATATATCAAAACCCTGCTGACTTAATGTCAGTCAGATATCTTATCCCTCAGGTACTGTAATTCACAGTGAGGCAAATTTTAGGTATATATTCACATATACGCTATCGATTACTAGAGTGTTTCATTTCATTAGAAGACTTTTGCATGTACGCGTATGTGGCAGCCAGCAAATTCTCATATATATATATATATATATATATATATATATATGCCATAGGACCTACGTGTTGTGCTGAAAAGAAAAAATTCCGCAGAAAAATAACTCGAAAGTAAGGGTAAAAAATATAGAAGTCGTTTATTATTCAGCTATGATCGCTGCAACTCGAAAAGTTAAATTTAGTTGCGTCCTTCTTCACCCTTCCTCTTAGTGGTGACGGGGTGTGGGTGAGAGATAGCAGACTAGGTAGGACGGGTCGGGCCTCGGAACCTTTTGACTCGCCTGTTTTGATAACTGCCTTCAACTCTGCCAAAATCTCGTTACTTGTTTATCGATCATACGGAAGTCTGATCTATCCAATAAACTAAACCGGGATTTCTTCCAAGCTATAGTAGTATCAATACTAATATATGGATGCACCACATGGACACTAACAAAATGCACAGAGAGAAAGGTAGAGGTAACTACACACAAAACAGCAGCTGAACAATCACTTACCTCCTATCTCACAAACAATCGAAGCAAGACGAACTAAACATGCAGGGGCACAGATGGAGAAACAACAACGAACTTATAAGCGAGGTTCTCTTATGGATTACAGCACATGGACGTGGCAGTGTGGGTCGACCAGCAAAGACTGAGAAACATCAGCTGTGTACGGACACAAGATGCAGGTTAGAAGACCTACCAGTGGCGATGAATTATAGGGATGAATGGCGAGAGAAAGTCGGTGGACTCTGTGTTGCTTGCATGGCTTGATGATCGTGATGATTTATTACAACACAATTACTTTCTCTTCTCTTCGAGGCGAATAAATATTTTCCAAGTCACTCGCGCATTATCTGATTGCGGGCTTTATATGCTCATCACTTGACGGTGTTATAGCCTATGTCTGCGCTAGGCATTTCGTATCTCTTATCAAGCGTCTGCTCTTAGGAGTACGTACAGTACTCTATCATGTAAGTCTACTAAGACAGACGTTTTTGTGAATATTGAAAAGCCCAATACATAATTCATTCAATTGAATGTTTTTACTCTGATACACATGATCCATTTGGTTGTACAATGTCATATTCAAGTTCTAAAACTCGACTGATATTAAGATTACTGGTAACAGAAAACACCCATAGATACGCGCACAGGCTCTATATAAATACACAATTATGCAACTTAACGTTTATTTTATTTTATTTTCTTCCCTTTCTTATCTCTCTTCTTTCTTTCACCTTTCTTACCCTTCTTCTTCTTCTTCTTCTTCTTCTTCTTCTTCTTCTTCTTCTTCTTCTTCTTCTTCTTCGTCTTACATTCTTTTCTTTTCTTTTCTCCCCTTTCTTTCTTTCTCTTTTTAAACCGTTGTATCTCTTGATGGTTCTATTTGTTTTACATCATTGCCTCATACAATTACACGTCATTTTTTTTTAAATATGAATGCTGACTTATTGATCTGATTTTAACACCGCACCTAACATTCCCGGTATATATAATCTCCTCTTTTGATTTGGTTTGTATTTCGTTAAACATCGATCGGTGATCTAACGACACTTCATGACATCTTCTTTTGTCCTGACGATGGTTTTTTGAAGCCGAAACGTTATAACGTCGAATTAATTCATATTAAATTCTTCACCTTTGATTTCTTTGGTTTTCGATATTGCTATACATAATTATATATATATATATATATATATATATACCATATTGTCATCATTACGGCGTATTGACAGTACGGAGTATATTGACTCTCTTACTCTCGATTTCGCTATCTCTTTCTATCGGCCATCATTCCTTGCAAGTCATCAAGACAACATCCAGTATTCGTATAGAGTTTTTGTTCGTGGGCTAATACCAATGAGTTCCTGTATAAGAGTCCAGAGGAGTTCGTCCTGATTTCTCCAGTAGGGCTCAGCGTGCTTTATTCGTCTAAATTGGATGGTCATGGGAGATCAATGGTTGTACAGCAGCTCTTTTGTAGGGTGCTGCTTCAAGGCTTTGAGAAAAACAGTACATTGCATTATTGTGTAATTTTCATTTAGCTTTTTCTCGAGGCATTTCGTAAGAGTCCCGGTGATACATTTATACTTTAGTGCTGACAAAACCTGAAAGAAATTCTGCTTTATTTTACCATCGAGATCAGATTTCTATATTGGAGATAAACTTTAAATGAAGGGACGGGATTATCTTGTTTCGTACACGTAGAATGTTTTATCCAAGGTCACGTAGCCAGCTCCAGGTTATACAGCAATGATTTGGTTTGAGCAGGTGTATTTACGAGAAACATATTATCTGGTTTACATCAGAAATAGCTTTTGTGGGACGTGGTCTCCTTCTGGCATTGTTTTAGTGTGAAACGATTTTCTTTCATTAGATCTATTGACATTCATAGTACGTCATCTTGGCAGATTATGAATAGAAATGGTGCCAATGTATCTCCTTGCAAGACTCCAACGACTCTGTTAAGAAGATCAGCGAAACCATGAAATGGGCGCACCATTTATTCTGTCTTTGTTGAGGAACATTATAGCGGTAAGTTTCTTTGGGAAAAGCAGGTGCTCGGAGTAATTTATCCATCTTTCTTCTGTATATTGAATCAAATTCATTAAAGTAATCTACTTACAAAAATGTGACGACTCAAGATTCTTTGCTCGTATTTTGTTGATGATTCAATGGATAGTTCGAGCCTGTAAAGTCGTGGATCGATTTCTTCGATATCGGTTTTGATTTTTAATAAGAACTCTCTAAACTTTTAGTCGATTGTTTATTTCTATGTTTGGGTTTTATGGCATATCAACCATTAAAGGTTAATTAATGCCAAATCTATTTTTATTCAGATAAACAGTTCTGTTTCAAACAGTACAGTTTAGCATATTTTGTTTGTTTGTGTTTTATGGCATATCAACCTTTTTACGTTATTTATTGCCGAATCTATTTTTATACAAATAAATAGTTCTATTTCAAACAATTCACTTTAACATACACAGTTTAATCCTATTTACCAACCCCTCCGCTCGGGGCAGGATATGACACAAGGTCAATTTTTAAGCGGAGTTTAACAGGTTTGAATTCTGAGTTTTCCTTCTCCGAGACTAGTTGCCTTTACAAGGCTGAAGAACCCAGTCTGTCCTAATATTTACCCATAGCTGAAGGGAGAATAATTGGATTCATACCTTTCCCAAGGATATTAGTGACATGTGAAATGCAATCATTCTCATCCAGGATTTGAACTCGAGTCGTCGTGTCCATTTCCTACGACGATAACCATTACACCATGGGCACCTCTATACACAGTTTAATTGTAAAAAATATTTCCACTTCAAGCTATTCAGTTTAGTCCAAAAGTTCTATTTCGAACATTTCAGTTTAACATAAGTACGCAGTTTAGTTCTATTTGAACCATAGATTGGACCTTATCAGGTGCTACCACTCCGACC
This sequence comes from Sepioteuthis lessoniana, assembly GCA_963585895.1. Classification (NCBI taxonomy): domain Eukaryota; kingdom Metazoa; phylum Mollusca; class Cephalopoda; order Myopsida; family Loliginidae; genus Sepioteuthis; species Sepioteuthis lessoniana. The sequence goes on from OY757934.1 coordinate 25,514,869, forward strand.
AGAATGGCTTCTGGTCGAGTACGATTGCGAAGCAAAGTATTATAAATGTTAGCAGCTATAGCACTAACTGTTATTGGCTGTCCTCGTGGTCTATTGGTTAAAGCGATGGACTGTGGAATCGTAGCAAGCGAGTTAGTACTCCAGTCGCGCTATTACGTTCACATTCGGACAAATACCCTTGGGAAAGTTATGAACCCACTTATCCTCCCAGCTATGGGTTAAATAGTACCACTACTGTTCTTCTAGGAGAATGGCTTTGGCATTAAATAACCTACAAAGAGTTGATATGCTATTAAACAAAGAAACCAAACCAAACCAGTAAATGTTATACCTCTGTAGTTCTTTGTGATTTTTTTGAAAATGGAGGAAGCAGTCTTTTATCCCTTTCTCTCACTCTCTCTCTCTCTCTTCTTCTGTCTCTCTCTCTTCCTCTCTCACTCTCTCTCTCTCTCTCTCTATATATATATATATATATATAATACACAGTTATAACTATTCTTATTTAATTATGCCAGTTGTTTCATGATGATATAAATACTCAAATCCGAATTTTATAATACATAAAGCATCTGTATAAATTTTTGCATTAATCATGAAACAGTTTTTGCTTATAATCAAAAAAATATATATTATCGTTAACGGGAGTTCTGGTCGGGTAAGTGGGTAACGTGCAGACTTCGACAGTGGAGTAAGCGAGTTCAACCTCTAGTCGGGCTATTACTTTCACTTTCAGATTATTACGTTTTAGAAAAATATGAACCTCCATATTCCTCCAGCTATGAGTTAAATAGTACCACTACTATTCTTCTATATGAGGATGGTTTCGTCATTAAATAACCCCGAAGGTTGATATACCATTAAACCATGAATCAAAACCAGCCATTTTTACTATTTCGCATCTCACCAGTTTTGACGAGTGATCTCTGAGTTGACTCTGAGTGGTATCCACTGGTCTTCTTTCCCACCTCGTCGTACCTAGTCTTTTTCTACTTTTGTGCTGATTTACTGCATTTTCTTATGATCTGATTAGATTTTTTTAAAAAATGTCTTTTGCCATACAGATGACATACACTTGCTATTCCGTTGAGAATTAGTAATTTTTGCTTTGACATAACTGGCCTCGTGTTGTTATTAAAAGTGATTTCGTTTATTTATTCAGGTTACCACTTCTTAACCTTTCCTTAGTTATAGAATGTAAAACTTCCTTTGTCGCTTAAAATATCCTGCATATCATTTTTCATTTTTTTTGCCTCAGTTTTAAGAGTTGGATTTCATAGTATTCTCGCCAATCTAGACGGTACTGTCCTTAGGATTGGTTATAATTTTTAATTAATTACTCTCTCTCCCCCCCTCTCTCTCTCTCTCTAAATATATATATATATATATATATATATATATATATACATATATATATATGTATTAGTATATGTGTGTTTATTTGTGTGTCTGAATGTGTGTGTAGATTGTTTGTGGGTTAATAGGTGGTTGTAGACATAAAATAAATACATAGATAAATAAACGTTGCTAATTTCAATTTGTTAATTCTGATTGATTTCGTTCGTGCGAGGGGAATCGGATGTTGTCAAGGCTATTTATTTCAATAATTATCTCGGCTTATGTTACAAAATATTTTCAAATTCGAAAATAATCTAAACCTCTTTTTTGAAGCTTTATTTGGAAAAATCAGTCTATAAAACCAGATGAATAATGAGAATATAAGTGTTAGGGAATTGAACTATGATATTTCATGTTTAACTAAATTTGATGTCAAGCTTTTTAAGGCTTAGGTTGACTTTACATTATAAACATCAAGCGTCATGAGTTTCTAATACTTATGAAAAAATATATATATATTTAGTCATCCACAGACAGATCTGTTTCGTTATATATATATATATATATATATATATATATATATATATATATATATATATATATATATATATATATATATATATATTGAGAGGTCTGGAACTTAGTCTAACGTAAAGTTGGACGGGTTTCGATCCCGGCTTCGAGCGTCCTGCGTGTCTAGCCACACTGAAGAGTTCTGATAGAACAAAACAGTCTGTCTGTGGATGACAATATATATATATATATATATATATATATATATATATATATATATATATATATATATATATATATGTATATATATATATATATATATATATATATATATATATATATATATATATATATATATATATATATATATATATATATATATATATATCCGTGGTGTAATGGTTATCGTTGTAGGAAATGGACACGGTGACACGAGTTCAAATCCTGTGCTAGACTGATTGCATCTCACATGGCACTAATACCCTTAGGGAAGGTATAAATCCAGTTTTTCTCCATCAAGCTATGGGTAAATAGTAGGGCAGACTGGGTTCTTCAGCCTGGGTGAAGCAACTTGTCAAGGAGAAGGAAAACTCTTAATTCAATCCTGTTAAACTCCGCTTAAAAAATTGACCTTGTGTCATATCCAGCCCGGGTGGAGGGGTTGGTAAATATATATATATGTGTAACTATGTCTATATATATTGATGTAATGTTATATAAACATAAATATATATTGATGTAATCTACACACACACACACATACATATATATATATATAGCATTGCATCAACATCTATATGAGAGTGTGTGCACGCACATGAGTGAGTGTACATATGTATGTGTAAATTAATAGACGTAAAAAACAAGCTATTTAACGAATTACTTTGCTTATAGTAAATTTTTCGCCGAAGTAAACCCTTTCTGTCTTTCCATCAAACCATTGTAACAGCATTTAACATGTGATGCAGTGTCATCTGATTTTCATCTTTTATATGAAAGGAATAAATGAGAAAGCTTTTAATATTTCTGTTCGTAGCGTTTGTTTCAAAACTCTTCGTCTGTGTCAGTATATATATATATATATATATATATATATATATATATATATATATATATATATATATAGTCATCGTTATAAGAAACTAGATGTTTATGTCGAGAAACCCTAAGGCCAAAAGAGCTTGACAACAAATTGAATCAAACATGAAACAATATACGTCAATTCCCTAAAAACATTCCATTCTCATAATTCATCCGATTTTATGGACTGATTTTTCCTCTTGAAACTTCGGTAAAAAAAAAAAATTTTAATTATTTTCAAATTCGAAAATATTTTATAACAATAGTCGAGTTAATGCTTGAAATAGATATCTTTAAGAATGTTCAATTTTCCTCACGCGAATGAAGTCAATAGGGATTAACAAATTGAATTTTTTTCAAGAAACGTTCATATGCCCATTTATATATACACATCATCCTATCAACACACACAGACAGACAGACAGACAGACACACACACACACACACACACACACACACTCACACACACACATATATATATATATATATATATATATCATATATGTATATTTTATATATATCATTTTTTTCATCTAATTTGTTATATCTATAAATATAAAGTGTTCAATATCGGTGATAGAACGTATACAGATTTAAGGACAACGTGGATACATTAAAAGGCGCTTTGTAACTATCTGTTTCACGTCAATGCGATCATCGGGCAAAATTGATTGTGTCTCAACAACACTTATATATATATATATATATATATATATATTGTCAGGTACACACTTATATATATATATATATATATGTGTGTGTGTGTGTGTGTGTGTGTGTGCCTGGGGTGTAATGGTTATCGTCGTAGGAAATGGACACAGCGATACGAGTTCAAATGCTGGCCGAGACTGATTGCATTTCACATGGTACTTATATCCTTGGGAAAGGTATGAATTCAATTATTCTCCCTCCAGCTATGGGCAAATAGTAGGGCAGCCTGCGTTCTTCAGCCTTGTAAAGGCAACTTGTCAAGGAGAAGGAAAACTCAGAATTAAAACCTGTTAAAATCCGCTTAAAAATTGACCTTGTGTCATATCCTTCCCGAGCAGAGGTTGGTAAATATATATATATATATATATATTGTCATCCACAGACAGACTGTTTCGTTCTATCAGAACTCTTCAGTGTGTCTAGACACGTAGGACGTTCGAAGCCGGGATCGAAACCCGTCCAACTTTACGTTAGACTAAGTCTCAGACCGCTCGGCCAAGTTTGTTATATGTATAAAAAGTATCGGTGATTTATCATTTATACACGTATGTTACGATAGCGTACATACGGTGTTAACTAGTTCTAGTGAGGGCTTCGTTGAGAAAATGAAATTCCCCAAGCGCCGCTGACTCTATACCTTCGCGACTCTAGCACAGATCTAACTTTATCTGCCGTCCATTTGGCTAATATATATCGATATATATATTTCTGCTGACAATCCCGCCTACGGATATCTTGTTCTGACATTAAACCATCAGATAATGAGGCTCCAGCCTTGTGACATGGGGAATATTGGGTATCACTTCCATGCCATTGCCCCTAGGTCCACTCTGACTCGGAGTGGTAGCACCTAACAGGTTCCTATCTATGGGTCAAATAGAACAAATTGATTGTACAAACAAATGACTGATGTTAAACTGTAGCTGTTATATAGAAAGACTTAAAAAAGATTTCAGGCTCTTTTATGAATGTTATCTACAAAATGTGTTAACAAATCTTATATATATATATATATATATATATATATATATATATATATATATATATATATTTGTGTGTGTGTGTGAGTGAGTGAGTGAGTGTATAAAGTGAATTTGGCGTTAAATAACCTACAATGATTGATATGCTATAAAACCGAACCAAACCATATTTTAATATACAAATTCATCTGTATGTGTTTCATTTATTATTTGATAGATTAATTAATTTGAACGCCATATCTACCCGTCCATGGGGAATTGTGCAAAAAATCTTAAGTTGACCATACGAACAAATGGTATATGTATAACCCATCATCTGTCCTTATGGGCTTTTCATACACAAACGGATCACGTAATTTCAGCGAGACGACCAGACTTTATAATAAACAACAAAAAAGAGTACTTTATCATATTTACCAACACCTTCACTCGGTCAATTTTTAAGTGGAGTTTAACAGGTTTGAATTCAGAGTTTTCCCTTCTCCTTGACTAGTTGCCTCACCAAGGTTGAAGAACCTAGTCTTTTCTACTATTTACCCATAGCTGGAGGGAGAATAATTGGATTCATACCTTTCCCAAGGGTATTAGGGCTATGTGAAATGCAATCAGTCTCGTCCAAGATTTGAATTCGTGTCGCCGTGTCCATTTGCTTCGACGATAACCATTACACCACGGGAACCTCTAGTATAGCGTTATACCTAAGACATCTCATCCCACTCTTGCCTGTGTCTTTGGTGGTTGGATCTCTCAAGATCATTATTACAGTTCACTGGGGCGTGCCTGTGGCATAGTGGCTGAAATCCTGAGCAGCAGCTTGGAAGTTCAAAGTTCGAACGCCAGACAATTTAATATGTTCACTTCGGGATCAACACCCTTGGAAAAGGTATGAACAGTTATTTTTCATAGCTCTGGGTTAATAGTATCACTACTTTTCTACAAGGATAACTTTGGCATTAAATAACCCACGAAGGTCGAAATTCCATTAAATAAAGAATAAGTAGTAAAGTTAGCGACCATAGTCGAGGGCAACCCGAAAGTTCACTTTTTAATAGTTACAACACCGAGATGTAGGGAAGGGCGCTAGTACTTTTCTTGGATTGCTCCACTTTACCCTTGATACGTACCTTAATATGCTTAGTGCTAAGCAAGGAGATATCAAGTACCATTTTTGAGTCTTTGGTATGACTTGACCTGGGATTGAAACCTAGTATCCCAGGCCATGGGCGAACACCCTACCCAATTGGCCAATGGGCTGGTCAATAAAGAAAGCCACCCAAACTTTATAATTCAGTCACAATATTGTTGTTGATGCTACATCTCTGCTCTTGATTAGTTGGTTGGTTGGTTGGTGTTTTATGGCAAACCAATCGTTCTGGGTTATTTTATGCCAACTCCTGTTTATATATATTTGATCTCTAAGCGGCTAATTTATCGATACCTTTATTTTCAAATGTGTCGTTGTAGCTCATTTGTTTACACACAGTTAAATGGTTTCAAATATTTCTATCAAACACTCTTCTATTTGATATTAATAATTTGTTTGCACACTGTTAAATTGTTTCAAGTATTGATAATTCTTATTCCTATGCAATAAAAATAATTTGCGCGCAGCTGTTTGGTTTCAAACACTAATCCTGTTAATGATTGAACAGTTCTATTTGATCCATAGATGGGATCCTTAAAGGTACGACCAATCCATCTGATTATACCTGGGAGTAATAGTAATGAAGAGTTACTCTACGTTCTCTAAAGCTCCAGGAATAGAGTCTCACCATCTGAAGCTGTTTAGTGTCATACCTAAGACACTCATTGAAAGCGAGATTTACCCGTTTCCACTCAGCCTATTCTACAAAGCCACCCCCACATGATTAAAATACGTTAAATGATCGAAATTTCTAGCCTTCAGTAAGTCTGCAATTATTTTGTTTTGTTATTCTTCAAGACAATGCCATGAGCCTTTAAATTAGGAGATGCTGTTGGAAGAACTGCATTAAAAATTTCTGCTTAGAAAGCCGAAAACAAAAGATAAGACCATATTGAATATCGTGGAAAAAAATGTCGTAAATTATAATGGAAATCAAAGCGAGTATATTAATAGAAAATATTGATTTAAAATCAATATCATTTTTTAGGGAATCAATAAATTCAATAGTCAAATAAATTCAACAAAGTTGCGTAAGACCAAATTAATGATTATCCTGAGTTAATCATTGGGTAAGGCCCTTCAGTAGTGAGAGAAGGGATGTGAGTGACAAACCACGTTCAACACAGATGCCAACCGATGAATCGGGCTGATAAAAAAATTGACGACGCTGTTTAACATCAACCGAAAAACAATTCCATTATGGTTACTACGAAAAAAAGACCGAAAGTATGGCAACGCCAACAAAGGCGTGTCTTGTGTATGACACTAAATTTTATCTGACAGTAATACTGGAATTCTACAGATCTGGGGAGTGGGGAGTACACCTTCATTGCCATTACTCCCAGGTTCACTCTGCGCCGGAGTGGTTGTACCTGTTAAGATTGCCCCTATGTGTCTGATAAATCTCTTTAAAAACAATTCGTTTTGAGTAGGAATACTTGAGGCAATATAACTGTATTTTTTGCATTAAGCAAAATTGAAGCTATAATTGTTTTGTAAGGATTATCATTATTACTATTATCATTACTATTTGAGAGTTTTTCACACCAGTATTAGATGATGGTCTTCCAATGGAGTTTGAGGGACAGTAAGTCTCCTCAAATCTCCAGGATTCTTCTTAGTATTCTGACCGATCTGAAAAATGCTTTAGTTTAGATGGTCTCCATTCGTCGTCTAATTTCCAAGTCCTCAAGTCCCTGTATCTATCTTTAGGTGACTGTACCGAGTTTACCAATTACAAGTGGTATCACTGTTACTTTCATGTTCAATTTTTTCACTTCTCTAGCAAGGTCTAAGTACTTAACTCTCTTTTTGCTTTACTTCAATTTACCCGGTGCTCAGCCGGAATTGCAAATTCGGGGGGATCTCTTTTTTGTTGTTGTTGACTATCTCTAGGTCTGGTCGTTAGCCCGAGATTAGGTGGTCCATTTTTATCTCCAAATCCCAGTGAAATTTGTGTGTCTCATTCACCAGGACGTATTCTTGGTTATGCTTGTACTGTTTTTTCATATGGTCACATTTAAACTTCTTGCACAATTCCCAGTGGATCACCTTGCCCATACAGTCGTTTCTTTTAGTCTTATACGCTTTTTTGAGCTAATTTGCTACATTCGATTATTATGTGATCATATTTACCCAACCCCTCCGCTCAGGCAGGATATGACACAAGGTCATTTCTTAAGTGGAGTTTAACAGGTTTGAATTCACAGTTTTCCTTCTTCTAGACTAGTTGCCTCACCAAGGCTGAAGAACCCAGTCTGTCCTATTATTTACCCATAGCTGAAGGGAGAATAATTAGATTCATACCTTTCCCAAGGGTATTAGTGCTATGTGAAATGCAATCAGTCTCGTCCAAGATTTGAACTCGTGTCGCCGTGTCCATTTCCTGCGAGGATAACCATTACACCACCCGCTTATTATGTGATTGATCGTTTCTTCTTCTTCTTCTTCTTCTTCTTCTTATTATTATTATTATTATTATTATTATTATTATTCCTCGCGAATTTTTCACACCAGCGTTAGCTGATAGTTTTTAACTGAAGTACAAGTGACAGCAAGTCTTTGTAGCTCTATAAGATTCTTCTTTATATTTAAGTCAGTGTCAGCAATACCGTGATCTGCACGATATTAATTACTCATCGAATTGTAATTACCCAACTCTGTTTTTTCAGATTCTTGGAAATGTTCAAGTGATTTAATTATTATTGGTATTCATGTTACCATCTTGTTTCATAACTTTTTCAGCTCTCTGGCAAGTTCTAGGTATCTATTCAGTATTTAGCCTTCCTTTACTCTAACTCCGTGATTTGTACGATCGCAATTCCTCATTGAATTGTAAATTTTCACGGAACAGCGTGTCTTCTCAAGGACTTATCTCAGTATTCTGGCCGATCTAAACTAACTCGTAGTTTGCTTATTCTCCGTTTGTCCTCCAATTTCTAACTCTTCCCACTCACTTTCCAAGACTTTGGGGATCGTTCCGAGTGCACCAATAACAATTGGTGTCATCATCACGTTCATGTGACATATATTTTTAGTTCTCAAGGTCAAAGTACTAATCTCTCCTCTGGGACGGCGAAGTCTTGTCTTCTTTTGTTATTTTTGAATTCTTTTTTTAAATTATCACTTAGGTTTTTGGTTTTTGTCCACTATCACAAGTTTGTTATTATTATCATTTACTCAGCGTTAGCTGATGGTCTTTCACTGGAGTTTGAGTGACAGCAAGTGTCCTTAAATCTCCAGGATTCTTCTCAGTATTCTGGCCGTTCTCAATAATGTAGGAGTTTGGATGGTCTCCACTGGTCTGCTAATTTCAAAGTCCTCTAGTCCCTATAGTAATCCTTTAGTTACTGTTCCAAAAGCACAAATTACAATTGGTATAATTGTCACCTGCATGTTCCATTGTTTGTTTGTTTTTTCAATTCCATAGCAAGGTCGAGGTACTTATTCTTTTTTTCACATTCTTTCAGTTTTATTCTGTGGTCAGCTGGGATAGCAAAGTCGACAATTTTGCAAGTTCTCTTTTTTTTTTTGTTGTTGATTATTTTAAGGTCCGGTCTTCTGGCCGAGATTAGGTGATCCGTACGTATGTCAAAGTCCCATAGGAGTTTATGCGTGCCATTTTCTAAGACTGGTGTTAGATTGTACATATACCATTGTTCGTATGGTCAAATTTAAATTTCTTTTTCTTCTTCTTCTTCTTCTTCTTCTTCTTCTTCTTCTTATTATTATTATTATTATTATTATTATTATTATTATTTACTTGAAACCATATAACTCTCTGAAAACAAATGACTATTAAGTAGCTGAAGCTATACTGAAACTACGTGCAAATTATTAATATTAGATAGAAATACTTGATATCACAAAACCGTGGATAACAATTTCTTAAGAAGCAAATACACTAAAAAGTATATATATATATATATATACATGGAATCATCTCATCATCATCTTGTCGTGCCATCCCTGACCTTTTCTCGCCACCTCTCCCAATCGTTCATCGCTTCCGGCAGGTCCTCAGGGTAACACCCCGTATCCTCACAGAGCTGCTGTATGTAGGTTCGAGCTGGTCACCCTGCTTTTCCTCGGGGTCCATAGGAGTAACTCACATATGAGTTCGTCCCTACTTCTCCAGCAGTGTCCTGCATGCCTGCTACGTCTAATTTGGATAGTTTTGGTGATCGGTGGTAGGTGGCCGTACAGCTGCTTCTTTGTGAGGTGTTTCCTCCAGGACCTGTTCAATATTGCTTGCAGCATTCTTGTGTAGTTGCCATCAAGCTTTTTCTCCAGCCGTTTAGTTAGCGTCCATGTAGTGCATCCATAGAGCAGTATCAACACGATCGCTGCTTGGAAAAAACTGCGTTTTATTTTATCGGTCAGGTCTGACTTTCATATGACCGATAGCCTATTGATAGCTGTCCATTCCTTTGTTATTCGCATGTCGATGTCTGTCTCGGTCCATGAGACATTCCTTCCTAAAATTCCTTAACGTTTAGGTATAAAATAACCGTAGACACGTTGACTTAAAGGTCAAAACCAATCAACCAATCAATGGGTCAGATTTTTGCTGATCGCAAGTAAAGATGCATGGCTAATTTTAATAATTTTTCACGCGGACAGATATTTAGAAACTAAAAAAATTGCCCTAACCTATGTTTCTTTTTAGCAGTTTATTTTTATTTGTTATATTTCCGTATTTGATAAACTTTCGGATCATTTCGCACACACACACACACACACACACACACACACACACACACACACACACACACTCTCTCTCTCTCTCTCACTCCCTCTCTCTCTCTCTCTCACTCACACACACACATATATATATATATACTTATTTACCCAACCCCTCCGCACGGGCAGGATATGACACAAGGTCAATTTTTTAAGCGGAGTTTAACAGGTTTGAATTCTGAGTTTTCCTTCTCCTTCGCTAGTTGCCTCATCAAGGCTGAAGAACCTAGTCTGCCCTACTATTTTACCCATAGCCGGAGGGAGAATAATTGTATTTGTACCTTTTCCCAAGGATACTAGTGCTAAGTAAAATGCAATGAGTCTCGTTCAGGATTTGAACTGGTGTCACCGTGTCCATTTCCTAGGACGATAACCATTACACCACAGGCAACTCCCAACATACATATATATATATATATATATATATATATATATATATATATAGAGAGAGAGAGAGAGAGAGTAGGATATAGCTTTTCCTAAGACAAAGATATCCTAACGTCAATATTTTAGCAAAATTTATTTAAAAGGAACGTTCAGATACCTTTTTCTTATGTATACACGTCATGGGAGGCATATTAAACCAACACTTTGAAATTACATTATCAAAAGAAAAATAACAAAACCATTGAAACTTAAAATCATTGGTGTCTTGCATAGAGCAAGGACAAAACAACATTGAGTTGTCCTAGAGGCCCTTTACATCCTATTTTATAACCCAACTCTGAGCAAGCAAAATGCAAAGCACTTCTCAAATTTAATAGGAGATAATTGTTGCTTGACTAAATGTTATATAATTAAGGAATGATTTTTTTATATTAATCATATTATATTTTATCATTCAGTTTGGTAAGGCTTTGAACAACTCGGGTCTCTTAGTCCAGGTGCTTAGTCATTTGATGCAATCTTACGCCTGCGCCTAATGGATACGACAATCACCATTTGTCATAATAAACCCTCAGACAGGAAATGGGGTTGGAGTGTGGATGACATGCCCAGAAGAGATGGTCCTGAGAATTTGAGGATTTTTAAAAGAGAGTAGTTGGGTATTCGACCGTTGAAGGTGCAGTTGGGTTTTCTACCCTTGAGGCGTGCGGTTGAGTTTTTCGGATCTCGACCTGCAGATTTGAATTGAGATCTTAAACATCACAAGATGCACTGCGCGTTGGGGTGGGATCAGCATGGCATGGTTAGTATAGGCTTTTAAGAATTGTGTCTCACTCGTCGTGTCGCCATGGACCGAAGCCAGAAAATTAATAAACCCATTCGTATCTGAAACGAGAGAGCCCGCCTGTATTTGAATATGTATTTGTATTACTGTTGTCATGGACATCACCAAATAATATACAACATAAAGGTGGTTTTAATTATTTTTTCTTCCCGCTTTCTCTTGCTACGGTGCTCATTCCACCCCTCCCTGCTTTTAATGAATCAATCTATTTACATTGTTTTAAACGACTTCCCATAGGGAAAGGGCCCATTGCGATTCCGATAATGTTTTTCCTCTATTTAGTGTAATCTCCTTATTGCCTATGTCTCTTAGCATTTGTCTGTATGAAACTAAAATTCAAACATAAATTAGAATATATATATATATATCATTTAAAAATGCTTAAACCACCAATTATTGTGTACCTAAACCCTAGTAACGCACAAACAATATAGGGATAACCATAAACATATATATATATATATATATATATATATATAAAATTACCACTTTTTCGGTCACATCTCATCAGAGAAACACCGTGACAGCAAGTAGAAACAGAAACAGCCCTTCGTGACAAGACGAAAGTGAAAAACCGGTCCTCGTTTAGATCTCTAAATGTATGCTCTATTTAAAGCTATTCAAAAATTCTTAACGTTCAATAGGATGTTCATTATATATATATATATATATATATATATATATATATAACACACACGCACACATATATATATATATATATATATATATATATGTGTGTGTGTGTATGTGTGTGTGTATGTGTTGATGTGGAATATGAAATATGATAACAGAAAATATTCAGAAAATATATTACTTTGCATATGAAAAATATGCTAATATTTCATGTTTTGTTTTTGGTTTATTTTTTAATTTTATTAACACATCAGAATGGTGATAAGAGTAAGCAATGTTACGATGTCTCATCCGAAAATTATTTTCGAATGAAAATATCAGAAAATTCTTAGCGTCTTTGTCTCTCTGTCTGTCTGTCTCTCTCACACATACACACATTCTCTCTCTCTCTCTCTCTCTCAAACACACACACACACACACACACACACTCTCTCTCTCTCTCTATATATATATATATATGATGATGATGATGATGATCGATCGTGGTAAGACAAACTGGAATATTACTTTTATATCGTTTTTTTTATTGATTTTAACTGGGTTCGACTTTAGATCAACGTCAGGAGAAAAGGTTTTTGTGCAGAAAGAAGGAAACCTTTTTTTTAGATATTCAAAAACGTTATTTTAAAGAGTTGATTTATTATATAAGCTATGTAAAACTTACTGTTGGCATAGCGTATCGATATTCGAATGGATATGATTTACCAACATTATATATATGTGTGTGTGTGTGTGTGTGTGTGTGTGTGTGTGTGTGTGTGTGTGTGTGTGTGTGTGATTTGGGTTCGTATAGAAACAGTCAATTGCTCTTTTACATACATACATACATATATATCTATAAGATATATATGTATATGAAATATCTTCTTGTGGGGTCGAAAAACATTCTAAGACATTCTTTGAGGTTCGATATGACGAGATATTTTGAGATTTGTTTGGATGGCAGAACATACTGGAATCTTTTTCGACGTCATACTTCTCGTTAGATATATGCGTCCTTCAATAAATTAGTTCTTCCAGCAACAAAACTCAAACCTTAGTTTTAAAGAATTGGAAAATGAATCCTGTTAATAAGCGTGCTTACAAACTTAGGAAACGATAAAGTGTTCATTACTATTTCCCGGGTAACGCAGCTGGTAAGTTTAACGAATCCTACCTGTGATTTCACGAGTTATATAAACATGCAATTATAGTGCATGTGTTTTGGGATGAAACAAATTCAGTCAAGACTGTGCTACCATTCACTTTAATCAATTTAAGTGGGGACAATTACGAGGCCTCCCTCAAAATAAGCTATCAAAACTGAACTCTCGATTAAAATATCACACACACCAAATCCTATTTGATATCAATAAGTAACATGCGCATATGCATGCAGAAACATAGTCAACACAATAAAGACGAGCAGTCACACTTCTTTAGAAAAATATGCCTCTCATTTTATTCGAAATGGTTCGAAAGAGTTACGAAAGGGTTATGTGTGAGAGGTGAGTTGGAGACTGAACAAAGGCTGCAACATATTGACCCCAGCTCACTGGCTATAACAACGCTTCTTTCTCATTCTGCCCTGAGGCCCCAGCTCTCTGCTGGGTCTGGTTCTCACTGCTTCGAACTGCAACAACTGACTCCAAACTCTAATCTCCAACTAACTGACTGCCTGTCGGACCGGGTTATATAACTGTTTGCCGTCCAACTGCTTCAGTGAGCGTCGCATCTGCACCCAACCCAACCCAACCCGTCAACAGTCAAGGTAATCCCCTGATATCTTTGATCGGATTCACCTGTTATTTACACTGGTGCATTTCTTATTTGACAGCTCGGCCGGGTCGGAGGTATATATGTTACAAATACCTAAATTCGAGAGTGAACCAAGGGACTTTTCGGCCTTCAATTTCAAAGTCTTCCCAACTGATCTATTTTGTTTGATACTACAAAGTAGAGTAATTAGTTTTGGTTCATGAATATTCCAACGTCGCAAAAAGAAATGAATGCTGTAAAGTATAAGATATTTGTCACTAGTTGAAATACGCATCAACGCTTGGTCAAGACTTGGATAGTAGTTTGGTAATAATGGTAGTTAATGGATTCGTTAGTATCAATTGAGCTTTTATTTATTAGATGTCAAAATACAAACGTCTTAATCGCAACTACTAGTTTCACGTTTTCACGATCATCAGGTAATAATTAGGATTACAATTAACACGTTTTAACTTTAACATATATATATATATATATAAGTGTGTGTGTGTGTCATACATACTTTCACAATATAAACTTGTACACACGCACACACACTCACACACATATCCTCACATCAGAAGATTTTAAATTTACTTACTCTCTACGTCATGAGTGGGAGTATCCAAAGTCGGTTAACTGTACTATGTTTATTTTAGGATTTTTCATGCTCTACCAGACAGTGTTGAGCACTTTTAAAATTTTTTTAAATAATCAAAAATACCTTCATGTATATATATATATATATATATATTAGCGGAAAATTAAAACAAATATGGCGTTAAGAATTTTCTCGTTTTTTCATTTGAAAATAATTTTTATGTGAGGCAAAGCAACATTGCATCGTTGTGAAGATGGCTTGGCAAAAAAAAGTCGGAGCGAGTGCATATTATCACATATAAATACAAACTTTCTCTGAATATCTTGTTTTCGCATATCTTCACACACACACACACACACACACACACACACACACATATATATATATATATATATATATATATATATATATATATATATTACCAGCTCATTGGCATAATGGTTAGAGTGTTCGTTAATGACTTGTGAGACCGGGGTTCGATTCCGGATCAAGTCATACCAAAGACTTAAAAAATTATACTTGATCCCTCTTTGTTTACCACTCACCATTAAAAGGCATGAAATCAAGGGCAAAGGGGGAGGAATCAAGGGAGAGGAGTAGCGCTCTCCTCTACACTTTGGTGGAGTAGCTATTGAAAAGGGAGGCTTCTGGTCGTCTTCGACAACGGTCGCCAACTTTACTGATATATATAGAGAGAGATCCGGATGGTGTAGTGATTATCAACAAATAAAATCCAAGTCTTGGTGTGGTTATTTACGAAAAGCATGTACCTGTCTCTTCTCACGAGCCCAGCCTTTACGTGATGCATATTGGAGTGAACTGATATATCTAGTCCGAAAAGGTTAACCGGTCTAGGTAAAGGATGAATCATCGTTCAAATCTTCAAGTCTATAACGCAGTGCCACGTAACGGTTAACAGCCTTCCAACAATTTGAGTGGTGATGCTAATGCTTAAAAATGCCGTAATTTGTCTTTCGTTCGAATAACAACGGTATCCTGAAGAGGGAAAATCCGATGTATGGAAAATTACCTGTCATCTATTCAACTTTACCTAGGTCTATCCTGTGACAAGGGATAAAATCGAGTCTCACGACAAACACACACACACACACACACACATATGCAAAATAAAACAAAACAGGATAAAACTTCTCGTATCGAGCTTTCACAAGGCCGGTCCTCTGGTAGAGTATTCTACTTGTAGCTGTGAATTTTGATTAAATCGACGTGACTCTGCTGAAAAGTTCTCACATTAAAAAGTTTTTATGGTGGTGTTATATCTGTAGTCGATGAAAATTTTATCTATTTGATCTAAGCATTGCAACATCAATGAAAGAAGTGTGCAGAGCATAAGAGGGAATTTATTGAAAAAGAAACATCATTTGGTTATATTCCATGAGAGCATCTTGGTCAGCCTATGACCTTTTCAGCCTGCAGTCGTATAAACATTTTGTCACATTCCATGAGATTATCTTGGACAGCCCATGAACATTTCAGCCTGCATTCGTATAAACACTTAGTCACATTCCATGAGAGCATCTTGGTCAGCCTATGAACTTTTAAGGCTGCGCTCGGATAAATATTTAGTCATAGTCCATGAGAGCATCTTGGTCAGCCTATAAACTTTTCAGTCTGCACTCGTATAAACATTTAGTCACATTCCATGTAAGTATCTTGGTCAGCCGATGAACTTTTCAGCCTGCACTCGTATAAATATTTAGTCATATTCCGTGAGAGTATCTTAGTCTGCCTGTTAACTTTTCAGCCAGTGTTCGTATAAACATTTAGTCCCATACATGAGAGTCTCTTGGTCAGCCGACGAACCTTTTAGTAAACTCTCGTATATAAGTTTCATTTTCGCTAATACCCATGGAAAACGTAAGAATCTTTTTGTTTTCACCCACGTACGGGTACAACATTTGGCAGACTAGGCTCGCTAACCTTGGTAAGGCAAACTGTCAAAGAGAAAGGAAATCTTTGAATTCAAACCTTAAAGAATGTTATTCTGGAGAATTTGTGGCATATTGGTGCACCATACTTCTGTTTTCTCCTTAAAAAACAAGTGTGGTTTGTCCTCTACAAGTATTCACGACAAAAAAGACACATGTGAAGGTACGGATGATGAATATAGCAGATTTGGGTTCACATGTTTCAACTGTTAAGCTCTTATAAGCCGACATGGAGAAGAGTCCATTTTACACGCAATCATACACACACACGTGCGCGCGTGCACACACACACAATATATATATATATATATATATATATATATATATATATATATATATATATATATATAATACAGTTTTCTTGACAAATAATATTACGAATGATATTTCGTTATGACCATATTGCAAATAATCAGTTGGGTTATATTGATAAATTCCCTGTGTGACTTTAACAATCTTTAACGGAAAATCCTGTTGCCGTTTGTATCGGTAACAAATTTTATCACTTCTATCTCTTCAAATATTAAATTGCTTTTCTCTGATTCCAACTTTTGTTCTGGTTGTTGAATACATTCTTTGTGTTGTTTTCGTTATTGCTATAGTGTTTCAGTCGAACGTGATGTTATAGTCATGAGAGAAAAATAGTTTGGTTTGGTTGGTAGGTTGTTTGGGGTTTTATGGCATATCAACCTTTGTGGGTTAATTAATGCTAAATCCTGTTTATACATATATATCAAATATATATGATTTGTAAACATTTTTAAATAAGCCCGAGCTCATTTTTATGCACAAAGTAAAATAGTTCCAAGTATTGCTATCAACAGTCACAATTTAACATTTGTTGAAACACAGTTTGCTGATCATTTCATTTTCAAATGAGTTAAATCTAATTTGTTTGAATTCTAGTATTGCTATTGGTTTCTACACAGTTAAATGGTTTCAATTATTGCTATCTAATACTAATAATTCTATTCAATATTAATCCTTTGTTTGCAGAAAGTGAAAAGGCTAAAGATTTGCTATTTAACACAATAAATCTATTCAATATTACTCATTTGTTTTCACTCTGCTAACTGGTCCCAAGTATTGCTATGAATCAGAAACAATTCAATTTAACATTAGTCATTTCTTGGCACACACAGTTAAGTGATCGAAGAGTTCTATTTCTAACAATTCAATTTAGCATATCCATTTTTACCAACCCTTCCTCTCGGACAGGATATGACACAAGGTCAATTTCTAAGCAGAGTTTAGCAGGCTTGATTTCAGAGTTTTCCTTCACCTACCCTAGTTGCCTCACCAAGGCTGAAGAACCCAATCTGCTCTCCTATTTACCCATAGCTGGAGGGAGAAAATTGGATTCATACCTTTCCCAAGGGTATATGTGAAATGCAATCAGTCTCGTCTAGGATTTGAACTCGTGTCACCGTGTCCATTTCCTACGACGATAACCATTACACCACGGTCACATTTAGCACATCATTTGTTTGCCCACAGTTTAAATGTCAAACAGTTCTGCTTGATCCATATATAGGACCTTATTAGATGCTACCTCTCCGGGTGAGATTGGATCTGGGAGCATTGGCATTGAAGACGTATTCCAGATTCCAAAGAGCTCCAAAGCTGAAGCCTCACCATCAGATTTTGTGTCATATCAGGACATTCATTAAGGAGGAGGGCCTTACCCCTCTACAGAGATGCAGTCGGTGTATTTTACAGCCCTGGCCGAATGGGCTAAATAAGAATAGTTTTTGTTATTTTTGTGTGATGAAATGTTAGATACGAGGTTTATTCAATTTAAGACGATTAAAGCTGCGAGGATCATTCAATAGATAAGGGATGATATTGCCGAAGGAGTTAGCAACAGTAATAACTGCTTACAGTTGCACTTTTTTCAAGGAAATCAATAGTGATGTTTCCTTTCATGTCCTAAAAACAGGCAGTATGTCCTTCTTTACTGACCGCTGTGCCTGGAACCTTTTCATTCCTTGAGAGACAGTGTGTTTCTATTTCAGGGACTATCTTTCCAACTCACGCTTGTAGTGTCAAATCCATTTTTAGTCAGTTTGTAGATATTTTTGACTAAAACATGCTTCTCTATACATATCATTCATTGTTCTGTAAATTTCACATGGTTTACACTTTTTAGCCAGCAAAAATCTGATGACAGACCTCTGTTTAAGCGTAAAGCACTCGGTTTGATTTTCTATTCTTTTGAATAGCAATGCAGAAATCATCAGACAGCCTGTCCAATGAAAAGAATGTAAATTTTATGAAGCAATCTATTTCCTTGTAAGAATCATGAAATAATTACCCACTTTTAAGCTATGATTAAATATTCACAAAAAATATCATTTTCAAGTCATAAATCTTAATATAGTACCAAACCAACATCTGTTGTTTCTTGCTTGATCAAATGTTGTTGTTTTTTTTTTGGGTTTTTTTTTTTTTTGTCCTTTTATTGTTGTTTCTGGCCTAGTCGACTAGGACTACAGAATACACCGACAGCATTTCTCCTGAGGGGTAAGACTCTCCCAACGGGTGTCCTGCGGTCCAGTAGGCTAAGGCTGCAGAATTCAGTACTTCGTATGATACAAAAGAATAAGATGGAGAGGCTCTTGTAATGCTGGAGCTTTGGGGAATGCGGAGTACCCCTTCATTACCATTGCCTCCAGGTCAACTCTGGCCCGGAGTGGTAGCACCTGATTGGGTCCTATCTATGGGTCAAATAGAACTAAACTGTGTACTTATATTAAACTGTATCGCTTTAAATAAGACTGTTTTGACATTTAAACTGCGTACTAATGTTAAACTGATTTGTTTGAAATAGAACTGTTTTGACATTTAACTGTTTATAAACTAAAAATAAACTTATACTAAAATGAATTGTTTAAAATTTAATTCGACGTTAAATGACCCGAAAATGGAGATATGTCGTAAAACCAACCAACCAAACATTATTATTTCCCCAATGGAAATCAAATTCGAAGTAATTTATACCCAAATTTAATGTATAAAAACCAAGTTATTTTTTACATAAGTGTCTATCTGACAATCGATGAGTGATGGGGTCTTGGGGTAACATTTTCACCGGAAAGTAAATGAGTTTACTCACGGTTTTCTTAAGATTATTCAACTATTAGCTTTTACACTGTCACTGAATTGTTGAATAAAAATGAAATTAAATTACAAAAGTGACAAATGTCTTTCTTGCCTAAAATGATAAACTCATTTACTTTCCGATGAAAATGTTACCCCAAGACCCCATCACTCATCACTCATAGTAAATAAAAAATGGAAATAGACCCTTTTTGCTGACTTGCTGAATTCATCCCAGGTTACTATTTTAAAGGTTTTATTAGCTACTAGTTGTATTTTGCTTTTCTACTTTTATTCATGTCAGTGTCTCTGTTTCTTTAAGAATTGTACTACTGAAGAAATCTGATAATTGTCTGAAAGGTCATGCTAACGAAAAGAGAAAAATTCATAGCTGATTAGTTTTATATTTCAATCCTTCTTGTAAACAACTATATCTTTTTAAAGTAACTCTCGAACACTAATTTATATTTCTAGCCACTATATATCTTGAATTAATTCAGACTAGCCATCTCAGTGAGTTTCCAAACCATCCATCATAATGAGGAATAATTATTTGCATCTTCAAAAGTCTACATCGAAGCCCCTAAAAAGGCTTCGAAAACATTTAAACAAAAACAGAAGACAAAACAAAACAAAACAAAATAGTTCCTGTAGTATTCCAGAAATCTAATTCTGAACACTCAAATCGCATAGAAAGTGTTCTCCTGGTGTAAAGGTTAAAGCAATGGACAGCGGAATCGTAGTAAGTGAGTTCGTACTCCAGTCGCGCTATTACATTCACTTTCGGGCAAATACCCTTGAGAAAGGTATGAACCCCCTTATCCTCCCAGCCATGGGTTAAATAGTACCACTACTGTTCTTCTCGGAGAATAGCTTTGGCATTAAATAACCTACAAAGAGTTGATATGTCATTAAACAAAGAAACCAAACCAAACCAAGCGAGTTCGTACTCCAGTAGCGCTATTACGTTCACTTTCGGGCAAATACCCTTGGGAAAGTTATGAACCCCCTTATCCTCTCAGCTATGGGTTAAATAGTACCACTACTGTTCTTCTAGGAGAATGGCTTTGGCATTAAATAACCTAAAAAGATTTGATATGCCATTAAGCAAAGAAACCAAACCAAACCAAGTTAGTTCGTACTCCAGTCGCGCTATTACATTCACTTTCGGGCAAATACCCTTGAGAAAGGTATGAACCCCCTTATCCTCCCAGCTATGGGTTAAATAGTACCACTACTGTTCTTCTAGGAGAATGGCTTTAGCATTAAATAACCTAAAAAGGATATCTACCGTTATTGGTCATTTAATGCGATATTGGGTTGTTATATATAATTTGTAGTTAGAGCTCATTTTTTTTTGCAGATAGTGAGATTTGTTCTAAGCACTCCTGTCTAAAATAATAATTCAGTTTTATGTTAATAATATTTTGCACACATTTCAATGGTTTCAAATAGTGTTAATTAACAAGAAAAGAAATCTATTAATCAAGTATTCCAATCAAATACAAACAATTTACACACAACTGTTTTATAAATAATAAATGATAATAATCATGTGTTAATGATTGAACAATTCTATTTGAACAATTGATGGGATCCTAACAGGTGCTACCACTCACGTTTAGAGTGGACCTGGGAGTAATGACAAAGAAGGGATACTCCACTTTCTGCAAAGTTTTTTGACTGAAGTCTTACCATCACATAACGAGAGGGTCACAACGGAGTGCAGTTTAGCGAATTACCCAGGTCTTATCTCTCTATATATCGTTTCCGTTAAGACGAACTAAAAGATTTGACAATTTGCAGATTTTACTATTTCAACAGATCACAGAGTTAGAGTAAGAGAAGGGTAACAACTGAATAGATACCTAGACCTGACCAGAGAGCTGAAAAAAGTTATGAAACAAGATGGTAACATGAATGCCAATGATAATTGAATCATTGGAACAATCTCCAAGAATCTGAAAAACAGAGTGGGGTAATTAAAATCCAATGAGGAATTGAGATCTTACAGATAACGGTATTGCTGAGCCTGAATTTAATATAAAGAATAATCCTACTGAACTGCAAAGACTTGCCGACTCTTGGACTTCAGATAAGTCCTGCAGTTATAACTGGCTTGGAAGGGTAAGGGATGGGTAAGAACTGATTAGATATCTAGACCTGACCAGAGAGCTGAAAAAAGTTATGAAACAAGATGGTAACATGAATGCCAATGATGATTGAATCATTGGAACAATCTCCAAGAATCTGAAACACAGAGTGGGGTAATTAAAATCCAATGAGGAATTGAGATCTTACAGATAACGGTATTGCTGAGCCTGAATTTAATATAAAGAAGAATCCTACTGAACTGCAAAGACTTGCCGACTCTTGGACTTCAGATAAGTCCAGCAGTTATTACTGGCTTGGAAGGGTAAGGGATGGGTAAAAACTGATTAGATATCTAGACCTGACCAGAGAGCTGAAAAAAGTTATGAAACAAGATGGTAACATGAATGCCAATGATAATTGAATCATTGGAACAATCTCCAAGAATCTGAAACACAGAGTGGGGTAATTAAAATCCAATGAGGAATTGAGATCTTACAGATAACGGTATTGCTGAGCCTGAATTTAATATAAAGAATAATCCTACTGAACTGCAAAGACTTGCCGACTCTTGGACTTCAGATAAGTCCTGCAGTTATTACTGGCTTGGAAGGGTAAGGGATGGGTAAAAACTGATTAGATATCTAGACCTGACCAGAGAGCTGAAAAAAGTTATGAAACAAGATGGTAACATGAATGCCAATGATAATTGAATCATTGGAACAATCTCCAAGAATCTGAAAAACAGAGTGGGGTAATTTAAATCCAATGAGGAATTGAGATCTTACAGATAACGGTATTGCTGAGCCTGAATTTAATATATAGAAGAATCCTACTGAACTGCAAAGACTTGCCGACTCTTGGACTTCAGATAAGTCCTGCAGTTACTACTGGCTTGGAAGGGTAAAGGATGGTAAAATAAAAC
This sequence comes from Sepioteuthis lessoniana, assembly GCA_963585895.1. Lineage (NCBI taxonomy): Eukaryota > Metazoa > Mollusca > Cephalopoda > Myopsida > Loliginidae > Sepioteuthis > Sepioteuthis lessoniana. The sequence continues at coordinate 25,537,641 of OY757934.1, forward strand.
GATTTCACAAGAGAATGAGTTGGAGCACTCAAATTCCAATATTTTACGTAATTTCTACACGCCCGATATTTATCTGGATACACGGAGGGACCAATTTTATATGTTAAGTAATATACCTTCTCCACATTTATCAGATTTCTACTTGGCCTAATGAATTAAAAAGACGTAATATCTTTGCGTAATTCTTTCTTTGGAATATCTTATCTTTATATTATAATTTATTTAAAATTACTTCAGTTTCCCTAAAATTATTTATCCATTTCGGTCTGCATTGTAACGATGGGATAATCCCATTAAATCTTTAGGGGCAACAGGTGACAGATATGAATCAGAAATAGACACATTTTCGGTTTAGAAATGTTTTATTGCAACTTGTTGAAATGAGATGTCGTAGAGATGTGCCAAAATTATCAAAATGTAATCGATGATTTTCTTCGATTTTTTAACCTCGGTATTAGCGGCACGTCTGTCTATTTGGAAATAGCGCAAATCAAGTAGTAACTGACATAATAACACTGAACTGCTAATGACCCCAGTAAAATAGATATAACCTATAGGTAACATCACAACTAACCGAATGACAAGCTACTAACACAACAAAGAACACCTAACATCACAACTAACGTAAAATGTAACGGGTGATATTTCAATTAAAATTTAACATAAAAAATAGCAACTTATATCACATCAAACAAAACAACTAACTGCAAACACAACAATCAGGAACTAAGATGAACTGTTTGATTTGGTTTCATTTCGTTTGGTTTTATGGCACATTTACCATTATTGGTTATTATTGGCAAATTCGTTTTTTATACATATAAACTGTTCAATTTCAAACAATTCAGTTTAGTATAAGAATAGTTTTTTTTTGTTTAAACTCAGTTAAATGTCGAAACAGTTCTATTTCAAACAAATCAGTTTAGCATAAGTATACTAGTTTAGTTCTATTTGACCAATAGATAGGACCCTATCAGGTGCTACCACTCTGGACCAGAGAGGACCTGGAAACGATGGAAATGATGGGGTATTCCGCATTCCCCAAAGCTCCAGCATTACTGGAGCCTCACCATCAGATTGTTTAGTTTCATTTCCAGAACACTCGCTGGGGTGCAGAAATGCAGTCGGTGTATTCTACTGTCCAATCCGATTGGGCCATATAGATAATTTGAATCAAAAATAGGTACTAAAATTGTTTACTACCAATTCCTTGAAACCATATAACTGTTTAGAACCAAATAATTATGAAATAGAAATAATTAAATGAAACCATAAAATTATTAGTATTATATGAGAATACTTAAAACCATACAACTGAGTGTAAATTATTTTTATCTGGTAGGAATGCATATATAACAATATTTAATTCCCTAACTTCTGCGCATAAAATAACCCTAGATGGGTTGATATACCGACAGAATTAACCAATCAAATCCCAGCGAATATTCATTTATCATTGAAGTGAAAAAAAAAAACTCTCAAAAAATTATTACAAAACGTACAAATATAGATTTTCAAGCAATTCAGTTTTGCATAAGTTGACAATTTAATTCTATTTGACGCATAGATAGGACCCTATCAGGTGCTACCACTCAAGGTCAAAGTGGACTTGGAAACGATGGCAATGAATGAGTACTCCGCATTCCCCAAAGCTCCAGTATTACTGGAGTCTCACTATCATATTGTTTAGTGTTATATCCAGGATACTCGTTGGAGGGATGAAGTCGTACCCCTCAGCAAAGAAGCAGTCGGTGTGTTCTACAGCCTCAGCCAATTGGGCTTTCGAAAATGGATCATCCATTGCAAAAGGAAAGAAGAATGCAGTTCTGATGAATTGGAAAAATATTCCACTGGCTGTGAAACTCTAGCAAAGTCAATATGAGAAAAAATATACAGAAGTATCATTGTATAGCAAACTTGTAAGGTGCAACAGGGCGTACTCTGCTCTACTCTGCAATCAAAAGCATAGAGAAGATATCATCAAACAAACATGATTCTAGTAGTGGCTATGTTTGTAATAATACCTTCTTTAGAAAAAATCATGAAACGTTCGTCTGTATATAGATACGAAATGTCTTCAGCTTTTAGACAATATCACATTTACAGTGTTTTGCCAGACTGTTAACATTCTTAACTTGACAGACATTCTGGGAAGAAAATAACAAAAGTTTGAAAATGTCTACAATTATAAAGACACGTAAAACGGCTTCTAAAATAACCGAAAGAATTATTTCCAAATGGAATGATTTCGGGAAATATATGCTATACTCGCTGTGACACAGGAGGGGGGGACGTAGTTATAGTGGCCTTTAACAAGCCAAACTTACAATTCGTTCTCCGGAGTACCTCTCTCAATTGTCAAATTTTATTGTATAGGTTTGAATATTCTCTTCCTAACCCCATCCCCAGGTAAAACATCATCAAATGAATGCAATACGTGAACACGTGACAATGTAAAAATCAAAACCCTGAAATGTTTAATAAGGACATCAAAGAACCAGTAAGTGGAACACTGATACAGTGTGTAAACAAAAACTATACTTATACTAAACTAAATTGTTTGAATCAGAACTGTTTGACAAAACTGAATAGCTTGAAATAAAAATGTTTTTGACAATTAAACTGTGTACTTATGCTCAACTGATTTTTTTTTTAATAGAACTGTTTTTTGTATAAAGATTTGGCATTAAAAATGCTAAAAGGGTTGATATGTCATAAACCCAAACAAAGATACAAACAAATAAACAAAGATATATGACTTGTAGACGAATATATTGTAGGTAGCATCATTTTTAAATGAGTCATAGATCATTTGCTTGCTGGTTGAAGAACATATTATACGTGATTTTTGAGTGAATATGTCACTACGTAAGAGAGAAAGTATATTTATGCGCTAATGTGTAAGTGGATGCTGCTAAAAATCAACATGTTAGATTTTCACTCTGAAACAATAAAGTTGAATGTTTTGAGTAGATTTACAAAATGAATTCATAACTCAACTGATTTATCGGTTGCATTGCTTTTTTTGTCAGATTGATTGATTGGTTGTTTGGCAGATCAACCTTTGTAGGTTATTTAACGCCAAATCCATTTTTATGTAAAGAATCAGTTCTATTTAAAACAATTCAGTTTAGCATAAGTACACAGTTTAATTGTGAAAAACATTTCTATTTCAAACTACTCAAGCAGTTATATATAACAATTCAGTTTAGTATAAGTACAGTTTCAATGTCAAAAATAGTTCAATCTAAAACAATTCAGTTTAGCATAAGCACGTAGTTTAAGTACAGTTTAATTGTAAAAAACATTTCTATTTCGAGCAATTCAGTTTAGTCAAGCAATTCTAATTCAGCTTATTCAGTTTAGTATAAGTACAGATTTTGTTTACACACTGTTACATGTCAGAACAGTTCTAAGTTAAACAATTCAGTTAAGTGTAAATACAGTTTCAATGTCAAAAAACAGTTCTATTTGAAATAATTCAGTTCAGCACAAGCACGCCGTTAAAAATGTAAGCACGGTTCAATTTTCAAAAACATTTCTATTTCAAGATATTCAGTTTAGCATAAGTATGCCGTTAGTTCTATTTAACCCATAGATAGGGCCCTACCAGGTGCTACCACGCCGGGCCAGAGTGGACCTGGGAGCAATGGCAATGAAGGGGTACTCCGTATTCCCCAAGGCTCCAGCATTACTGGAACCTCACCATCAGATTGTTTACTGTCATATCCAGGACACTCGTTGTGGGGGGTCTTACCCCTCTGCAGAGGTGCAGTCAGTGTATTCTATAGCCCCAGCCGACTGGGCAATGTCCGATTGAGGTTGACCCGAAATTATATAAAAAAAAAAAAATGATTTATCTATGACTTTTATTGAATAAAGAACTATTTTTGTGGGAAATGATTTTTTAAATAATTTTGGGTTTTGATCCTTCAAATGTTGCGCAGCAAACGAAATGTTATCGTCAGTGAAATCTCAAAGGAATTTCAAAACATGCAGGTAAGCGCTGATTGGTCAATAAATACCAAGGTACAGACGCAAAAAATTAGTTTCTCAAGCTTATTTTTCGGTAACAATTAACGCTTTAATTTTTAAATAGAAACCAGTTGATTTTCTTTAAATGTATGCCTACCATTTCACACTTTTCGGCGACAGAAAACTGCCCATAGTGATGTCGAATGCGCGATATGCCCAGTTTTTGTCCATCCTTCTCCATCATAATATAACAGACTTAAGGCATTGCTTCATAGTCATTATTTTTCATCTTCAACTTCAATAAAACGCCTCGTCAAATTCAGCGCTTTGTCGGGAAAGTAGAGATCTTTGATGTTAAACTGCAAGAAGGCGCGGCCTTTTTTCCCCAAATGATATTGACCAACCAGTTGATAGCCGTCTTTGTGTTTTCCCCTGGGTCTACAACCAGACTTTGCTTCAAATCACCGCAAATTCTTTTTAACAGACTTTGCTGATGCCGCTGAAGGAAGGGTTTATCAATCTGCTCTAAAAATCGAACTGCTCTAAAAATTGCACTGCTCTAAAAATTGTTCGGCTCTTAAAAATGGAATGCTCTTAGAATTGCAGTGCTTTTAAAATTGTACTACTCTAAAAATTGTACTAATCTAAAAATTGTTCTGCTCTTAAAATTGCACTGCTCGAAAAATTCTTCTGCTCTTAAAAATGGAATGTTCTTAAAATCGCAGTGCTTTTAAAATTGTACTGCTCTGAAAATTGTACTAATCTAAAAATTCCACTGCCCTTAAAATTGTACTGCTCTTAAAGTTGCGCTGCCCAAAAATTGGGCTTATTATATCTTAGCCTGAAAAATACTGGTTTCTTTTCAATTGAATTAAACCGAGTATCTCTTTTAGGTTCATAAATGAAAATAAGTTTTAAGATTTTCTGCCAAAAAGAAGTTCACAAAGCTTCGGAAATAGGAATATGAGCACAAATATTTTCCTTGCCCAGTCAGCTTGGACAGTAAAATACATCGACTGCACCTCTGCAGTGGGGTAAGAAACCCCCATTAAAGATTGTCCTGCATATTTCACAAAACAATCTCATGATTAGGTTCCAGTTATTATGTAGCATTGGGGAAGGTGAAGTCCCTCTTCATTGCCATTACCCCCAGGTCCACTCTGGCCCGGAGTGGAAGGATCAGAAAAGTTTCTATCTATGAGTCAAATGGATCTAAACTATGCACTTATGTCAGACTGAATTGCTTGAAATAGAACTATTTTTATACTTAAACTGTGCACTTGTGCTAAACTGAATTTTTAAAAAATTTTGATATTTAACTGTATTTAAACAAAAAATATACCTTTACTAAACTGAATTGTTTTAAACAGAACTGTTTTGACATTTAAATGTGTGTAGACAGATAACTATTCTTATCCTAAACTGAATTATTCAAATAGAACTGTTTAGAAGTATAAAAATAGATTTGGCTTTAAATAACCTACAATCGTTGATGTGACATAAAACTAAACCAAAGCAAATATTTTCCATCACTGACAATACAAAATGTCGGAAGTTGTTGATTTATTTTTAAATCAGACGACGTGACTTTACCTTTCCTTGATGTTGTGTGGACAATTATCCCCATTTAACATTTGGTTTGGATTCTTTCCTTAAAGACTAATTAATCTTCGTATGTTCTTTAATGCAAACGTCATTCTTGTAAAATAGTAGGGGAACTATTTTTAGGATAGGATAGAGGGGTTAGTCCAAAATTAACCATAATTGCACAACTGAGTTGGCTACATCGTTGTTCAGTCTGTTAGCCACTACACCACGGGGTCTTACTCGTGAATAACCTTTGCTGACTTATGCAGATCATAAAAATCATGAAATTATGCTGATATACCGGACCTAGCCACTAAATACAGTGTCCTGGGTGTGTGAAGCCACCCCACTTGTCATTGGCTGTCCCGGAGTGGTAATACCAGAACGAGTACCATCTATAGGTCGAATAAAACTCTTTAAAAATCATTAGTAAGGGATATGGATGCTTGACACTACATAAATGTGGATATTAAACGCATGCAAATTATAAATAGTATTATTATTTACTTATTAGAGTTTTTCCCATCAGCGTTAGTTGATGGTCTTTCACTGGAGTTTGAGTGACAGCAAGTCTCCTCAAGTCACCAGGATCTTTTCAAAATTCTGTCCGTTCTCAATAATATTGTAGTTTGGATTGTCTCCACTCGCCCGTCAACTTCCAAGTTCTCCAATCCCTTTAATAATCCTTTACTTACTGTATCAAAAGCACCAATCACAATTGGTATAATTGTTACTTTCATGTTCCATAGATTTTCAATTTCCTGGCAAAGTCGAGGTACTCATCCTTCTTTTCACATTTTTTCAGTTTTATTCTTTGGTTAGTCGGGGCAGCAAAGTCCACAATTTTGGAAATTCTCTTTTTTTTTGTTGATTAATATTAGGACTGCTCTTCTGGCCAAGATTAGGTTTGGTTTGGTTTCTTTGTTTAATGGCATATCAACTCTTTTTAGGTTATTTAATGCCAAAGCCATTCTCCTAGAAGAACAGTAGTGGTACTATTTAACCCATAGCTGGGAGGATAAGGGGGTTCGTACATTTCCCAAGGGTATTTGCCCGAAAGTTAACATAATAGCGCGACTGGAGTACGAACTCGCGTACTACGATTCCGCAGTCAATCACTTTAACCATTACACCACGAGGACACCCCCTGGCCAAGATTAGATGATCCGTCTGTACGTCAAAGTCCCAAAGAAGTTTATGTGTGTCATTTTCTAGGACAGATGCTGGCTCATGCATATACATATTAATCAAACTTTAGCTTTAACGTTTAAGGACTTGATATGCCGTTAAACTCATAAACCAAACCAAACCAATCCTCTCTTTATATCCCAATTTTATGTTAAGAATCTTCTTCTCTTTTAAATCTAAAAACGCAATATATTGACTAACTTTAGAATATAATTAAGCTTTCCTTTTTTTTTGTGATAAAAATATTTTTGAAGGCTCTTTACCAACTAAATTGATTTTGCTGCTATTTGTCATACGTCCCACAAAGCGTACAAGCGTGGCACGAGGCCGTTTTTTAGATAGTTACGGTCTAAGGACCGTAACCCAGACGCGTCTGGCAGTCCCCAAAAAACGCCTCGGGCCCCGTCGGCATTCCTCTAAAAAAGGTGCCTCAAGCACCATGCAATGAACTTAACACCTCCGAAGAGAGTTAAAGCCTGTGGGGACGGCTCCCTGAGGCCATAGGTATATACAGTGATGAGTCACACCTGCAATATTACGGACGGGCGCTGTCGTCAATCAGTGAAGGTGTCATGAGACTTGCGCGTGCGGGCAGAATGACCTGCAAAGTTGGACATGATTTTAAAATAATCACAGATGTAATATCACGTGTTTCACTTGTGACATCGAACATCTGAGAATCTTTGATTTGTTCTCCAAAATCTCTATATAAGAAAACAAGTAATGAGATTTTGTCAGAGTTGTAGGCAGTTGTCAAAACGGGTGTGTTAAAGGTTCCGGAGGCCCCAACCCGTCATACCCCAGTCTGCTGAGACCCATCTGCTGTGACAGGCATGTATCAAACAGCCAGCTCTCACACACATCCCGTCACCACCGAGAGGAAGGGAGAAGAAGGAACTTTTCAAGTTGCAGTGATCCTAGCTGAATAAAACGACTGCTATATTTTCCCCCATACCTTCGAGTTTGAGTATTTCTTTTTCTGTGGACTTCTTTCTTTACAGCACAAAACGTTCGTCCTATGGTACACACCGACCGGAACCCTGCAGCTCACACCACGGCCGGCCGAAGCGCGTCCCATTAACTGGAGAGTCTCGCCACAAGAAACGTGCGAGCTGAATATCATTAGCTAAATTGATTTAGCAAATAATATTTTTCTTTCCCGACTAAAATGTAATTATATTTCTTTAAAAAGTGAATACATTTTAAAAAGTGGGCACAAGGCCTGAAATGTTTTGAGGGAAGGGGAAAAGGAAGAGAACAGTGTTATTCAATGGTTTTTCTAGGGAGCCCAAGCTAGTTCCAATCATCTTCATTCGTTCTTGACAATAAATCCATTCTTTCGTCACCAAACGCAAAAACAGCCCCCATAATACCTCATTCACTCCATGGACAGGAGATCTACTTAAAAACCGGATGAAGTGAGATGATATATATACAATTGAAAAAACAGCATGACGTGGGATTGGAGAAAAAAAAATTAATTTTTAATCTGTATCTTCTTTCAACATTTAATGACGCAACAATTTATAATGATGACATTCCTACGAGTGACGTCATAAGGAAGATAGAATTATGCTTTTTCGATAGAACTAATCCATAAAATGTGTTGATTCTGCCAGCAAAAAGTACTAAAAAATATATAATGGGAATCTGCCGTCAAATGACGTCATAGAGCATGATGGATCGAATGGCGCTACGAAACGTTTTAAAATATATTTTGTGGTGTAATGGTTAGCAAGCTAGACAGACTGACCATTACAAGTGAGTTTGAGATTTATGGGGTGCTCAATATTTCCACTCTTGTGCCATATTTAAGTTAAGTATATGAAAGTATTAAATGTTGTGGCGTGTAAGAGTAAACATTCATGGTAAAAAAATCGCGTTGACACGTAATACGTTGTTTTTTTTTATTAAAAAAATAAAGTAATTTATTCTTCGTTGTCACTCAGAGATGTCACAACAGCCCGAGATGGGAAACGGGGGCTACCAACTGCGAATGACATCACGCACCGGAAGCGCGCGGAGGATTTTGGAAATTTGAAGAATGTTAGTAGAGTTGAGACCTGCCTCGGGAGAAGACTTTTGGCTTTCGCTTGCTCACAGAGACCTTTGTGGCGGGTGCCACATGTGTTGGGGGGGGAGCAGATGAAAAAGCCTGGATAGAAAGATTTTGCATCTCACTCCTTATCTTGAAGAACCTTTAAACTCAAAGGTAATAAAAAGTTTCGTACCTGAACAAAGAAGTCGTAAGTGTTATTCGTGTTTCGAGATTCCTATGTTCTATCTTTATGGACATTCGATGTACGTTTCACACATAGCCATATCATGGCTATGGTACAAGTACCATTTTTAAAGTCTTTGGTATGGCCCGACGTAGGATTGAACGCCCGTCTCTCGGTTCATTGGTGAACACTCTACCAACTAGGCCAATGACCGAGAACAGTAATGGTGCTATTTAACCCATAGCTGAGCATAATAATGGAGTTTATACATTCACCAGGTACAAAAGGGGACATAATAGCCCGACAAAAGTTTAATTATGTTTCCTAAGATCTTCCAGTTCAATACGTTAGCCACTTCGCCACGGAGATTTCGGTACTTATGCATCTATGTTACCGCAAAAAAGCCGAACTTTCCCGAGCGTTTCCGGAAAAAATCGGAATATGCCGAAACGCCTAGCTAATCAAATTTAAGATAAAATAATTCAATCAATTTGTTTACTAAATTACAAACAAGAGTAGACATGAATTTATTGCAGCTCAGCGAAAATCTACAAAAATCTACAAAAATCTACAAAAATCACAAAAAATCTACAAAAATCTACAAAAATCTACAAAAATGGTGATCCAATTCTGCTAAGAAAAAAACCTGACTGGCAAAATTAAAATTTGCCGGGCATGTGAGCATCCTAGCACCCTAAAAAAATGAGGAAAAGTTATGTCTGGAGATGCCGTAACACCAAATGCAGGACCTGGATTATTATTAAATTGTTTGGTGAAAGAGACTGTGACGAAGCTCATTGATACGCTCACACAAAAGGACTTGTATGGGGCCTTCCAGAAGGTGTTGGAACGATACAACAAGTGCATTGCAGCCGGAGGAGATAACTTCCATGGGGACTATAGTTTCATGTGTGTACTCTCAATAAAAGTGCCCATACGAAATAAAGTCTGGAAACTTATTTAGTAATCCTCATAGTTTCGCTTATTTCTATCAAATAGGAATTATCATATTTACTAATAATCATTTGCTGGCACACAGTTTAATGTTTTCATGTATTGCCATGTATCACTAACGATTCAGTTAACCATGAATCATTTACTTACACACAGTTAAATGATCAAACAGTTCTATTTCAAAGAATTCACTTTAACATAAATACACTGTTTGAATGTCAAACAGCTCTGTTTGACCCATAGATAGGACCCTCAGTAAAAGTGCCCATACGAAAAAAGTCTGGAAACTTATTTAATAATCCTCGTATCATCGTTACCTTCATGTTCCACATCTTTTTTAGCTCTCTAGCAATAACCAAGTATTTGTCTATGTTTCGCTTTCTTTTATTTTGACTCCGTTGTCTACTGGAACAGCTGATTCTACAAGTGGACAATTTCATTTTTTACTAATTATTATTTCTCCTTTGAGAATTTTTCACACTGGTATTCTTTCAGTGTTATTTGAGTGGCAGTTCCGAAGAATTAGATCTACGACCTCACAAATACTAACCATCCGCAGAATCATTGAAGGTGTACGGGCAAAGAACCTACAAGCGACATTAATATTTGTCGACTTTACCAAGGCTTTCGACTCCATTCACAGAGGAAAGATGGAACAAATCCTACTAGCGTACGGCATACCTAAAGAAAACGTAGCGGCAATAACGATTCTCTATAGAAACACTAAAGTAAAAGTACGATCACCAGATGGAGACACAGAATACTTCGACATTGTAGCAGGAGTACTACAAGGGGACACGCTGGCTCCGTATCTCTTTATCATTTGTCTAGACTACGTACTTAGAACATCGATTGACAAAATCAAAGAGAATGGCTTCGAACTGACGAAGAAAAGAAGCAGAAGATACCCCGCAACAACAATTACCGACGCCGACTACGCCGATGACATAGCGATACTGGCAAATACACCTGACCAAGCCGAAACACTTCTGCATAGCTTGGAACGAGCAGCAGCAAGCATAGGCCTCCATGTTAATGCACACAAAACGGAATATATGTGCTATAACCAAACGGGGGACATCTCCACTCTAGAAGGAACCCCTCTTAAACTAGTAGACAAATTCACGTACCTAGGAAGCAGCGTCGAATCAACCAAAAAGGACATCGAAACGAGGTTAACGAAAGCATGGACAGCTATCAATAGGCTATCGACTATATGGAAATCAGACCTAACCGATAAAATGAAACGCAGTTTCTTCCAGGCAGCGGTCACATCGATACTGCTATATGGATGCACTACATGGACGCTAACAAAACGGCTGGAGAAGAAACTAGATGGCAATTACACAAGAATGCTGCGTGCAATCCTGAACGAGTCCTGGCAGCAACACCCCACAAGACACCAACTGTACGGCCACCTGCCCCCTATAACGAAAACTATTCAAGTTAGGCGAACCAGACATGCAGGATATTGCTGGAGAAGCAGAGATGAACTCATAAGAGATGTACTCTTATGGATCCCCACACACGGCCGCGCAAAAGCAGGACGACCAGCACGAACATACATTCAGCAGCTATGTGAGGATACAGGTTGTTGTCCTGAAGACCTACCTAGGGCGATGAACGATAGGGAGAAGTGGCGAGAGAGGGTCAGGGATATCCGTGCTGCCAGCAGGATATGATGATGATGATGAAATATCAAGTCTCCAGGATTCTTCTCAATATTCTTACTGATCTTTGTAAGGTTGTTATCTGGATGGTCTCTCTGGTCCTCTGATTTCAAAGTCCTCAAATCATTCTTGCAATCATTTGGGGGTTATTTTTTTTTTCATTTTTTATTTTCTATTTTTTTTTTACCTAACCCCTCCGCTCGGGCAGGATATGACACAAGGTCAATTTTTAAGCGGAGTTTAACAGGTTTGAATTCAGAGTTTTCCTTCTCCTAGACTAGTTGCCTCACCAAGGCTGAAGAATCTAGTCTGTCCTACTATTTACCCATAGCTGGAGGGAGAATAATTGGATTCATACCTTTCCCAAGGGTATTAGTGCTATGTGAAATGCAATCAGTCAGGTCCAGGATTTGAACTCGTGTCACCGTGTCCATATCCTGCGACGATAAGCATTACACCACGAGCACCTCCATCATTTGGGGGTTACTAAAAGTGCAGCAATTACAAGTGGTATCACTTTTAATTTCTAGATTTTTTTGTTCTCAAGCAAGGTTCTCGTAATTATCTCTCATTCCCTTTCTTTTATCTTCCCTTTAAGGTCCATCGGGACGGCAAAGTCCACTATTCGGCAGGTTCTCTTTCTTTTTGTTGACTATTACGCGGTGTAGTCTTCTGGCCGGGATATGGCGATCTGTTTGAATCTCAAAATTCCCAGTGAAATTTGTGCTTCTCATTCTCAAGGATGGATTCTAGGTTGTGCTTATATCACTTATTCGTACGGTCAAATTTAAATTTCTTGCACAATTACCAGTAGATCAAACTTCCCACCCAGCCGTATCTAGTCTTATAGGTTTTTTGCGTTAATTTTCTGTATTTGTTTATTATGCGATTGATCGTTTCTTCTCTATCACCATATAACCAGCACATGCTATTTTGTTGCATCTGATCTATTTTTTGTTTTAACATAATTGATCAATACGTTGTCGTTGTGTCCAGCCATTATTATAATTATTATTATTATTATATTCTCTTTTTGAGTTTTTCACTGGGGTTTGAGTGACAGCAATTCTCCTCAAGTCTCCAGGACTCTTCTCAGTATTCTGGCCGTCTTCAATAATGCTGTTGTTTGAATGGTCTCCACTCGGCCGCCAACTTACAAGTCCTCCAGGCCTTTTAATATACCTTTAGTTACTGTACCAAAAGCACCAATCACAATTGGTACAATCATCACTTTCATTTTCCATAGTTTTTTTCAATTCTTTAGCAAGGTACTTATCCTTCTTTTCTCATTCTTTCAGTTCTATTCGGTGGTCGGCCGGGATTATTATTATAAGTGTTTCCCGCCAATTTTAACTGTTTGTTTTTCTTCTTTGCCAGAATGTCAGCAAATCTCAATAGATTTCCAGAATTCTTCTCAGTATCCGAACTGATTTTAATCCTGTATAGTCTAGTTGATCTACAAAACCCCAACCCTGAGTCATCTGGGCAGAATAAATAACAAGCGATATCCGCGTGCATATTGATCTTTATTCATTACATTTAGATCACACAACAGGTTAGTAGCACTGGATCACAAATGCAAAATAATGTCTCTTCACTTCAGCTGGTTTTGGATAACTAACTTAAAGATGAAATCAAATATCTAATCAAAAATATCCAATCAGATTGACCTTGTGATCATCAACTATCAATTAAATTTAATTGACTCACGGTGTTTATCACCGTTTAATACTTTGGAACTCACTTCGAATGTTACACAACTGGTCAATAACAGATCGTAATGATTTATTATATGGAGGTGCCCGTGGTGTAATGGTTATCGTCGTAGGAAATGGACACGGCGAAACGAGTTCAAATCCTGGGCTAGACTGATTGCATTTCATATAGCACTAATATCCTTGGGAAAGGTATGAATCCCCTTAGCTATGGGTAAATAGTAGTTGCAGACTTAGGTTCTTCAGCCTCGATGAGGCAACTAGTCTAGGAGAAGGAAAACTTTGAATTCAAATCTGCAAAACTCCGTTTAAAAATTGACCTTGTGCCCGAGCGGAGGGGTTGGTAAACAGGATAATGATTTATTATGCAACATAATTACAAAATATACTTAAAGACTACAAAGAGAGTAACGTGATTTCCTTAACAGCTAACCGTCCAAGTGAAGATCTTTACCTTTTGTGTATATTTTGTCAATAGTAATCGATTCTTGAGTTCTTCACTTCATCTTTTTCTCATTTTGAAGCACAAAATAAATCTTGGCATTTCACCAAAGAAACAAATGGAAGTACAAAACAATTGTCCACTTCAGATTCAGCCACAAGAGTCACACCTGTTGATTGAAAGTTTTGAAAGATATTACTTGGCAAACAGAGAAAGAACTTTCGTAATCACGCCATGGTCACTTAGATTTTAACAATCATGGTTCATTTGGAATGATACTAAATACATATTCTCTTTCTGATTCCATTATTTAATTACACAAGCGCCAATACAGTAAGTTTGTTTATTCGATAGTCGATAAATGAATCAGAGAAATCTTTTAGACTGAGAAGGTACCGATTATATATACAAGAGTCATTCAATAAATAAGGGGAAATTTTTACTTAAAATTTCGTAGGTTTCTTTGTTTAATTGCATATCAACCTTCGTGGGTTATTTAATACAAAACCCATCTTTGTTGAAGAACAGCAGTGAATCTATCGAATCCATAGCAAGCGGAATAAGGGGGTTCATACCTTTCCTTTGGGTATTGGTCTGAAAGGGAAAGTACGGTAACACTACCATTCTCGAACAGGCGTCTGTAATTGTACAACACCAAATAGACATTTGTATCACTACGGTTATAACGGGTCTCTGAATGCAGCACTACGTCTTGAATTCAATCGGATCCCTATTGTAACCTCACTGTGAGAAAAAGTGACGAACCTACAAAACACTGTCTGCTTTTTCGTTTGATACGAAGTTTATTTGCTATCATCTTTTGCTTGTTGTTGTCGATAAGAGAGAAACAGCGCATGAAAAATGTCAACTGCTTTAGATAGAGAGAAAAAAACCGTCACAGGACGATAGATGCAGACACAGACCTTCATAGTATCTTTCTCGTTTGTTGTTGTAGTTCTCCAGGTACTCAGGTTGCTTTTTCTGGACCGCATGGCCCAACGCACTGATGTATGTTGGCCCTTACTCGGAGCCCACCCCAAAAATGGGTGCCCTAATTTTTGGCCCTTCTTCTCATCTTCGTGACTTGTGTTTACCGACATTTCTTTTCCCATTTTCTCTCACACGTCCCCTATAATGGCCTTTCTGTTTGAGTTTCTCCCAGCCATCAGAGCCCGTTGCTTATTTGCAGCTCTTACATTTCTTTTTTTAACCCGGGCGTCGGCTGCTATCTCACCCTAGACATGGGGACCCCTGTTCACCTTCCCATTCGCTTCTCTCCCACCATTCTCCCTCCCTCTCTCTCTCTCTCTCTCTCTCTCTGTTTCTTCCTCTCCTGCTGCCTTGAATTTCTTTCTCATATATGTCCTTCCTTTTTTCTGTCTTGTGGTTGACCCAAAATCCTGCAAAGAAACAGCAATCAACCGGTGTCTCTAGTTATATTACAGTACACGCGCTACCCCACTCGGCTAGGGCTATAGAATACGCCGACTGTATCTCTGCAGAAGGGATAAGGACCTTCCCGCTAAACATATATCCTAGATATGACACTAAAAAATCTGATAGCGAGACTTCAGCCCAAGAGTTTGGAGAATACGGAGCACCCCTTCATTACCATTGCTCCAGGCCCACTCTGACAGGCTCCGACTTATGGGTTAAATAGAACTGTTTGACAGCTTAAACTGTGCAAAAAAATTTTCATGATTAAAGGATAGTTTGTCCATTTAACTGTGTAAACAAATGAATGATGTTTAACTGAATTATTAATGATACACAGCAATGAATTGAATTATTTGTATAACATCGCAATACATGGAACCATTTGACTGTATAAAAATGACTGAATTATGTTGAATTGAATAATTAGAGTTTAATAGCAATACTTGAAACCGTTTAGGTACCTCTTGTGGTGTAATGGTTTGCAAACCTTCACGAATGAGTTCGAGTCTCATTAGGTGCCACATTCATTCAGTCTTGTGCCCCATCTAAGGAAAAAAACTTTGTAAATCACAACTGTATGAAACCACATCAGCGTCTACAAATAAATAGTTAATTATAAATAGAAATATTAGGGTTAGATAGCAGTACTTGGCGGCAACTACTCAAGAATGCTGCAAGTAATATTGAACAGGTCTTGGAGGCATCATCCCACAAGACACCAGCTGTACGGCCATCAACCAACCATCACGAAAACTACAAAAATTGTACGAACCAGACATGCGGGACATCTCATAAGTTATGTACTCTTGTGGGCCCCTTCACATAGACGAGCAAAGGCAGGACGACCAGCTCGAACCTACATACAACAGCTCTGTGCCGATACGGGATGTAGCCCTGAGGACCTGCCGGAAGCAATGGACAATAGGAAGGGGTGGCGAGAGAGGTTTAGGAATATCCGTGCTGATAGCGTGACATGATGATGAGCTGTGTAGAAACATTAACAAAACTAGTGTGTTAACGAATTAGTTCTAATTTATTGTAAAATAAAATTACCAACAAACTATTCACTAGCAAATCATTTAGTTATAGCCATTTAACTTTGTGCAAACGAATGACTAACGGTGAATTAAATTGATAGTGTTACATAGCAATAACTGGAGTACTGGTCTAATGAGTAGAGTGTTCGCCAATGGTCCTGGAGGCCGGGTTTCAATCCTAAACAAATAGTACATGATGCCACCTCGCTTAATACTCAGCATTATAAGGTAAAGGATCAAGGGTAAAGTAGAGCAATCCTGGGAATGGAGTAGTGCCCTCCGGTACAGCTCAGTAAAATTACTATTGAAAAGGGAACTTTCGGGCCACCCTCGACTATGTTCGCCAAATTTTACTTTCTTACATAGCAACACTTTAAACGATTTAACTTCGTGCAAACAAATAAATAATAGTAAATAGAATTATTCGTAATTGATAGAAATACTTGAAACTATGTAACAGTGTGCAAAAGAAAAAAGTGAAAAGGAAGAGATTAGGCTCATTTAATGATGTGATCAACAAAATATGTTTACAAATAAAATATTAGTATGAAGTTGATTTGGAATGAAATAACCAACCATGACTAATATCATAAAACCCAACACAACCAAACCAGATTATATGTATAAAAAGGATTTGGAATAGAATATCCTACAACGACTGATATGTCATAAAACCTAACCAAACCAAATAATATGTATAAAGAGGATTTGGAATAGAATATCCTACAACGACTGATATGTCATAAAACCCAACCAAACCAAATTATATGTATAAAAAGGATTTGGAATAGAATATCCTACAACGACTGATATGTCATAAAACCTAACCAAACCAAATAATATGTATAAAGAGGATTTGGAATAGAATATCCTACAACGACTGATATGTCATAAAACCCAACCAAACCAAATAATATGTATAAAGAGGATTTGGAATAGAATATCCTACAACGACTGATATGTCATAAAACCTAACCAAACCAAATAATATGTATAAAGAGGATTTGGAATAGAATATCCTACAACGACTGATATGTCATAAAACCCAACCAAACCAAGTTATATGTATAAAGAGGATTTGGAATAGAATATCCTACAACGACTGATATGTCATAAAACCTAACCAAACCAAATAATATGTATAAAGAGGATTTGGAATAGAATATCCTACAACGACTGATATGTCATAAAACCTAACCAAACCAAATAATATGTATAAAGAGGATTTGGAATAGAATATCCTACAACGACTGATATGTCATAAAACCTAACCAAACCAAATAATATGTATAAAGAGGATTTGGAATAGAATATCCTACAACGACTGATATGTCATAAAACCTAACCAAACCAAATAATATGTATAAAGAGGATTTGGAATAGAATATCCTACAACGACTGATATGTCATAAAACCTAACCAAACCAAATAATATGTATAAAGAGGATTTGGAATAGAATATCCTACAACGACTGATATGTCATAAAACCTAACCAAACCAAATAATATGTATAAAGAGGATTTGGAATAGAATATCCTACAACGACTGATATGTCATAAAACCTAACCAAACCAAATAATATGTATAAAGAGGATTTGGAATAGAATATCCTACAACGACTGATATGTCATAAAACCTAACCAAACCAAATAATATGTATAAAGAGGATTTGGAATAGAATATCCTACAACGACTGATATGTCATAAAACCCAACCAAACCAAGTTATATGTATAAAGAGGATTTGGAATAGAATATCCTACAACGACTGATATGTCATAAAACCTAACCAAACCAAATAATATGTATAAAGAGGATTTGGAATAGAATATCCTACAACGACTGATATGTCATAAAACCTAACCAAACCAAGTTATATGTATAAAGAGGATTTGGAATAGAATATCCTACAACGACTGATATGTCATAAAACCTAACCAAACCAAATAATATGTATAAAGAAGATTTGGAATAGAATATCCTACAACGACTGATATGTCATAAAACCTAACCAAACCAAATAATATGTATAAAGAGGATTTGGAATAGAATATCCTACAACGACTGATATGTCATAAAACCTAACCAAACCAAATAATATGTATAAAGAGGATTTGGAATAGAATATCCTACAACGACTGATATGTCATAAAACCTAACCAAACCAAATAATATGTATAAAGAGGATTTGGAATAGAATATCCTACAACGACTGATATGTCATAAAACCCAACCAAACCAAGTTATATGTATAAAGAGGATTTGGAATAGAATATCCTACAACGACTGATATGTCATAAAACCTAACCAAACCAAATAATATGTATAAAGAGGATTTGGAATAGAATATCCTACAACGACTGATATGTCATAAAACCCAACCAAACCAAGTTATATGTATAAAGAGGATTTGGAATAGAATATCCTACAACGACTGATATGTCATAAAACCTAACCAAACCAAATAATATGTATAAAGAGGATTTGGAATAGAATATCCTACAACGACTGATATGTCATAAAACCTAACCAAACCAAATAATATGTATAAAGAGGATTTGGAATAGAATATCCTACAACGACTGATATGTCATAAAACCTAACCAAACCAAATAATATGTATAAAGAGGATTTGGAATAGAATATCCTACAACGACTGATATGTCATAAAACCCAACCAAACCAAGTTATATGTATAAAGAGGATTTGGAATAGAATATCCTACAACGACTGATATGTCATAAAACCTAACCAAACCAAATAATATATATAAAGAGGATTTGGAATAGAATATCCTACAACGACTGATATGTCATAAAACCTAACCAAACCAAATAATATGTATAAAGAGGATTTGGAATAGAATATCCTACAACGACTGATATGTCATAAAACCTAACCAAACCAAATAATATGTATAAAGAGGATTTGGAATAGAATATCCTACAACGACTGATATGTCATAAAACCTAACCAAACCAAATAATATGTATAAAGAGGATTTGGAATAGAATATCCTACAACGACTGATATGTCATAAAACCCAACCAAACCAAGTTATATGTATAAAGAGGATTTGGAATAGAATATCCTACAACGACTGATATGTCATAAAACCCAACCAAACCAAGTTATATGTATAAAGAGGATTTGGAATAGAATATCCTACAACGACTGATATGTCATAAAACCTAACCAAACCAAATAATATGTATAAAGAGGATTTGGAATAGAATATCCTACAACGACTGATATGTCATAAAACCTAACCAAACCAAATAATATGTATAAAGAGGATTTGGAATAGAATATCCTACAACGACTGATATGTCATAAAACCTAACCAAACCAAATAATATGTATAAAGAGGATTTGGAATAGAATATCCTACAACGACTGATATGTCATAAAACCCAACCAAACCAAGTTATATGTATAAAGAGGATTTGGAATAGAATATCCTACAACGACTGATATGTCATAAAACCTAACCAAACCAAATAATATGTATAAAGAGGATTTGGAATAGAATATCATACAACAACTGATATGCCATAAAACCAAACCAAACCAAATTATATGCATAAAGAGGATTTGGAATAAAATAACCTACAACAACTGATATGCCATAAAACCCAACCCAACCCAACCAAACCAAATTATATGTATAAAAAAGATTTAGAATAAAATAACCTACAACGACTGATATGTCCTAAAACCCAATCCAACGTAATAGCCCGACAGGAGTTCGACCGCATTCCATTTCTGTTGGCATTACACTACAAGGACTGCCATTTTAGATTGACGAAGAACTGTTATATATACAAGGGTCATTTAATAAATAAAGGTTGGTTGGTTGGGTTTTACCGCATAACCCTTGTAGGTTATTTAATGTCAAAACCTTTGTATACATATCTACTACATTTAAAGGATTTGTAAATAGATTTTTCTGATAACATTTTTAAACAAGTCTGTACTTATTTCGCACGAAGTTAAAGGGTTTCAAGTATTTCTTTCAAACACAAATAATTCAGTCTACTATTAATCATTTATTTTCACATATTTAAATGGATATACATATGATTTGTAAATGAATAATTTATTGATAATTTCATTTTAAATGGGTTAGAACTAATTTGTTTGCACACAACTATTGCTTTTTGTTTCTAGACTTTTAGATGGTTTCTATTATTACAATCTAACTCTCATAATTCATTTCAATATTAATGTTTGCGGACAGTGAAGTGATTCCAAGTATTGCTATTTAACACTATTGAACACTATTCTTTCTTTTGTACTCAGTCAAACTGTTCCAAGTATTCCAATGTGATACTAATATTTGAATTTAGGTACACAGTTAAAGAGTTTCAAGTATTGCTAATCAACACTAATAATTCTATTCAACACCGTTCATTCGTTTGCACACAGTTAAATGGTTTCAAATATTGCTATGTATTACTAACAATTCAATCAGTCATTTGTTTACACACAGTTAAATAGTAATTAGTTCTATTTCTATTAACATAAGTTATTTGTTTGGGCACAGTTTAAATGTCAAACATTTTTATTTGACCCATTGATAGGACCCTATCAGGTGCTGCCACTCCGGGTCAGAGTGGACCTGTGAGCAATAGCTATGAAGGAATACTTGGAACAATTTGACTGAGTACAAATGAAAGAATAGTGTTCAATAGTGTTAAATAGCAATACTTGGAATCACTTCACTCTCAGCAAACATTAATGTTGAAACCAAATATCTGTGGTGAGACTGTTCTTCGAATAACGAAGATGCCCCGCACTTAGTGTTCATTATTTAGCTATGTATTGATGTTATCTTTTATATATATATATATTTTATTGATATGATTATATAAATAATTCCAACTCTTCACACACGTTCTTCTAAAAATTAATTACATCTTTACGTGCTTATAATAATGTATATAAATAATAAATACTTTAAGTTGATATCCATGTTTTTCATTACATTTAGAATTATAGGGCATCAACAAATCATGGATTTTGATACAAACTTATAAACTACATGCATTTATCTAAACATTCATAAACAAACCAATTACAAATTTCTATTAAGTTTTTCTTATATCCTCCTAAACACGACGAAAAAATTATATATGGCATAATATAATAAACATAAAATAAGTTGGTTATTCTAAAAGTAAACAAAATTCCACAATTTTTTTGCGCGAATCCCTATTTATCCAAATTGAATAAAACTAAACTGGGGACAAATTAATTCTTTGCAATTTTTGAAAAAGTTAGGAATTTGATACTCACTAATATATATATATATATATATACATTAGTTGTACCATAGCCAGATACGGATATGCAAAACGTGCATAGAATGATCATATCATATATGCATAGAACATAGGAATCCCGAAACACGAAAAACACGTAACGACTTCTTAGTTCAGGTACGAAACCTTTAAATACCTTTGAGTTAAAGGTTTCAACATAAGGAGAGAAGCACAATCTTTCTATGCTGGCTTTTCCATCCGCCCCACTCTGTCTCGTGCGGCGCCCGTAGCGTGCAAGTTCGTCTGGCCTCTGCGAGCCCCGAAAGTCGACCCTTCTCGTTCGGTGTCTAGTTCTCAACTCAACTGAGTTTTTTCAAAATCCACAAAATCCTCCGCGCGCGTTTCCGGTGCGTGACGTCACCCGCACTCTCTAGCCCCGTTTCCCATCTGAGCTATTAAGACATCTC
The DNA here is from genome assembly GCA_963585895.1 of Sepioteuthis lessoniana. NCBI lineage: Eukaryota > Metazoa > Mollusca > Cephalopoda > Myopsida > Loliginidae > Sepioteuthis > Sepioteuthis lessoniana. Next base: position 25,559,599 of record OY757934.1, read on the forward strand.
TGAGTGACACGTCCACTCCGCGTGAACACCTGCGTTAATGTTGCACCTAAGTAACCCATGCACTGAGCCGAAAGGTTCTCAGCCTTACTAAACCCAAAGGCATGAAACGAAATCCCTCGGCCATTATATTACATAGTGTCCTCAGAACACCTCAGCAGCACATCCATCTTAGTAGGTTGACACTTTTAAATTGTTACCTTCACAAGGCTAGCAACGGTGTGCTAACTCAAGCGTATCATTCTACTGAAAAATGTTGAAATCCATCTACAAGTATTTCTTTCGGCTGGTGAGTTTTTTCTAATAACCTGACACAATTTGTTCACAATGCTATAAAATTAATGAACCCAGACAATACCTTACGTTGGTCAGAAAGGTTTGAATCTTAAAGATATCAATGCTGCGCATTCGCTTGCTCGGATTTCCGAGATTTCGTCGTCAAGCAATTACTCTTGTAGCTAAGTGCCCGTTGAGTTAATTAGATCGCAAAGTTGGCCAATTAGACGCTCGTATAATAGTAGCTAATCCTTCGCTACTAATTGAACGTAAATCTATAAAGCAAGACTTAATGAGACAAGCTAGCGCAAACGTTGGTATTGCTTTCAAACTCACATATTTTGCTTGACATCAGCCGATTTCTTGGAAGCAAAACGTCAGGTTTTATTGCATGTAAAGCTCATGTTTCTTCTTCTTCTTCTTCTTCTTCTTCTTCTTCTTCTTCTTCTTCTTCTTATTATTATTATTATTATTATTATTATTATTATTATTATTATTTCTTTAGAGTTTTTCACATCAGTGTTAACTGATGGTCTTTCACTGGAGTTTGAGTGACAGCAAGTATCCTCAAGTCTCCAGGACTTGTCTCAGGATTCTGGCCGTTCTTAGCAATGCTGTCGTTCGGATAGTCTCTGTCCGTCCGCCTAATTCCAAGTCTTCCAGGTCTTTTAATAATCCTTTAGTTATTGTGCCTAACGCACCGATCACAAATGGCACAATCGTTACTTTCATGTTCCACTATTATTATTACTATTATTATTATTATTTTACTTATTAGAGAGTTTTTCACAACAGCTTTAGCTTATAGGTTTTTATTGGATCCTGGGCGACAACAAGTCTCCTTAAGTTTCCAGGACTCTTCTTAGTATCCTAACCGATCTGATCAATGCTGTAGTTTAAATAATCTTAAATCTTAAATCATTTCCAAGTCCTCCAGTCCCTGTACCAATCCTTTGGTGACAGCAACGATTTCTCCAATTACAATTAGTATATACCTCACTTTCATATTTCATGTTTTTTTCAGTTCTCTAGCAAGGTCTAAGTACTTACTTCTCGTTTTGCTTTTCTTCAATTTTACCCAATGCTCAGCCGGAACTGCAAAGTCCTCAATTCGGCAAAATCCCAAAATCCCCAAAAATGTTGTGCATCGCTCTTAAAAATATTATTATTATTATCATTATCTCTATATAGGAGGTGCCCGTGGTGTAATGGTTATCGTCGTTGGAAATGGACACGAGTTAAAATCCTGGACAAGACTGATTGCATTTCACATAGAACTAATACCCTCTGGAAAGGTATGAATCCAATAATTCTCCCTCCAGCTATGGGTAAATAGTAAGGTAAACTAGGTCCTTCAGCCTTGGTGAGGCAACTTGTCTGGGAGAAGGAAAACTCTGAATTCAACCCTGTTAAACTCCGCTTAAAAATTGACCTTGTGTCATATCCTGCCCGAGCGGAGAGGTTGGGTAAATATGATTATCATTATCTCTATACTCAAATTTTTCACACAGCTTTTTTTCTGGTTATTTTTCTCAGAAGTCTGTGGAAAAAAGTCTTCTAAAATCATCAGAACTCTCCTAAGTATCCTAGCTGATATTAACAATGCTATGGTCTGGATGGTTTCCATACTTCCTCAGATCTCCAGCTCCCCCTGTAGTAGTAGTAGTAGTAGTACTTTATGTGATTTTTTCAGGCCAAATTTAACGGTTTTCTTTTCACTTCATTCTGAGCGACAGCAAATCTCAAGTCTTCGGGACTTTTCTAACTATTATTACTGTTGTATCGTGCTAAGGAAAAGATACACAGTAAAATAGAGTTAATTATTATTATTTACTCAAGTGGTACAGTCTGACATGTGTTATGAGTCTCGCGCTGTTGGTATTACGTTCAAAGTAGGTCTTACGACTGACCGACATCCTTTCAGATCTATCACTCTGCTTCTTTTTCTGCTTCATCTTCTTTTCCTTCGTCAGGCTTAAGAGACACGGCGTCTTTTATACTTCCGCGATACAACACAAACGCATCTTAACGACACCCTTTTCCATTTTCTTGGAGACTGTTCTGCAAATACAGTAGGCATCATCATCATCATCTTCCTGCTCTTTCACTTTGTGGTCTGCTAGAAACAATAAAATCCGCCAGATAATAACTTCTTTTCTTCTTTTGTTTAAATCTTAAAGTTCCTGAAAAACTTAAGTCTTTCATTTTCAAGTGTAGATTCTTGTTTGTGTATTGTCAAATTAGAATCTCTTGCACAATTCTTGGCGGATCACTTTTCCCACCCAGTAGGACCTAGTTTAACATTCTTTTTATGCCAGTTAGCTGCAATCGCTTATTATATGTTTAATTGTTTTATCTCTATAAACCAAATAAGGCTCACTTTCTTTTCTGTTGCACATTATCAATTTTTGGCCAGACATAATTGGTTCTTATGGCATTATTTAATGATGTTATGAAACGAGATTTAGTTTCTCGCTTCAGGGTTCCATTTTGTAGCAAAGTCTAGATCATCTCTTGTGCAATTTTCTTATTTTGAAACCTTTATATTATTATTATTATTATTATTATTATTATTATTATTATTATTATTATTATTATTCTCTCATTAGAGCTTTTCACATCAGCGTTAGCCGATGGTTTTTCACTGGAGTCTGAGTGACAGCAAGTCTCCTCAAGTCTCCAGGACTCTTCTTAGTATTCTGGCCGTTCTCAACAATGCTGTTGTTTGGATGGTATCCACCCGTCCGCCAACTTACAAGTCCTCCAGCCCCTTTAGTAATCCTTTAGTTACTGTTCCAAACGCACCAATTACAATTGGTATAATTGTCACCTGCATGATCCACAGTTTCTTTTTTCAATTCCCTGGCAAGATCGAGGTACTTATCCTTCTTTTCACATTCTTTCAGTTTTATTCTGTGGTCAGCTGGGACAGCTAAGTGGACAGTTTTACAAGTTCCCTTTTTTTTTTTTTTGTTGATTATTATTAAGTCTGGTCATTCTGTCCTAGATTAGTTGATCCGTATGTATGTCGAAGTCCCATAGGTGTTTATGTGTGTCATTTTCTGGGACAGGTGCTTGGTTGTGCATATACCATTTTTTTGTATGTTCAAATTTAAATTTCTTGCACGTCTCCCAGTGGATCACGTTGCTGACCCAATCATGTCTAGTCTGATATTTTCTTCTGCGCTAATTTGCTGCATTCGCTTATTATGTGATTGATGGTTTTATCTCTGTCACAACATAGCCTATATTTGCTATTTTGTTGAATCTTATCTATTCTCGCTTTGATATGATTGGTTCTTACGGCGTTGTCTTGTGCTGCTATTAGGAGCGTTTCCTTTTCTTCTCGATGTCCAGGTTTTGCCGCGTGAGATGTTGTTTATTAGTCGTTTAAAACGCCCATAGAGTTGTTTTTCTTCCCATTTTTGTTTCCTTGTTATTGTCATTCTGTTGTCCATCGTGTTATCAGTATCATTTATTATTATATTACTCCTTGCGAGTTTTTACACCAACGTTAACTGATGGTCATTCACAGGAATTTGCATGACAGCAAGTCACCTCAAGTCACCAGGACTTTGCACGGTATTCTAGCTAATCTTAGTAATGTGGCAGTTTGGATGGTCTCAGTTTGTCTTCCGATTTCCGACTCTTCCATACTCCTAACTAATCCTCTGAGGACTGTGCCAAGCGCACTAACTACAAATGGTATCTCTGTCACTTTCATGTTCGATATTTTAACTTCTCTGGAAAGGTTTGATTAATTGTTTCTCTTTTCGCTTTATTTTATGTTCACTCAGTGGCCCACCAGTATGGTAATATCCACTATTTGGCAGATACCCTTTTTTTCACATCGTCTGGACATCTTGCCGGGATCAGGGGATCTGTTTGTATCTCAAATTTCGAAAGAATTTTATAGGTCTTATTCTCTTATTCTCTTGAACGAATTCTGGTTTGTACATATGAGTAAAAGTAAAGTTGGCGACTGTAGTAGCGAGTGACCCGAAGGCTCTATTTTCAATTGCTACTGCATCCTTACTATTCATTACTTCACTTTACGCTTGACCCCTACCTTATAATGCTGAGTGTTAAGCAAGAAGGAATCAAGTACCATTTTTTGAGTCTTTGGTATGATTCGAGCTGAGATTGAACCTCGGTCTCTCGGGCCATTGGCGAACACTCTAAACACTAGGTCAGTAGACATATACCATTCAGTAATTGGTCAAAATTCTATCTCTTGCACAATTCTCAGGTAATCGTCATTCCCACTTATTATTATCATTATCATTATCATCTTATCTTTATTATTAATGTTATTATTTACGTTTTTTCATCACTTGTATAAACTTTATTTCAACATCATCGCCAACCTCATCACCATTTTGTTCATATTCCCTCTTCTTTATTTTTCTTGAGTTGTTGCTGTTTTCCTTCTTCTTCTTCTTCTTCTTCTTCTTCTTCTTCTTCTTCTTCTTCTTCTTCGTTAAGAATGCATTCATTACCAGTGTAATTGGTTCACTCAATCCGTGTCTGGCAACTAACCCTCAACAGGCACTGACAGACTCTTAATTGTCGCGCGCCGTCGGCTGAAGTACTTTGCTCTTTAAGCAAGGCGTCTTGGCATTAATACTGTTGGCCCAATCAGAGACCAATGAACGTAGACTTCTAGCCAATTTTTCTATGCCTCACGCATTTCAACAAATTATTGATATTCTGCACTTAAGCGATAACTATTTTTCTTCAAAGATCTTTAAGTTTTATATCAACGACAAACTTAGACAACTTTTCTTAGAGCATCTTACAGAATTTTTACCTTGCCGATCAACGTTTATTATGCCAAACATAGAAACAGTAATACGATTATAATGTTCAGAAGTAGAGTTAAGACAACTTCACTCAAGGAGAATTCTCTGAATTTCGTCGTGCCTTTTTCATTTGACTAATAAATATACATAAACGAACATTCAACAATTTCTTTGATTACTCCTCTTTTTTTTTTTTAGTCTTGAACTTTTTAAGACGAAGATTTTTTGATCAGTTAAAACTACACGTTTTCATCAAATCGTGCTGATTGCGTGGATTCTCTTGACTCTCCGTCACCATCCAAATCAGCCATATTTCTCGGAATGTCCGCTAGATGGCAACCAGTGGCTGCACAGAGCTCATAATGTTGCATATTGACCTACGACCCAACCAGGCTGTCAAAATAGGAAATGCACCTGTGTAAATAACAGGTGCATCCGGTCGAGGAATAGCAGAGTATAACCTTGACTGTGGATGAGTTGAATTTGTGACGCCCTCAAGAAGAAGGTGGCCGTTGAACTATTATATAACTCAGTGCGCAGGAAATTCAATCAGTTTGGAGACCAGACTAGTTAGAGACAAGATGCGGTAGAGAAAGCCAGCACCCAGCAGAGGAAGCCCTCAGGCCTCCCATTGAGAGTTGGGGATCAGACGAGTTATAGATAAGATGCGGTAGAGAAAACCAGCACCCAGAGAGGCTGGCCCCCAGGCCCCCGGTTGAGCAGCCCAGGAGAACGGGAAAGAAACGCAATTATGGCCAATAGAGAGGGGGTCAATATGTTGCAGTTCTGTTCGGTATCCAACTCCCTCTCACACTATAACTTTATTGAAATAAAGTTATAGGTATATTTTTCTAAAAGACTGTGTCGCTCGTCTTTATTACGTTAATATGTTTATGCATACAACAATAAATATAAGACTTTTCTAGTCGGCCAACACAGGTGTGTTCATCCGTAGGAATCTCCAGAAATACGTCACTTACTTATGTGATAATGCCCAGCATTCTTATTCATCTTACTTGTATGATTTGTAAGTTGGTGGGGGGTAAGTGGTCAAACAGCAGTTGCTTCGTAAGCTGTTGTATTCAGAATTAGTTTAAAACAGCACGCAGCATTCTTTACTTCATGTGTGTTTTTCCTAAAGGTTTTGTAAAAGTCCAGGTAGTGAAATGATATAAAATTACAGAATAAGCCACAGCTTGGAAGAATTCCTGTTTTCTATTATCAGAAAGATCATATTTTCATACGATCGATAATCTGTCAATAGAGGAGATATTGCTACCGAGGCATGTGGATTTGTCGACAAATTTCAGGGGATCAAATTTCTATATAGTCGTTAACCCATCAATAGCAGTCAATACCTTTCCCATGCATATGTTTACATCCCTTTCTATAGAGGGGTTATTACTACCGAGGTCTGTGGACTAGTTTACGAATTTCAGAGGATCAGATTTCCATATAGTCGTCAACTAGTCAATAACAGTCCATGTCTGTCTTTCCCATGCATATGTTGACTTGCCTAATTTCAGAAGCTATGCATTTAATGTGGAGATGGCATAATCTTATTTAAAACCCATGAACTCTGTTTTACTTGAGTTCACGTGGAAACATCTTGATGGTTGTTCTATGTTTTGCAACAAAGATTCGGCTTGAACAGTTAGAAATGCAAGAAGCGCTAGATCATTCTCATATTCTGCATCCGTGGCAATTTCATAAAATCTATTGACGTTCGTAGAACATAATCGAGGCTGATTCTAAATAGATATGATGATAATGAACCACTTTGCAACACTCCAACCCCAATGTAATTAAAATTGCGACACTCTAGCCACAATGTCACTCAAATTGCAGGATTCAGGCAACAATGACATTCAAATTGCAGGACTCTAGCAACAATGTCACTGAAATTGCAAGACTTCAGCGACAATTTCATTCGAATTGTAAGACTCCAGCATAATGTCATTCAAATTGCAGGACTCCAGCAACAATGTTACTCAAATTGCAAGATTTCCAGGAACAATGTCATTTAAATCTCAGGACTACAGCAACAATGTCATTCAAATTGCAGGACCCCAGCAACAATGTCACTCAAATTGCCAGACTCCAGCAACAATGTCAATAAAATTACAGGACTCCAGCAACAATGTAATCCAAATTGCAAGACTCTAGCAACAATGTCATTCAAATTGCAGGACTTCAGCAACAATGTCATTCAAATTTCAAGACTTCAGCAACAATGTAATTCAAATTGCAAGACTCTACCAACAATGTCATTCGAATTGCAAGACTCCAGCAACGATGTTATTGAATTGCAAGACTCCAGTAACAATGACATTCAAATTTTAAGACTCCAGCATAATGCCATTCAAATTGCAAGACTTCAGCAACAATGTAATTCAAATTGCAAGACTCTACCAACAATGTCATTCGAATTGCAAGACTCCAGCAACGATGTTATTGAATTGCAAGACTCCAGTAACAATGACATTCAAATTTTAAGACTCCAGCATAATGCCATTCAAATTGCAAGACTTCAGCAACAATGTAGTTCAAATTGCAAGACTCTACCAACAATGTCATTCGAATTTCAAGACTTCAGCAACGATGTCATTGAATTGCAAGACTCCAGCAACAATGACATTCAAATTTTAAGACTCCAGCATAATGCCATTCAAATTGAATGACTTCAGCAACAATGTCATTCAAATTGCTAGACTCTACCAACAATGTCATTCGAATTGCAAGACTCCAGCAACGATGTCATTGAATTGCAAGACTCCAGTAACAATGACATTCAAATTTTAAGACTCCAGCATAATGCCATTCAAATTGCAAGACTTCAGCAACAATGTAATTCAAATTGCCAGACTCCAGCAACAATGTCACTCAAATTGAAACACTCCAGAAACAATTTCATTCAAATTCTAAGACTTCAGCAACAATGCCATTTAAATTGTAAGACTCCAGCAACAATGCCATTTAAATTGTAAGACTTCAGCAACAATGCCATTTAAATTGTAAGACTCCAGCAACAATGCCATTTAAATTGTAAGACTCCAGCAACAATTTAATCCAAATTGCAGGACCCCAGAAAAAATGTCATTCAAATTGCAAGACTCCAGCAGCAATTTCATTTAAACTGCACGACTCAATGTCATCGGTTGATCGAATCATTACTTTCTTGTTTTTGTAAAGTAGGATTAGGGCAATAACTATTTCTTTGGGGAAACCATATGCTAGAAATATTAGCTTTTGTTCTCGGAATGAATTAAATTCAATTAGTAGATATTTGATATAGTCAGTGGTAAAGTTATTCATGAACAGTTTACAGCTCCGGAAAATCATGCTAAGAAAAGAGTTTCGAGTTACTCTCCCACTTGACTTCTTCCTTGATCGATCTTTCAGTGGTTAACTTTAAACAGGACATGATATTTTGCGCTGTTACAAATAGTAATAAACTGGAGTAACTGTTCAATTTGAAAGACCAGCAGGCTGGTAGATATAAAGAGACCAATATAGGAAGTGCCCGTGGTGTAATGGTTATCGTCGTAGGAAATGGACACGGCGACACGAGTTCAAATCCGGGACGAGACTTATTGCATTTCACATAGCACTAATACCCTTGGGAAAGGTATGAATTCAATAATTCTCCCCCCAGCTATGGGTAAATAGTAGGGCGGACTAAGTTCTTCAGCCTTGACGAGGCAACTAGTCTAGGAGAAGGAAAACTCTGAATTCAAACCTGTTAAACTCAGCTTAAAAATTGACCTTGTGTCATATCCTGCCCGAGCGGAGGGGTTGGGTAAATATGATAAAGAGACCAATATATATATATGTATATATATATATATATATCAGAGAGAATCCAGAAATCATCAGGTTCAATGGACCAGGTTCTTTCCAAGTTATTTTAAAAAAGGGTCCTATATCCTCTCATAACCAAATTCACTATCCCTTTTTCATATTAGTTACAGTATGTGTCCATAAAAAATCTGTAAATGAAGCGATTAGAATGTCATTTTCTTTTTTACAAGGTTTTTTTTTATTAAACCTCACTAATAATTTAGTTTGCTTTGGTTTACGTGGGTTTTATGGTATATCAACCATTGTTGGTTATTTAATACCAAAACTAATTTATTCATATAAACAGTTTTATCTCAACCAATTCAGTTTAATATATGTAAACAGTTTAAAGGTCAAAATAGTTCTATTTCAAACAATTCACTTTAGCATTAGTACAGAGTTTGTCGTATAGATAGGACCCTATCAGGTGCTACCACTCCAGGAAAGAGTGGACCAGGGAGTGATGGCAAATGATGGGTACTCCACATTCCCCAATGCTCCAATATTACTGAAGCTTCACCATCAGATTGTATCGTGTCATAACAGGACACTCGTTGGGGGACTCTTCACCGTTCTGCAGAGATGCAGTCGGTGTATTCTCTAACCCCAGCCAACTGGGCCCGCTAAAAATTTGACGCACAAATGATTTAAATAAATTAGATAAGTGACCATACCTTCTTATTTTCACAAAGTTGGTGTTGTCATCATTCTCTGATAATTTCTTGGGGTGTCGTCGCGGTGTAATTGCTAAAGCGATGGACTGCGGAATCGTAGTAAGCGAGTTTGTGCTCCAGTTGCGCTATTATGTTCACTTTCGGGCAAATACCCTTGGGAAAGGTATGAACCCCCTTATCCTCCAAGCTATGGGTTAAATAGTACAACTACTGTTCTTCTAGGAGACTAGCTTTGGCATTAAATAACCTACAAAGGTTGATATGCCATTAAACAAACAAACCAAACCTGAAATTTTTTTTAAATTACAACTGGTATTTTTTTTTAATTAAGATGGAAAATCGTCAACGCGTTAATAATTTGAAACGCAGTATATATATATATATATATATATATATATATATATATATATTAGAGAGCAATATTAAACAAGTCCTGGAGGCACTACTCCACAAAGAAGCAGCTATATAGGTACGGCCATTTACCACCCATCACGAAAACTATCCAAGTTAGACGAATCTGACATGCGGGATACTGCTAGAGAAATTGGGACGAACTCATATGTGACATACTCCAGTGGACTCCTTCACATGGACGAGCAAAGGCAGAACGACCAGCTAGAACCTATACACAACAGCTTTGTACCGAGACAGGATGTAGCCTTGAAGACCTACTGGGAGCGATGGACGATAGAGAAGGGTGGCAGGAGAGGGTCAGAGATATCCGTGCTGCCGGCGCGATATGATAATGAGATAGATAGATAGATAGATAGATAGATGTATGATTTTTTTTATTCCATCAAATACTAGTAATTTATATACATTTTCATGATTTCAAGTAACATGATTGATTTGTTTGTTTAAAGGCATAACAAAAGTCATGTGTCAATTCACGCCAAAGCAATCTTTGTAGAAGAGTTGTAATGAGTGATACGGATGTTCTTACTTTTCCAACGGTTGTAGTCTCATTCTGGAGTTCGAACTTGCTCACTAAGATGTAGCACTCTACCACGTCAAACACAAAACCACTTGGACCCCCTTAATCTAATGTGAACAATTTACGCAAAGTTTCATTGTTTCATGCTTTTCTACCTCGTATCAATACATTTTAAACAGATCTATTTGCCCCATAGATGGGATCTTGACAGGTATTACCGCTCCCGGGCAAAGTGAGTCCCAGATGTAATGGTAATAAAGAAGTGCCTCCATTCTCCCAAGATCTCCAGAACTGGAAATTCATAATCGAATATAGTTTAGTTGTTACTAATTACAAGACCAAAATTTGACACAAGGTCAGTTTATTAGGGGATACACCGTGATGTACTGTTTATTGTTGTTAGGAATGGACATGGCGACACGAGTTCAAATCCTGGACGAGTTTGACTGCGTTTCACAAATCCCTAATACCTTTGGGAAAAGTAGGAATCTTATTCTCCTTCCAGCTATGGATAAATACTAGGGCACACTGGGTACTTCAGCCTTGGTTAGGCAACCGATCTAGGAGAAAAAAATTTCTGAATCCAAACCTGTTGCACTTCGCTTAAAAAATGACCGAGTGTCACATCCTACCTGTGTGGAGTGGTTGGTAAATAGATATTTGGGTGTACACCACAAAATCGAAACTCAAAATCGAGTAAGGATAAATGTCGTTAAGTTCTCTCGGCATTTTCTTTTTTAGAGGCACTTCAGGCGCCAAGCAATAAACTAATTGCTTTTCCTTTTTAGACGATAGGATGTTCAGTGTCATACACAGGATACTCCTTTGAGGGAGATCTTACCCCTTGAAGAGTAGGTAATTGGTGTATTCTAATCAATACAGATAAGGTGGTAATTGTCAGTAAAGAGAAATCAAGAATTAACTTCTGAGTAGTAGTTTTTTTCTTATTGATTCTAAGAATTAATAAGAAAAAAAATCTGCCACTTTGAACCCAAAGGAATCGCTATTCCGGTACTCTCCCTTAGCATGGACGCGTTGTAGGATTTTAGGCATGCGGGTTCAAATAGTTTAAGTCAAAAATAGTCATGTCTAATTACACGCAGGTTAGAGTGGACCTGAGAGTAATGGCAATGAAGTGATATTTCACATTCCCCAGATCTCCGGAAGTAGAGCCTCATCATCCAATGCAGTTTATTGGCTTACCCAGGACAGCTTTTTGTATGTTGGGGAGGAGGGGAGCTTATATCTCCGCTGGGAATACAGTCAGCGTATTATAAGCTTCCCCACTAATCACCGGGCAGATTTTTGAAAGAGTCTATTTTTGTTTATATTGTTTTTACTTTACAAAATATTATAAGTCCCATAATTTCCGATCAAAATTGATATGTCATGAAACCTACTCGGGGGTGTCCTCGTGGTGTAATGGTTAAAGCAATGGACTGCAGAATCGTAGTAAGCGAGTTCGAACTCCAGTCGCGCTATTACGTTCACTTTCGGGCAAATACCCTTGGGAAAAGTATGAACCCCCTTATCCTCCCCGCTATGGGTTAAATAGTACCACGACTGTTCTTCTAGGAGACTCGCTTTGGCATTAAATAACCGACAAAGGTTGATATGCCATTAAACAAACAAACCAACCTAAAACTAAACAATCTATTCTATTTCATAGTTGAAATATCGTGATATTGCTAAGCAGATGTCTACCAAGAGCATTTTACTCTACAGATTCAAAAACAATTCTTGCGGTAAATTTTAATTATATATATATATGTGTGTGTGTGTGTGTGTGTGTGTTAATCAAAGAGGCCACATCTCCTCACAAAAATGGTATTTCTATGAAACTAGTGGAAAAGTTCACCAACCTTGGAAGCAGTGTCTCATCAACCGAGACAGACATCAACACGCGACTAGCAAAGGCATGGGCAGCTAACAATTGGTAATCGGTCATATGGAAGTCAGACCTGACCGATAAAATTAAGCGCGCTTTCTGCCAAGCAGTAATCGTGTCGATATGGCTATATAGATGCACTACATCGACGCTAACTAAACGTATGGAGAAAAAGCTATACGGCAATTACACAAGATTGCAGCGAGCAATATTGAACAAATCCTGGAGCCAGCAC
>OY757934.1:25574744-25617244 GCA_963585895.1 Sepioteuthis lessoniana
GTATGTGTGTGTGAATATAGAATTATGTAGACAAACAATTAGTTATTTATACATGCAAATTAGTTTTCAATAATGACAGTTGCTGTCCTCCATGGAAAACATCTTTCCAAATTATCTGTATAAAATTTGAACGAAAAGCATTCTAAAAACAAGAATTTAAAAACTAGGAAATGTGAATTTGAAAAATCGATTTACTGAAAACAAAGCCCAAAAAACATGACTTTGTTATTTAGTGGCAGTCGAATTACTTGATCAAAGTATTGTTATGAAAATAGGATTTAACGAAAACATGATTTGGGGAAAAGGTTTTTTTCAATGAAAAAAATGTCATTGCATAAAAAAATTCTTTCATGGACTTTATGATTTAAATATGATTCATTTCTCTAACCAAAATTGAAGGAATATAAAAACCATTTATTGTAATTCTGATAGGAAAAAGCTTTATTGCTTGTTAGATAGATAAATAGAAAAGTTGATAGTATAGGGCGTATTTAATAGATAGATAGATAGATAGATAGATAGATAGATATGATCCGGATGAGATAGATAGATAGATAGATAGATAGATAGATCCGGATGAGATAGATAGATAGATAGATCCGGATGAGATAGATAGATAGATAGATAGATATGATCCGGATGAGATAGATAGATAGATAGATAGATAGATAGATAGATAGATAGATAGATAGATAGATAGATCCGGATGAGATAGATAGATAGATCCGGATGAGATAGATAGATAGATAGATAGATAGATAGATAGATAGATAGATCTGGATGAGATAGATAGATAGATAGATAGATAGATATGATCCGGATGAGATACGTAGATAGATAGATAGATAGATAGATAGATAGATAGATAAATATCATCCGGATGAGATAGATAGATAGATAGATAGATAGATCCGGATGAGATAGATAGATAGATAGATAGATAGATATCATCCGGATGAGATAGATAGATAGATAGATAGATAGATCCGGATGAGATAGATAGATAGATAGATAGATAGATCTGGATGAGATAGATAGATAGATAGATAGATAGATAGATATGATCCGGATGAGATAGATAGATAGATAGTGACTCAGAAAGATGGATAAATGGATTTAGAAAAAAGATGTAGTGCTTCTGGGGGAGAAATGGTGAAGGAGAAAGAGAGGCCGAGAGAGAGATCGTGTGTATGTGTGTGTGTGTGTGTGTGTGTGTGTGTGTGTGTGTGTGTGTGTGTGTGTGTGTGTGTGTGTGAGACAGACAGAGAGACAGAGAGACAGATACAAAGACAGTCTAAATCTTTACGAAGCTGAAAATCTATTATTAAAGATTTTCTTCCCAACCAAAAATACTAGGATCTTATTATTTATCGTGGGAAATTACATAATATCAACGGATATTATTAGGTATTATTATTACCAAAGTAAACAGCACTGAAACGATACAGCCAAAAGTAAAGTTACTTAATACACACACACACACACACACACATATATATATATATATAAATATATATATATATATATGTTTAGTTAGCGTCCATGTAGTGCATCCATACAGCAGTATCGACACAACCGTTGCTTGGTTTGTATTATACATAGCCTTAATACCCCTGAGGATGATATGTGTCCAACGATTCCCTCTCCGGGTATGAGCAAATATGAGCCGAGCAGGTTCTTTAACCTTGGTATGGAAACTGGTCTAGAAGGATAAAAAGCTAAACTTAATCTCTCTTTACGAACTGAAATGTAATCGCATCCTGTTGGTGAGGAAGAGTTTTGGGTAAGCACACACCTATTATCCCAACACCACACACTTATGGGACATCCATTTATTTTTGTACTAAAAAATCTCGGGAAGCTGTAATTTTTTTATCTATATTTTTACTGTAATCTTTTTATTTATATTTTTGGATTTATTGATCAATCAGCGTTTACCCACAAGTTTGAAAACTTCTTGAGATACTTCGCACACGACAATATTTGACTTACCGTGAAAGAAATTTGAAGGATCAAAACCCAAAATAATTTAAAGTATCGTTTCCCTCTTACATTGTTTTAACTTATATTTTTTTTACCAATAGCTTCATAGATACATCAACAATATTTTCATCCTTTTTCGAGCCTTCCTCATCTTATAAATTTAGGAAGAAATAAATATTTCTTTTGTAGGTATGAATTTATTCTATATGTACTCTAACTTTTGGTTTATTTCTATCGAATGAAAATTTAGCATTCTTTACTTTGAAGAATGCATTTGATTTCAACGTAGCTTAAATATTGTTGTGGGAGCCTTACCCATCTCACCATAATGGACTCTTCTCACCGTTATTAGTACTGAAAGATTTCGCTGCCAGAGAGGCAGATCAGTCTCAGTCTGACACCTCTCCAGGTGTCGGGTAGCAAACTCCGGGCGCGTGTGGGCTACGTCCCTGCGCCCGGTCCCACCCAAAAAAGGCCTTGTGCCATACATGCCCGTAATTTGGGGCGTGCATCAAATACTACAGATCAATCTCGGTCTGACACCTCTCCAGCACGGATCTGGCCGGGTGTGTCTCGGTGCCTGGAGATTTCCTTCGGCCTCAGGGGGCCTTCCCCCCAGGCTTTTACCCACTTTCGAGGGGGGTTGGGTTCATTGCCCGGCGCCTGAGGCGCCCCTAACAAGGGGAATGCCGACGGGGCCGAGGGCGTTTTTGGCAAACTTCGGGCGCGTGTGGGCTACGGCCCTGCGCCCGGTCCCACCCAAAAAAGGCCTTGTGCCATACATGCCCGTAAGGTGGGGCGTGCATCAAATACCGCAGATCAATCTCGGTCTGACACCTCTCCAGGTGTCGGGTAGCACTTCGGCCGACCGTGTTATCTGCGGCACGGATCTGGCCGAGTGTGTCTCGGTACCTGGAGATTTCCTTCGGCCTCAGGGGGCCTTCCCCCCAGGCTTTTACCTCCTTCGGGAGGGTTGGGTTAATCGCCTTGCGCCTGAGGCGCCCCTAACAAGGGGAATTCCGACGGGGCCGTAGGCATTTTTGGCAAATGCCGAGCACGTGTGGGCTACGGCCCTGCGCCTTAAACCACCAAAAAAAAGCCTTGTGCCACATATGCCCGTTAGGTATTTGTTGCTCGCCCCGAGCAACAAATACCGCAAATACTTAACACTTGTACCGAGTTATGGCAAACAGAATCAGAACAGGCGACCCCGTGGATTCAATAAAGGACGTAGTTCGAAGTTCCGTGTAGGTTCCCGAGTTCGTCAAACACCTGAAGAAGGCCGGAGGACATATCGGCCGAAACATTGTGGAAATAACTATAAAGATGACGACAATAGTCCGAAAACCCTTAATGATAAAAAAGTATTTGTCATTTACACCTTTTTTCCGCGATATATATATATATATATATATAAGTGTACTTATCTTGTCGCTGCCACATATTCGTAAGCAATGCAACGGAGTTAGTTTATAAATACTATCCAATGATATCCGTTTTGTTTGTTTAATATTCCATTAAAATTTAAAGTTCTCGAGTGTTTCTTTTGGAAAAATTAGATTATCATCAAAATTGTTAAGAGTGCAATTTTTATGGATGATGCTGGAGAACGAAAGATAGATTGAAGCTGAGGATTATGGAAAATACAAATCTTGATTGTGGGTGGACAAAAGCTTATTTCGAAAGTCCTTTTAAAGCAACACTTGATCTATTTAACGAAGAGACGCTGAGATCGCAGCTGACAGAAAGAACATTGATAGAGTGGTTGTTGGCTAATGGATATGCCATCATAAGCAGAATGATCGACGTTTTGTTGTATTGGCATGCCAGTTTTCCACTCATGGCTGACAAAAGGCTAAATCTTTGCCGTTTCTGATTAATGTAACATTTCAGGCAGTTTCGTTGCCGATTGAGTCACCCGAGGGGGAGCAAGATGCACTTGCTTCAATTCACTCCATTGAAATCCCGTAAAACAAAATCAACGTGCACAAAATGTGACAGTTTGCAATAAGGATCGAACAAACGAAGAGAGTCGACAGGCCACGTTAATCTTTTTTTAAAAATAAGAAAGATACTTCGTGTCTACTTATTCTCTCAAGGATCTGTTCTACTCACTTTCTGAGTCGTTTAACTTTTGGATGGAACGAATTCATGAAGGCACTGTATTTAATCGAATATGTTTAAAAAAATTACATATATATATATATATACATATTATAAAAATATTATTTTAAAAATTAGTCAAGTTCTTAGTACCGGTCAGTTAAGAAGGATAAAACCTAAAATAAATAGTAATTCACTCGCCCCACGTTGGCTATCCCATAACTGTCAATTTCATGGAATCTTTAAAGGGAGTGAAGGAAAAAACGCGGTGATTAGATAAGCACATCATGTGTTATTAACAGTGAGGGGGCAACCAAAATAAATGAACTGAACAACAATCTTTGTAAGATTTTATATATATATATACATATATACATATATATATTGTCATCCACAGACAGACTGTTTCGTTGTATCACAAATCTTTTGTGTGGGAAGACACGTAGGACACTTGAAGCCGGGATCGAATCCCATCCAACTTTACGTTAGACTTAGTATCAGACCGCTCGACCAACAAGCGTACCACATTGGCTAAGGGAATTATAAGGTATTATTTAGCAACAGCAGCAGCAGCAGCAGCAGCAGCAGCGTCCGTTTGTTTACATTTTTATACCTTATTGGCTACCAGAGTGCTCAATTCTTTCGAAGAGCTTTGCATTATGCGAGCGGCGACCGAAAATTCCTTCGCCAGAGTGCTCAATATATATATATATATATATATATGTGTGTGTGTGTGTGTGTGTGTGTGTGTGTTGAAATGATGAATTGTGGTGAATCTGACAATATGATAGAAATGTGGCAAGTTGGAAAAATCAAACACTTAAAACCAGTTTAGAGGCGCGATATTTCATTCTTTTATTTCATCTTTAATTTTTTTAAAGAACATAAAAGTGACGTTTATACCAATTGTAATTGGTGCTCTTGGTACAGTCACTGAAGGATTAATAAAGGGAATAGAGGACTTAGAAATATAAGGACGAGTGGGGACCACCCAAAATACTATATTATTGAGATAGGCTAGAATACCGAGAAGAATCCTGGAGACTTGAGGAGACTTGCTGTCACTCAAACTCAAATGAAAGACCATCAGCTAACCCTGATGTGAAAAACTCTCAAGGAGTAAATAATAACAATAATAACTGAATGCAGTTAATTAGCACAAAAAGAGTATAAGACTAGATATGACTGAGTGGGCAAGGTGATTCACTAGGAATTGTGCAAGAAATTTAAATTTGACTATTCGAACAAATGGCATATGCACAACCAAACACCTGTCCTGGAAAATGAGACGTACAAACTCCTCTGGGATTTTGAGAAACAAACGGATCACTTATTCTCGGCCAGACGAGCAGACCTTATAATAATCAACAAAACAAGAAAACTTGCTGAATTGTGGGCTTTACTGTCCCGGCTGATCACAGAGTAAAATTGACCTCGGCGTTGCTAGGGAATAAAAAAGCTGTGGAAGATGAAAATAACGATGATACAAACTGTAATTGGTGTTCTTGGTACAGTCACCGAGGGATTGGTAAAAGGGACTAGAGGACTTAGAAATAAGAGGACGAATGGAGACAATCCTAACAACAGCATTGTTGAGATTAGCCAGAATACTGAGAAGAGTCCTGGAGACATGAGGACACTTACTGTAACTCAAACATCAGTGAAAGGCCATCAGCTAATGCTGATGTAAAAAAAAAACTCTGCTGGAGTAACTGTTATGATAATAGAATCAAGCTAATAGCAGGATATACTATGACCCTCGGTATTCCCATTCGTCTTTATCGTCCATCTTGGCTGGTCCTAAAGATGGCATCCAGTGTCCGCACAGAGCTGAGCAATACAAGCCTTTGCTGGTCAACCAACATTGGAGCTTTCATGTGTGTGAGCCTACAGCATCTTTTGTTTACGTGTTTATCACTACTTCTTCAGTATGCTTTGTTCGTCTTTCTTGAATGGTTTGTTAGATAGGAGGCAAATGACAGTACAGATAATCTTTTAGGCGTGCCTCTTCCAAGAATTGATCAAAACAGCATGAGACATCTTTGTATAGTTTCTCTCTAATTACCGTTTCAATTTATCCCGTTCATTTTATTAAAAGGATTTGATTTTCGTGATAAGCAGGGGTATAATAACCAGAATTGGTTCATAAACGCACGTAGCATCCCTGTGTAGTTCCCATCTTCATTTTTCTTCCGGTGTTTCGTTAGAGTCCATAGTAGAGTCCGTAGTGCAACCTTACTGTAGCATTGACATAGCTAAACCTTTCGAAAATTTCCTGTTTTAGTTTGTCAGGGATTAGATTTTCGTAAGGTCAATAATCTGTCTTCATCACCTTTCCTATGCGTATGTTGACATAGAGAAGATGAAGACATTTCAGTAGATGAGATATTTCTGCCGAGATGTGTGATATAGCTGCCGAGGTCGATTAATTTCAGTGGCAGGGCATTATATATGAAGATGGCATCATTTTGATTAAAGCACATGATACTATTTACCAACCCCTCCGCTCGGGCAGGATATGACACAAGGTCAATTTTTAAGCGGAGTTTAACAGGTTTGAATTCAGAGTTTTCCTTCTCCTAGACTAATTGCCTAACCAAGGCTGAAGAACCTAGTCTGTCCTACTATTTACCCATAGCTGGAGGGAGAATAATTGGATTCATACCTTTCCCAAGGGTATTAGTGAAATGTGAAATGCAATCAGTCTCGTCCAGGATTTGAACTCGTATCGCCGTGTTCATTTCCTACGGCGATAACGACTACACCACGGGCACATGATACCTGTTTTAAGTTCACGTAGATTCTTGTTGTCTATCTCATGCTATACAGCAGATATTCGTCTCGGGTTTGCGAAAAGCAATAGATTATCCACGTAGTCGGCATTCTGCCAGATATCATTTGCTTATTGACGTTTTTGTTTATGAGAGACCATTTTCCTAGGGAAACCCTAACATATACACCCACTAAGGTTCAGAGCGAACTGGGAATTCTCGCATGTGTACGAGGCGGTTGTTTAAAAGTTCATTTATATAAAGTTCATTATTTAAAGTTCATTATTTAAATCATTTTATAAAGTTCATTGTTTAAAACTTCATTGGAGTAATGGCAACAGTAAGAGTAATTTCATAGTTTCCCATACTCCAGAACAATAACTTAACCACAGAATGCATTTTCATGTCATTACAAGCCCACATTTTTCTTTGTGATAGCAGTTAAGTGGGGGTCTTGCTCCTATGCAGAGAAAGCAGTCGGGGTATTTTACGCCTCACCGTCAAAGCACGTTTTTTTAAAAAATTCGAAATGAAAAAAATCTATTACTAGAATTAAATCTCTTGTTTAGTAATTCTAGCAAGTGTACGCGGAGGTTGTTTAAAAGTTCATGGTTGGAGAATTTGTGCTTTCAAAATCGGCTATAATGTACCGTTTTCAACTACAGAAATATCGGACTTTAATTAAGTCTTATAAAGCGCCATATAAAATAGTTCATGCAATTTATGGTATCGGAAACATACAGTAAACTGTCTAGTCTACTTTGAAATAAAGGAAACCCTGACCTATATACCCACAAAGGTTCAGAGCGAACTAGAGTTATATTCGGACAACTTTTTTGTTTTTGTTTTTGGAGATGGATTTAGCGGTCTTCAGGAAATGCAATCGCCGTATTCTCGACCAACCTATCAAACTGAAAAGGTCTACAACTAGAATTGTTTCATTTTGAACAAATGAAACAATAAAAACGTATGGTCCTGAAAATTTGGGTTGAAATTTTGAAGAGCTTTTAAATGACTTGTTGCTAACAAAATCTCGCTACGATGTGTGGTTTTTACAGGGTTATTATGATAATTTATTGACTTTTTTTTAATGAGAGACCATTTTCTCCCGCCGTACACTTTCGTACTAATACTCTCAGGAAAGATATAAACTACCCTTAGCTACACCGAAATAAAGGGTTAAATAGTATCACTGTTGTTCCTCAACAAAGATTCTCTTAGCGTTAAAAAACCCACGAAGGTTACAATGCCATTAATAAAAAAGACTAATTATGAAAATGTTTTTGTTTACTCCTTTTTATTACTATAAAATACAGAGTGTACGACGAGGTGGTAACGTTAGACAAAGTGACAACAAGCAACAAACGCCTGCCTCTCTGATGAGGAATCAAAGGTTACAAACATTTTATTAAAAGATCCCTTGTTTTAATAACAAGTTATTTTTTCTTACATTGGGATAAAAATTTGTCAAATTGAGAGGAAAATATACCTGAAAAGATCTAATAAAAACTGCAATGCATCTTTCGTTGGTTGGTTTGTTATATATATATATATATATATATATATATATATATATATATATATATATATATATATACAGCCTAATGAGTTGCGTGTTCACCAATGGTCTAGGAGACGGAGGCTCAATCCCAGGCTGAGTCATACTAAAAATTTTTTAAAAAAATGGTACTTGATGCCACCTTTTTTCACAATCAGTATTATAAGGTAAGGATCAAGGGGAATGGAGCAATCTAAGGAATGGAGTATCACCCACCCATATACCTCGGTGTAATAGCTATTGAAAAGGGAGCCTTTGGGTCACCCTCGACTAACATATATATAATTTGTTGCTTGGTTTTTATGGCATATCTAACCTTGTAGGTTATTTATGCCAAATTGTTTATATATATATATATATATATATATATATATATATATATATTTACTAATCTACTATCTACCAGCATTCCCGGTTACCAGAAAAAAAACCGTCTGGAACAAGAGATAAAAATATCTCGAATCACCGCCCAGGGGAAAAAGAAAAATATCATAGGACAAAAAGAAAGAAAAGGCCAACCTCGTCACACCAGTTGAAAAAAATCAAGAGTTATTCAGTCAGTTGGTCAAAAGAAAAATAAAACCCACTGTAAACGCTGCAATGCTACAATTACAAGAGTGCTCAACACGGGTGCAGCCAATAACAAAATTAACTTAAATCACGAGTCAGAATTCTCCTACTAAAGTTTCACCTTAACGAATCATCAGGGAGTCTCATACCGACCCCTGGGACTCCCTGATGATTCGTTAAGGTAATTTTATATATATATATATATATATATATATATATATATATAATTTTATATACAAATAATTTGTGAGTAAATAGTTTGTTGCTATTCTTATTTTCACACTAGTTGGACCTCATTTGTTTGTCCGCTGTTTAATAGTTTCAAGTATAGTAATTGATTCCATATTCTTATTTGACCCATTGATGGGACCTTGATAGGTACGACTACTGCAGTTCAGAGTGGACCTGGTGGTAATGATAATGACGGCACATTTCGCATCCATAAAGCTCCAGGACACGTGCATTACCATCAGATAGCTTAGTGCCATATCAGGACACTCATTAGTGGGGGGTTTCTTACCCCTCTGTAGAAATGTAGTCGGCATATTCTAAAGCCCCTCACCCCAGTCGATAAGGGAAATCTATTTTTATTGCCGAAATGCAGGTCTCTGAAAATAAGCTCCGAGAATAAGATTAAGATTCAACACGCTGTTGTATGGCAGGGATTGTCTGCATATTTTTTTTCTTTTTACTTGACCAGTGGAAGGTTTCATCATCATCATCATCCTCATGTCGTGCCCCTAGCACGGATATCCCTGGTCCTCTCTCGCCACTTCTCCCTATCGTTCATCTCCTCCGGCAGGTCCTCAGGGCTACATCCCGTATCCTCACGTAGCTGCTGTATGTATGTTCGCGCTGGTCATCCTGCTTTTGCTCGGCCATATGTGGGGGTCCATAGGAGTACATCACTTATGAGCTCGTCCCTGCTTCTCCAGCAGTATCCTGCTTGTCCGGTTCGTCTAACTTGGATAATTTTCGTGATGGGAGGCTGGTGGCCGTATAGTTGTTGCCTTGTAAGGTGTTGCCGCCAGGACTTGTTCAATATTGCTCGCAACATTCTTGTGTAATTGCCGTCCAGCTTCTTCTCCAGCCGTTTAGTTAGCGTCCCAGTAGTGCATCCATACAGCAGTATCGATACGACCGCTGCCTCGAAGAAACTGTGTTTCATTTTATCGGTCAGGTCAGATCTCCATATGATCGATAGCTTATCGATAGCTGTTCATGCCTTCGTTAGCCGCGTGTCGATGTCTTTTTTCGTTGATGAGACACTGCTAAAGAAAAGAAGCAGAAGGTACTATTTACCCAACCCCTCCGCTCGGGCAGGATATGACACAAGGTCAATTTTTAAGCGGAGTTTAACAGGTTTTGAATTCAGAGTTTTCCTTCTCCTAGACTTGTTGCCTAACCAAGGCTGAAGAACCTAGTCTGTCCTACTATTTACCCATAGCTGGAGGGAGAATTATTGGATTCATACCTTCCCCAAGGGTATTAGTGCTATGTGAAATGCAATCATTCTCATCCCGGATTTGAACTCGTGTCGCCGTGTCCATTTCCTACGACGATAACGACTACACCACGGGCAAGAAGCAGAAGGTATCCCGCAAAAACAATTACCGACGCCAACTACGCCAACGACATAGCGATACTGGCGAATACAGTGTAAGTTTTAAATTAATCATATAACTCCGCAAGAGTTGATAAGGTTTTCTTTTTTCTTTTTAACACAATGGTATTTATTTAACATCAACACGCCTCATTTTTTCTTTTCTTCTTTTTAGTCTTTGTTGAAAGTACCGAATAAAATTCAAAACAATCCCTTATTTTACGATTTGTTCAATTGAAAAAAATTAAAGAAAGAAATGCATTTCAGCAAATGAATAACTCGCCTCAAATCTTCAAAAAGATGCTAATTCATTGTTTAGGCTAATTTAGTTAATTTTCTAATTAACATATTCTGGTTATTTGCTAATTTTAATTTATAATTTTTCACGAGCAAATGTAGCAGTTATTAAAACAGCCAGAACAAGCAGAACATCCTTAATATAGAATCCTTAGGTAATGATTAAAACCATTACATTTGTTAGTTTGGTTTGGTTTGATTTTATGTCATATCAACCATTGAAGTTATTTAATGCCAAAACCTTTCAATAAATATTTATTAGATATATGATTTCTAAACCCATTTTTATAGATAGCATTTTTAAACGAACCAGAGCTCATTTTTTTTTCTCACTGTTAAATACGTTGTGTATTCAATAAGTTTCCAGACGTTTTTTTTTTGTACAGGCATTTAAAATCGTTGTAAACTCTTGAAAATTCAGTATGTTATTGCTATACATCATATGAGATGACTGACCAATTTTTATGATTTCAGCATCAAATGAACAGATACAGCAGGCATTGGAATACACCCTACTAAACCCTGATTGTCACAGCCGGTGAATTTCAAAAATGCAATCTAGATGTGAGGACTCTTTAGAAGAACGATATGCATTAAATTGTGTTTTAAACTTGGAAAAATGCCACAGAAACGTATGGAATACTTCAGACTGCTTTTGGAGCAACTTGCATGAATCGAGCATCAGTTTTTGAGTGGCATAAGAGATTCAAGGAAGGCAGGCAGTCTGTTAGGGATGATGAGAGGTGTGGGAGGAGTAAGAAAGTTAATACAAAGCGTTAGGGTTAGGGTTAACTATGTTGGCGTTTTAAGGGAGTTCAAGAGGAGATTCCCTCGGAAGAGGCCAACACTCTTCAAATCGGGTCAGTGGAATTTCCACCCGGACAATGCACCAGTTCACAACTTCATCCTTGTCACAGACTATTTGACCAAGATGGGTATCAAAACAGTTCCTCAGCCTCCCTACAGTCCAGACCTTGCTCCCTGTGACATTTGCTTATTCCCTAAGCTCAGAGGTTTTCGTTATGAGATAACTGAGATGAAAAAGGCTGTGACGAATGTCATTGACACTCTCACACAAGAGGACTTCAATGGCGCCTTCCAGAAGTTGTTGGAACGGTAGAACAAGTGTATTGCAGCCGGAGGAGATGACTTCGAAGGGGACTAGAGTTTCATGTGCGTACTTTCAATAAAAGTCCCCTCACGAAAAAAAGTCTGGAAACTTATTTAATGATCCTCATAGTTTCGCTTATTTCTATCAAATTGCTGGCACACAGTTTAATGTTTTCATGTATTCAATTAACCATAAATCATTTGCTTACACACAGTTAAATGATCAAACAGTTCTATTTCAAAGAATTAACTTTAGCACAAATACACTGTTTGAATGTCAAACAGCTCTATTTGACCCATAGATAGGACCTTATCAGGAGCTATCATGCCGATCTTAAGTGGACCTAGAAGCGATGGCAATGAAGGAGCACTCCGCATTCCCCTAAGCTCTGACATTACTGAATCCTCACCTTTAGATTGTTTCGTGTTATATTCAAGACACGAGATGCAGAGGGAGTCTTACCCCTCTGCAGAGATGCAGTAGGTGTATTCCGCAACCTCAGCCGACTGGGCCTTCATTGAGGGAGTCTTACCCTTCTACAGAGATTCAGTTGGTGTATTATGTAGCCCCAGCCAACTTAGCCTCGTTGGGGATGTCTTACCCCTCTGCAGAGATGTAGTCGGTGTATTCTGCAACCTAGGCCGACTGTACCCTCGTTGGGGGAATCTCACCCCTCTGCAGTGATGCAGTTAGTGTATTATGCAGCCTCAGCCAACTGGGCCTTCATTGAGGGAGTCTTTCCCTTTCTACAGAGATTTAGTTAGTGTATTCTGCAGCCGCAGCTGACATAGCCTCATTGGGGATGTCTTATCCCTCTGCAGAGATTCAGTCGGTGTATTCTGCAGCCCCAGCTGACATAGCCTCGTTGGGGATGTCTTACCCCTCTGCAGAGATGCAGTCGGTGTATTCTGGAGCCTCAGCCGACTGGGTCTTCGTTGGGTAAGTCTTACCTCTCTGCAGAGATACAGTCGGTGTATTCTGCAGCCTCAGCCGACTGGGCCCTCGTTGACGGAGTCTTAACCTTCTACAGAGATGCAGTTGGTGTATTCAGCTGCTCTAGCTGACTAGAAAAAAATGTAAATATGAATGTTCACTGAAAGCTATCCGATAACACCAAGGCATAAAATAACCCTCGGCAGATTTGAGATGCCATTAAAATCAAGCAATCAATCATACCTAATGTAATGGTATGATTGATTGACTGAATTTAATGGCATGTCGACTCGTCTAGAGTTATTTTAGTCCTTGATATTATGGAATAGCTTTCAACGAACGTTCATATTTACATTTTTTGAATCGTTGTTTCTTAAGATTTTTTTGTTGGCACACAGTCGTATCGAATACGAATATTTTTTAAGCCGGTCTATTTGACCCATAGATGGAACGCTAACAGGCGCTACCACTCCATGTCAGAGTGATCTAGAAGTAATGGCAATGAAGAGATTGTCCACTTCCTCCAGATCTCTATAACTCGACTCTCACCATCAGATGCAATTTACTGGAATACGCAGCCTACTCCTTTTGGGGTGGGGACGTCTTACCCCTTTACACACTTATTCTAACAAGTTTACTATTAATCGAAGCACCTCTTAATATCTTCTTTTGAAGTCAATTTAATAATTATATTCTCCAATTTCTCATGGTACAAAATTTATGTTTGCAAATATTTTAAATAGAGAAGAGCTTCTGTTTGATCAACAAATGAGATACTCTTGGACAGCGTAAACCTGGGAGTAATGGCAAAAGTGGGAGTAATTTTATAGTTTTCAATACTCCAGAACTAGAACTTAACCACAGAAAGCATTTTCGTGTCATTACAAGCCCAAATTTTTTTTTGTGATAGCAGTAAGGTGGGGGTCTTGCTCCTATGCAGAGAATGCAGTCGGGATATTTGACGCCTCACCGTAAAGGCACGTTCCTTTACAAATTTCAAAATGAAAAAAATCTATTACTGGAATTAAATCTCTTGTTTAGGAATTCTAGCATGTGCACGAGGAGGTTGTTTAAAAGTTCATTTACATAAAGTTCATTATTTTAAGTTCATTATTTGAATCATTATATAAAGTTCATTGTTTAAAACTTCATTGGAGTAATGGCAGCAGTGGGAGTAATTTTATAGTTTTCAATACTCCAGAACTAGAACTTAACCACAGAAAGCATGTTCGTGTGATTACAACCCCACGTGTTTCTTGGTGATAGCAGTAAAGTGGGGTCTTGCTCCTATGCAGAGAAAGCAGTCGGGGTATTTTACGCCTCACCGTCAAGGCACGTTTCTTTAAAAATTTCCAAATGAAAAAAATCTATTACTGGAATTATATCTCTTGTTTCGGAATTCCAGCATGTGGACGAGGAGGTTGTTTAAAAGTTCATGGTCGGAGAATTTGTGCTTTCAAAATCGGCTATAATGTGCCGTTTTCCTGTGTTTCAATAATAACTTAAACTATAGAAATATCGGACTTTAATTTCGACATAAGTCTTATAAAGTTTCATATAAAATAGTTAAGGCAATTTATGATATCGGAAACACACAGTAAACTGTCTTGTCTACTTTGAAATAAAGGAAACCCTAACATATACACCCACTAAGGTTCAGTGCGAAGTAGTGTCATATTCAGACAACTTTTTTGTTTTTGTTTTTGGAGAGGGATTTAGCGGTCTTCAGGAAATGCAATCGCCGTATTCTAGACCAACCTATCAAGACATGATATATATTAAGGTGAGTATAAATAAGAATTTCAAACTGAAAAGATCTACAACTAGAATTGTTTCATTTGTTCAGGCATGAAAACGTATGGCCCAGAAAATTTGGGTTGAAATTTTGAAGAGTTTTTAAATGACTTGTCGGTAACAAAATCTCGCTACAATATGTGGTTTTTAATGGGTTATTATGATAATTTATCTATACTATAATTCTGCTGGTTCGGCCACACGTTATTCTCAGCCTCATAACCTTCCTACAACCTCGTGGGATATTCTTCCAACCTCCCACTTAATCAACAGGTATATTCTTCTACTTGCTCAGTCGGCTGGGGCTGTAGAATACACCGACTGCTTCTCTGCAGAGGGGTAAGACCCCCCGCCAACGAGTGCCCTGGATATGACGCTAAAAATCTGATGGTGAGGTTCCAGCAATGCTGGAGCTTTGGGGAATGCGGAGTACTCCTTTATTGCCATCACTCCCACGTCCACTCTGGCCCGGAGTGGTACCATTTGATAACGGTCCTCCTATCTATGGGTTAAATAGAACTAAACCGTGCTTCTTTCACTATACTGATTTTTGCATTTAAACTGCATATTTATGCTAAACTGAATTGTTTAAAATAGAACTGTTTTGACATTGGAACTGCGTACTAGTGCTGAACTGAATTGCTCGAAATAGAACTGTTTACTGTGTACTTATACTGAACTGAATTATCTGAAATAAAACTGTTTGACATTCAACTCTGTGTATTGCCCAGTTGGCTGGGGCTGTAAAATACACTGACTGCACCTCTGCAGAGGGGTAAGACCCCCCCCCATGAGTGTCCTGGATATGACACTAAACAATCTGATGGTGAGGTTCCAGCAGTGCTGGAGCTTTGGGGAATGCGGAGTACCCCTTCATTGCCATCGCTCCCGGGTCCACTCTGGCTCGGAGTGGTAGCACGTGATTGGGCCCTATCTATGGGTTAAATAGAACTAACAGTATATTTATGCTAAATTGAATTATTTGAGTAAACTGAATAGCTTGAAAGAGAAATGTTTTTTGACAATTAAACCGTACTTACATTTAAACAGCGTGCTTATGCTTAATTGAATTATTTGAAATAGAACTGTTTTTCGACATTAAAACTGTATTTACACTTGACTGAATTGTTACATATAACTACTTGAATAATTTTGAAATAGAAATGTTTTTGACAATTAAACTGTGTACTTATGCTAAACTGAATTGTTTTTAATAGAACAGATTATTTACATAAAAATGGATTTGGCGTTAAATAACCTACAAAGGTTGATATGCCATAAAACCCAACAAACCAAACCAAACCAAACCATATTCTTCAACAAAGATGTAGCACTATCATTTTGCTGTCTGTATATTTTTTTTTCGAAATTGAAGCGGAAAGCGCATGACTCCGTACCTTATTTCCGGAATTTTTAGCCTAGCTCATAACGTCACTAGAAACCTTCCCTTTCATGAAACAGATAGGAAGGAATTTATTTTATTTTTTTAATTTTTTATTAGATAAATCGAAAGAAAAAAAATATTAATTTAGACCTCTCCTTCTCCCTCTCTCTTTCCTAACCCCCTCAGAATTTTGGGTGTTGAGCATTTTTGACAATACATGTGTATAAGAATGAATATAGTTGAATTGATTGACTGGTTGATACATACATATGTGCACGTTTAAAAAGGGGAAAAAACGCACTTGTTTAAGGAAAATATATTGTTTTCTTGTTAAATGGACCCACAACTTAGGAGATAAAATTTATCTTTTTCTTGATTGAGGAAAAAAAAAAAATTTGATTTCATTCGTTCCGTGGAATTTCCATGGGTCCTGCCAGTAATATATGAATATTGGACTTTAATTTTGGCATGCGTTTTTCAAGCGGCATAAGAGATATCTAATGAAATTTATGATTTTGGAAATGTATTCGAAACTGTTTTGTCTACATTGAAATTGTTAATAGTAGTTGAGTTTCTGGGCCATAAAATTTCATATCTACACTAAACAATTTTTATACACGGTTTTTATGGCCTTAAAAAACGACGGGAAGCATTAATGCCGTCCTTATTGCCTTTTATAACACCTTTTCATACGCATTTGATTGTGCCAAGTCACCACGTGTGGTAAGGGAAATTTACGGCAACTTTGGCGAGAATAAATTAAGTTACCTCTAGTGCTGTGAATTTTGAGCCGTTGACGTTGGCTCAGATTTACCGCACAAGTCTGAAAGAAAAATTGCATGAATAAAATTGGTTCAGTTTGATCTTATCCGAACAGAAGTCTTATTACACAGGATTAGATAATGACAGCGAAAATTAGTGAAGTTATGTCATACAATAGTCTTATTTTACACACACACACACACACACACACACACACACACACACACACACACACACACAAAGATAGAGAGATAGATAAAGAGAAAAATAATAAAATCGTATTAATACGTCTTCAGACATATTCAACTCAAAGAGGAAGAAAGAGAAAAGAAAAAACTGCAACCGTTGGTTGGTTGGAATTGGAAGGGTTTTATGGCATATCAACCTTTGTAGGCTATTTAATGTCAAATCCATTTTAAACAAATAATCAGTTCTATTTCAAACAATTCAGTTCAGCTTAAGTACAAAGTTTAATTGTCAAAAACATTTCTATTTCAAGCTATTCAATTTATTCAAAATGTTCGAATTCAGCTAATTCAGTTCAGTATACGTACAGATTTTTTTTTACTCAGTTAAATGTCAAAACAGTTCTCCATTAAACAATTCAGTTTAGTGAGAGTACCGTTTCAAAGTCAAAAACAGTTCCATTTCAAACAATGCAGTTTAGCATAAGCACGTACTTTAAATGTAAGTACAGTTTAATGGTAAAAAATATTTCTATTTCAAGCTATTCAGTTAACTCAAACAGTTCTAATTCAAACAATTCAGTTTAGCATAAGTATGTAGTTTGTTCTATTTAAACCTTAGGTAGGGCTCTATCAGGTACTTCCATTCCGGGCCTGAGCGGAGCTGGGAGCAACGACAATGAAGGGGTTTGCCGCATTTCCCAAAGCTCCAGCATCACTGGAACCTCACCATCAAATTGTTTAGTGTCATATCAAGGACATGCATTGGGGTGTCTTATCCCTCTGCAGAGGTGTAGTCGGTGTATTTTACAGCCCCAGCCAACTGGGAAAAACAACAACCGGGAGTACATACATGTATGCAAATGCATGCATACACCAACGCACATTGAAATCATTTAACTGTGAAGGAAAATGAGCCCAGGTTGGTTTAAAACGGTATTAGAAAAATGATCGCAAACCATGCGTATTTAACATATAAGCTTTAACCTCTAGCTGGAAATTCCACTCCCCAGTTTTTCATGTTATTCTCGATAAACTTCATGACTTCGAGAGATATCTTGTACATTTCGAGAGAGTCTATTATTCAGCTATTCTTCAGACCAGCGTTAGCTGATTGTATTTCACAGTAATTTGTGTGACGTGGTATTGTAAGTTACTGGATTAGTGGTCATGAAACCATAGCTGACCCTTGTGACGTAATCTGATTAAGACTTTTTTGACAGCGCAGTTTTTGTTTTCTTTGCTCTAGCATGGGGTGTATATTAATAATTTATTATTTTTTGAGCAAAATACATTTAACTTATATATATATATATATATATATATATATATATACCCTGGGACAAAAATATAAATAAACCTCAAAAATGAAGAAAAATATATTGTTTACAATTTTTCAATTATGAAAATCATTCATTTGAAAGATTAGGAAGAAAGACAACAAAATTTAGCATATGAAGGAATTCAAATTCATTTCTTATATGAAAATTAGCATTTATGCTTGCCTTTAAAATTTTGTTTTGACATAGATATAAAACAAATGAGTAGAATTATAGAATATAAAGGCCTATTTTTTGTAGATCCGCCGTTAGCTTTGATAACCTCAAAAATTCGGATAGGCATACTCTCAACGAGTTTCTGAGGTTGAACCAAAGGTATTTTCCCCATGCGTCTAAGATTGGGTTTTTGAGTTATGGAATTGCTGAGTACAGTCGATCTCCTCCATAAACTTTTGCAACAATCAATCCGCACACATTTTTTATAGGTTTAAGGTCTGGAGAGCATGCTGGGTAGTCAAGAAGTCTTATTTTTTTGTTCAAGCAAGTAGATCTTTTTTATTGATGCATTGTAGATAACAGAATTATCTTTCTGAAAATCCATCCTTCTCCACATAGATGACGCCCTTCTTGTGCAAAAGATAAATCATTTTGAATTTTCCCATAATTTGCTGCTTTTTGTCGATAACTGACAAATTGTAGTTAAAGTTTACCTGAAGATGAGAAGGTCCTCCTAGAGATCCTCTTCCACTATACGTTGTTGAGTAATTCTCCCCTGGAAAAATTTTTCTATGAAACTACTTTTGAAAGCCATCTGGACCGTCTAAAATGAATTTATTTTCGGCCAAGAAAACAACTTTTCGCCAATCTTTAGCACTCGTGGTTGGATATTGACGAGCATAGTCCAGTCGTTTCTCTTTGTGCTTCATAGTTAACCTTGGACGATGAATTATTTTCTTATGCTTAATCTTGTCTTTGTTTAAATGCTTTCTAATCCTTCTATGACTGCAAGGAGCATCTAGTTGACATTTCAATATGTTTGATGATGACAAAGTTTTCTGTTTTACTTTGCGAACAATTCTTCTCTTGAATTGTGGTGATAATTTTTCTGGCCTGCCAGTCGGTTTTCTTGTTCCATACTTATTTGGACTTTTCAAGTAATTGCAATAGCGTTTTTAATGCGTTCTAAGGCCTTCGAAATTTCTTTCTGAGATTTTTCCGACTCTTTTCAGAGCTGTAATCTCGACTTCCTCAAATTCAGATAATTTAGTTCCTTTAGCCATTTATGTTTTTAGTATTTTAAGTATTACAGTTTTAATTGCTTTTATATTACGTCGACTCTATATAATACATTTTTCAATTAAATTAAGTCCTTTTATCTTTAGTTTTTATTCGGGCTCTTATATTTATGTCAAAAATAAATTTTAAAATCTATCATGAATGCTAATATACATCTAAAAAATGAATTAAAATTTATTCTTATTTCAAATTTAAATGTCTTTTAACCTTATTTTTCATATATCTGATTTTAATAATCTAAAAATTGTTAACAATATTTTTTCTTCATTTTGATGGTGGTCTTATATTTTTACAGAGGTATATTTATATATATATATATATTACTTACAGAAAAAATATTCGGTCATATTAGGATATTAAATTTATTTCCATCTTGTTCAGAGTGTTAATATGAATTAAAGACTCTAAAATAATTTTAACAGGACTTCATCAGATCTAATAGGAAAATGAAATACATTACAACCAGACAGGAAGGATAGTCAAAGGACGGAAAGAGAGGGAGGGATAGTCAAAGGAAGGATGGAGAGGGAGAAATGAAATCCAGTTCAGCCACGTATAGCCTTTACCCGTGTAGGCCTTGTTGTTTTCTTGAAATAATATTATTTGCTCTGTGAATTTATTTACATTAAGCTCTCTTCAAGGAATATTTAGATATTCGAAATTTGAATAATTTATTTGACCTGACGGAATTGTTCCCTACTCCGGATTTACTTGATTGAAGAATACCTTATATATATATATATATATATATATATATATATATATATATATATATATATATATAGTATTATTCGATCCAGTTAAACCAGAGTTGGGAGTAATTCCTTCAGGACAAGAAAATCATTCAGGAGCTGAACATTTAAATTTTCCTAGTGAAGAGCTCAATGTAATTTTTTACAGAGCAATATTTCTTTAAAGAAAAAAACAAAGACCGGTTATTTTAGGACTATAAATTTATTTCCATCCTGTTTTTCAGTTTCTGGTGTGAACCAAAATCACGAAGAAAAATATTACAGGACTTCTTCAGATCCAATGGATAAATAAAACAGAATAGACACGTGGTGTGGGGGAGGGGAAGGGAGAAGTGATTAAAAGAGTTATCTCCTCGTTTTTATTGAATTTCCGTTTTTTATTTACCTATTTATTTTATTTTCAAAATTCTTCCGTCAGTTATAATTACAGTAATTTAACTTTTTTTATTTATTTATTTATTTAATTTATTTCCTTTTCATGTTAAGTTCGTTAATTAACTTTTAAGAGAAATATTAATGCTTATATTAATTTCGATACTATTTATTTAGCTACCTATTTTTTCCTTGTGTGTATATTGGATACGTTTTTGTCTGGTTTCACTATTTATTTCTATGTTTTTAAAAAAAAGTTTTTTAGTCTATAGTTTAAATTTTGTCTTATGTCTACATCTAGCTATTAATTCACTTCTCTTATTTAATAACTTATCAGGAAATTTGTGTCAAATATATATATATATATATATATATATATGTGTGTGTGTGTGTGTATTTGCACTGAAATGGATTTAAGTAATTATCCATATTAAATAAGGATAATAATGGTTTTTTGCACGTAGTTATATAATTTCAAGTATTTCATCTCAATACTAATGATTTTTGAAAGGACCTATTTGACCCATAAATGAGCCACTGACATGTACCATCCCTCAAAATAGATTTAGGACTAATGAAAAAGAAGAGGTGACGTCTCATTTTTTAGGTCTCGAGCCTCACCACCAAATATAGTTCAGTGTTATCCCCAGTATACGTATGTCGTTTAGTCTAATACTCAGGACAATCTTTTTTGTTGGGTGGGAAGTGGTGTCACCCTTCTACTTGGAATGCAGTCCACGTATTTTAGGACAGGGCGGGCCACTGTTGTAATATTCAGTTCTGGATACATTACAACTGAAACTTAATGAATAGATTATTACAAATTGAAACGGGTGCTATTCCTACCCGGATTAAAATGATTGATCACGTCATCAATTGAACCTTGTGCCTGTTCACCATCACTCATTTCTGGGAGTGTTTTCCCATTATTTATCTCAGACTGAATTATCAGGCCCTGACGTTTTGCCGAGTCTACCCTCGCCTAAAGGCGCGAAAATCTTATGAGCCCTTGTGAATATCGCCTATTGATAATATATGATGAAAAAGTACAAAAAAAACGGGTATCATGAAACAGTATCATTAGCGCCATTAGCTCCGTTCGGTCTACTGTCAAACTAATGAATATTGATGTTCACACTTTATTGTTAATAAAGACAGTTTGGACCAAAGAGTGCCACTGTATTGGGATGGATCACATTTCGAGGGGAACTCGCTTAAAAGACGTAAATCTCAATGAGAATATTTTATAAAGCACACAAAAAATTTGAACAGCATAAAAGTGAAATATCTTTTTTCATTCCACAGATAGAAAAATTGTTTTGACTTTAATACCACCGGTGGTTTATGATTTAGTTTCTTTTGTGTAAGGGTTATCAACCGTCGTGAGTTATTTACTGCCAAATCCATCCTTTTGAGAAAAAAAAAACGTGGTGGTACAAATTAACCAATAAAGGGGAGGGTAAAGAAGTTAATACTTTTACGAAGGGTATTGGTCCGAAAACAAACGAAATAGAGCGACTGGGGTTCGAACTCGCTCACAACGTTGTTATAGTCGAGAATATTAGCCACTGTGCTATGTGAAGTATATCTTAAAAAGAGCGAAAGAGTTACCGTTTTCATAAAATTTATACCTCTAGTTATATATGTAGTTTTCGTACAGTTTTAGAACTATCATAATAATATATTGTCGATCGCATCGTAACCAAAAATTGAAATCAGCGGAGAAAAAAGGCTTTCAACTCTCTCTCTCTCTCTCTCTCTCTCTCTCTCTCTCTCTCTCTCTCTCTTTCTTTCTTTCTTTCTTTCTTTCACTCTCACTATATAGATATATATATATATTTCCGTATGAGGATTTACACACAAAATGTAAAATCAAGTAACAGATTTCTAGCATTCATAAATCTGACATCAATTAGTTTTATGATTGCCCTACTGTAATACTATCAAATACTTTCTAGTTATCTGAATTTCTGAGACGATGCTTGATTATTTTTATCATTCCGGATTTTAGGACTTGTTATATTTACAACGTTTCGGTATTGTGACCTCCGACCTTCTTCAGGTGTTTCTTGTCGAACTTAGGAGCCTACGGGAACTTCGAACCACATCATTTATTTTATCCACATGGGGTCGCTTGCTCTGATTTCTTTAAACATAAGCAGGCACAAGTGTTAAGTATTTCTGTATTGATACTCTCCTGCAGTCAGGATAGAACCAGCAAACTCCAGATTATTTTCACTTAGTAACTTAGGGAACCAATGCCTATAACCGTTAAGCCATGTGTCCGTTGTAACGGTTGTGAATATAACAATTAAGATGAAGACAATAGTCCGAAAAACTTGAATGATAAAAAGTATTTTCTATAGGAACACTTCTTCTTCTTCTTCTTCTTCTTCTTCTTCTTCTTCTTCTTCTTCTTCTTCTTCTTCTTCTTCTTCTTCTCTCTCTCTCTCTCTCTCTCTCTATATATATATATATATATATATATATATATATATATATATATATTCAAGTGTTTTTTATTTGGATTTAACAAAAGAAAATATGGTCTACAGTTGCTCTTTTTTTTAAGTAAATCAATAATCAATAATAATATGTCCTAGATGTTTGGCAGTATGACCTGACCTGAACGTTGTGACCGGAACTTGATATTTAGCAGAGAATCAGTGTGTTTCTACTCCATGGACTTTCTTTTCGACTCATCGAAATGGAAAATCTAAGTTTAGCCTTATTGTTAACCTTTTTCCGCTGAAACATTCTTTTCCAAACTCCTTACACATTACACATTCTTCTATAGATTTGAAGTTTTTCCCATATCAGCGACCACAAAGCTTGATGACAAACCCCTGCTTAAGCCTGGCTCGCTCAGTCTGATTTTAAACAGTCTCTAAAGAAATATTTTTTTCGGATTAAAAATGATTTTTGCCAGAGGCCATTTCCAATCAATGCAAAAGAAAAGAAAAAATGCAATTTTACATTTTTCAATAAATTTCCCCTTATTTATGGAATGAACCTTATATATATATATATATATATATATATATATATATATATATATATATATATGGTTTTTAAAAAACAAAGGTTTAACCCCTGAGATAGAATGGTCTATTTTGAAAAAATCAAATACTCCAAATAGTTTTAACGGTAGATGCAATTTATGCTTAGAAGAGAAAATTTATATTTTAAATTATAAATGGCCTGATAAGTTATTAAACAAGAGAAGTGAATTAATAGCTAGATGTAGACATAAGACTAAATTTAAACTATAAAAATTTAAAAACATAGAAATAAATAGTGAAACCGGGAAAAAAAACGTATCCAACATATACACTAAAAAAATAGGTAGCTAATTAAATGGTATCGAAATTAATATAAGCATTAATATTTCTCTTAAAAGTTAATTATCGAACTTAACATGAATAGAAAATAAACTAAACAAATAAATAAAAAAATTAAATTACCGTAATTATAACTGACAGAAGAAATTTGAAAAATTAAAATAAAACGGAAATTCAATAGAACGAGGAATTAACTCCTTAATCTTGTCCCCCTCCACCCCACGTGTCTATTCTGTTTTAATTAATTATCCATTGGGTCTGAAGAAGTCCTGTATTAATTTTTTCTTCATGTTTTTGGTTCACACCAGAAACTGAAAATACAGGATGGAAATAAATTTATAATCCTGAATTAACCAGTCTTTGGTTTTTTCTTAAAGATATATATATATATATATATATATATATATAGTGACAAAAGTTATTTCGTGAGTCAGGAACTAACCTACTACAGTTTCGCCTAAACGGCTCATCAGGGTACACACACACACACACACACACATGTATATATATAAAGAAAAAGAAAAATTCACTTCTTTGTGTCATTATGAATTCATTTCAGGTCTATTATGATCCTCATCAGATGTTGAATTAAAATATTACATAGGTGTGCTTATAAGTAAGTTTTTTTTTTATTTAACATCTGAAATAAACTTATGGCACCAAAGAAGATAATTTTTTTCTTTTAATTTATATAAAAAAGTCTTTGGCGCTTCACGTTGAGTTTTGATAAATTCTTAAATCTCATAATTATACGTCGAAAGCCGTTGGCATTGAGCACTCGAACTGAATACTCCTACCCACTGGATATTCTCCTCGGATTATATATATATATATATATACGCAAGCGCCATTGACAACAAATTATTACTTCTTTTAATACTAGAAAATTTAATTCAGTTTTTTCTTCTGGTAATGTTCTGCCACAATAAAAATGTTCCGCAACGTTCTTTTTTTTTATGGGTGAAACATAACTTTTTGAACAACAATCGTTTATACATATAAGTTGTTTCTTGAGTATATCACTGAGCTGTATCTGTTGGTAAGACAAGAAATGTGGAGAGTAAGGTGTAAAGTATGGTGTGTGTAGTACCCCTTTGTTGCCATCATTTCTGAGATCACTCTTGTCCAGTTGGCTTGGGCTGTAGAATACACCAACTGCCTTTCTGCAGAGGGGTAAGATCCCACCACCAAAAAGAAACGATCTGATGGTGAGGTTCCAGTAATGTTGCAGCTTTGGGGAATGCAGAGTACCCTTTCATTGCCATCGCTTCCAGGTCCACTCGGTTACCACTGGATAGGGTCCAAACTATGGGTCAAATAGAACAAAACTGCGTACTAATGCTTAACCGAGTTGATTGAAATAGAACTGTTTTGACGTTCAAACCGCGTCCTTACGCTAAACAGAACTGCTTGAAATAGAACAGTTTTGACATTTAACATTTGATTTGTTTGACATGGAACTGTTTTTGTATGCTAAACTGAATTGTTTGAAATTGAACTACTTTTGACATTGAAACTGTACTTACGCTAAACTGAATTGTTCGAAATAGAACTGATTTGATATTTGACTCTGTGTAAACAAAAAATATACTAATACTAAACTGAATTGTTTGAATTAGAACTGTTTGACTTAACGGAGTAGCTTAAAACAAAAATATTTTTGACAAATAAACTGTGTACTTATGCTAAAATGAATTGTTTGAAACAGAACTGTTTATTTGTATAAAAATAGATTGTGCATCAAAATAAGCTACAAAGGTTGATATGACATAAAACTCAAACAAACAAATAAACACGCAAACAATAAGATTATTCTGGCCGGGATTGGTAGTACCTGTTAGGGTCTCATCTATGATTCAAATAAATCCGTTTAAAATTATTGGTGTTAGATAGTACTGTGAGCAAAAATATACAAAAAGACGCAAATATGAACATACAGGAACGCGATTCCATAACGTCAAGTCATGAAGAAACCCTGGACATTTTGACATGCCATTAAAATCAACCAACTAATAATCGTGGTGGTGTAATGGTTAAAGCGCTGGACTGTGAAATCCTCGTAAGTGAGTTCGGACTCTAGTGACCCTATTACGTTCACTTTCGGACAAATACCCTGGGGAAAAGTATACCCCCCCCATATCCTCCTAGTTATGGGTTAAATATGACTACTAATTTTTCTTCGAAATGAATTAAAGCATTAAATAACCTACCAAAGTTGATATGCCATTAAACAAAGAAACCAAACCAGCTATGTGGAAACGATAAGACAAACTTGATATTTTAGCTTTGATACGACAGCCGGTTCATACGACAGAAAACTCTAAATTCAAACCGGCTTTACTCTGTTTAAAGACTAACCCTTTTTAGCATCCTCCTCCTGGTTGAGGGTTAGCCAAATACAAACTTTTAATCCTTTTAAAATTTCTCCGTCTTTATTTACTGTGCTTCTATTTAGAAAAGTTAGGATTTCCTCTCTGCTACGTGTTAGTTCACGATGAGATGTTTGAAGTGAAGAGCCCAATCAATATATTTCTTATTTCTTTTCTGCTTTGACGGTGAATGTTTTGTTAACCCCACTCTATTCATTCGTTGAACAAGTCGGTTTCTCATATCATCCACGAAACAGTCAATAGATGCAACATGTCTTTCTAAAAGAGCGACCATTCTTGTTGTTAGTGTGATACACTATATACAATTTCCAGGAGGTCACATCCAAATAATCAATATAAATTACTGGGAAATGTTTTCATGTCTGTCCTGTATCGCCTGCCTGAAAGTTTCGTCTAAAACTAGCAAATTTGATATGTCTAGTAATTAAATCGATTATAACGTGAATATAATGTTTCTATTACTTTCCAGAGAAAGGAGTAGCGCCCTCCCCAACACCTTGGTGTAGTAGCTATCGAAAAGGGAGCCTTCGGGTCACCCTCGACTACGGTCGCCAACTTTACTTTATTACTTAGAATAGTCTGACTATTGTCTTCATCTTCATTGTTATACTCACAATGTTTCGGCCGATTCATCCTTTGGCCTTCTTCAAGTTTATTAGGTTGTACTCGGGAACTTATACAGAAATTCGAACTGAAGCTTTTATTTGAATAATGGGAGTAGACTATTCTAAAACCGTTAAACATAACCGGGTACAAGTGTTAAGCTATAGTCAGTATTCTTTGTTATCTTGCCTTTTGGTGGGATTTACCCTGGAACCTCCCGAGGATTTCACTCAGGATCACTTTCAAACTGTAATATAATTGCGGAGGGATTTTTTTATATTATCATTTTTCGTTTTATATATCTTACCTTTCGGTTTAGTTAGGCTGAGAACCTTTCGCTTAATGCATGGGTTAGCTAGGTGCACACATTGAGTGCAGGTGTTCACGCGCTCGCGGGGCGCATGTGACAATCAGAGATGTCACAATAAAACCCCCAGAGAGGAAATGGGACCGGGGACGTGAATGACGTCATGCCCGGAAACGCTGAAGATTTTGGAATTTGAAAAAAAATAGTTAGTTGAGATTCGAGTCTAGAGGAAGGTAGTCGAGTTGGGGTCTAAGAAATGTGCCGCACGTGGGGTGGGGTGGGGGGGTCAGATGGAAAAATCAGCATAGTAAGAAATTGTGTCTCTCTCTCCTCATGTCGAAAAACCTTAAACTCAAAAAGCGAATAAAAGGTTTCGTACTTAAACCAATTTCGTGTATTTCGGGATATGTTCATTTCACGTGTTCATATCTTGGTAGTATTTTTTAATATTTTTGGACGTGGATATGTTACAAAACTAACTCTTCATCCACTGTACCATGTGTCCAGCAGGGATTATTTTACCAAACTTACTAAAAATGACCCCTACGTGAAGCACCCATTTTAAAAACTTAGAGTAGTTTAGATTTAGCAGAAGGTTCAATTCTTGGAGCAACTAGAAAGGATCTAGTTCACTTCTCTAAAATGATTCTATTGAAATGGTAACTCACAGAACATTGGACCAAAACAAACGATTCTATAAAAAGCTACCAAATTTAAATGGTTTGGTTTCTTTGTTTAGTGGCATATAAACTCTTTATAGGTTATTTAATGCCAAAGCCATTCTCATAGAAGAACGGTGGTGGTACTATTTAACCCATGGCTGGGAGGATAAGGGGGTTTATACCTTTCTCAAGGGTATTTGCCCGAAAGTGAATGTAATAGGGCAACTGGAGTGCGAACTCGCTTACTACGATTCCGCAGTCCATCGCTTTAACCATTACACCACGAGGACACTCTCTTAAAAGTTTATGATCATTAACAAAAGTGTAGGAAGTTTTATTTATAAAGCTTTATTTTTAATTATCAAAACAGATTAAAACTCTTATTTATTGACAAAAGAGCTCTAAACATTTATTTGTCATCAAGTCATGCAGCTAGAACGTATTTCCTTGCCTATCTCGCCATCCGTCCGATTCTCCATCCCTCCCGGCAGGTCTTCCAAATGACATCCTGTGTCCGCACAGAGCTGTTGTAGGTAAGTTCTTCCTGATCGGCTAACACTTCCTATTCGATATGAAGAGGTCCTTAAGAAAATGTCACATGAGTTCTTCCATGCTTTTATAGGACCGTATTCAAAGGTAAATTTATTGATAAACATTTATTCATAGGTGACAGTGTATAAGCATTTACTTATAG
Source organism: Sepioteuthis lessoniana (assembly GCA_963585895.1). Classification (NCBI taxonomy): domain Eukaryota; kingdom Metazoa; phylum Mollusca; class Cephalopoda; order Myopsida; family Loliginidae; genus Sepioteuthis; species Sepioteuthis lessoniana. The sequence continues at coordinate 25,603,496 of OY757934.1, forward strand.
GTAAACCTAACAGATAAAACTTTATTAATTGGTAAAACTTCATTTACTGGTAAAGGAGCATTAAGCATTGGAGCATTGGAGGTGCCTGTGGTGTAATGGTTATCGTCCTAGGAAATGGGCACCGCGACACGAGTTCAAATCATGGACGAGACTGATTGCATTTCACATAGCACTAACACTCTTGGGAAAGGTATGAATCCAAATATTCTCCCTCCAGCTATGGGTAAATAGTAGGGCAGACTAGGTTCTTTAGACTTGGTGAGGCAACTAGTCTAGGGGAGGGAAAACTCTGAATTCAGACCTGTTAAACTCCGCTTAAAAATTGACATTGTGTCTTATCCTGCCCGAGTGGATGGGTTGGTAAATATGTATAAGCCTATGAGCTGGGTTTCAAAGAAAAACTCCGGAAAACCCCTACTCATATGCAGCCACATATATTTTTACTACCCGGATTTACAAACGAACTGGGATATAAAATCAATTCTTAGTATATATATATATATATATATATATATATATATATATATATATATATCAGAGTGTGTTCCAGATTTTCCTCTCTGAAAATGTTCTTCTGTCTTTTCTGAAAATTGTCCATCTTCAAAAATTAAGCTATATAAAAACTGACATTTGATGGATACTGTACTCTCTCTGCGACCAAAAAAAAAATTGGAAATATCTCACTTCGATTTAGAGCCACACCAGTTTTCCCTCCGTGTACGCTAAGCCGAAGTTATTGCTTCACTGGAACAAAATCTTAGCCACTAAAATCAAACTTTCACTCTCTAGATATTCCTCCTGTTGCCTCCATTTCATTCATCACCTCTGAAACGCGCCATTGTCGGAGACTGTAAGATGATAGCAAGTTGAACAAAACAGACGTTTGCGAGGCGCTAGTTTATAAGCACAGCGAATAGACGACCTCTCTCAGGGATTTTAGGAAATTCCATCCCGATTTAATTTGCAGATTAATAGGAATACAAGTAAGTTTTTTTTTCTTATGACGAGGCAGTTGAAGTGACAAAACCTGTCTGTCAGGGTCACGATTTGAGGAGCTGTATAACGTTATTCTTAAATGTAACGAAACCTGAGCGAAAATAATTCAATTATAACATAGGCCGGTGGTCCGGATATGACCCCTGGGATATTTATTAACTCAGCAGCAGCGACGCCATACTTAATCGCAGAGATAATAGAAAAATACAAGACTGTTAAACTGGAGACTTCCCTGTGGTGAATTCGGTTATAAGAACGGCTAAATAACGATTTTTTTCTTTACTATTTTATCTATTATTCACTTGAAATCATCTTTTTAACCGGTTTCTTTATATGATAAGTATCTTCCGATTAGTTGATGTACCCGTCTTTATCGAGTTCGAAACATGGGTTTCGGTGTTTAATGGCATATCAATCTTTGCAGGTTATTTTAATGCTAAATCCTTCTGATATATATATTTTAAATATATATGATTTGGTTTCTTTGTTTAATGGCATATCAACCTTTTTATGTTATTCAATGCTTAAGCCATCCTTCTAGAAGAACAGTAGTGGTATGATTTAACCCATAGCTGGGAGGATAAGGTGGTTCATAGCTTTTCAAAAGGTATAAGTCTGAAAGTGAACGTAATAGCGCAACTGGGTTTCGAACTTGCCTACTACGATTCCGCAGTATATCGTAATAACCATTACACCACGAGGACACCCTCACTCTTCAAAACATGGGTGTGATTAATTAACAAATAGCAAAATTTCCTTTTTTTTTATGTAAATAATCTTATAGAACATTAGCATATAAAAATGAGTGAAGTTGGCGACCGTAGTCGCGGGCGATCAGAAGGCTTCATTTTCAATAGCTACTACACCGAAGTGTAACGGAAGGCGCTACTCCTTTCCCTGGATTACTCCACTTTTACTCTTTATACGTACCTTATATTGCTGATTGTTAAGCAAGGAGGTATCAAGTAACATTTTTAAAATCTTTGGTATGACTCAACCTCGGATTGAACCCCGGTCTTCCGGACCATTGGCGAACTCTCTACCCACTAGGCCAATGAGTCGGTTACAACTACACCAATAATACTATTATAATAAATTGTAAATTTACTAATGTACAGCTGAAATATATTCTAATATATTCTTGGCTCAGCGCATGCGCACTTGCGACAGGGGCACCAAGTTAACTCTTTTTTTTTTTTTTTATTAAGGGATGATTTTCAAAATTCTCCATATTTCACATGACGTAGTACACACATTTCATTTTAACTGGCCAATAGAAAGAGTTTGCGAAAAGTGATTTGCATATGATTAGCGTGTTACATCCTCTGATTGTGGAACGTATTTTTTAAATTTAGAACGATTTTCGATTTATACTTCGGTAATTCTGATTCTGCAGGCGTCTCGAAGGGTGTAATGGTTAGCAAGATTGACTAGCAAACGTACAAGAGTGACTTCGAGTCTAATTTATTTGGCCTTGTGGCAAATCTAAGCAAAACGCTTTGTAAATTACTACTTTGGGAATTCTGATTCTGCTGGGGATTTTGAAAACTTAATTCCATCACGTGGTTGAGTTTAGTAACTATTTGTGGCCTTGTGCCATATCAAATCAAAAGGTTTTGTAAATTACGAGTATTTATGCAATGACAAATATCTTTGAATTGAAACAAAGTATATCAATGTAACCATATGTGGGGGTCCATAAGCAGGACGACCAGCTCGAACATACATACAGCAGCTCTGTGAGGATACGGGATGTAGCCCTGAAGACCTGACAGAAGCGATGAACGATTGGGAGAAGTGGCGAGAGAGGGTCGGGGATATCCGTGCTGGCGGTACGACATGATGATGATGATATCTATGAAGTATTGACTGTAAATGAGGTACTGCTATAAAAGAAGTAGCGCCTAAATTAAAGGGAATGTGCTACTATTCTCGAGGTTCCTCGGATGGTGTAATGGTTAGACAGATTGACTAACAAACCTACACGAATGACTTCAAGTCTCATTGGGTGCCCTATTCTTGCGGCCTTGTGCAACATCTAAGGAAAGTCTTGGAACATTACTCTGCCACTATTCTCGACAAGAAAACATCTATTCCAAAGACTGCTTTATTTCATAAGAATCTGATTACAATGAATATTGAATATAGATAAAAAGAGAGAAAAAAATCTCTTTGTAATTATTTGTCTACATATCTTAGGGGTGACAAATTTAGAGAAATTTAACAAATTAATTGAGTTATCTGATTGTTGGTAGACAAAACATTAATCGATAAAGAGAGGGTTAACAATATCAACCTCATTATCGATTATTTAATGATTTTTAAATGATTGATTTTAACCGTAACTATTTATATTACACTAATTTTTCAAATCAGATTTTTATTTATCCAAACTCAGATGTAATCATAGCATAGTCGGCTGGAACAGTAGAATACACTGATTGCACATCTGTAGATGGGTAAGACTCCCCCAATGAGTGTCCTTATATGACTATAAACGATCTAATACTGAGGCTCCAGTGATGTTGGGGCTTTGGGGAATGCAAAGCACCCCTTCATTGCCATCGTTCCCAGGTCAACCTGGCCCGGCGTTGTAGCACCTGATAGGGCCCTATCTATTTGTTAAATAGAACTAACAGCATACTTATGCTAAACCGAATTGTTTGACTAAACTGAATCGCTTGACATAGAAATGTTTTGACAATTAAACCGTACTAAACTGCATGCTAATGCTAAACTGAATTATTTGAAGTGGAACTGTTTTTGGACATTGAAACTGTATTCACACTATACTGAATTGTTTAATATAGAACTGTTTTGACATTTAACTGTGTGTAAAAATCTGTACTTAGACTAAACTTAATTAGCTGAATTAGAACTGCTTGACTAAATTGAATAGCTTGAAATAGAAATGTTTTTCACAATTAAACTGTACTTACATTTAAACTACGTACTTATGCTAAACTGAATTGTTTGAAATAGAATTATTTTCATAAAAATGGATTTGGCGTTAGATAACCTACAAAGGTTGATATGCCATAAAACCCAAACAACCAAACAATCAGATGCAATCACATTATCTTGTTTTACTAAGCATAATAATTTACATAAAAGTATATAGTTTCAGGCATTCCGATCCAATACTGATAATTTACATGTGGTATTAAGTATTCCTTTCCAAGAGCACCTCGGATAGTGTAATGGTTAGCAAGCTTGACCAGCAAACCTGCAAGAGTGAGTTCGAGTCTCATTGGCTGCCCCACTCATTCGTCCTTGTGCCGCATCGAAGCAAAGAGCTTCGTAAATTACATTAAGTATTCCTTTCCAAAACTAACAATCTGTACGCAGTTATATGGGATCAATGATTTTTCTCTAAAAGTTATAATTTGCACAGAAATATATGGTTTTAACGTTTCATATCTAATTCTAATAATTTAAACATAATTACCTAGGTTCAAGAATATCTATCAATATTTATAAGAATATTTATAAGATGCTCACAGTTATATGGTATCAAGTACTCCCATCCACTTGGGGATGTCCTCGTGGTGTAATAGTTAAAGCGATGGACTGCGGAATCGTTGTAACCGAGTTCGAACTCCAGTCCCGTTATTACGTTCACTTTTGGACAAATACCCTTGGGAAAGGTATGAACCCCCTTATCCTCTCTGCTATGGATTATATTGTACCACTACTGTTTTTCTAGAAGGATGTTTTGGGCATTAAATAACCTCTAAAAGTTGATATGCCATTAAACAAATAAGCCTAAATTAATTTTAATTAAGCCCAGTCGGCTGAGGCTGGAGAATACACCGACTGAAGCATTGCAGAGGGCTAAGATCTCCACAACGTGTATCCTTGTATATGACACTTAACCGTCAGATACCGAGGCTCCAGTAATGCTACAGCGTTGGGGAATGTGGAGCACCCATTCATTGCCATTACTCCCAGGTCCACTCTGACTCAGCTTGGTAGTACCTGTCACGGTACCAGTTATGGGTCAAATAAAACTGTTTAATCATTTATGATACTTGAAACCATTTAACAGTGTACAAACACATGACAGATTGAACTGTAAGGACGACAAAGCAATTATTAGAGCCATTTACGTATGTGCGAAAGAATGAAGAATGTTGAATAGAATTACTACTACTGAATAACAATACTTGAAACCTTTTTAAATGTGTGCAAATAAAATCATTAGTGTAAGAGATTAATAGTTGAAACCATTTAACAGTGTCCAAAAATGGGGTTTCTGGCTCGTTTAAAAATATTCACCAACAAACTTTTAGTCTACACATTGGCGTAATGGGTAGTGTATGGCCAGGGGAGACCGGGGTTCAATCCTAGGTCAAGTTATACCAAAGACTCAAAAATGGTACTTGATGCCACCTTGATCAACAATCAGCATTATAAGGTATGGATCAAGGGTAAAGTGGATCAGTCCAGTGAATGGAGTAGCGCTCTCCCTAACACCTTGGTGAAGTAGGTATTGAAAAGAGAGACTTCGGGTCGCCCTCGACTAAGGTCACCCTCGACTAAGGTCGCCGGTTAAAAAATATATTCCTATTCAATGAGTCTGTGTAAAAAAAAAAATTATTCCAATTCAATAGGTCTATGTGCAAAAGTTTTTCTTATTTAATAGTTCCGGTATCAAAAATTATTCCTATACAAAAAAATTATTTCTATGCAAAAAATATTCTATGCAATGGGTCTGTGTTACAAAATTATTCCTATTCAATGGGTTTGAGTGCAACAATTATTCCTATTCAATGGGTTTGAGTGGAACAATTATTCCTATTCAATGGGTTTGAGTGCAACAATTATTCCTATTCAATGGGTTTGAGTGGAACAATTATTCCAATTCAATGAGTTTGAGTGCAACAATTATTCCTATTCAATGGGTTTGAGTGCAACAATTATTCCTATTCAATGGGCCGGTGTTAAAAAAAATTATTTCTGCTCAATGGCTCTGTGAGCAAAACATTATTCTTATTCCATGGGTCTGAGTTAAAAAAATTATACCTCTTCAATTGGTTTGTGTTAAAAAATGATTCCTATGCAATGAATTGGTATTAAAAAATATTCTTATTCCATGGGTCTGTGTAGAAAAATAATTCCAATTCAATATGTTCACGTGCAAAATCTATTCCTATTCAATTGGTCATTATGCAAAATTTATTCCAATTCAATAGGTCCGTGTGCAAAAACTTTTTCCTATTCGGTGGGTCTGTGTACCAAAATTATTCCTTTTCAATTGGTATGTGTACCAAAAGTATTCCTTTTCAATTGGTATTTATGCCAAAATTATTTCTTTTCAATAGGTCTGTAGGCAAAAGTTATTCCTATTCAATGGATCTGTGTGCCAAAAAGCAAATCCTCTTAAGAAACAACACAATAAATGTAAATATGAACGTAAAATGAACTGGATTCCCCAAACTTCCTGGCATAAAACAACATTTGACGGTTTGACATGCCTTTAAAATCAATCAATGAATCTAAATTAATCTAGAAAAAATCGATACTTTGTCAAGTTATATACTAGACTGTTGGAAAACCCGTTTGATTCGAGGGGAGGTGTTTATTTATTTTTTATGTATATTTTTCACAAAAATTATATTAACATTTATTAAATTATAGTTTGCTTTATTAATACATTGACTCTTAAAACATTGATGCATCAGCAAACTATGAAATGTTTACAGGCATTATGTTGCAAAAAAAGATGAAGCACTAACTGACCATGACATTTGATTATAAAAAAAAATAACTCTCAAATTCATTTCTCGAAAGGGTCTGAAGTTGATGGTATATGTGTGTGACAGAGAGCAAGAGAAAGAGAGAAAGAAAGAGGTAGACGGAGACTATATTGACCTTTTCTTGACTAACGTTGTGCTTTTATATTCAGGGTCCCACTTTGCACTTCCTCTGCTTCTCGGCTGGGGGAAGGGGGCCACCCCACTCTGTGCACTCACCAAACCTCTTGAATCCCTTCTGACTGCTGACTGCAAAACTGCCTCTATCTACCGTGGGTATCTGCATATACTATTTCAAATGCGTGCGCGTTTCCGGTTTGTTCTTCTGGCTGTCAATCCACGCATCTGCTTCCGCCTGATTACACAGGTACATCCTGCTTACTCAGCTGGAACATGACGATCCTGCCAAAGGTCATTATACAACACATACAAGGATTGTGAATATGCATTTTTGTTGTGTATATAATTGGATACCAGAATTATTAAAATTACCTCGGCATGAAATAAATCAGGAAAGGGCGCCACGGATGGTGTAATGGCTAACAGGTTAAATTAGCAAACCTTAACGAGTGAGTTCGAATCTTATTAGGTGCCAAATTCATTTGATCTTGTGCCAAAGCTAAGGAAAATACTTATTAGATTACTAAAAGCTTCACAGACCATAAAACCAACTAGCCAAAATAAATAAAATCAGCTTTGTTTGGTTGTTTGGGTTTTATGGCTTTGTAGGTTATTTAACACCAAATCCATTTTTATACAAATAATCAGTTCTATTTCAAACAATTCAGTTTTAACATGTGTACACAGTTTGTCAAAAACATTTCTATTTCAAGCTATTCAGTCTTGTTAAACAATTCTATTTCAACCAATTCTGTTTAGTATGAGAAAAGTTTTTGTCCACACACAGTTAAATGTCAAAACCGTTTTATCAAGTAATTTAGTTCCATTTGACCAATAGATAGGAGCCTATTAGGTTGTTGTCTCCGGGCCAATTTGGACCTGGGAGCGATGGCAATGAAGAGATACTCAGCATTCCCAAAGCTCCAGCATTACTCGAACCTCACCATCAGATTGTTTAGTATCATATCCAGGACATTCGTTGTGGAGGTCTTAGCCCTCTATAGAGGTGCAGTCGATGTATTCTACAGCCCCAAGAAAAATCAGCAGAGCCGTTGCAGTGCTTTAATTCAGTTCGTATATAAAAATTATAATTAAAATTAAAATTAAATAAAGGTTTTTCTTGAATCTGTTACAATACAAATAATTTATTGCCCAGTCGGTCGGGGCAGTAGAATACAATGACTACTTCTCTGCTGAGGGGTACGACTTCTTAAACGAGTGTCCTGTATATGACACTCAACAATCTGATGGTGAAGTTCCAGTAATGCTGGAGATTTGGGGAATGCAGGGCACCCCTTCATTGCCATTGTTTCCAGTTTCACTTTGACCCGGAGTGTTAGCACCTTATAGGGCCCTATCTATGGGCCAAATAGAACTAAACTGTGTACTTGCGCTAAACTGAATTGTTTGAGATGGGACTGTTTTGAGATTAAAACGGCGTACTTAGGCTAAACGTAATTGTTTGAAATAGAACTGTCTCTCTCTCTCTCTCTATATATATATATATATATATAAATGCATTTGGCATTAAAAACCGACAATGGTTGATGTGCCATAAAACTAAACCAAAACAAACCAAACAAATATTTTATGAACAGCCAAGCCAATCTTCTGTTTACGTACACAACCAAATTATTGCTGAAAAAGCTATATTCGAATTAGTAAGGAAACTAGTGTCTATGTCCGGTTAAGTAAATATTGACCATTAACTGATATCGTAACCGATACATATTAAATATTGAATCAGATATCCCCTACTTGGCGACATTTTGCCTATCATTTTATTCACCAAATAACAAAGTAATGACATAAAAAAGAATTGTTTCTGTCCTACATAAGAAAACAAGGAAAAGTTGGTGGAAAATGTAAATGAGTGAATAAACACTACAAATGGCGTCGTATAGATTGAGACATCGTCCCCCATTCATAATCTTTACATATGTGTATCTGGACAAAGAACACCCACCCACTATGACTTTATGAATGTACAGCGATTTGTATTCGGCGTCCCGGGAAAAGGCATTCGAATTATCCAAATGCATATAAAGTATTCAGGATTGATCGATGCTTTCCTGGTTTGGGCCCGGAATAAAACGACGACTAGCGAGAGTATTGACCCAGAGACCAAAATAAGCTTACCATCAGCCGTGGCTTCTAACGAAGAGACGCATCTTGATTGCGTAATAAAATCTATAAAACAAAAAAATAAATGAATAAAAAGATATCTGTCCCTGCGTCTCTGGACGCCTTTTTCTTCCTGATAAGGAATATCGTCTTGGGGGAACTGGCTTTCTTTGAAAGATTACAGTGTTATCATCCTAACCTCAGAAGATATTTCTCGTTGCTTACTTTCTTTCTTTCTTTCTTTAGTTCGGCAATTATCGTGTTTCCTGCACCCCCTCTCTCTCTCTTTCTCTCTCCGTCTTTCTCTCTCTCTCTCTCTCTCTCTCTCTCTCTCTCTCTCTCTCTATCTATCTATTTATCTATCTCCTTTACATTTTTAACTCAATGGTTCTTCCTTTCTTTTTTCTTTCTTTCTTTTTGTCACATGATTAACACAATCGTTCCTTCTTTCTTTCTTTCTTTCTTTCTTTCTCGTCAATATCGTTTGCTTACTTTTTCTTTCTATTCTCAATGCATGTTACAATAAATTACTTTTTAGTCTTATGTCATCTAAACCCTGAAGTCACAATTTATTGAACATTACAATACGGATCTCTGAGCAAGAGACAATCAACATTGTCTTTTTAGCGTTCAAAAGTCGATAAAATAATTAATAGTGATATTCTTTGCTAAAATGCTTAGATATTGGCTTAATGCCCATCAATATGTCTGCACAGAACTATTAAAAGAATTGTTGTCGCGTTCTCTACAGAAAGTGGTAACTGTGTTAGAGCAGTGGACAACAGGAGTGAGGTTCACATTTTCAAAAACCAACGATGTGTGTTTCTGGGTAAATTTTATGGAAGATTTTTTCTCGTGATACCAAGTAGGTGGTGAACCTTTTAAAAAATTTTTGCTTTTTATCTTCTTTAAACAACGCTGGCAAAATTCGGGGTACACTGTCAATCAAAATGAATGGACAAATATTTGCATAACACTTAGTCTATTTCACTTCTTCCCAATTAAGCGTGATATACATCAAATCCTGAAGACACGGATAGGTAGGTAGTTACACTGATATTAGCCCCAAATATTTTTCTTCCTTATCCCTAGTGTTGTCAAGTTGTGTTGTTTAGTTGGGCACCCATGAAAGTACCTCATTGTTGGGCACCCATGAAAGTAGCTCATTGTTGTTCAGTTGGGCACCCATGAAAGTAGTGAGCAGCTCATAGTTGCTTAACATCGTGACCTGACTGGAATTATTCCTTTCAGCTTGACTTGTGATTTCATCATCATCATCATCATATCGTGCTGGCAGCACGGATATCCCTGACCCTCTCTCGCCACTCCTCCCTATCGTTCATCGCCCTAGGCAGGTCTTCAGGACAACAACCTGTATCCTCACATAGCTGCTGAATGTACGTTCGTGCTGGTCGTCCTGCTTTTGCGCGGCCGTGTGTGGGGATCCATAAGAGTACATCTCTTATGAGTTCATCTCTGCTTCTCCAGCAATGTCCTGCATGTCTGGTTCGCCTAACTTGAATAGTTTTCGTGATAGGGGGCAGGTGGCCGTACAGTTGGTGTCTTGTGGGGTGTTGCTGCCAGGACTTGTTCAGGATTGCACGCAGCATTCTTGTGTAATTGCCATCTAGTTTCTTCTCCAGCCGTTTTGTTAGCGTCCATGTAGTGCATCCATATAGCAGTATCGATGTGACCGCTGCCTGGAAGAAACTGCGTTTCATTTTATCGGTTAGGTCTGATTTCCATATAGTCGATAGCCTATTGATAGCTGTCCATGCTTTCGTTAACCTCGTTTCGATGTCCTTTTCGGTTGATTCGACGCTGCTTCCTAGGTACGTGAATTTGTCTACTAGTTTAAGAGGGGTTCCTTCTAGAGTGGAGATGTCCCCCGTTTGGTTATAGCACATATATTCCGTTTTGTGTGCATTAACATGGAGGCCTATGCTTGCTGCTGCTCGTTCCAAACTATGCAGAAGTGTTTCGGCTTGGTCAGGTGTATTTGCCAGTATCGCTATGTCATCGGCGTAGTCGGCGTCGGTAATTGTTGTTGCGGGGTATCTTCTGCTTCTTTTCTTCGTCAGTTCGAAGCCATTCTCTTTGATTTACTAAGCTTTATTATGTCTGACTCGATGTTCCTAAAAGGTTACCCATCTAAGGCTCATTGTTGCTTAACTTCATGATCTGGAACAAGTGCTTTCAGCGTGAATTGACTGTTAACATTTCTCTTTGGTTTGGTTGAGTTTGGTATCTATTGAACGGCATATCAACACTTTATGGGGTATTCAATGTCTAAATCTGATTCATTTTAAATTTTCTATTAAAATCATAACCATATTTTCAGTATTTCATTTCCTTTAGTTTTTTTATTTTATTTTATTTTTTTGTAAATTAGACTTTTTTATTTATCTATAATCATTTGTTTGTACACAAGATAGTAAGTAGTTCTATCTAATACAAATAATTTTCAAACAGTTGTATAATTTTTCCTCCAGTCGTATAGTTCAAGCATTTTTATTAAATAAACATGATTTTCACACAGATGTATAATTCAAGTATTTCTATCTAATGAAAATAATTTTCACTCATTTTCCCCAGTCAGCAAGGGCTGTAGAATACACCGACTGTACCTCTACAGAGTACTAAGATTCTTTCCAACGAGCGTCCTAGATATGACACTGAACGATCTGATGGCGAGGCTCTAGTAATGCTGAGCTTTGGAAAATACGGAGAACCCCTTCGTTGCCATCGCTTCCAGGTCCACTCTGGCCCGGAGTGGTAGCACCTGTTAGGGTCCTGACTATGGGTCAAATAGAACTAAACTGTGTACTTATCCTAAACTGAATTGTTTGAAATAGAACTGTTTATTTGTGTAAAAATGGATTTGGCATTAAATAACCCACAAAGGTTGATATGCCGTAAAACATAAACAAATAAATTCTTTACTCAGATGAATGGTTCAAGTATTTCCATCAAATGCCAAAAAACAATCCCCATAGTTGTATAGTTTAAGTATTTCTATCTAATACAAATAATTTTCGCATTGTCCTAATGAGTAGAGTGTTCGCCAATGGTCCGGGAGGCCTGAATTCAATCCCAGATCAAGTCATACCAAAGACTTTAAAAATGGTACTTGATGCCTCCTTGCTTAACACTCAGCATTGTAAGGTAATTATCAAGGGTAAAGTGGAGCAATCCAGTGAATGGAGTAGCTAACTTCCTTAACATTGGTGTAGTAGCTAATGAAAAGGGAACCTCAGGTCACCCTTCACTACGATCGTCAAATTTACTCGTATGGTTTTATCAAATGAAAATAATTTTTACACAGTTATATGGTTCAAGTATTTCTATGTAATATATATAATTTTCACACAGTTTTATGGTTTAAATATTTCTATTAAATACAAATCAATTTTCACGCGGATCTATCTAACCAATAGCTTTGCTTATAACTATTATTACAATATCGAATCCGAGGGGATGTCCTCGTGGTGTAATGGTTAAAGCGATGGACTGCGGAATCGTAGTAAGCGAGTTCGTACTCCAGTCGCGCTATTACATTCACTTTCGGGCAAATACCCTTGGGAAAGGTATAAACCCCCTTATCCTCCCAGTTATGGGTTAAATAGTACCACTACTGTTCTTCTAGGAGAATAGCTTTGGCATTAAATAGCCTATAAAGGTTGATATGCCGTTAAACAAAGAAACCAACCAAACCGAATCCGAGCAGCTCACGTAGTAAAGAAAAAAGACAGTGAAGATGTACTCCAAACACCCTGCAGCTCTAGAACATCATAAGATACAGTTCAGTGAATTAGGCAGAGCAGTCCTTTCTTTTGATAGAAGGTATTAACCAACTGCAGTGAACAGAGTGCGCGTATTCGAAGGCCCACCGAGAGAGTGACATTCCTGATTGTGGCGTATGATTGAATTTTGTTGGACTGTGGTTAAACAATATCCTGTATTCCTTTTAAGGTTATACGTTTTTACCGAACTATGATCATCTTAGTATTGTGGTTAGAGTGTTCACCAATGACCCGGGAGCCATGGTTCACTCACAGGTTGAGTCATACCAAAGACTCAAAAATGGTACTTGATATCTCCTTGTTTAACACTCAGTTTTATAAGGTACGTATCAAAGGATAAAGTGGCGCGATCCAGAGAAAATAAATACGCTCTCATTCACACCTCAGTGTAATAGCTATTTAAAAGGGAGCCTCCGGGCTTCCCAGTACTTTATTTATACATACTTTTTATATATATACTTTAAATATATATATATATATATATAATATGGAAATCAGACCTGACCGATAAAATGAAACGCAGTTTCTTCCAGGGGCACCTCGGGTGGTGTAATAGTTAGCATGTTAGGCTAGCAAACCTACACGAGTGAGTTCGATTCTCATTGGGTGCCCCATTCATGCGGCCTTGTGCTACATCTAAGTAAAAAGCTTAGTAAATTAAAAACGCAGTTTCTTCCAGGCAGCGGTCTTATCGATACTGCTGTATGGATGCACTACTTGGACGCTAACAAAACGGCTGGAGAAGAAGCTAGACGGCAATTACATAAGAATGCTGCAAGCAATATTGAACAAGTCCTGGCGGCAACACCCCAGAAAGCACCAACTATACGGCCACCTGCCTCCCATCACGAAAAATATCCAAGTTAGACGAACCAGACATGCAGGACACTCCTGGAGAAGCAGGGATGAGCTCATAAGTGATGTACTCCTATGGACCCCCACATATGGTC
>OY757934.1:25619744-25637244 GCA_963585895.1 Sepioteuthis lessoniana
GTTAGTTGAGATTTGAAACTGGACGAGGCGAGACCAGTTGGGTCTACGGGATGCGCCGCGCGTTTGTTGGGTCAGTGAGTTGACATCTGACGCTGCACGAGACCTGGGCGAGACCAGTACAGTGGTGTGCAACGGGATGCGCGCGCGTTTGTGGGGTCAGATGGAACGGTCAGCATAGTAAAAATTGTCTCTCTCTCTCCTCGTGTCGAAGACTAAACTCAAGAAGTCAATAAACGTTTCGTACCTGAACTAAAGAAAGTCGTCAGCGTTTCGGAATTCCTATGCATATGAACATTTCACATATCAGTATATTTTATGTATTCGTATATTTTACAGAAATAGAACTGACTATTTACATAAAAATGGATTTGGTGTTAAATAACCAACAAAGGTTGATATGCCATAAAACCCAACCAACCAACCTATTCATAGAAACCGGACTATTATAACAAAAGTGCAACTTGGAGTAATCATAAAGAAATAGTCACTCTATACTTTAAAGAAAACCAGAAATAGAGCCTGACCACCGAATGCAATTTAGTATCTTTTATAGGAAACTATATTGGAGCAGGGAGGCGCTAGTGATGTCATAGATACCGTCGTAGGAAATGGGCTCGGTAACTCGAGTTCAAATCCTAGACGAAACCTTCCATTACACATAGGGCTGATTCAATTTGGAAAGGTATATATTCAATTATATATAGTAGGATAGACTAAGATCATTAACCTTGGTATGGCAACCAGTCTATGAGAAGGAAAACCCTGAGTTCAAACCTTTCAAACTCCGCTAAAAAATTGAACTTGTGTCACATACTGCTCGTAAGAAGGTGTTTCGTAAACACATCTCTTTGAAAATATCTTGGGGGCGACGGGTGTGATCACCACCCCCTCAGTAAGAGTTGTAGCTTGACCAACTAACTTGACTAGAACTTCATGTCCATTTTTATTATATAGACTTGGTTTATAAAAATCAAATCTTTCATGTGTTTCGATGTTTTTTAATGTATGAAACCAATCAAGTACTGGCTATTTCGTATAATTTTAATCCGGATATATATATATATATAAAAGAAGCCATAAATTCCGTTCTCCACTTTAACTTATATTTATATTCCGTTTCGTCAAAGAAACATTTCTGTTTTCTTTATTCTAGATTATCAGTCTTCCTTCCTTTCAATATCTGAATTCTATCTCGACCTAAATAGTGCCCAGTAAGAAATCAAAAGTTATCTAAGATATTGATCCATTCATAAAGTAGATAAACGTGTGAACAGATTACTAAAACATTTTTTCATCAAAAGTATTTGAATCTTACATTAGACCTTTACTACTACTACTACTTTGCCCAGTCTGCTAGGGGGGTTTCCTCATGGTGTAATGGTTAAAGCGCACGACTGCGGAATCGTAGTAAGCGAGTTCGAACTCCAGTCGCGCTAATACGTTCACTTTCGGACGAATACCCTTGTTTAAGGCATGAACCCCCTTATCCACCCAGCTATCGGTTAAATAGCATCATTGCTACTCTTCTAGAAGGATGGCTTTGGTATTAAATAACCAACGAAGGTTGATATGCCATTAAACAAAGAGAGCAAACCAAACCAAACCAACCCAGTCTGCTACGGCTGTAGTATACACCAACTGCATCTCTGTAGAGGAGTAAGACCCCTCCAAACGAGTGTCCTGGATATGACACCAAACAATCTGATGGTGAGGTTCCAGTATTGTGGGAACTTTGGGGAATGCTGAATACCCTTCCCTGACATTGTTCCCAGGTCCACTCTGACTCACAGTGGTATCACTTGATAGTGTCCTATCTATAGGTCAAATAGAATTAAACTGAACTTTAGCTAAACTGAATTGCTTGAAATAGGACTGTTTTGACATTTAAACTGCGTATATATGCTAAATTGAATTGTTTAAAATAGAACAGTTTTGTCGTTGAACCTGCGTGCTTATGCTAAAATAAACTCTTTGAAATAAAACTGTTTTGACATTTAATTGAACTGTTTTGACATTCAACACTTTACAAGCAAAAAAACTATACTTATACTAAACTGAATTATTTGAAATTTAATTCGGCTTTGAATAACGCAAAAAGTGTTGATACGCTGGAAAACTAACCAACCAACGACTAGCTCTTTTGCTGTTTTTTTTTTTTTTTCCTCCAGGTTTTTTTTTATGTTATGAGATCCCCTAGAGAGTCAGTAAATAACCTCGGTGTTCTTGAGGTTAATTTTCAGCCCAAATGCCTCAGCATATTTCGAGAAACGAGTGATTATTTTCTGTGCATCTTAGTGGTTGTACGCCACAGAAGCAGTGTCGTCACCAGGATATTAGTAGTGTTTCTGAGAATTAATTTTTATTTATTGCGGACATTTTGCCCGCATCTTGGTAGTTTTTTTTTTGTTTGTTCTCACTACGTTTCGGCCAAATTTCACCTCTGGCCTTCTTCAGGTGATTAACCGCGACCTCGGATAGGAATGGTAAGTCTTGTAACCGTGTCCCCAGTAATTACTGCCTTCCATAGTTGTTGTCTATCGCACCACGTTTTTGACCTAGTAAACCTCTGGCCGGCTTGGGGAGGAATTGAAATCACTATCTTCTGACAATGCTTTCCTGGAACCGTAGAGACTCTATCCACTGCGCCACGGGCCCCGAAGGGCGATTAAGGTTGGATTTTTTGGTCTTATAAATTCAATTTTTTGTTCTCCTTTTCTGGTCTTCCATAGTCAGGTCCTCTACCGAATTTGTAATTGTCTTTATTGGGAATCATTTTGAGATGAGGCTTCTTAATCTGAGAATTAATTTTTATTTATTGCAGACTTCTTGTCCTTATCTTGGTACATTTTTGTGGTTTCTTCTCACTACGTTTCGGCCAAATTTCCCCTCTGGCCTTCTTCAGGTGATTAACCGAGACCTCGGATAAGAATGCTGAGTCTTGTAACCGTATCCCCAGTAATTACTGCCTTCCATAGTTGTTGTCAATCGCGAAACGTAGTGAGAAGAAACAACAAAAAAACTACCAGGATGAGGACAAAAAGTCCGCAATAGTGCCATTCCCTACTCATCGGTACTGTAGTTATTGAAAAGGAGCCTTCGGATCGCCCCCGACTACGGTCACTGACTTTACCTTTATTTTACTTACTTATAAATTCACCTACCTAGGAAGCAGTGTCTCATCAACCGAAAAAGACATCTACACGCGGCTAACGAAGACATGGACAGCTATCGATATGCTATCGATCATATGGAAATCAGACCTGACCGATAAAATGAAACGCAGTTTCTTCCAGGCAGCAGTCGTGTCGATACTGCTGTATGGATGCACTACTTGGACGCTAACAAAACGGCTAGAGAAGAAGCTAGACGGCAATTATACAAGAATGCTACGAGCAATATTGAATAAGTCCTGGCGGCGACATCCCAGAAAGCACCAACTATGCGACTACCTGCCTCCCATCACGAAAAATATCCAAGTTAGACGAACCAGACACGCAGGACGCTGCTGGAGAAGCAGAGATGAGCTCATAAGTGATGTACACGTATGGATCCCCACATATAGCCGGGCAAAAGCAGAACGACCAGCTCGAATATAAATACAGCAGCTATGTGAGGATACGGGATGTAGCCCTGAAGACCTGACAGAGACGATGAACGAAAGGGAAAAGTGGCAAGAGAGGGTCAGGGATATCCGTGCTAGCGGCACGACATCATGATGATCATTTACCCTCAGACATAGGTGCATCCTGTTTTTGAAATCTCTGAACTTACAAAGCCTGTCAAAGGTCAATATATAATTCCAACACCCCAGAGCTACTCAAGTATGTGTCTCTAACATGCGTCAGCATAAAACCTGTTGTAAATCAAAGAAGGAGATTCTTGACCATTCTCATTTTCAAAGATCTCATCTTTCTCTCAAAACTTTTGGTATCTATTTTGAACTGTGTATGTTTGATAGTGTTGTATACTCATATGACGACACAATAAAGACGAGCGACACAGTTCTTTAGAAAAATATACCTCTTACTTTATTGAAATGGTTGTGTTTGAGAGGGAGTTGGAGACCGAACAGAACTGCAACATATAGGCCCCCACTTTATTGGCCATAACAGTGTTTCTTTGCCTTTCTTCTGGGCTGCTCAACTGGGAGCCTGGAGGCCCACTTTGCTGGGTGCTGGTTTTCTCTACCGCATCTTAACTCTAACTGGTCTGATCTTCAACTGCAGACTTCCTGTCTTCACCCGGGTTATATAATAATTTGACATCCACTCTTCTTCCAGCGAGCGTCACAATTTCGCACTCATTCAACCCGTCAACGGTCAAGGTTATAATATCCTGATTATCCTCGACCGGATGCACCTGTTATTTACATAGGTGCATTTCCTATTTTGACATCCCGGCCGGGTCGGAGGTCAATATACAACAATAGATATTGCAGCCTTTTTTTCTTTATGGCCCATTTTGAAAGCAAACAATAAAATTGCCTAAAATTGGCATTTCCCTATCTTCAATTTCACTATTTTAACAGCCCAGCCGCCTGAGGTTGTACAATTAACCGACCACGTCTCGGCAGAGACGAAAGACCCTTGCCCAACATTTGCCCCGGATATGACACTAAACTGCCTCTTATGGCGATACTCCAATCCAGGAATTTTGGGGAATGTGGAGTACCTCTTCATTGCCATTACTACCCGGTCCACTCAGACCCGGGTTGGTTGTACGTGTCAGAGTCCCATCTATAGATCAAATACAACTGTTTAACCATTTAACAGATTGCAAACAAATAAACGTTAAAGTGAATCATTAGTGTTACATAGCGATGCTTGAAACCAATTAACTGTGCGCAAATAAAACTGTTCGTGTCAGATAGCAATATCTGAAACCATTCAAAAGTGTGCAAACAAATGATAAATAGTTAATAGAATTATTCATGTTTGATAGGAATACTTGAAACCATTTGTTGTATACTCATATGCAGATTCATAACGACGACACAATCAAGACGAGCGACACAGTTCTTTAGAAAAATATACCTCTCACTTTATTTGAAAGGGTTCGAAAGGGTTACAAAAGGTTTTGCTGTGAGAGGGAGTTGGAGACCGAACAGAACTGGAACATATTGACCCCCACTCTTATGGCCATAACAGTGTTTCTTTCCCGTTCTCCTGGGCTGCTCAACCGGGGGCCCACTCTACTGGGTGCTGTTTTTCTGCACCACATCTTATCTCCAACTGATTGAACTTCCTGTGCACCGATTTATATAATAGTTCGACGACCACCTTGTTGGCGTCACAAATCGCACTCATTCAACCCATGTACGGCCAAAGTTATATTCTGATATTCCGCGACTGGATGCACCTATTATTTACACAGGTGCATTTTCTATTTTGACAGCTTGGCCGGGGTCAATATGCAACACATTTACTGTGAGCAATAGTTAAAATTACATAGCAATACTTGGAACCATTTGACTGTATGCAAATGAATGAACAGCAGTGAATAAAATTATTAGTATTAAATAGCAATAATCGTCTTTAATTGGAATCATTTTGAGATGAGGCTTCTAAATCTGAGAATTAATTTTTATTTATAGCGGACTTTTAATTTTTGTGTTATTTCTTCTTTCACTACATTTCGGCCAAATTTCACCTCGGGCCTTCTTCCGGTGATTTTACCGCGACCTCGGATAGGAATGCTGAGTCTTGTAACCATATCCCCAGTAATTACTGCATTCCATAGTTGTTGTCTATCGCACCACGTTTTTGATCAAGTAAACCTCTAGCCGGCTTGGGTAGGAATTGAAACCGCTATCTTCTGACAATGCTCACATGGAACCGTAGAGACTCAAGAGGTTTACTGGGTCCTAGCTATGGGTTAAAAAGAACTAATGGCATACATATGTTAAACTGGATTGTTTGATTAAACTGAATGGCTTAAAATATAAATCTTATTGACAATTAAACCGTACTTACATTTAAACTGCGGGCTTATGCTAAACTGAATTATATGAAATGGAGCTAATTTTTGACATTGAAACTGTATTTACACTAAACTGAATTGTTTAAAATAGAACTGCTTTGATATTCAGCTGTGTGTAAACAAAATCTATACTTATACTAAACTGAATTAGCTGAATTAGAACTATTTGACAAAGCTGAATTGCTAGAAACAGAAATGTTTTTCACAACTACACTTTACTTACATTTAAGCTGCGTGCTAATGCTAATCTGAATTGTTTGAAATTGAACTGTTTTTGACATTAAAACTGTACTTACACTAAACTGAATTGTTATATATAACTGTTTGAATAAACTAAATAGTTTAAAATAGAAATGTTTTTGACAATTGAACGTTGCACTCATGCTAAACTGAATTGTTTTAAATAGAACTGATTATTTACATAAAAATGGATTTGGCGTTAAATAACCTACATTCTTGTAGAATTGATATTTGCCCAGTAGCTGGGGAGATAAGTGGGTTTCATACTTTTCCAAAGGATTTTAGTCCCGAAGTAAACATAATAGCGTGACTGGAGTTCGAACTCGGTTACTTTGGGTTTGCAACCCATCGCTTAAAGACTTAAAAAGTGAGAGTCTTCAATAGACACTGCTATCGGTTTTATCTAACTTACACTTAAGATTTAGCATTTATAAGACATGTAAGGCAACCAGTGTACGAGAAGGAAATCATTCAATTCAATTGACTTGTGTCACATTCAGGGGTTGGGTAAATACTTTCATATATCTGTGTGCGTCGGTTTGGATGCCCGTTTAGCGTGACGTTTATTGTCATAGCAAAGGGGTTGGGTAAATACTTTCGTGTATCTATGTATGTCTGTTTGTATGCCCGTTTAGCGTGACGTTTATTGTCATAGCAAAGGGGTTGGGTAAATACTTTCGTGTATCTGTGTGTGTCTGTTTGGATGCCCGTTTAGCGTGACGTTTATTGTCGTAGCAAAGGGAATCGGTGATCTGAGTTCAAATCGCTTTTATGAGATGGTTCATTAACAGTTTAGTTCAAAAGCTCAGTCATACAGAACAAAAAGAAAAAGAAAATATTTTCCTTGAAATATAGATGCCCGTAAAACTCTCCCTCCCTTCTTGTCTTCCCAAGTGTTGTGGTCTTCCGATAAGACCGGTGAAAGAACAACTCAAACAACGGGTGATAGGTGAACGTTATTGTATTAGCAGAAAACAGTAAGTCATACAAAAGAAGTACTAGCCGTTCTCAGCTTGTTGTCTGACAGTCAAATGTCTCGTAAGAAACGAGAAGTTGTAATCCCCGACCGAGCTAGCTCTGAGAATATGTTTAGGTTGGACGAGTCCATCTTTGGGGTATGGTAGGATATGTCCCCATAACACCAAGTATTTTGTGTGCACATGTGTGTTTATGTATAGGCGTGTTTGCATCAATGTAATCGTGAGAGTGAGCCTGCCTATGTATAATGTGTGTGGGTGTGTATGTAAGTGTGTATACTTGTATGTGTATGTATGTGTGTTTGTGTGCATGTATGTTTGGTCCAGTTTCTTTGTTTTATAGCATATCAACTTTTGTGGGTTATTTAATGCCTAAAGTTATCCTTGTACAAAAAACATTAGTGGTACTATTTAACCCATAGCTGGGGGAGGGGACGGAGTTAAAAACTTTCTAAAGGTTATTAGTCCTAGATTGAACACAATTATTCCAGTGGAGTTCTTGCCCTGTCGGCTGGGGCTGTAGAATACACCGACTGCTTTTCTGCAGAGGTGTAAGACCGCTCTGCCCAACGAGTATCCTGGATATGATACTAAACAATCTGATGGTTAGGTTCCAGTAATGCAGGAGCTTTGGGGGATGTGGAGTACCCCCTTCATTGTCATTGCTCCCAGGTCCACTATGGCCCGGAGTGATAGCACCTGATAGGGTCCTATCTATGGGTCAAATAGAACTAAATGTACTTATGTTACACTTAATTGCTTGAAATAGAACTGTTTTGACATTTAAACTGCATACTTATGCTAAACTGAATTGTTTCAATTAGAACTGTTTGACTAAACTGGATAGCTTGAGTTAGAAATATTTTGACTTTTAAACTGTGCAGTTATGCTAAACTGAATTGTTTAAAACAGAACTGAATATTTGTATAAAAATGGATTTGGCATTAAATAACCTACAAAGTTTGATATGTCATAAAACCCAAACAAACAGACAAACAAGCCAGTGGAGTTTGAACTCGCTTTCTTTGATGTCACATTCGTGCAGGTTGGTTTGTGTATGTGTGCATGTATGAGTCAGTGATCCTTGTATTTATTTGTGTGTGTGTGTGTGTGTGTGTGTTTGTTCATATGTGTAAACAGTCAATGAGACACTTAAAGCATATTTAGTTACCAAAAACAAGTCTATGATGGAAGTTGATTTTCATAAGTCTGTGTAAACTTGTTAAATATTTCCCTTTCATTGGTTCGAATTTGGCACATAATTTGAACTTGAGTGTCATTTTAATGACAACCAAATCCAAACGCCCACTTGATAAACCAAGATTACGTGAGTTCTAGGAGGCCAACATAAACTGATTCTTGGATCAGCTGATTTAAAATCAGGGTTGCCAACCAGAAAAATTAGGAAAAAAAACATGGGTCTCATTACTTTCTAGACCGTCCACGTACGTTGACATTTCAATGGTGAAATTCTTCGTCGTTGCCAGTAACGATAATCGATTTGGTTCCTGCAAGAATTCGCTCAAAGACAAAAATGTCAATACAAGGAAGTAAAGCAGTGTCATTCTGTTTTGAAGATTACAGTGATGAAAAATAGATAAATAGATGAATAAAAATAAAAATAATGAGAGTAAGGAGAAGAAATTCAATAATAAAAACCGCTAACACATCACAAAAAGAAAACACGAAGATTTTTAAAAGCATATTTGAATATATCATTCAATGGATTATTTATATAAGAATATATCGATACAAGATTATTGCTAAAATAAACATCTAATATATATATATATATATATGTATATATGGGGGTGTTTGTGTGTGTTATACTCTCTTAGCTATTTAAATATTCTCAGATACACAGTTTTATTCTATATCGTTTTGTATACGTATGGATTTTCAAAAAAAATAATCACATTTCTAAAATATAGAAATGTCTCCATTTTAAATGCGTGGTTTGGTTTCTCTTTTTAATGGTATATTAACCTTCATTGGTTATTTAATAACTAAACCCATCATTGAATAAAAGAAAAGAAGTAGTTGTATCATTTAATCCATAGCTGGAGTTCATGCCTTTCTAAAGAACATTTGTTTGAAAGTGAACGTAATGACTGGACGGGAGTTAGAAATCGCTAACTACAATGTCAAAGTCCAGCTCGTTAGCCACAACGCTACGAGGATTTCCCTCTCCATTTTAAATGCATTCGTTTGTTGACAAATATACTATTGCATCTGACCGGATTATGCAAGTATATATATATATATATATATATATTACAGCTTAACAACATTTTAAGATTTATACATATGTGTAATGGGTTTTAATCATTGGGAAATGGAATCGGTGACCAGAGTTCGAACCCAGGACTGAAATTCTTTGCCTCTCCTTTTGCACAGATTCCCTTGAGAAAGGCATGAAACTATCAGCCATGGCTAAATATTTGGGCAAACTGGGTTATTTAGTCTTGATTGGGTAAACAATTTAGGAGAAAGAAAACTGTTTTCAAATCAGCTTTCCCCCGCTTAAAAATTACCTTACCTTCTCTCCATAGGTAGATCCAAACATACGAGTTGTGATCAAAAAGTATCCAGACTGAATCTTAAATTTAAAAAAAAATTAAATTATGAATTGAATATTTAAATGCAAAGCTAGACATATACATTAACGTAGCCCTCTCAGTTGGGACTGTAGAATACACCGACTGCAGAATACACTCCCCTGGATATGACATTAAACAATCAAATAAGGAACCATCAGTAATGCTGGGGCTTTAGGGAATGTAGAGGACCTCTTCATTGCAACTGCTAACTGGTCGACTCTAAACGTTTTGACTTCGTAAAAGTAAAGTAAAAATAAAGTCGGCAACCATAATCGAGGGCGACCCGAAGGCTCCCTTTTCAATAGATACAACACGGAGGTGTAGGGGAGGGCATTAATCCTTTCGCTGGTTTGCTCCACTTAACCCTTGATACATGCCTTACAAAGCTGAGTGTTAAGCAAGGAGGCGTCAAGTACCATTTTTTGAGACTTTGCTATGACTCCCGGGCGATTTGTGAACACTTTTGTATATTCTCAGCTAAATCTGATATTTTTGATGGGCAGTTTACAGCGGAATATAGGATGGTGCAAGTGCAGAATCTCTATAGTCAACAGACTCTTTTTTACGATTTTTTATTGTTTCTTTTCAAAGCTAAGTTTGGAGGTCGTTTAACGCCATATCAAAGTTTAGTTATCGAGGTGATTCGTTGACATGAAAACACCTAGGAATAAAAGCCATAGATGCCGAAGGTACAATTTTAAAGAAAACGAACGTTCCATTGAGTGTTCATTTTTATATTGGTAAGCTTCAAGTCTTGATACTTGGTAAACACATCTATGCTTATTTTTTTTTTTTTTTGCCAACTTAGAAGTAATTTACGAACCATAACTTGGAAATATTGGACACCCAGTGAGAATCGATTTCATTTTGTGTGCTTGCACATTCAGGTCCCATCATTCTTAATACTTGATGACATTTCTTTGTTGATTAATTTTACTTTGTGGGAATATCCTTCTCCCTGAGAACATTAAAGCGATCTGACGTGATTACATTGAATACGTAATCGGGGAGGAATGTTTTGCCTAAAATGTTAGATTCATACCTTTATCAAAGCTCTAGGCTGAACTTCTTTCGCACCATAACATTTTCTGTAGCGTAGCTATTAGTGTACCATAGGACCAACGTTTTGTGCTATAAAGAAAGAAGTCCGCAAAAAAAAAAAAAGAAATACACAAACTCGAAGGTAAGGGAAGAAAATATAGCAGTCGTTTATTATTCAGCTTTAGTTGCGTCCTACTTCTCCCTTCCTCTTGGTGGTGACGGGTTGTGGGTGAGAGCTGGCTATTGACACACGCCTGTCATAGCAGACTGGGTAGAGCGGATAGGGGTCTCGGAACCTTTGACTCGCCTGTTTTGAAAGCTGCCTTCAACTCTCCAAAATCTCGTTACTTGTTTTCTTATATAAAGATTTTGGAGAACAAATCGAAGATCCGTGAATGTTCGATGACACCAGTGAAGCACGTGATAATACAACTGTGATTATTTTAAAATCACGTCTAACTTTGCAGGTCATTCTGCCCGCACGTGCTAGTCTCGTGACACCTTCACTGATTGACGACAGCGCCCGTCCGTAATATTACATTAGATTACTTCTATACATACACACACATGTGTGTGTATGTATAGAATGTATGTATGTATGTATATTACGTGTATGTATGTATGTATATTACGGACGTGTATGTATGTATGTATGTATATTACGTGTGTGTATCTATGTATGTATATTACGGACGTGTGTGTATGTATAGAATGTATGTATGTATGTATGTTACGGACGTGTATGTATGTATATATGTATATTATGTGTGTGTGTATCTATGTATGTATGTATATTACGGACGTGTGTGTATGTATAGAATGTATGTATGTATGTACGTATATTATGTGTGTGTATCTATGTATGTATGTATATTACGGACGTGTGTGTATGTATATTATGTATGTATGTATGTATGTATGTATAATACGTGTGCGTATGTTTGTATGTATGTTTATTACGGACGGTGCTTGCCCCCAACACACGCACGCGAACACATACATACACACAAGCGCACGGACACATACATACACGCAAACAATTAGATTCAGTAATACACACTTACACACATACATTAACACACTCATATACACGCACGTTGGCAGACACATGCATTCCCACACACAAATACATGTGCATATATGCATATCTTAACACATGCACACACAAACTCGCACACATTCACTAATACAAAAATATGCAAACACACATTTCACATAGGGCCAATACGTTTGGGGAATGTAAGAATCTAACTAATCTCATTTCAGCTCAGGACAAATAGTAGGGCTGGCTGAACTCTTTACCCTTGATATGACAACCGATCTAGGAGAAAGAAAACTTTAAATTCAAACCTGTTCCTATTTACCAACCCCTCCGCTCGGGCAGAATATGACACAAGGTCAATTTTTAAGCGGAGTTTGACAGGTTTGAATTCAGAGTTTTCCTTCTTCTAGACTAGTTGCCTCACCAAGGCTAAAGAACCTAGTCTGTCCTACTATTTACCCATAGCTGGGGGGAGAATAATTGGATTCATACCTTGAAGTGCAATCAGTCTCGTCCAGGATTTGAACTCGAGTCGCCGTGTCCAATTCCTGCGACGATAACAATTACACCACGGGCACCTCCATAAATTCAAACCTGTTAAACTCCCTTTAAAATTGACCTTGTCACATCCCGCAGGTGCGGAGGTGGGTAGGTAAATATATACAAAAGGAGATACACAAATGCACGTACAAATATACACTCACACATATGCACACACGTACACATTTCACATACATACACACACAAACACTTTTCAATCGATAATTACTGTAATCGATGAGAAAATTCTTCAAGCAAAATACTTTTATATTTTTTTTATTATATTATGCTTATATTTTCGATTTTTTTAAATACTGGTGAATATGTAACTGCCACACGGAGAGTTTTTCGTGCCCATTTCATGTTGCATCCTATTGATGCTGTTCTGGATAGAAAATCAATTCTGCTGTGGGTAGAAATTGTATCTGAAACTGCATCATTCTGACGTAAAATGAAACAAAGGACCTATCTTAAATATTAGCTGACATTCGATTATGTACATCCATCCATCTATACATACATACACACACACACAAACACACACACACACACACACACATATATATATTGATTTTTTTTATCCGGAACAGTATCATTCCGATGTAACATTAATGAGCACAAAAAACTGTCTGGTAACTAGGATTATAAAACAGTTTCATTAGCAAACGAACAGTGTGCACTGTTTTTTTCTTCTTTTGTGTGTGTGTGTGTGTGTGTGTGTGTGTGTTTTAATGATTAGTCCATCTAAAATATTTGAACGTCCGGTCCCAAGACCTAACAACTGAGTAATATAGAATATTAATCAATGAAATCAACTCTTCCTAATTATTTTCTTTTTATATAATATATTGTCTAATTGTTAAATGTTTGCATGTAACAACGCCTTTTAAAGCAAAATCATAATGCCCAGAAACTATCACGATAGAAAATAAATTTTGAATAATGGATGCAATGGCGAGAATCAGTGGCACAAATTCTTGCATGACGAATCTATAATTATCCAGTGATTAATTATTGACACAGATTAATATTCACAAAATACAATTATACAGTTGTAGCCAATAAATAAAAGTATTTGGTATTGCTTTCTATCAGGAATTTTCGACACTGGTCTGTGAATTCTTGAGCTGTAAATGGAAGCAGTTAACATTTTGATTATATTTCTTGTCCTCCTGTTTGTTGGCACGAGCAGATGCAAATCGTTTTCTTTTGTTTTACTGGTATATCAAACGTGAAAATTTGTTGGCTACTGCCGCTGCATAAGCAACAAAAACTTCAACGCTTCCCTATTTCCTTTTTCTCTCCTTTTTTCCTTAAGTCTCGCTGAAAAGAGAAACTGCTTTTATCTTTAAAATATTTTCTAACAGAGAATTGTATAATTATACTACAGGGTGGAACGATAAAATTTTCGCCCTAGAAAAGACATGATTCCATTTACGTTTAATGAAAACCGATTTTCTTTTCTTGTTGCAGACCATCTACTAGTTGGCCAGTTGTGTACAAATCCCAAGAGCGATAGGAGCCTTCTACAGGGTGGAACGATAAAATTTTCGCCCTAGAAAAGACGACATGATTCCATTTCCGTTTAATGAAAACCGGTTTTCTTTTGTTTGATGCAGACCATCTACTAGTTGGCCAGTTGTGTACAAATCCCAAGAGCGATAGGAGCTTTCTATCATGTCTGAAAGTGACACAATGTTCAACGAGCGAGATCGGAAATGCGCCGCTGTACAACTCATGCACTCTACCGATCCAAGTTATGACAACAGGACCATTGTCAGCACCCTCAAAATGTAAATCCGGATGGTTCAACATGCCCAGGGTGATGGAAACAAAGTTTCCGGCTACGGTTATGGTCTTTGGTGTGGTTTCAAGTGAGGGCTACATCATGCTCTCGTCGGTGGGGCTTTGAAAATATTGACTGTATCACCACAGATGGTAAGACCCCCATCCAAAATTTGACAATGAGGGTCCAGTCTTGGAAAAATGAAAAGTGTGCAGTGACCTTTCATGGCCATAACTTCAAGGTCCTCTCTGATCCGAAGAGTAAGAGACTTTTAGAGTTTCATCTATGGGTCAAATGTTTAAAAATTGTTCGTAGTCAATAAAATTGTGTGGAAATAACTTTTAACAAACTACGAAAAAATGTTTTAAAAAAGTACAATGAACATGATTCTCTAACCTCCCTGTACAAAGTTAACCTATCTGGGTTGACATGTGCTTAAAGTAGTCAGTTTTTCCATCGCTAATCCTACTAGCATACGGCCTACCAAAAGAGACCGTAGCAGCGATAACGATTCTCTATAGAAACACCAAAGTGAAAGTACGTTCACCGGATGGAGACACAGAATACTTCGACATTGTAGCAGGAGTACTACAAGGGGACACGCTAGTCCCATACCTCTTTATCATCTGTCTAGACTACGTGGTTAGAACATCGATTGATAAAATCAAAGAAAACGGCTAAGAGCTGACAAAGAAAAGAAGCAGAAGGTACCCTGCTAAAACAATTACCGACGCCGACGACTACGCCGATGACGTAGCGATTCTGGCAAATAAACCCAACCAAGCGGAAACACTGGAGAATAGTTTGGAACGAACCGCTGCAGGCATTAGCCTCCATGTCAATGCACACAAAACTGAATACATGTGCTTTAATCAAACGGCCAACATTTCCACAGTAGAGAGAACCTCTCTGAAACTGGTAGACAAATTCACCTACCGTGGAAGTAGTGTCTCATCAACCGAAAAAGACATCGACACGCGGCTGACGAAGACATGGACAGCTATCGATAAGCTATCGATCATATGGAAGTCAGACCTGATCGATAAAAGGAAACGCAGTTTCTTCCAGGCAACGGTCGTGTCGATACTGCTGTACGGATGCATTACATGTACGCTTGCTAAACGGCTGGAGAAGAAGCTAGAGCTCATAAGTGATGTACTCCTATGGACCCCCACATATGGCCGAGCAAAGCAGGACGACCAGCTCGAACATACATACAGCAGCTATGTGAGGATACGGGATGCAGCCCTGAAGACCTGCCAGAGGCGATGAACGATAGGGAAAAGTGGCGAGAGAGGGTCAGGGATATCCGTGCTAGCGGCACGACATAATGATGATGGTGATGATATCAATATATCTCATGAGAATTTATCCATCTTTGCAGTAGTAATTGTCTAAGCTTTTTGCTTTGATTTGGCACAAGGCAGAATGTATGGAGCGCCCAATGAGACTCGAACTCACTCTTGCAGGTTTGTTCGTCAAGCTTGCTAACCATTACACTAGCCACGATGCCCTCAGTCTTTACAATCGATCTAAGTCAAAGTTTCTGGCTAGAAAACAATAAAAATACACTTTTTTATTCGAGATTTTATTACATTTTATTAATACTAATCAATATGTTTTTTTATATCTAGGATTTGATAACCTTTTTATTAATATTAATCTGGGACAGAAAAACGTTCGACATTTAAAACTGTCACCTGTGTGATTCAAGTGAAAAAGGCAGGTGGCAATGATAGTTCCATCACGCTAATATTTTATAATCTTTTTTTTTCAGATGTGATAAGGTCCGAACATTTACCTATCAATTTTTGTGTCCTCGTGGTGTAATGGTTAAAGCGGTGCACTGCGGAATCGTAGTACGCGAGTTCGTACTCCAGTCGCGCTATTACGTTCACTTTCGGGCAAATACCCTTGGGAAAGGTATGAACCCCCTTATTCTCCCTGCAGCTATGGGTAAATAGTAGGACGGACTAGGTTCTTCAGCCTTGGTGAGGCAACTAGTCTAGGAGAAGGAAAACTCTGAATTCAAACCTGTTAAACTCCGCTTAAAAATTGACCTTGTGTCATATCTTGCCCGAGCGGAGGGGTTGGTAAATATTACCTATCAATTTTGAATGGAGGTGCCCGTGGTGTAATGGAGGTGCCCGTGGTTCTTCAGCCTTGGTTAGGCAACTAGTCTAGAAGAAGGAAAACTCTGAATTCAAACCTGTTAAACTCCGCTTAAAAATTGACCTTGTGTCATATCCTGCCCCAGCGGAGGGGTTGGTAAATAGTATCAATTTTGAATCCTGTGCTAAAGCACTTAAATGTCTTTAGCCACTGATGCTATTTATAGAAACAAATTTGAAAAAATAAACGCTATACAACACACCAGAATAAACGCTCATTCTTACAAAATGGTAACGTACATGCAAAAGTTACACCACTTTTGTGCTATTCACACCTCTGATAATGGTCCAAGATTGGCCCAAGATTGGGCGAAAAGTACAAGAGCGATAATTAATTATGGAAGGTTTATAAACCAATTTCTGCCGGATATCATTAAATCGATACGGCAAAAAATATGCAGACAAAAATATCTATAATGCTCCTTCAAATATATATATATATATATATAATGCTTTAAAATATATATGAATTTATAAAATGACATTAAATGTAGTAATAAAAACGGTATTTTGTATAGTTTACTCACATGAAATTTGGACTCCAGTCTTTGGTATTTTGCTGAGTTCTTGTATTATCTATTGACACACATTGATGTTAGCAAAATGCGATTAAATATATGAGCAAAAAGATTATTTCTATTGTTTTCTAACACGAAACTTTGAAAAATGTTCATTGACATCAAGCATTCTTGAATTGCAAATGAAAGTTTTTAATACTTTGATTAAATTCAGCGACCAATTTTTATCTGAGAACTGTCGGTGGGTTCTTTAATAAATATAATTATATTATCGATTTTTGTTTTGTTGCGATGTTAAAGAGAAGACGTCTTTTTACTCGGGCCCATTTGGTTGAGACAGGAACCGTGAAAGAATAGTCGAATTTAGAATGTTTCAACTGCAGCTGACAATTGCTGTAAGATTCGAAGCTATAATTGTAGTGACAAAAAAAAAGTAAAAAAGAAAAAAGGAATTTGGATTTAAAGGAAATGTGGATGAAGGTAGAAATGGTAAAGTACTGTTGGAAGAATTAGATGAAGGAATAAAAAGAAGGTTGAGATTTTTCAAAAGGACTGAATCGAATTATAAAGGAGAAAAAGGAAAGAATTTGTTTAAAAGAATGTGGG
>OY757934.1:25639744-25801106 GCA_963585895.1 Sepioteuthis lessoniana
TATATATATAGTCATCCACAGACAGATCTGTTTCGTTCAATCAGAACTCATCAGTGGCTAGGCATTCTAGCTTCCTGTAGCTGAGATCGAAACCCGGTTGACTCAAACGCCAATCCAAGACTCTACCCATATATATATATATATATATATATATATATATGAAGGTGAGTCAAAAAGTAATACTTTTTTCTTAAGTACAGGAATAATTACTGGCACAAGAACAAGCATCATATATCAAAATGAATCTGCTCTTCTGTAGATCACATCCCTACTACTGAACATAGTCAACATTTCTTTCAATAGCCATGTTCCTCTTTCGAATGGAAGTATATATCTCTTCAGAGTAAAATTCTGTTAACTGTTCTTTGAGTTATTTCAACACAGTAATTTTCACTTCCTCATCACAGGCATAAAGTTTGCCTCTAAAACTGTCTTTCATGGGACCGAAGAGATGATAGTCTGAAAGCGCTAAATCTTGCCGATCAATAATGTTCTCTTTCTGCATAACAATGCTCGACCACACACAAGTATCAGACAAGGGAGACAACTACTTCATTCAGGTGGACAACTTTACCGCATCCTCCATACTTACCAGATTTAGTGCCTTCTTACTATCATCTCTTTGGCTCCTAAAATATTCTCCTGGATCTTAGACTATTATCCAGTAGCAACTTTCCGATTCGTTTCTCCCTTTTCATCATTTCTCTCTCTCTCTCTCTCTCTCTCTCTCTCTCTCTCTCTCTCTCTCTCTTTGCTTACCTCGATTATCTTTCTCATATATGTTCCTTTTCCTTTCACCGTCTCGTGATCGACCAGTAACTTGCAAGGAAACATCCCCAAATCAACCGGAGTCCCTAATTATTTTACACATTCAGTTATTGCTCTTTCCTCTAAATTATTTCTTTGACGTTCCCCTTTCTGGGGATACATCTTGGATAGTGTTTTAAAGCATTGGAAAATTTGACTATTCTTGTATAAATATAATGCATGGATCTTAATGTTGAAACGAATAGTTCAACTAAAACGTAGAAAACTGGACTCTCTACAATTTATAAATATTCCAAAAGACTAATAGACTAAATGTCTTTAAAACCTAACATGCAAACTAAAGCAATACAATCAGTGATAAACCTTTCCTACAAAATAAAGACAGAACCATAACTATAAAAAGACTTACCAACCAAAAATAAATGACCCTGATGACCATTAATCGATATGAAAACGTTAGGGAGCAAAACTTCGAGCAACTTCTCTTTCAATAAGACTTCGATTAAAAAAAAAACGAGCAAGTAAGCTAGATCAGAAACATAAGATAATAAAAAAGAAAGTTCTGGGGTTTTTAACTTATATATATATATATATACGGTACTCTGCGACGGGAGCGAAGCATGTAAAAGTCATCTGACGAGACGGAGGGTATAGCAATATTCTCCGCCGAAATAAATTTATTATGACGACTTAACTGAGTTGAGCCTCCATTAAATTGTACTATATATATATATATATATATATATATATATATATATATATATAGTTTTGGAAGCTATAAAAACTTAACTTGCCTAAATCCTATAAAAAAAAGTACGATTATTGAAAATAGCTTGAAATCCTTGATATTTCAGATGATTTCTGCAATATTTCCATTTGGATTAACGTTCATATGTTCATAAACCAGGATAAATTTTCAAACACGGTAACTCAGTCTTTCTTGTCTGCTCTTTTTAATCAAACTTCAATTATATATATATATATATATATATATATACGTATATATAAGGTTAGGCCGAAAATTTCATTGGCTGAAAAGTTCAAATGATGACGTCATATCAGCTGTTGCTTATTTTCTGACGAATAAGATTCATGCACAGCAACACCAATAGAAGAAATACGTGGACCTCGAGAGGGAATATGCTGAGAAAGAAACCTCATTTAATGATAGTATTTGGTCAGCCGATGAACTTTTCAGCCGATCATACATATATTTACACGTAAGAGGACAATCACGTCGATTATTGGTAAAGTGATATATATATATATATATATATATATATATATATATATAGTGTTCATTGTAGATTTAATTTTATATGTTTGGTGTTTTAATGTTTCTATAGTTGATTTATTAACTATCATTTCTTATCTAAACGCTGATGATATAGAAGCTATTTTATTTATTATTGTTGTTGTTGTTGTTGTGAACGACTGAGCTGAGTCAATCAAACTGGACTAGTGAATAATTTAAAACGAGTCCTCCTAAGCATCGCTTGCATCTGGCTTTTAAGCAGTTTGTCCAAGGAAATTGAACAACCGCAGGAAATGGACACGGAAAACAAAACAAAGATAAGAAAGTCAAAGAAAAGACGAAAACGGCAGAAAATAGCGAGTAGAACAAGAGAGGGGGGGAGAAAGAGAGAGAGAGAGAGAGAGATTGTGTGTGTGTGTGTGAAAGAGACGGAAGAGAAAGAGAGAGAGAGAGAGAGAGAGAGAGAGAGAGAGAGAGAGAGAGAGAGAGAGCCTGGAAAAGAGTGATAGAGACTGGGATCGCTGAGAATTAAAAAAACAAAGACAAACGACAGACTGTAATTTGAGAGAAAAAGAAAGGAAAGAGGGGTGAAGAAAAAATGGATGAGAATTTGAGAAAGATAGAAAAAGCTAATATGCAAAGAGTAAAGATAGATGAAAAGAGACAGGGAGGAAGAAAAAAAGAAAGAATCAGACAGTGAGGAAGTGTGGGAACATAAAAGAAAAATAAAAACGACAGAAGAAGAAGAAGAAGAAGAAGAAGAAGAAGAAGAAGAAGAAGAAGAAGAAGAAGAAGAGAGTTGAACGTAAAGCTAAAACAAAAAAGAACAACGAAAGGTGAGAAAAGGATAGATATAGGGCGGAATCTAAAAGACAGCGAGAGAATGAGACAAGGAAAATACAGAAACGACAGAGAGTCAAGAGAGGAAGATGAGGAAGAAAGGACGAGAAAAAGGAAGATAGAGAAAGAGTGAAAGGATTAGAAAGAGACAAGATGCAAGTGATAGAAAGTTGGAGGAGGAGAGAGTGAAAGGAAACTAGTGAGAGGATTAGAGAATGTTCGGCTGTATAGAAAAATATCCGACAAATGTTACTGACCTGTCTAGTGCTTTATCCGCTCAAAACATCACCTTAAAACAAGAAAAAGCAATTGGATTTGATTTAATATTTTCTGATGGATGAGAGCATTAGTCGGGTGTCCGTGAGATCAACGATCCAATTTAAAGGTCAGGGGAATAAAAGTTTATGTTATAGATCTTGTAGGTTGGTACATGGATTGGTTTTACAGCATGTTAATTAACTAGTTATTTAAAGTTGAAATCTTTTTTTATTTTTGAAGCAATATTTTTTGCATGAGTTCAAGTTTGGTCACAATTATGCTTCGTGATAATACATGTTGCCAGGATGATAATGCTTGGCCTCATTTTGTTATTTTAAAGGTCAGGGGAATAAAAGTTTATGTTATAGATCTTGTAGGTTGGTACATGGATTGATTTTACAGCATGTTAATTAACTAGTTATTAAAAGTTGAAATCTGTTTTATTTTTGAAACCATTTTTTTTTTTTGCATGAGTTCAAGTTTGGTCACAGTTTTGCTTCGTGATAACACATGTTGCCAGGATGATAATGCTTGGCCTCATTTTGCCAGGATGACACTGCAAATGCTCACTGATTTGGTATATAAGACTTTGCCACCACCTCAAGCATGTTCGCATTAGCTCTCGCCCACCAACTACCAGGGGGGTGTCCTCGTGGTGTAATGGTTAAAGCGATGAACTGCGGAATCGTAGTACGCGAGTTCGTACTCCAGTCGCGCTATTACGTTCACTTTCGGGCAAATACCCTTGGGAAAGGTATGAACCCCCTTATTCTACCTCCAGCTATGGGTAAATAGTAGAACGGAGTAGGTTCTTCAGCCTTGGTGAGGCAACTAGTCTAGGAGAAGGAAAACTCTGAATTCAAAACCTGTTAAACTCCGCTTAAAAATTGACCTTGTGTCATATCCTGCCCGAGCGGAGGGGTTGGTAAATAGTACCAACTACCATTTTTTTCAAGCAACTAGACACTTTTACTCAGAAAAATTTCGATCCACAGAAGTAGAAATTGGATTCAAAGATTTCTTTGCATTAAATTTTTACTTTTTTTATCGTACATAAATAATCCTGTTCATCTATGGCAAAAATGCATAAATGTTCAGGTATCTGAATTAAACACTGTTCAAATTCATTCATTCGAGCAACTTAATATATTTATATAAGTTAAATAAGTTTGTCTACTGTAGTGAAGGGCGCCCCGAAGGCTCAATAGCCACTACACCCGGAGAGGGTGTTTGTTCTTTCACTGTAGAGCACCCATTACTCGTGATCTGTGTCTTATAATGCTGAGTCTCAAGCGAGGAGGCATCAAGTACCATTTTTTGAGTCTCTAGTATGATACGACCAAGGATTGAACACCGGTCTCTCTGAGCACTAGTGAACACTCTATCCACTATACCAATGGGCCGGTATATATATATATATATATATATATATATATAATATATATATATATATATATATATATATATATATATATATATAGCTTTTATGCCAATGAGCCGGTAATATATATATATATATATATATGTGTGTGTGTGTGTGTGTGTGTGTGTGTGTGTGTGTGTGTGTGTGTGTGTATTCCCAAGGTTATTTTCTCAATTATTAAATAATACATACATATATATATATATATATATATGTGTGTGTGTGTGTGTGTGTATTATTTGATAATTGAGAAAATAACCTTGAGAATTCAACAAGAACAGATACTACTCTTTGACCTAATAGAGAAGTACCAGCAAGTGACCCCGATCCCACGCGACGAGAACAGATACTACACTTTGATCCAAGGCTTAAAATTAAGATATTGCTCATGACGTCTGATATTTTGATTGATTTTGACTCTGTTTCAATTTCCAGAAGTCAGTGGTTCTTTGATTTTCTTCCAATTATGAGTGAAACACAACATCTTTTTTTATTATATCTTTAATCCATTTGGCCCGTACCCAATAAATATTTTTCGTTATGTGCGATTTTTGTGAGGACACTGATAAGGATAGAAAAGTGTGTCAATTGAAAGTTTTTAGTTGGTTTGGTTCCTTTCTTTAATAGCTTATCAACCTTGGTGGGTAATTTAATGCCTGATCCATGCTTTATACGGGCAATAGTGGTAATATTTTATCTAAAACTGGAAAATGCGGGGTATCAATCTTTCCCAAGGATATTAGTCCAAAAGTGAAAGTAAAAGCTCGACTGAAGTTCGAACTCACTACGATGTTGGAGTCCAGCTCGTCAGTTAATTCGCTACTAGGACTCCCACTCAGTGCCAATCAAATTCTTTTTAGATAATTTAAAAAAAATTTCATCAACATTTATTTTCCACTTTTGATTATATAGTTTCTTTTCTTCAGGACTTATAATGGCTGTTTACTCCCACCACCAGATAAAAAGAAAATACTTGTAAAATATAAAGAATAATTTACAATACTTTAAGAAAAAATACATCTATCTTTTATCCATGTACAGTATCCAGCATAAATTTATGAACCCTTGCTACTCTTTTAACATAAAGAATAATCTTATACGCCAAAGATATCAGTATTTTGATATTTTAACAGAATATTGAGCAATCAAACAGATAGCATTAGGTATTATTTATTACCAAACTCTACAGCATTGAAACTCTAAAAATATCTCATATACGACGGCTT
This sequence comes from Sepioteuthis lessoniana, assembly GCA_963585895.1. Lineage (NCBI taxonomy): Eukaryota > Metazoa > Mollusca > Cephalopoda > Myopsida > Loliginidae > Sepioteuthis > Sepioteuthis lessoniana. The sequence goes on from OY757934.1 coordinate 25,645,515, forward strand.
ATAAGACATATTTTTTCTTATCCCGCAATTTCTAAGGTCAAGGGTTAGCTTTAGGTTACTGGCTAGTGCCCGTAAATTAACCCCACTAACATCTCGGCAAATATACACAAGGTGACGATCGCTAGTACGCTGAGAACGGCAACTCTTTTCTTAGGTGACAATGTATGACAGTAATACTTACTGGGGGTTTAGATAAAAATAACACCAGTCATAAAGAGGATTAAGTGACGACGCCTAATAATTCATCCACCTAAATAAACCTATCAAGGTTTTTAAATGCAAAATAATTAGAATACATATGAAACTTTACAAATAACGTAAGTAGGGCTTCGAATGGGAAGCGATAGCACTTCCCCAGACAGTCGTGGTTTAACCCGCAGCCTGTTCATGTTGACGTGCATCATATAAACCCATGCGAACAGTCAATAGTAACTTGGTAAGCTTTTTTCTTAGGTTTGTTTTCTTTGTTTAATGGTATATCAACCTTTATAGGTTATTTAATGCTAAAGCCTTTCTCCAAGAAGAACAGTAGTGGTACTATTCAACCCATAACTGGGAGGATACGTTTCCCAAGGGTATTTGTGTTGTATAACCATATAATAAATATGCTTATATACACATATACATGTTCATGCAGGATACATACTGACGCAATGAATAACGACGAGCGAAGTCTTCTTTATAAATATATACCTCTCACTTTATTTGCAACGTTTGTATGTGAGAGGGAGCTGAGACCGAACAGAACTGCAATATATTGACCCCCACTCTTATGGCCGTCAGCGTTGTGTCTTTCTCGTTCTCCAGGGCTGCTCAACCGGAGGCCCAGAGGCCCACTCTGCTGGGTGATAGCTTTCTTTATTGCATGTTATCAGCAACTTCTCTGGAACCCACCTAATCGGGGTCCCCGAGGGCCCCTTCGGCCTGGCCTGGCTTTCCTTATTAAATCTTATCAGCAACTTAACTCCAACTGTCTGCGCCCACTCAATCGCCCACTCAATCTTTTGAATGGCACGTTTGATCGTCATCAAGCGGAAATAACTGTCATGCAGTTCACAGGTCACTCTCTTCTGGTGCATCACTCTGAAGTGGTACCTTCACCTTGTCCCATATTATCAGCCGAGCTCACCTACGCGATTTCCTCTCATAACTGCCACTGGAATGTGTCACTTCCTCAGGTGCATCACTTTGAATGGCATTTTTGGTCGGGTCGAAGGTCAAAATGCAACATTTGCCCGAAAGTGAACATAATACCGTGACTGGAGTATGAATTCGCCTACTACGATTCCGCAGTCCATCGCTTTAACCATTACACCACGAGGACACCCCACGCTTTTTTTGTTAGATGTAGCACGAGACCGTATGAATGGGGCAGACTTGTACACATTGACAATCAATCATTGACACATTGACCAATCAAGTTAGCTAACCATTAAACCACCCTATGCGCCCCTTTTTAGCTTAGACTTGTCTCAAAACAAGCATTATTAATTTACTTCGCTCTTTTTTTACTTAGATATGGCGCAAGGCCGTATGAATTGGGCACCCAATGAGACTGAAAAGTTTACTAGTCTAGCTCGTTAACTATAACACCATATGAAGCGCCAATACGATAACTATATATCAGTCCAGATATAACTATACTCCTGCGAAAGATATTCTTTTAAATCAATATTTAGTGTGGCCTCTTTTCTTTTTTCTTTTTTACGGCTTCTGTAGTTTTGGGGACATTGATCTCATTAGATTTGCACAGCCATTGAAATTCTTTTTTTCTTCGCTAACTGAATGATGTCTTTTATGTCTCGCTTGTTAAATCTCTTTTATCGTTAGTTTAGAAAAAATATTTCACAAAAATTGTAGAAGTGAACTTTTTTATGAACAAGAGTGTATTTCTAAATTTCTCATTATATTTGTATCTATGTATGTAACGATAACCTAGCAAAAAAGTCCCATCACCGCGAGAATTTTATTAGAGCAATCCACTTAAAATGTTCTAACATATACAAGAAAGCAACTTCTTGTCAAATTACTTTGGTTTGGTTGAGTTTTATGGCATATCAACCATTGTAGGTTATTTGATGCCAAATCCTGTTTTTACATTTACATTGAATATAGATTGGATTTGTAAACACATTCTTAAACAAGCCTGAGCTCTATTTTGCACACAGTTAAATGGTTTCGAGTATTGCTATATAACAGTCACAATTTAACATCAGTCATTTGTTTGCACACAGTTTGTTCTATTTGATCGATAGAGAGGACCCTATCAGGTGCTACCAATCCGGGACAGAGTGAACCTGGGAGCAAGGACAATGAAGGTGAACTCTACATTCTCAAAATCTCCGAGGCTCGAGTCTCGCCATCAGATGGTCTAATATCATATCAAGAACACTCATTGGTGTGGAGTTTTATTCTATACAGAGATGCAGTCGGTGCATTCTTTGTCCCTACATGACTGAGCAGGTCAAATTATTGATGGGATTAATATTTTTTCTGAATTTACTCTGTGATATATCCCCTCTTTCGTATCAAGCGCCATTTTATCGGCAGCCATCTCTAATTTATTGTAAGGTTTGTGTGTGAGAGGGAGCTGAGACCGAACAGAAACTGCAATATTTTGACCCCACTCTTATGGCCGTCAGCGTTGTGTCTTTCTCGTTCTCCTGATGCTCAACCAGAAGCCCAGAGGGCCACTCTGCTGGGTGATGGCTTTCTTTGCTGCATCTTATCAGCAACTTCTCTGGTCCCCAAACTCCATCGTGGTTCCCGAGGGCCCCTTCGACCGGGTGTGGCTTTCCCTACCACATCTCGTCCATAACTCCGTCCGATCTGTAACTGCCTGACTTCTGTCTTGACTGAGTTATATAATAGTTCAACGCCCACTCAGTCACCTACTCGATCTTTGGAATCGCATGTTTGATCTTCATCAAGCGGAAATAACTATCATCCAGTTCACAGGTCACTCTCTGCCGGTGCATCAGTCTATGAGTGTACCATGGGAATTTTTTTACCTCGTCCCATTTCATCAGCCAATTTCCGCCCACGCGATTTCCTCTCATAACTACCATTAGAATGTGTCACCTTCCTTCCGGTGCATCAGCTTGGAATCGCATTTTTGGCCGGGTCGAATGTCAAAATACAACAATGAAACAACACCATAAAACAAGAACCATTGCTTTCCGAACGACATGCTTACTTTTGTTGCATTCAGGATGTAGCACACAAAAGTGTAAATATTTGAATAAAACTCCAATCTATAAATTGATTAATTTTAATTCTTCAAATTAAATGAAATTTTGGTGAAAAGTGGAGTTTTTTTTTAAGCAAAGATGTTTGTCAGAGTATGGATCCTTTTAAGAAGAGAGTGATGATTCATGCATGAAAATCGAGCAGTTTTTATTTGTTTAATCTAAGTGGATATATTTTGAGTGCGTAAAAGATCTTGGCGTAAGTATATCACTATGTGAGAGAGAGAAAATATATTGACGATATATTTTAGAAGTATATGTTGCTGATATCGTGTATCATCAGGAGACAGATGGAATTGTTGTATGAAGATTTTTAATGCAACAAAAAGGAAAAGAAATATAATCATTCAATTTAAGATATTTAGATGATGTTGAAATTAAATGCAAATCTTTGAAGAAAATATTGTTAAATTTTCACTCAAAAGAAATCAAGCGAAAGGTAGTTGAGAAGATATCGAACAATTCCATACCTACGAAAGAAAATATTTATTTCATCACTGTTTGATTATTTCATCACTTTTTGATTATTTCATCACTTTTTGATTATTTCATCACTGTTTGATTTTGAAAAAATGGATGATTTATGTCTGATTCAAATCGGTTTAAGAATGTCTTTTGAATTAATCGAGGAGGGAAAAGATATTTGAAATTATTTTGGGTTTTCATCCTTCAAAAGTTTTGCAGCAAGTTAAATATTATCATGTGCGAAGTGTCCTAAGATATTTTAAAACTAGCTACTAAACGCTGATTGGTCAATAAATGCAAAAAAATACAAATACAAAAATTAGTTTCTGGAGCCTTTTTTTTTTTTTTTTTTTTTTTTTCAAAAAAAAAGCAGCAGTTGATTTGTCCGAAAACGCTAATTTTTGGCGGGAGAAAATGAATGAAGCTTCCTGTATTTAAATCGGTTATACAACGTCATTTTCAAAGAGAAAACTAGAAATTGTCTCGTCTGAAATTCGGGCAATTACTTAAATAAAAACCTAATAGTTTTGCTTCCTCTCAGCTGATTTTTGGAAACTGTAAATCTACGTGGAATATTACCCACATCGTGTTATGTAATAGCCCCCCTCTCACCACCAGTGAATAGTCACCGGGTGTGTGACCGGCAATAAAGGATAAATCTCTTGCGGTGGGTGCAACAAACGGTCATGCAAATTTGGGATTTTTTTTTAACAAGGATCGTATTGTAGCCAGCAAAAGATAGGTATTTCTTTCTTTCTTTTTTAATGGCATATCAATCTTCGTGGGTTGTTTAATGCTAAAGCTATCCTCCTAAAAAACAGCAGTGATGCTATTTAACCTATAGATGGGAGGATAAGGCGGTTCATACCTTTCCCAAAGGAATTTGTCTGAAAGGTAACGTAGTAGCGCGACTGGAGTTCGAACTCACTTACTTTGATTCTGCAGTCCAGCTCTTTAGCCATTACACCTCCGGCAGAAGATAAGGAACTTATAAGAATATTTTTTCATTAATTTATTTATTTATTTATTAGCGTTGTCCGGATTACTTGGTCATACTTTTTAGATCAATTTACTCTCATTGGTTTAAATGATAATGGTTATTTCGGAGGAACACGTTTTATACCTAAAAACTTGCTCTTCTCCATATCTTCCAGTTTATGAACTCCTTTGATCGATTGCTTAATCAATTGGTCGCTTTTAAAAGTATATCAACTCGTCTGGGATTATTTTAAGCCGATACATTTTGGCAATTGTATACAGCGAACCTTTATATTCACAGTTTTGTGTAGTTTAAGAATTATTTTCACAGGGTTGAATGATATCAAGTATTCCTATCTAATACAAATGATTTGCAAATAGATCTTTTTGACCCATAGATCAGACCTTAACAAGTATTGCTCCTCTAGGTCAAAGTAAACCTGAGATGACTAACAATCAATGAATAGACCACACTCTCTGAATTGGAGCCATACCACAAGATACAGTTGATTGCCATATAAGGATACTGCTTGGTTCTTACCCTTCTGCATTCCCCAGTCGGATGGGGCTGTAGAATACACCGACTGCTTCTCTGCAGAGATTAGACCCCCTTTTCCAACGAGTGTTCTGGATATGACACTAAGCAATCTGATGGTGAGGTTCCAGTAATGCTGGAACTTTGGGTAATCTGGAGTACCACTTCATTTCCATCACTCCCTGATCCACTCTGGCCCGGAGTGGTGGCACCTGGTTAGATCCAGTCTATGGGTCAAATAGAACTAAACTGCGTACTAATGCTAAACTGAATTGTTTAAAATAGAACTGTTTTGACTTTTAAACTGTGTACTTATGCTAAACTGTATTGTTTGAAATGGAAATGGTTTTGTATGCTAAACTGAATTGTTGGAAACTGAACTGTTCATTTGTATAAAAATGGATTTGGCATTAAATAACCTACAAAGGTTATATGCCATAAAACCCAAATAAACAAACAAACAAACAAACAAATAAGTAATAAATGTGTAATGAATGACCTCTAACGTTTAACCAGAAAAAAGTGTTTTTATGATATATATCAAGTAATAAACGACCCCTCGTTTTTGAGATGAAAAAATTGTCTTAAAAGGTTGTTCCTTACATGAGCATCTACAATAGTATCTTTAATAAATCTTGATAAATAAACTAAATAGTTATATTTCCAGGAGTGTGACAATGAAAAATAGGTCGAAACGCCTCAAAGAGGAGAGATTGGTATTTATAATGATAGAAGAAGAAGAAGAAGAAGAAGAAGAAGAAGAAGAAGAAGAAGAAGAAGAAGAAGAGATTGGTATTTACAATGAAATAGAGAGATAGAGAGAAAAGAAAGAAAGAAAGAATGAAAGAAAGAAGAAGAAGAAGAAGAAGAAGAAGAAGAAGAAGAAGAAGAAGAAGAAGAAGAAGAAGAAGAAGAAGAAGAAGAAGAAGAGATTGGTATTTACAATGAAATAGAGAGATAGAGAGAAAAGAAAGAAAGAAAGAATGAAAGAAGAAGAAGAAGAAGAAGAAGAAGAAGAAGAAGAAGAAGAAGAAGAAGAAGAAGAGCGAGAGAGAGATTGGTGTTTATAATGAAATAGACAGAGAGATTGGTATTTATGATGAGAGAAGAAGAAGAAGAAGAAGAAGAAGAAGAAGAAGAAGAAGAAGAAGAAGAAGAAGAAGAAGAAGAAGAAGAAGAAGAAGAAGAAGAAGGATTTGTATTTATAATCAGAGTGTGTGAGAGAAGAAGAAGAAGAAGAAGAAGAAGAAGAAGAAGAAGAAGAAGAAAGAGAGGTTTGTATTTATAATCAGAGAGAGAGAGAGAGAGAGTGTGTGTGTGTGAGAGAGAGAGAGAGAGAGAGATAGAGAGAGAGAGAGAGAGAGATATTTTTTGCTATGAAATTTTTGAAGGGTAGCATTCACGCACATCGTGTACTGTAGGGTTTCATATTTTGATATATAATGTTATTTATATATTTAATACTTCGATTCTTATGGCCTGTTCTTTTATTCTCCTCCTTTTTACGTTTTCTTTTGATTCCATATGAAGCAACCTGCAAGCACCTCGTCAAAAGGACTACGTGACCATTTAGTCGAAAGAAGTATTGATTCTCAGTAGATCAAGAAATCCGTATCTAATATTCGCCTTCGAGCAAAAGAAAGAACGACCAGCAATGTGTATTCATGGACGACTTGTTAGTTATTGATCTAATACAAGATGATTACTGATAAAAGAATCAGAAATCAAAGTATGCTGGTGGCTAAATTGGAACACTTCTATTCTAAGTGGCAAATACCTTACGCATATATAGAATCATATATATATATATATATATATATGGTGTGGGTGCATGTTCCTTTAGTTTAATGGCATATCAAAATTCCTGGGCTATTTAATTCCAAAGTCATCCTGGTAGAAGAACAGTAAGTAAAGTTAGCGACCATAGTCGAGGTTGACCCGAAGGCTCCCTTAAGATGATTAAGACTGAATGGAATTAGAAGTGTTAGATAGCAATAATTAAAACCATTAACTGTGTAGGAACAATAGCAATACTAGTATGCAAATAAACGTGTACTAACTCATTTAAAAATTAGATTACAGACAAACTAATATCTTACATATCATGTATACCAATTTAATTGTGTGCAAACAAATGACGGGTGTTAAATTGTTACAATTACATATAAATACTTGAAACCATTCAACTGAGGGAAAAAAGATCAATCGTTATTAGTTGTAGATTGTAGTCGAGGGTGATCAGAAGGCTCCCTTTTCAGTTGCTACTACACCAAGGTATAGGGAAGGGCGCTACTCCTTCCTTGGGTTGCTCCACTTTATCCTTGATTCGTACCTTATAATGCTGAGTGTTAAGCAAGGAGACAACAAGTACCATTTTTTGAGTCTTTGGTATGACTCGACCTGGGATTGAACTCAGGTCTCCCGGGCCATTGGCGAACACTCTAACCGCTCACCCAATGTCCGGTATGAACAGTAGTAGCACTAATTAACCTATACTTGAGGAATAGAGGAGTTCATGTCTTCCCAAACGTATTGGTCCGAAAAGAAACATAATGGCTCAACCGTAGTTCGAACTAACTTCCAACGATGTCACAGTCTAGCACCTAAACCCCAAAACCAAGGGGAGTCATATATATGACTGATGACACTTTCCACTTCTTCTATAAGATCTGTCTTTCAGAATATATAAGATTTCCTAAAACCTACATTTCCGTTATTGATTTAACTTTATATATTTTTTTAATATTCCAATGTAAAAAAGAAGTGAATAAAATATTGTTTAGAAATATTTTTCATGGTACATTAATTTTTATAAAACTGTCTTTACTTCTTATCGACATTTTCGAGAAATAAATTTTACAATTATATTCAAGCTTGATCATATTGAAAATTAACCAAGCTTCACATTATCAAAGGTAATGTTGGCAAAAACGTTCGTTTCATCATAAAGGTGAGAAGTGGAATCACCAACTCTGTCCTTCTTGAAATGTAAACAGTGTTGAAATAACTGTTCGCAACCCTAATGAAAATCAGTGACTAAAAACGGTTGGGATTAACATATTTATAACATTGATTTATCAAAGATTGTGATTTTTTTTATTCAGAAAACCCATAGAATGAATTTAATCAGAATTTATTTCGTAAAAGATATTTTAAAATGAATTTAGTATGAATCAAAAGTAGACACAAACGATGGTAAATCAATTTAAGAAATGTGGTAATCTCACCTGGTTTTGGACTTATTTTATGATCTTGGAATATATATATATATATAAATATATATATCATCATCATGATCATCATGTCGTGCCGCTAGCACGGATATCCCTGACCCTCTCTCGCCACTTCTCCCTATCGTTCATCGCCACTGGCAGGTCTTCAGGGCCACATCCCGTATTCTCACAGAGCTGTTGAATGTATGTTCGAGCTGGTCGTCCTGTTTTTGCCCGGCCATATGCGGTGGTCCATAGGAGTACATCACTTATGAGCTCCTCCTTGTTTATCCAGCAGTGTCCTGCATGTCTGGTTCGTCTAACTTGGATAGTTTTCGTGATGGGAGGCAGGTGGCCGTATAGTTGGTGCCTTGAGGGAGGTTGCCGCCCGGACCTTTTCAATATTGCTCGCAACATTCTTGTGTAATTGCCGTCTAGTTTCTTCTCCAGCCGTTTTGCTAGCGTCCAAGTAGTGCATCCATATAGCAGTATCCATACGACCGCTGCCTGGAAGAAACTGCGTTTCATTTTATCGGTCAGGTCTGATTTCCATATGATCGAAAGCCTATCGATAGCTGTCCATGCCTTCGTTAGCCGTATATATATATATATATAGAGAGAGAGAGAGAAGGAGTAGGGACATTAGAGAAATACCCTCCATATTTTAAACTCCATATACTTAATATTTTACCAACCTTTTTCCATATACGATCAGTTATGATCACGACTTAAACCGGTGAATACTGTGTGTTTGCTACTGAACCCTTTTTTATTCTAAGACGGGTAAGATCTGTAATCGTTACACAAAAAGCCTTTCTTGTATATTCTATGCTACGTCGGAAAGATGTTGTTAAGGATGGAATTTTCAACCTAAAGCAATGTTTATTTTCTATTCGGAACAGCATCATTCTGACGGAACATTACTGAACACAGAAATATTTGTGTAGCAATTACAGATTCCCCATTTTTAAGAAATTGCTTCAATCGCAAAAGTATAAAATGCATCGGTTCGAGTCATGATCATTAAATAAATCTTCAGAGATAAAATTTCAATATAAAGGAATTTTAAGGTTAAATCATGCAATATCAAGGAATTTTAGGGGAATAAAATATCTAGGAATGAAAATGACACAAGAGCCATGTTTAGTATTTTACTGGGTAATGATTTCAGGGGACTTTAGTGTACAATATTAAATAGTAAATTAAAACGGTAAGTTTAAACAGTAAGTTTTGCAACTTTCTATTCGAATACTGATTCGAAAAGATAACACATACAATTAAGTTTTAAACAGGAATTTTATACTAAAGAAACAAGAAAGAAAGGGATAGAAAAGATAAAGTGTTGCAAATTTGACAACAATTTTGGAGGAACTTATCTGAGAGAGTGACCGGGAAACAAAGTTCTTTGAATATGAGTATTTTTCTTTTCTCTTTTTGTTGTGTAGAAATATTTCACAGTTCATTGAATAGCCAGTCTTCTTTAAAATTCTTTTCAGCAGAATTCTCGGTGGAATTTTCTTTCAGTTGTTTAACTTGGTAGAATTTCAGTAGTCGACTTTCGTTTAATTTTACTTTTATTTCTTGGGAAGCTCCATTCAAGAAGCAAGTGACGAAACCTTTCGTACCTTCAGTTCAGTCCTCGAGTTCGTACTTTCGTTTGATTTTGGTTTTATTTCTTTGGAAGCTCCATTCAATAAGCGAGTAACGAAACCTATCTGCCAGCTTAAATTTTTCGTGTCATCAGTTTGGTTCCTGAATTCGTACTGATGGTCTGAATAGTAGTTCTCTACAAAAAAGAGGGAAGTAGCTTTTTGGTGCCTTATTGTCTGAGATTACTTCTCCCTTTCCCACTCAGGCCAAATCAACTGCCGCACGTGGTCAGTTTGATTCTTTCTTAGAAATAAATTTTTACGTCATAACTGATTGTATCTGGAAAAAAGACAATTAAGATAAATGGAGCTACTATTGCTATTATACTTGTACTACATAGGTACCAGATTAAAATGTGGGTGGTATTTCTGTCACGCGAACTCACACACACGCACACACTCAGACTATATATATATGTATGTATATATACGAGGATCATTAAATAAGTTTCCATATATTTTTCGTATGGGCACTTTTATTGATAGTACACACATGAAACTCTAGTCCCTTTCGAAGTAATCTTCCCCGGCTGCAATCCATTTGTTGTACCGTTCCAACAACTTCTGGAAGGCCACATATAAGTCCTCTTGTGTGAGAATGTCAATAATCTTCGTGACTGCCTCTGTCATCTCCTCAATTGTCTCATAACGACAGCCTCTGAGCTTAGGGAATAACAAATGACACAGGAAGCAAGGTCTGGACTATAGGGAGGCTGAGGAACTGTCTTGATGCCTATCTTGGTCAAATAGTCTGTGACAAGGATGAAGTTGTGGACTGTTGCATTGTTCTGGTGGAAATGCCACTAACCCGATTTGAAGAGTGCTGGTCTCTTCCGACGGAATCTCTTCCTGAACTCTCTTAAAACCTCAACATAATTAACCCTAACCCTAACTCTTTGGCCAATTAACTCTGGTGTATTGACTTGCTTACTCCTCCCACACCTCTCATCTTCCCTCACAGACTCCCTGCCTTCCTTGAGTCTCTTATGCCACTCAAAAATTGATGCTCGATTCAGGCGAGATGCTCCAAAAGCAGTCTGAAGCATTCCATACGTTTCTCTGGCATTTTTTCCGAGTTTAAAACAGAATTTTATTGCATATCGTTCTTCTAAAGTGTCAGATTGCATTTTTGAAAATCACTAGCTGTGACAATCAGGCTTTATTAGGGTGTATTCCAGTTGCTGCTGTAGTTGTTCATTTGAAGCTGAAATCATAAAAATTGGTCAGTCATCTCATAAAATGTATAGCAATAACATACTGAATTTTCAAGAGCCTACGACAATTTTTAAATGCCAGTACAAAAGAGTCTGTAAATTTATTGAATGCACCACGTATACACACACACACACACACACACACACACACACATATATATATATATATATATATATATATATTCCATTTTCAAAATTTTAGCAAATGAGGAAAATAGGTAAAATAATGGAGAAAAAAAAGTTATAAAAGAGGGGGAAGAGGGTTTAAAGATAAAAGACAAGTAAGAGTAGCCCCCTCTCAATTTCATCCTCTTGCTTGCCTTTTATCTTTAGACCCTTTTTATTCTATCTATTTTTCACATTTGTTTAAATGTAGAAAAACTTAATATATATATATCTGTATATATATATATATATATATATATAGAGAGAGAGAGAGAGAGAGAGAGTCTCTGTGTGTGCAGAGGTTATATCATTGACTAAATTACGCTGCAATGAAAATAAATTTGACAAGTCTCCTTAGCAGACGTATTAATTAAAATTGTATAAAAATATCTTGAAATAATAAGTAGATTGCATTTGTTTAAAGAAATTGCCATTGGTATCAATTTTGGCCACGAGACGACTTCGGAATCACCTAAAGCCTTCTCGAGCATCTCCTTGTTTAAATTGGTAAATGCTATCTTTATCCATGCCTTCAGTTCATCTTTTGTATTGGACTGAGTTTTGTTGATCTCACTCAACCGCGCCCCAAATAAAATAATCAGCAGATTTAGACGGCTATATGATAGGGGTGATGTAGTTACAGAATATTTTCTGTCAAGTCTTGATTCTACTGCTTGTATTGCATGGTATAGAATCCTTTTGCCTGACGTAGGGTCTTCTAGTGCCTACCATGTTGATCCTGGGCAGCACTACCTCCTCCTGATACTTGATGTTGGTGGGTAGGTTGGTTGTTTTGTTTTACTGCATATCATCACTTTTTGAGTCATTTAACGCGGAATTAAATTTCAAACAATTCAGTTTAGTGTAAGTATAGTTTTTGCTTATTAATAGTTAAATGTCAAAACAGTTCAGTTAAATGTCAAAACAGTTCTATTTCAAACAATTCAGTTTAGCATAAGTACACTGTTTAGTTCTATTTGACCCATAGATAGGACCCTATGAGAGATTACCACTTCCGGTCAGAGAGGATCTGGGAGTGATGGCAGTGAATGGGTACTCCGGATTCCCCCAAAGCTCCAGCTTTACTAGAACCTCACCATTAAATTGTCTAGTGTCATATCCAGGACACTAGTTCGGGGAGGTCTAACCCCTCTGCAGAAAAACAGTCTGGGTATTCTCCACTCCCAGCCGAGGCAAGACATTTGATGTAGGCCCCAATGTTGAGTCTGACACCGTATGGTAAGATTAATGAAGGCATTATCGTCACCATCGTTAGTGACCATCCCAAATACTGAGATGTAGACGGTGTGCTTGCTTTTCGTCGATATCGGTACACCATGTGGGGACAGTGGTTGTTTTGTGAGTTTTCTTTGAGAAAAATCGAAGTATATATGGTTTGTGGGAATGCTCGAGTTTGTTGAAAATCTTTTTAGCATGGTCTTTCCTTTTGTCCCTCATGGTCTGCTTACCATTTCTTATCTTCTTTGAGAAATACCGAGTGTCTTCGCGCTCTACTTGCCTGATAAGAAACTCAGACCCTTCCATGTGCCTGACTATTAAGCAGATTGACTCACCTGATTGTCAGTAATGGCCTGGATCACACCAACCAGTTCGGGAGTTCTTTTCTAATGAGAACAATCAGAGTGAGGTTTCCGAACAGCCGTAACTTTGTAATCATCATTGGACTCATCCAGCTCTTCTCTAATCCACTGTTCTGTCCTTAAAGGGACTTCCACGTACTGAAATATTCGTCGTGGATATAACGTACTGAATGCCAAACAGTACAGCACATCATTTCCAAATTTCCGAGAGTCAGTGCCAAACTGACTTTGATCTACTGCAGAATAGACAAAACCTTAAACCAATAAACATGCGTGACAAAAATTATGAAAAATAGGGACAATATACCCATATTACCGTGCATAAAAAGAGGAAGAGTGGACCTCACTAAAACCTCTTTAAAATAATTTTGATACATGTTTTTTAAATAAAAACTCTGCTCACTTGCTAATATAGGGTTACCAAGCTTGGATTTTTGAACCAAGATCGAGATCGGGACGTTCGACATTGACTGCAGGTATGTTTGTGACTGTTAAGGTCGATGAAGAACAGAAAGGTACGCTCGCAGCAGCCGCTATTGAAGATCAGTTTAGAGTGTGATGGCTTTGTGTTATGGCTCTTCCTCCTGCTCTTTTTGTTCTGAAGGGTGGTCTGGCGATTGTTTTCAAATAAGACAACAGGGTTAGTGGTGAGTCGTCAGGTGTCACTGTTCTCATCTAGGGATGACCCTTGGAAATCGTCGATATGATAGACACCAAGGGATTTTTTTAATGCAGTCTTTAAATCGTTCATCTGTCGTGATGATCAGCGAAGAGTTCACCGAGATGACACAACTTAAGATTTTATAATTGTCTTTAATTGGAATCATTTTGAGATGAGGCTTCTTAATCTGAGAATTAATTTTTTATTTATTGCGGACTTTTTGTCCTCATCTTGGTAAGTTTTTTTTTTTGTGTGTTGTTTCTTCTTTCACTACGTTTCGGCCAAATTTCACCTCTGGCCTTCTTCAGGTGATTTTACCGCGACCTCGGATAGGAATGATGAGTCTTGTAACCGTATCCCCAGTAATTACGTGGTGCGATAGACAACAACTATGGAAGGCAGTAATTACTGGGGATACGGTTACAAGACTCATCATTCCTATCTGAGGTCGCGGTAAAATCACCTGAAGAAGGCCAGAGGTGAAATTTGGCCGAAACGTAGTGAAAGAAGAAACAACACACACACACACACACACACACACACACACACACACACACACAAAAAACTACCACGATAAGGACAAAAAGTCCGCAATAAATAAAAAATTAATTCTCAGATTAAGATTTTATGTTTAATGTTTAAACACTTTTATCTCATCCGGTGAACAGCATTTCTAAACCTGAAAAGACAAAAAAGCTTAAAACATTAAATAGAATTTTGAATTGTTTCTACAAATGTTGTTAAAATTTACGATCATTTGAGCTTGAATTTGTAAAGTTATTAGATTGCAAAATTATATCAATTTTTCTGAAGTCTTTTCAGAGAGTAATCGGACCACTGAATTTCAAACTTGCTTACTACGATTTCACACTCTAGCCGGTCAGCCACTGTACCACAGGACTTCTACTTAAACACTCGGTACACCTTAAATGATATCACATTTCGGGAAGCATCCAATGATAAAAACAAGATCTCCATTATCTATGGATATTTTTTTATAGTTTCTTCCATTCATTTTTCGTCAGATTATTGACAAGATAACAATTACCCACGTTTCTTTTACGTGAGAATCATAACTCCAACTAGGCGTTTTGCACAATGATGGTCCAGATGCCGTTACTGAGGAACGTCAATCTAGAGGAATGGTTTTGTGAGACTCATTCTTGAAAGACTCTCTTTTAAAAGCCGTTGAGATATTTGAGATGAACAAGGTTATTTTGTATTCGACTGGCAAAGTAATTTATTTTCCCTTAATTTTATGACGGTTGAACGTAAATGTAAATTGCATTTAATATATATTATCTTGCGAATATCCATAAGCTGGGATGCGTTTATCTACTTTATTTTTCCGAAAGAAAAGAGGGATGGAGATATTGAACAAAAAACAAATTTATATTTTTCGAAAAGGAATAAACTTTTAGATGGGAAAGTACAAAAATCTCATCTGTGACACGATAAAATTGCCTTTTTAACGTTTGCTTATAAAATACCAGGTGTGATCAAAAATTTTTGAGATTAGGACGTCTTCTTTTAATTTTAAATTTGAAAATGCAACTTATTTTTTTTTAAGGCATGACAACTTGTATGAGGCTATTTTCAGCTAAGTAGTAAGGAAATGATGTTTATTGCACATTTATATTTATAGTTTTTGTGTGTCTGCTTCGTAAAAGTTTTTTTGCAAACAATTATATAATACCAAGTATTTCTATCTAATACGAATAATTTGTACACATTTCTATCGTTTCAAGTATTTCTATCTAATGCTACTAATTCTATGGTTTCTGCTGATAATTTTTATTTATTAAAAGTATGGTTTGAACTCAGAAGGTTTCAATTCATTAATAACAATACGCTGTAAACTTCGAGTAACGATTCTTAACATAAAAAAATTCACAGTCATATAGCATCAAGCATTCCCATCTAATATAAAAATTTAGCATACATTTGCAAGGTTTTAATTATTCATATCTAGAAAGGATAATTATATGTTTTCGAGTAATTTATTTATATTTACTGATGGTTATTTGTTTGCACACAGTTATAAGATTTCAAAAGACTTATAACAAAGATATATATATGGAGGTGCCCGTGATGTAATGGTTATCGTCGTAGGAAATGGACACGAGTTCAAATCTTGGACGAGACTGATTGCATTTCACATAGCACTAATACCCTTGGGAAAGGTATGAATCCAATTATTCTCCCTCCAGCTATGGGTAAAATAGTAGGGCAGACTAGGTTCTTCAGCCTTGGTGAGGCAACTAGTCTAGGAGAAGGAAAACTCTGAATTCAAACCTGTTAAACTCCGCTTAAAAATTGACCTTGTGTCATATCCTGCCCGGGCGGAGGGGTTGGGTAAATATGATAACAAAGACATATACTGAGTAGTAGTAGTAGTAGTTGGCGACCTTAGTCGAGGGCGACCAGAAGTCTCCCCTTTCAATAGCTACTACACCGATGTGTAGGAGAGAGCGCTACACCTTTCCTTAGATTGCTCCACTTTACCCTTGATACGTACCTTATATTGCTGAGGGTAAAGCAAGGAGGGTAAAGCAAAGAGGTATCAAGTGCCAGTATGACGCGACCAGAGATCATTGGCGAACATTTGCGAACACTCTACCCACTGATACAAATATTTGAGAACAGTTGTATAGTTTGCAGTATTCCTCTCTAATACTGATAATTATTTGGTTTTACGGGATTATTATAAATAATAAATAAATTTGTTTACAGTTGTATGGTTTCAAGTATTCCTATCTAATAAGTATAATTATAAGGTTTTAAGTAATTATAATTAAAAATAATACAAAAGATTTGTTAACAGTTGTATGGTTTCAAGTATTTCTATTCAATAAGGATAATTATACGGTCTAAATTAATTATAATTTACCATAATAAAAACAATTTGTAAAAAGTTATCTGATACTCAATATTCCTATGGAAAACTAAAAAATTCACATAGATCTATTTGACTTACGGATGGGGCCTAAACAGGTGCAACGACTCATAGTCAAACTGGACCTGGGAGTAATGTCACTGATGCAGCACTTATCACTCCCCAGAGCTCGAAAAACTGGTGCCTCACTATTGGCTACAGTTTAGTGTCATAACAAGGATATCCTTTTTGTTGGCGGTGGGGGTAAACCTTATTCTAAGACCAGTCAGCAATAACTGTTCTCGGACATCCCAATAATTTTCGATCATCAGATTTTTCGTAAGACATCCGATTACACAAGTGTAATACCTTCCTTAATTCTCATCCCTACCGCTATCTGACGTTTCTTAGTTATGTGTTGTATAGAGGCTCGTGCCACGTGACTTCCGGTGTCGCGGAAATATAAAAAAAACGCCGTGTTTCTCGAGCACGCGGACGAAGGTAAAGAGACAGAGACAGAAGCAGAAAGAGAAGCAGAGAGACAGCTCTAGAAGGACGTCGGTCGATAGTAAGACCAAACTTCGGACGTAACACCAACAGCGCGAGACTTATAATACTAGTCGGACTGTAAGACTTGAGTTAATAAATAATTAACTTTATTTTCACTGTGTATCATTTTCCTTACCACGAAATTAATCTCAACAGCAAGATTTGAAACCGTAGAGCTTCAAAAGTTTTAGAGGTGCCACGACCAATGGAAACCCCTCAGGAGTAAGTGTTCAATATCAAGGTTTGGTTTGGTTTTAAGGCACATTGACCATTGTAAGTTATTTAGTTCCTAATCCCGTTCATCCATATATATTGAATATACAGGATTTGTAAA
This sequence comes from Sepioteuthis lessoniana, assembly GCA_963585895.1. Taxonomy (NCBI): domain Eukaryota; kingdom Metazoa; phylum Mollusca; class Cephalopoda; order Myopsida; family Loliginidae; genus Sepioteuthis; species Sepioteuthis lessoniana. The sequence continues at coordinate 25,663,001 of OY757934.1, forward strand.
CATTTTTATTGATAACACTTTTAAATTACCTGTGCTCATTTTTTCCTCACGGTTGAATAGTTTCAAGTATTATTATATAATATGAATAATTCTAATAACGATTAACTGGCTCATTGACCTAGTGGGTAGAGTGTTCGCCAATGAACTGGGAGACCACGGTTCAATCCAAGATCGAGTCATATCAAAAACTTTTAAAATGGTACTTGATACCTCCTTGATTATCACTCAGCAATATAAGGTACGTATCAAAGGTAAAGTGGAGCAATCCAGGGAAAGGAGTAGTGCCTTCCCCTACACCACGGTGTAGTAGCAACTGAAAAGGGAGCCTTCGGGTCACCCTCAGCTACAGTCGCTAACTACAACTAATAACGATTGATCCTTTTTTCACACAGTTGAATGGTTTCAAGTCTTTCAATGTAATGGTAACAATTTAACACCTGTCATTTGTTTGCACACAATTAAATTAATATACATGATATGTAAGATATTAGTTTGTCTGTAATTTGATTTTTAAATGAGTTAGAACACGTTTATTTGCATACTAGTATTGCTATTGTTCATACACAGTAAATGGTTTTAATTATTGCTATATAACACTTCTAATTCTATTCGATCTTAATCATTTTTTACTCACAGTGAAGTGATTACAAGTATTGCTATTTAACACTAATTCTTCTATTTAACATATCTCATTCGCTTGCATAGATTTAAATGGTTCCAGGCATTGCTATGTATCACTAACAATTCAAACAAGCAATGGAGCTGGGAGCAATGACAATAAAAAGGCAATCCGCATTCCCTGAGGCTCCAGCATTACTGGAACCTCACTATCAGATAGTTTAGTGTCCCACAGGACATTCATGGGGGGGGTTACCCCGCTGCAAAGGTGGAGTCGATGTATTTTACAGCCCCTTCCCAGCCGACTAGGCAAGTTGTTCAGTGTCAAGGAGGCTATTTGCAAAAACAATAAAGTTTGATTTTTTGGTCATTTCAGTCTCTGTAGAAACAAATTCCGCATCGAAACATTTTTAACACTTCTCACATCTGTCCCATAATGGATGTTAAATTTAGTATAAAAATATATATAGAAATAAACCAACTTTTATGGGACAAAAATGCTTCATCTCTATCACGGTTGATGATATTTACCAACCCCTCCACTCGAGCAGGATATGACACAAGGTCAATTTTTTTAAGCGGAGTTTAACAGGTTTGAATTCAGAGTTTTCCTTCTCCTAGACTAGTTGCCTTACCAAGGCTGAAGAACCTAGTCTGCCCTACTATTTACCCATAGCTGGAGGGAGAATAATTGGATTCATACCTTTCCCAAGGGTATTAGTGCTATGTGAAATGCAATCAGTCTCGTCCAGGATTTGAACTCGTATCGCCGTGTCCATTTCCTACGACGATAACCATTACACCACGGGCACCTCTCTATCACGGTTGATACACCTTTCAGTCTCTAATTTTTTCCCACACAATGCTTTATCTATCACATAATTGATATGGCTTCTTTGTTGAATGCCATATCAACTTTCATGGGTTATTTAATACCTAAACCATTCTTGTAGAAGAATGGTAGTTGTACTATTTAACCCATAGCTGGTGGGGTGATGGGGGGATTCATGGGACAAAATAATTTAAATCATTATTCCTTTATGCCTCGATAAATACAACTTCAGACTCGAAACTTTTAAAAACACATCTCAAAAAATAAAACCTCTGTCCCATAATAGATGTTACATTCCGTATAAGAAATCAATGTAGAAATGTACTCACTATAATGGGACAAAAATAGTTTCAGTCATTATTCATTCCTGTCTCGATACTTTTTCAAATGCAAATCAAGTAATACAACCTGTGTCCCATAATAAATATAACATTCAAGTAAGAAATCTTTATCGAAATGTACCAACTATTATGGGACCAAATAATTTAAATCATTACTCATTTCTGTCTCGGTAAATACAATTTCAGTCTCGATACTTTTTAAACACACATACACAACACTACCTCTATCCCAGAATAGATGTTACATAAAGCATTAGAAATGTATATAGAAATGTACTAACTATAATGGGACAAAGTTAATTTTAGTCATTGTTCATTTCTGTCTCGGTAAATACAATTTCAGTCTCGATACTTTTAAAACACGTTTTGTTTGGGCTCGTCCAAATACAGATGCTGAGGTATCCTTTACAGAACCTAAAGTGACCGTAATATCACTATCGTAGTGAACAGCCAGTAACGCATCTGCAAGTTGATTCTTATAGAAAAAAGTGTGAGATTGAATGAATAATGACAAGAGAAGGATTATTGAATGAAGACTGGTGAACAAAATGAACGAGAAAATGGTGCAGACTTGTTGGTGATTATAAAAGTAATAATGACTATAAAGAATTATGGGAACGATATGAAAAGAGGAATGGTTATAAAAACAAGTACATTGAAAAGAAAGAAAGAAAAAAAAGAAAGAAAGAAAAAAAGAAAGAAAGAAAGAACACAGAGAAGGAGAAAATAAATTGATAAATAAATAAATAAATGGCTGAAATTAAGAAGGAAACAGAGGTAGACAGAAAGAAAGAAAGAAAAGGAAAACAGAAAGAAAGAAAGAAAGAACCAAGCAAGCAAACAATTAAAGGGAAGAAACAAACAAACAAGCAAACAAAAGAATGACAGAAAGAAAGGTAAGGAGAACGAAAAGAAAGAAAGGGGTGAAAGAAATATGAGGAAAAGAGGAGGAGAAAAGAAAGAAAGATGGAGAGATGAGAAGGAAAGAAAGAAAGCTAGACAAAAATGAATAAAAAGAAGAAAGAATGAAAGAGAAGGAAGACAGAATGAAAATAAAATACGTAAAATCGATATAAGAAAAACTTTAGAACTGCTAAAGAATTTATTGTAATGAAAGTTCGATTTCTAAAAAGACATCTCTACAGATACCCTGGGTTCATCTGGTGTTTCCGGTCTTTCAATATCAAACCCTCTTGCCTACACGAATCAAAAAGGATTAATCAACTTAGTGGCTTATTTCCTTCGACTTGGTACTATTTACCAACCCCTCCGCTCGGGCAGGATATGACACAAGGTCAATTTTTAAGCGGAGTTTAACAGGTTATGAATTCAGAGTTTTCCTTCTCCTAGACTAGTTACCTCACCAAGGCTGAAGAACCTAGTCCGTCCTGCTATTTACCCATAGCTGGAGGGAGAATAAGGGGGTTCATACCTTTCCCAAGGGTATTTGCCCGAAAGTGAACGTAATAGCGCGACTGGAGTACGAACTCGCGTACTACGATTCCGCAGTTCATCGCTTTAACCATTACACCACGAGGACACCCCAATTACACCACGAGGACACCCCTTTGTAATAGTTATAATAGCTCCAAACTTTTAACAGCTGCTATGACAATTCTAGTCAATATCTTACTGATAAAGTAGGGCCAAGCAAATATTCGACAACTCGCTTACTATATAAATATTCGTCAGCCGTTATTTTTACATGGTTCGATCAGTTCCCGGTATTTGGTGAGCTTCTTTTCTTGATATTCTTTCAAGGAGCTGTGTAAATTCAAATATATTCCGTTGCTTGGTTACATATGAGCAAGTCAAGTTTGCCTTTTTTTTATATATGATCTGAAGCTTTCCAAGTTAAACTTAAGGTTTCCCATAGCGTAGTGGTTAACTTGTTGGACTGCAACATCGTAGTCAGTGAGTTTGAATTCCAGTAGCGCTATCAAGTTCGCCTTTAGATCAATACCTTTGAGAAAGGTTTGAACCCCTTTATTCCCGTACAAGGTGGAACGATAAAATTGTCGTCCTTAAGAAAACAACACTACAGCTTTATTTTAAAACTCTTATTGAAAAAATCAATTCAGGTAACTTGATGATGTAGTAGAGCTGACATATATTCAATGTAGCCGCCTTCAGCCGCAATCACCACCTTGATACAGATCCGGAATCGGGAGCATGCCTTTTCCACAAGCGCCGGCGGGAGCTCGGCGAATACTCGGCGGATGGCGGCGATCAGGTTGGCTTTGTTGTTGTGGGAGGTCATGTTGGTGATGTTCTCGACGTGTGACCAAACGAAGTAGTCCAGCGGGTTCAGGTCGGGGAAGGAGGGGGCAGTGAGAGAAGGGTACAAACTCGTAGCTCTCCTTCTGAAGCCAAGCCTGGGTCTCTTTGGACCTGCGGGCCGGCGCTGAGTCCTACTACCACACCCAGGGTCTGCCACCGACCACCTAATTGCACCAGGGGATCACTACACCGCTTGGGAGTTTCATCAATGATTGCCTGGACCTTTTCGATGAACTCCTTGGTCTGGGTCTTCCTGGCGGTCTCCTCAGCCTTGGGCTTCCGCTTCACCACCTCCAAAGGGTCGTCCGATGAGTTGAGCTGTGCCCTCAAGCGTTGAACCGTCCGGATTTGCATTTTGAGGGTGTTTGCAATGGTCCTGTTGTCATAACTTGGATCGGTAGAGTGTATGAGTTGTACAGCGGCGCATCTCCGATCTCGCTCGTTGAACATTGTGTCATTTTCAGACATGATTGAAGGCTACTATCGCTCTTGGGATTTGCACAAAACTGGCCAACTAGTAGATGGTCTGCAACAAAAAAAAAAAAAAAAGAAAAGAAAACCGGTTTTCATTAAACGGAAATGGAATGATGTCGTCTTTTCTAGGGCGACAATTTTATCGTTCCACCCTGTACTTCCTCTGTGTTGTAGAACCAGCCCTAATCTCGATATACGATGGACTCCTCCAATAAACATATAACATTTTACTGTAATCTACGCTTGGTGTTCAGATGCAAATACTGACATTCCTTGAGTCTCAGGGAGCCGTCCCCGCCTGGTTCTAACCTACATCGGGTTTAGGTTTATCGCCTGGCGCTTGAGGCGTCCCTTTTAGGAGAGTGCAGACAGAGCACGATGCATTTTTGAAAATGTCGGGCTACGGTCCTGCGCCCGGACCCACCTTAAAAAATGGGCTTGTGCGGTACTCACCCGTTTGGTGTGTTCGCGCGACAAATATCTTTCAGTAGCAAATAGCTACACAAGCGATATTGTATTACTTGTTTCTGTAATACATTAATTATTTCTTTGCCTCCTAGTACGCGTTTGTCTTATTTATTTTATGCCCTTTTCCGAGGACATAACTCTCTGTAAGGATAACGTTGGCAGTAAATATCCCCCGAAGGTTGAAAAGCCATTGACCAAAGAAACCAAACCAATCAATGAAAGTTGGTTTCTTGGTGCTAAGGATATATGTATCTAACCAACCCCTCCATACGAGGTGGATGTGACACAAGGTTAATTTTTAAGTTGATTTTAACCGGTAGGAATTCTTTTTTTTTTCTTTTTGTTAGACGGTTGCTGTAATAAGTTTACAGAGCCAGTTTGATCTATTATTTGCCCATAGCTTGAGGAGGAATTGTTGGATTCATATCTTTTCCGAGGACAACACCACATTGTGAAATGTAAACTAGACTCGTCTAGGAATTGAACTTGTTTGGTTGTGTCCCTTTCCAACTATGATAACCATTATACCACGGGCACCTGCACTGGTGCTGAGGATATAGGCTTCCTCTTTTCTGTTGTATCGGCTGAGCACTTTTTTCCCAGCTTTCAGAAAGTGGATCATTTTTTCTTGACTGTTTAGAAATGGAATGCAAAGGGTCCAGAGAAAATAAAATTATCTCAGGATGTCTTGGCTTGTCTCTTGATAAGCTGAATAAAAAGTTAAATACTAAGTCCTTGTCGATTATTTTCAAAAACATATGCCTACAGGAAAATCTATCTACCATATATCTTTGTTTTTCTACATGCTAATATTATATCATATGAGGAGGTGCCCGTGGTGTAATGGTTATCGTCGCAGGATATGGACACGGTGACACGAGTTCAAATCCTGGACGAGACTGATTGCATTTCACACAGTACTAATACCCTTGGGAAAGGTATGAATCCAAATATTCTCCCTCCAGCTATGGACAGACTAGGTTCTTCAGCCTCGGTGAGGCAACTAGTCTAGGAGAAGGAAAACTCTGAATTCAAACCTGTTAAACTCCGCTTAAAAATTGACCTTGTGTCCTATCCTGCCCGAGCGGGGGGGTTGGTAAATAGGACCATCTATCTATTTCTCTTTATATATGTATACACATAAGTTAGCGACTGTAGTCGAGGGCGACACGAAAAGGCTCCCTTTTCAATAGCTACTACACCGAGGTGTAGGAAAGGGCGCTAGTCATTTCTCCGTTTGATATACATATATATATATATATATATATATTGTGAACTGAATTACCATGACCCGAAAATCTGGTGAACACTTACGAATGACATACAGAAACACTGGACAGCTGTTTCGACCTTATTAGGTCTCATCAGCTTTGTATACCGTGATCTCACCCACTGAAGATCTAGTTAATTTGGCGTTACTTGAGTGCGATATGGACTGACGCCTCAGTTATAGAGTTTCGGCTCTGCAATCTGTGGTCGCTGGTTCGATCCGGTAATTCAATTCACAATATAATTCCTCTACTTAAAGAAGAATATATATATCAAGAAATGGTGCTTTATGTCTCCTTGCTTAACACTCAGTTTTATAAAGTACGGATCAACGGTAAGTGGAGCAGTCCAGGGAAAAGAGTAGCGCCCTCTTCTGCACCTCGGTGTAGACGCTATTGAAAAGAAAACCTTTGAATTACCATCGATTACGATCGGTCGACTTACTATATATATATATATATATATATATTTCTCGTTGACCGATTTCCATATCAAGATCAAAACGTCCGGTTTGCTCAAATATTTATCCATTGCTCAAATATTTATCCATTGCTCAATATATAAAGATAAATAAACACTTGGGTTCAGAGTTTATGTGCACTTCACATAGCGCTAATGACCTTCAGATAGTATGTATTCAACTATTAATACATACTATCTGAAGGTCATTAGCGCTATGTGAAGTGCACATAAACTCTGAACCCAAGTGTTTATTTATCTTTATATATTTTCATACCGTCTGATTTATTTCCACTTTTTCCCACACACATATATATATATATATATATATATATATATATATATATATATATATATATATTAAATAACTTATTGTATAATAGCACTTACGGTAAGGGGAAAAGCCCGCAAGTAATTCGAAGATAAAAATATACAACGAATCACTGTCTAGGGGAAAAATATATATATATATATATATCGGAAAAAAAAGAAAAGGCCAACCTTGTCATACCAATTGAAAAAAATCAACAGATACGCAATTGATTGGTCAAAAGAAAAAAACCACCGTAAATTGCTGCTAAGCTACAAGGGCAAAAAGTGCTCAATACTAAGTAGAGCAAAACAGAAACAAAAATTATTTCGTGAGTCAGGAACTAACAGCAGTTTCGCCTAAGCGGCTCATCAGGGTATCTCATCCCGTCGGGATTAGATACCCTGATGAGCCGCTTAGGCGAAACTGTAGAATATATATATATATATATATATATATATATATATATATATATATATTAGTGATATTCAGTCAGCGTCCGAAGACAGTAGATGTGAATTATTCTTGTATAGACTATATGAAGAAGACCATATAAATCTATGTGAGTGCTTGATATATGGCTATTGTTACATCACTTATTCCTTCCAGGTATATATAACAAAATTCACATTCAGAGCGTATATATTGCAATTAGAAGGAAATTCAAACCTGGTTAAGTTGTCATTCACATTTGCTGTTCTGCAACCTCAAGTCTGACATGTAAAAAGTCATCTGACGAGACGGAGAGTATAATGATATTCCACGGCGAAATATATATATATATATATATATATATATATATATATATATATATTAAAGAATGTTTGATTAAATAATGAAGACACATTTTGTCTCTATCTAACCGGCTCATTTGCCTAGTTTGTAGAGTGTTCGCCAATGGTCCGGGAGACCTGGGTTCAATCCCAGGTCGCGTCATACCAAACACTTTAAAAATGGTACTTGATATCACCTTGCTTTACATTCAGCAATATAAGGAACGTATCAAGGGTAAAGTGGAGCAATCCATGGAAAGGAGTAGTGCCCTCCCCTACATCGTTGTAGCAATCGAAAAGGGGGCCTTCTGATCGCCCTTGACTAAGGTCGCAAACTTTCACTTGTCCATATAAATTTATTAAGATCCTTTCAAGTTTCCTGATTAATGTCTTGGTTTCAGGTTGGAATTTGTGGATGAATTTACCAAAATTGTCCCGGGCGCTTTCGAACCTTTCATAGGCCATCATCAGGGGTTTCCTGCATGCGTAAAGAAAGCTATCAACGGTAATAGAATATTATCAAGAAATATGGAATATTTTTTTAAAAAATCAAAAGACATTTCAGAACATTATCACTGTTTTCAAAATTAGTTCTATTGACTTTATTTTTTTCAGTTTTTATATGTAGGGCTTCAAGAATTTGTAGACGTATCTTATTTATTTCGTGTGCTTATCCGGAAACTTGAAAAAATCCTAATTAAATTATATACAAAAAAAAAATGTATCTTTATTATTTAATCAAACATGCTTTAATGAAAGACTGCAGCATAACTATATATATTTTTATATATACCTTATCAGCATGATAAATATGTGGTATACGATGCCTGTTTATAGCTCTAGTTTACCCTCATCTTGGTTGGACCGAGAATTTCTCAGCATATATGTATTCATGTCTGTGATCGCTGCCTGTGTTTATGGATCTTAGAGTCGCACCGACCCATCATTGCTTGAGTCTGCCAGTGTGGATGCTTCTACAAGAATCGTCGGATAAAAAGCAACAACAAAAAAACCTTGAGGATTTTGAATGGTGACAATTTCAATAAATCGTGACTGTGTTCGTGTGTGTACGTCGCTTGGTTTGATGAGGTGAGAACACGCTAATTATAACTTAAGAGACGGGATTCGGTTTGATATTAAACGTGAAGTAAATGACAATTCCACTAGGTTTCATTCTTATTCATTACTCTTCATTCAAAGTCATGTATATCTGAACAAGAAAGAAAGAAAGAAAGAAACGGCAGTGATTGGATCTTAAATAGGAACTACCTTAGTGAAAGGAAGGGTAATAATAAAATTGTAAAGAACAAAAGAAAGAAAGAAAGAAAGAAAGGAAGAAGGAAAGGGGCAGTGACAGGATTTTCAAAAGGGATTATATAAATTAAAAAAAGGGTAAGGAAAAATTGTATAAAAGAAAGAAAGAAAGAAAGAAAGAAAGAGGCTGTGACTGGATTTTAAATAGAAACCACTTCAGTGAAAGGAAGGGTAATAATAAAATTGTAAAAAAACGAAGGAAAGAAAGAAAGAAAGAAAGAAAGAAAGAAAGAGGCAGTGACTGGATTTTCAAAAGAAATTATATTAATGAAAGAAAGGGTTAGGAAAAATTGTATAAAAGAAAGAAAGAAAGAAAGAAGGAAGGCAGAATAGAAAGAACAGGAAGGCGCTTAGGTATACACGTTTTCTAAGTACCACACGTGACTGAAACTAAATTTCGAAGCGGCAAATGAACTGTAACGAAACATGTATGTGTACGTGTGTACGAGCCTGGATGATTACGGGACGTTCTATTTGTGTATATAATTCATGATGTGTTAATACTTCTATATGTAAAACATGCGTGTGTATGTACATATGTGTGTGTATACGTGTGTATGTGCGTGTTTACTTTCTTCTCGCCTGCTTGATTTACTGCTTAAACTGTTGCTAGCGTCACAACCGTTTTTGTATCCGAGGGAAGTCGTGTTTCGTTTTTAGTTTTTTAATTTCTTTTTTTTCTCCATTAATAATAATAATAATAATAATAATAATAATAATAATAATAATAATAATCTCTACAACTACCACACCACCTCTACTACGACCACCACCACCACCACTAAAACTACCATCGCTTTTTTTACTCTTACTTCAACTGTCAACCTAACGTTTCTTGCCACCAAAGTGTTTGTTATGCGAACTCGTACATAAGTTATTTTGTTCGCATTAAATTCAACTTTAATCTATGGAGAAAAATTGTTCTCTGGGTAAGTAATGCGTTTTTCATTTTTCGAAGAAATTATCGCCCAAATAATGTCTCGTCTGTAGCTTCGTTGTCTATGAAAACCGTAGATAATTGATGTATTAGCGATGTTGTATTCTTGTTTATTATTAAAAAAAACACACACACACACACACACACACACACACACACACACACACACACACACACACACACACACACACACACAAACAAAAACCCTATAGATTAGACATTTTAACTTAGTTATTTAGTTTGTATGCAACGGTAAATTTATATTCCGTATGCAAAACAGTTGCATTCGTATTTGTATCTACGGACGTGTCCGTTTTTCTGTGAGGCTTGCTTCGATGCATGGGCGTATATTTGGGTAAAGTGCATGTAGTCTTTCACCAAGTGGGCGTAATTGTCACCGTACCTTTATAACTGGACTCACACGTGCACAGATAGATCTATCTATCTATCTATCTATCTATCTATCTATGTCTTATAAAATCCATCCGTATATCTCTACATGGTTCAATCTCTTCATTATCTATCTATCTATCTATCTATCTATCTATCTATCTATCTATGTTACTTTGTCGTGTTGTGATGTTTAAGAATATAGTCTAGAAAACCTTATTGAATAATAGGTTCAATCCTCACTAGGTGTGCCATACGTACGACCTTGTTCAAGACTCAAGCTATCCGTCTGTACGTTTATCTCAGCTTGTTCCTTATCTATCTATCTATCTATCTATCTATCTATCTATGGGTATGTGTATCTACGTATTATCTAAAGTGAGTTGTACAGGACAACTGGATCCTTTCCTAACTGAACAACGGCACTTACAAGCAGAGTTCTATACTGGATATTTAAACGCTAAATCGCCAAAATTGTTATTTTAAAGAACTAGTGCTAAGTAATAATTGAACCCCAAAATGCCCATTAATAAAAACGAAATCCACAATAACTTCATATATATATATATACATATATATGTGTGTGTGTGTGTGTGTAAACCCGTGTCTATGTTAGTATATATCAGTTTTAAATATAAACATCTACGTCAGCGTTTGAATATAGCTCTAGAAATATAAATATTTATTCAATAGATAGATTTTGCAGTCGATATAAGTGTGTGCGTGTGTATGTCTTTTCACTATAAAAAGAGAAAGCATATCTGACTTCGAAGATCGCCAATGTGCGCGTATAAATATGCACACGTGCGTGAAACAATAAATGTTAAAATTCGTCGGTGCAAATATTTATGTGCAGGGCGGCACAGGCGACCTAATGCACTTATTTATCAAGAAGTGATGTCGAGGTAGTGGGGCCTGGATCTGTGCAGTCTCTTCCTTACCTGAATCCACTCACGCACTGACTATTACTTCTGTAGTAACAAGCTTGTAACATACACTTATGTAAGAACAAAACGAATAAATAAAACTAAAATAATGTAAATCCCTTCGTGGATCTATTCATTTAAAAATATTTCTTTGTCTCGTGACCTACAGCGAAATAATTTTTTAAATATATATATATATATGCAAGTGTTCATATTAATAATGATTTCATAAGCTCGACTGAAAAAATGTTGTTACCAACACACACACACACACACACACACACACACACACACACACACACACACACACACACACACACACACAGAGCCATGTATTCTCTCAGCTGATTGACAAAATCGTAAGTTATATATATATATATATATATATATATATATAAAGAGAGAGAAAGAGAGATACAGACTCAGCCGTGGGGAAAACATGGAAGGTGGGCAGTCACTCATCATATAGAAAGATATAAATGAATACCCAGCCAGGCAATATAACGTACACATTTACAGAGAAAGTATAAATCTAGGATCATACATTAGAGAACGAAAATCCAGACATGAAAAGCACATAAACGCAAATACAAGCCACTGTCCAAACATTTAAGGTATTTAATCCGGCGTTTTCTCTGCGCTCGTCAGACATCTAAAATATGACTCGAAATAAGCCTAACAGCTTCTATTTGAAGGATTTCTTTTAAGGATGATCCCTAACTCGTCCCTGATACACTCCTCTCTCTCTCACTCTCTAGATGTTTATGTGTGTGTGTGTGTGTGTATGTGTGTGTGATCTGAATGCGATGATATACTATTTTGAGAATCTTCTAAATGGTACAAACCAGCTGGTCTACCATTAAAAAATACAAAACAAAAACAAACTTTTATTTAGCTAAATTTACGGCTGATCAAAACCCGGTAAAAAAAAATTTGCTACCCAATTTCTCTCTCTCTCTCTCTCTCCTCTCTCTCTCTCTCTCTCTCTCTCTATTTTACCAGCTACACGCTGATTTTGCAAACATATGGGGATGCCTCCCTTGGGTTAAGATCTTATCTAGAATCAACTGAGAGAATACACACACACACACACACACACACACACACACACACACATATATATATATATATATATATATGTGTGTGTGTGTGTGTGTGTGTGTGTGTATGTATGTGTGTATATATATATATGCGTGTGTGTGTGTGCTTTAGTACAGCAGTCGTTTTTTTTTAAAGTGAGCGTATGAAACCATTGTATATATAATACACACAGACACACACACACACACACACACACACATATATATATATATATATACATGTGTATGTGTGTATGTGTGTGTGTGTGTGTGTGTGTGTGTGTGTGTGTGTGTGTGTATATAGGTATAATGTTAGTGACTGTAGTCGAGGGGGATCCGATAGCTCCTTTTCAATTGCTTAGTTTTACCCTCGATACGTACCTTATAATGCTGAATGTTAAGCAAGAAGATATCAAGTATCATTTTCTAAGTCTTCGGTATGACTCGACCAAGGATTGAACCCCGGTCCGCCAGGCCATTGGTGAACACTCTACCCACGAGTCTAATGGGCCGCTATATATATATATATATGATGCGCCGATATATATATATATATATATATATATATATATATATATATATATATATGTGTGTGTGTGTGTGTGTGTCTGTGTGTCTGTGCATTATGATTTGGTCAAAAAATATGTTAGGAAAATATACACCCTTATATATATATATATATATATATATATATATACATGTACAGAGAAAGAGAGTAAGAGAATGAGAGACAGAGTGAGAGAGTTGTGTGTGTGTGTGTGTGTGTGTGTGTGTGTGTCTGAATGTATGTATGTGTGTGTGTGTGTGTGTGTTGAAGGCACATCAGATGCTTTCAGTAATAAGAGTATTAAATCATCATATGAATAACGCACTCACACTCACACAGCAGCATTCATCATCATGACAACACGGACTCTCTCTCTCTCTCTCTCTCTCTCTCTCTCTCTCTCTCTCTCTCTCCATCCATCCCTATCATCCATTACTCCCAGCTGGTTTTCCAAACTATATCTTGCGTCTGCATAGTGCTGATGTAAATTAGAATATTATATATACATATATATATATACATATATATATATATATAAGGCAAAATGTAAACAAAACGAAAGCTACAACATGATGCCTTATAAGTCCCAAGCTGACGTATGTAGACTGGCGGCTCAGCGGTATGATACTAAGTCTAATGTAAATTTGGGCTGGTTTCAATCCCAACTTGAAACGTCCTACGTGTCTGGCCACACTGAAGAGCTGTGATACAACGAAACAGTCTGTCTGTCTGTCGATAACTGTATATATATATATATATATATATATATATATATATATTCCTTGAAGAAGGCCACCTCTACGATTCCTGAGTTATTCTTCAGGCCAAGTATATCCTTACAAACCCAATTGAAAGTCTGAGAAATGAAATGGCAATTTTTCCTATATATATATATATATATATATATTCTTTTGCTTACATGCCGTTGATATTGAAGCTATGATTAAAAACGTATACTTACTCTGTAATCTACCTAGTCGGCTTCTTGAAGTTTATATATATATTTAAAACTCCCGCAGTCTTTCCTTGGAGGAGTTCCCATGGTGTAGTGGTTGACGTCCTTCACTCTAATATTATAGGAAGAGGGATCGAAGTCCAGTTACGCTATTGCGTGCACTTTCGGCCTAATACTCGTGGGAAAGGTATGTATCCTTTGGTCCCCACCACTGCTATGGGTCTAATCGTACCACAGTCTTCGACAAAAATATATTAAGCATTAAATAACACATGAATGTTGATATGCCATACAACAAAGAAACAAAATCAAATATAACCTTACCATTCATTCCAAGAGATAAAATCATCACATTATGCACGAATACACAATGACTCAGAAAAGCTAATCTCGCATGTGGATCTACAAGTAAACGAATGGTCGATAGGGAATCCTTCTCGTTTAGTAGCTAAAGTGCTAGGCTTCGACCTCGAAGTATATAGTTTCGAAATCCATTCGTGATATCCCCTTCACTTTCGGTTTAATATCCTTGGAAAAGGTATCAACTTTCTTATCCCTCCAGCTAAGGGTTAAATAGTATCACAGCAGGTTTTCTATTTTGGCATCAAATAACCCATGAAGCTTGATATTCCATTAAATAAAAAAAACAAAACAAAGCGTATATTAGTGGAGTTTGGTGATTTTATGTTCGTCCGTGTTCTGTGTTTCTCTTTTGCTGCCTGTCTTAAAATAGGCGAAAGTTTCTACGTGCAAAGTTGAAATGTACACTAAACGTGTGGTTAACCGTCTATTTTTATTTGTTAAAAATCAATAAAATATTTTGGGAAATTCATCATGACAATTTAACAATTCGGATAAACTCAGTCGTATCAATTTGATTAACTAGATGGTAAAATTATGTAAACACTCAAAGAAATATATATATATATATATATATATATATATATATATATATGCAAATTTCATTAAACATAATAGACATTTTATGTCTACATATTTTCTTCTGGATCTGTTCGAATTCCCGTATTACTTTTATCATATTCGGGGGGGATTAATTCATGTATTGTCCATAGTTGTATGTATCCCTAGTACTTTCTGCCCGACTTTGGGCCATCATCAGGAGAGGATCTATTACAAAAGTGATGTAACTTTTGTTTTAGCATATTACTACTGTGTAAGGGCGTCTTTGCCGTTGAAGATTATGGCGTTAGCTTTTAAATGGTATTCTATAATTAGTGCCAGTAGTAGTAATATGCTAAAACCAAAGTTACATCACTTTTGTAATAGATCCTCCCCTGATGATGGGCCAAAGTTGGGCAGAAAGTAGTAGGGATACATACAACTATGGACAATACATAAGGAGAATTCCGCATTCCCCAAAGGAGTATTCCGCATTTCTGCATTACTGGAACCTCACCGTCAGATTGTTTAGTGTCATAAACAGGACACTTATTTGGGTGGGTCTTGCCCCTCTGCAGAGAAACAGTCGGTGTATTCTACAATCCCAACCTACTGGACAAGTATAATGGTTAGTAAGCTAGATTAACCAACCTACATAAGTGAATTCAAGTTTCATTGGGTGCCCCATTTATTCGACCTTGAGCCACATCGAAGTAAAGAGCTTCGTAAATTAATTCCGCATATACGAGGATCATTAAATAAGTTTCCAGACTTTTTTCGTATGGGCACTTTTATTGATAGTACACACATCAAACTCTAGTCCACCGCGAAGTAATCGCCTCTGGCTGCAATGCCCTGGTTGTACCGTTCCAACAACTTCTGGAAGGCCCCATCGAAGTCCTCTAGTGTGAGCGTGTCAATGACCTTCGTCACAGACTCTTTCATTTCCTCAATTGTCTCATAACAACAGCCTGTGAGCTTAGGGAATAAGCAAAAGTCACGGGGAGCAAGGTCTGGACTATAGGGAGGGGGAGAAACTGTCTTGATGCCCATCTTGGTCAAATAGTCTGTGACAAGGATGGAGTTGTGAACAGATGCATTGTCCTGGTGGAAGTTCCACTGACCCGATTTTTAGAGTGCTGGCCTCTTCCCTAAGAATCTCTTCCGGAACTCTCTTAAAGCCTCAACATAGTAACCCTAACCCTAACCGTTTCGCCAATCAACTCTGCTGTATTGACTTCCTTACTCCTTCCACACCTCTCATAATCCTTCATAGATTCCCTGACTTCCTTCAATTTCTCATGCCACTCAAAAACTGATGCTCGATTTATGCCAGATGGTCCAAAAGCAGTCTGAATCATTCCATACGATTCTGTGGCATCATTTTTTCCAAGTTTAAAACAGAATTTTATTGCATATTGTTCTTCTAAAGTGTCCTCACGTCCAGATTGCATATTTGAAATTCACCAGCAATGACAATCAGGCTATAGTAAGGTTTATTCCAATTTCTGCTGTAGCTGTTCATTTGAATCTGAAATCATAAAAATCGGTCATCTCATAAGCTGTATAGCAATAACATACGGAATTTTCAAGAGTCTACGATAATTTTAAATAACTGTACAAAAAAAGTCCGGAATTTTATTGAATTCACCACGTACATATATATATATATATATATATATATATATATATATATATATATACATATATACTGTCGTTCTACTAGCACAGAGTCCTATAACTATCTCTTTCTCCGTCCGTCCTAATCGCCCATCACTCTTCATAAATTCTCTAGACTGATATTCAATGTCTGCACTGAACTGATGTAAATATTTAGGTTGGTCTAATGGCATGTTATACCTAAGAGGGTTATATAATGCCAAAGCTATCCTTGTAGAAGAAGATTACTCGTATTATCTAACCACAGTTAGGAGAATAAGGGTGTTTATACCGATCTAAAAGGATATAAGTCTTTGCTGGTCGGCCAGCCCAGGTGGGTTCAGGGGTAAGAGTTCATCCAAGAATGTCACTTACGAGTTTTGTCCTTTTTTCACCTGTAGGGCCCAGCATATAGATGATAGACAAGTGAACGTTCAGCTGGTGTCTTGTGAGTACTACTTTCAGGATTTTTTCATAATAGCGCGTATCTTTCTTCTGTAGTTCCCATCAAATATTTTCCCAAAGCCTTTTGTTAACGTCCAGTTGATGCAACTAAATAGAAATACTGATACGGCCTCAGCTTGGAAGAATTCTTATTTTATCAGAGAACAGATTTCCATACGATCGAAAAATTGTCAATCATATTTACCCAACCCCTCCGCTCGGGCAGGATATGACACAAGGTCAATTTTTAAGCGGAGTTTAACAGGTTTGAATTCAGAGTTTTCCTTCTCCTAGACTAGTTGCCTCACCAAGGTTGAAGAACCTAGTCTGTCCTACTATTTACCCATAGTTGGAGGGAGAATAATTGGATTCATACCTATCCCAAGGGTATTAGTGCGATGTGAAATGCAATCAGTCTCGCCCAGGATTTTAACTCGTATCGTCGTGTCCAATTCCATACGACGATAACCGTTACACCACGGGCAAATTGGCAACAGCAGCCCTCTCTATGCGTATGGTGACGTTACTTTCAGTAGAGGAGATACTGATACCAACGTATGCGAAGTGGTCCACCAATTTCTGTGTCTTGCCTCTTAAAGGGGAGATGGGTGAATTAATGGTTAATGTACTGGACTTTGCACTCAAAGTAAATGATTTAGAACTTCAGTAATGCTACCACCTTCATTTTCGGACGAATACTGTCCAAAAAAGAATGAATCCCCTTATCCCTCCAGCTATGGGTTAAATAGAATTCCTCCTGCTCTCCTGGGGTTGTAGAATACACTGACTGCAACACTGCAGAGGGGGTAAGACCCACCCCCAACGAGTGTCCTGTAAATGACACTAAACAGTCTGATGGTGAGGTCCAAGTAATGCTGGGGCCTTGGGGAATACGGAGCACCCCTTCATGACCATTGCTCCCAGGTCCACTCTAGGGCCCAATCTATTGGTTAAATAGAACTAACGGCATACGTATGATAAACTGAATATCTTGAAATTGAAATGTTTTTTGACAATTGAACCGTGCTTACATTTGAACTGCGTGCTTGTACTAAACTGAATTATGTCAAACAGAACTGTTTTTTGACATTGAAACTGTATTTACACTAAACTGAATTGTTTAACATAGAACTATTCGGACATGTAACAGTGTGTAAACAAAATCTGTACTTTTACTAAACTGAATTAGCTGTATTAGAATTGCTTGACTAAACTGAATAGCTCGAAACAGAGATGCTTTTTTACAATTAAACTGTACTTACATTTAAACTGCGTGCTTTTCCTAAACTGAATTGATTTAAATTGAACTATTTTTGACATTGAAACTGTACTTATACTAAACTGAATTGTTTGAATAGTTTGAAATAGAAATTGTTTGAAATAGAAATGTTTTTGACAATTAAACTGTGTACTTAGGCTAAACTGAATTGTTTTAAATAGAACTGATTATTTACATAAAAATGGATTTTGTTTTAAATAACCTACAAAGGTTGATATGCGATAAAACCCAACCAACCAAACCAAACCAAGCCATCCAACAAAGACTGTTTTTGCATTATAAGATTTAACGAGTCGTTAATTTGTTGATAACACCCGTTTCTAATAATGCATTTTTTAAAATCCTAAAACAGAATATTCACAAGGAAACAGAACTAGTCAATCAATATAATAAGACATTTAATTGTACGCAATACGAGTAAGGAACTCAGTTTCCTCCCTAGACTATACAGGAGTCAGAAGCGTTCAAAGAATCAACTGAAAAGTGCATACAGCAAAAAAATCGAAACCACTTACTATGCTCAGGTCTTGAATAATATCCTAACCAAAATTTGAACTTTTTTCATAGGCTTTTTGAAAAAAAAAAGATAAAGATGCTATAGTTTTTGAAAATTTACTGAATTCCAGTTTCACTAACTTTCTTCGGTCAATATTTCACTAAATTTGAAAAGGTATTGTTAAAGTTTTATTCAAATTTGTTGGGTGAACTATCATTATTTCTAACGCTTTATTAGTAAATATTGATGTACATAATGTGTACACGTGCATTAGCGTACGTAATAGATACATATAAATATAACTCTGTGTGTGTGTGTGTGTGTGTGTGTGTGATACCGTAGATTCAGCAACATAAGGATGGGAGGTTCCTCTTGGAAATATCTAATTAAATATGATATGAAGAAACAAATGGACTTTTCATTTCCTAATAAAAAAATAGGGAAATTGGTGAATTAGAATAAAAATGATCAAAATAAGAAAATTTCCGGCTATGGAGTCAGGGTACTTACATTTTATGTCACGTCAACAAACAGAAAATCTTGGCAATTTTTTAGATTGAATTATATTATATTATATCATATGAGGATTTTTATATTATATTATATTATATTATATTATATTAAATTGGCCCAGCGGTAAGAGTGTTCGCCAATGGCCCGGGAGACCTGGGTTCAATCCCAGGTCGAGTCATACCAAAGACTTTAAAACACTCAGCATTATAAGGTACGGTTCAAGGGTAAAGTGGAGCAATCCAGGGAATGGAGTAGCGCCCTCCCCTACACCTTGGTGTAGTAGCTATCGAAAAGGGAGCCTCCGGGTCATCCTCGACTATGGTCGCTAACTTTACTTACTTACTTATATTATATTAGATTAGATTAGATTAGGATTAGGATTTTTTAAATTGAATTATATTATATTATAGTATATTATATTATATCATATTATATCATATTAATGTGAGGATTTTTAGATTGAATTCTTGATCCGAAATATAAATTTGCCACAGTAAAAAGATAATGAAATATTTTGTATTCCATAAATAGCATCTGTCAGACGTTTCAAGCTCTTTCATTGTTTTTTTTTATATTATGTGCTTTCTTCATTTATTTTTTTATTGGCTTTTTATTGTTATTCTCAGAGAAAATAGATGACCACTTGAAGTTAACTTTAATATTTTTCTAATCAATCAAAACTTCCTTCTGCTTGGCTGGGCCGAGTATACAATGACTGTATCCACTGCAGAGGGGTAACCCACCCTCGCAAAAAATAGTTGTCATTAGTATGTTTATAAAGAGCATCTGAAGAGGTATGGGATGGGTGGAATATCCCTTTATTGCCATTACTCCAAGGTCCACTCTGTCCTGGAGTGATGATACATTTTACGTTCATCTATTGGTCAAAAAGATCTGTTGCAAAACTATTCATATCCGATACGATTGACATACACGAGGATCATTAAAAAAATTTCCAGACTTTTTGGGAGGTGCCCGTGGTGTAATGGTTATCGTCCTAGGAAAGGGACACGGCTACACGAGTTCAAATCCTGGACGAAACTGATTGCATTTCACATAGCACTAATACCCTTGGGAAAGGTATGAATCCAATTATTCTCCCTCCAGCTATGGGTAAATAGTAGGGTAGACTAGGTTCTTCAGCCTAGGTGAAGGAAAACTCTGAATTCAAACCTGTTAAACTCCGCTTAAAATTGACCTTGTGTCATATCCTGCCCGAGCGGAAGGGTTGGTAAATAGGATAAGTTTCCAGACTTTTTTTGTATGGGCACTTTTATTGATAGTACACATATCAAACTCGAGTCCCCCTTGAAGTAATCTCCTCCGGCTGCAATGCCCTGGTTATACTGTTCCAACTACTTCTGGAAGGCCCCATCGAAGTCCTCTTGTGTGAGCGTGTCAATGACTTTCGTCACAGCCTCTTCCATCTCCTAAATTATCCCATAATGACAGCCTCTGAGCTTAGGGAATAACTAAAAGTCACAGGGAGCAAGGTCTGGACTATAGGGACGGTGAGGAACTTTTTTGATGCCCATCTTGGTCAAATAGTCTGTGACAAGGATGGAGTTGTGGACTGGTGCATTGTCCAGCTGGAAATGCCGATTTGAAGAGAGCTGGTCTCTTCCGACGGTATCTCTTTCTGAACCCCCTTAAAACCTCAACATAGTAACCCTAAGCCTAACCCTAACCCTTTGGCCAATCAACTCTGGTGTATTGACTTCCTTACTCCTCCTACACCTCTCATCATCCCTCACAGACTCCCTGCCTTCCTTGAATCTCTTATGTCATTCAAAAACTGATGTTCGATTTATGCAAGATGCTCCAAAAGCAGTCTGAAGCATTCCCTACGTTTCTGTGGCATTTTTTGCAAGTTTAAAGCAGAATTTCATAGCATATCGTTCTTCCTCATGTCCAGATTGCATTTCTGAAATTCACCAGCGGTGACAATCAGGCTTTAGTAGGGTGTATTCCAATTGCTGCTGTAGCTGTTCTGTTGAACCTAAAATCATAATCTCTTACTTTCTTCGAAATCCCAAAAATCTCCGCGCGCTTCCGGTGCGTGACGTTACCCGCACTTTGTCACCCCCTTTCATCTCGGATGATTGTGACATCTCTGAGTGACACCTCCATCCGTCCGCGTGCCCCCGCGTTAACACCTGCCTCAATGTTGCACCTAACTAACCCATGTGTTGAGCCGAAAAGTTATCACCCTAACTTAACTCAAAGGCATGAACCGAAATCCCTCGGTCATTACGTTACAGTCCCACCAACCGGACGAGTGTAGCACAAGGACTTTTTAGGTGGGTCCAGGCACAGGGCCGTAGCAGAGACACACCTCGCATTCCCAAAAATGCCTCGAGCCCCGTCAGGCACTAGGTTATAAACCTAGTCCCTCCAAGGAGGGTTAGAGCCCGAGAGACGGCCCCAAGAATCTTTAGGACGCCGGTCAAGGCGCACCCCGACCAACTGCCACTGGAACCAGGACATACCTGACCAGATCCGTGTACAGACAAACACGACCGATCGAAGTGTGTCCCCGCCTAGTGCCTCCTAGACAGTAGTGCATACGCTCCACTCTGCTGGGAGGAAGTCGGTATTTGTCATTCATCCCACCAATTGGACGAGTGTGACACAAAGCTTTTTTTAGGTGGGTCCGGGCGCAGGACCGTAGCCCAGACATGCCCGGCGGCATTCCCTTAAAAAGTGGCGCCCCAGGTCCCAGGTGATAAGCCTAGCTCCTCCAATTAGGGTTAGAGCCTGGAAAGGATGGCCCCCTGAGGCTCGAGAATGCCAGTCCAGACGCCCCCAACATTAATGCTGGCCTACCGGAATTCAGGTCAGACGGCCTTGACCGACTGCCAGCGGAACCAGGACACACCCGCCCAGATCCATGTATCGACCAACGCAGTCGACCACAGTGGTTCCCTGACCAGAGCTGGGAGGAAATCTCCCTGAGAGTAAATAGATTAGTATTTATGAAGGAGGAAGATTTCATTATCGTGTAGATAGGTCAACATAATATATCAATAATAAATTTTTAAAATATTTTTAATATTAAAGAGAAGTACTCGAAATCCTCCAATTGAGTGAAAATCATTTGCTTTTGATGAGAATACATGAAAACCAACAACTGACAGCAAATTATTTGTATTAAATTGAAATACTTGAAACCATATAACTGTGTACAGATTATTTATACAGGGGGGCCGACAATATTTTTCGGACACTTTGAAAAAAGTACTTCAAGGTGGTCACTAGTGCCAAAAACTTTTGAGATTGTAAGTACGTAGTTGAGGAGTGAAAATCCACTACTAGTGTAATCATTTTTTTTAGTTTGGCTTTGATAATTTTAGTTTTTGGGACTTTTGCAAAAACTTGCGCAACGCTATTTTTCGGACATGACAAAAAATCCTATTTTATTAAGAGCTATGTTCATGTATATGTTGCTGTATGCAAATTTTCTGCTTATACACTGTACTGGGACACTGGCACTATGTTAACATAGGAAAATCTAACAGCATAAATAGTCCGGACATTTCTGGGCAAAACAATTAAGTTTAATGAGGTAAAATACATTCAAAAGAAGTCGTTTGTTTGGCACGGAAGAAGCGGGAAGATGGCCTCAGCATCAGAAGGATCGCCATGGATTTGAAGCTGTCGAAATCAACGGTCGAATACATGCTAAAGACAAACTCCGAGCGGAAAAAGAAGAGAGGACGGAAAAGATCAATTGGCAAGAGGACTGAAAGGAGAATGGAGAGGACTGTGACACGGCTTTTGACATCTGGAGAAAAAGTTACTGCAAGAAAAGTGAAGGAGAAATGTGAATTGGATGTAAACGTCCGAACAGTACAAAGAACGCTGCATAGGATTGGTTTGAAGTATGCAAAAATTACACTAACAAAGAAACACAAAGGAGCAAGACTGAAGTGTGCTAAAAGGTGGTTAACAAAGCATGTTGACTTTAAGAAGGTTATATTTACTGGTGAGAAGCGTTTAAAGTTTGATGGGCCCGATAGATGGTGTACTTGGTCGAGAAGGGGTGAGCCTGTTGTACTGAACAAACGACAGATGGGAGGAGGAGTTATGTTTTGGGGTATGATCTTTGCCAATGGAAATATATGGTTGGAGTGGCTGAAAGGACGACAGAACAGCGAAAGCTACAAACAGTTGCTGGACGAGAAAGCCCTACCAAGGATAAGAAGAGAGATGGGGAATGATTTCGTTCTACAGCATGACAATTGCAGCATGTGTCAAAACTCATGAAAGAATGGATGGCTAAAGTGAATATGACTACTTTGGAATGGCCTGCAAGAAGCCCAGATCTAAATTTAATAGAAAATGTTTGGGAAATGCTTGCGCAACTTGTCTATGATAGACCTGAAATAACGAAAGAGGCTCAACTATGGGAACGAATACTAGGAGCCAAAAAAACAACTAATAGAAACACGTAGAGACGTTATTGTGCATATGTTTGATCATTATGAAGAGAGATTGATAAAAGTTATTGAGAAGAAAGGTGATATTACAGACTATTAACAGTTTTTCAACGATGTCCGAAAAATTATGTCGCGTGTGTTTTGTAAAAAATGATGAAAATTAAATATTTTTCCTTACCTAATCGATTTTCTTCCATTTTTATTACAGGTATTGTCTTTATATGTTTATGCTATTCTATTGAAGGAATTTCGCCACTCAATGGTACTCGGAAAGTCGAATACTAAAGTGTCCGAAAAATATTGTCGGGTCCCTGTATTAGTTTGGGAAATTTAACTACGCCCCCATATGGGTCATAAGAAAGAATAAGCAATGCGTTAAGACGTTTAAATACATTTATACAAGTGCGAAAGAGTTGCTAAAATATATTCCTTTAGCGGTCAATAGTCTTTAAGGGAACAGAGTTAAAATCATAATACACTTATATGTGGTTGGTGAATGTCCTGTTGTCTTTCTGTGTTTTTTTTGGTTGTGTTTAAGACTGTTTTAAGAGGGTTGTGGACGTTTGGCTTCGTCGGGCTCAAATTGTTTTCTGGGTTCTGTTTGTAGGGTTGGGTGGTCTGCCAATAACCTCAGTTTCCAGGCTCTATTTTGCCACGTCTCGCATCATCAAGACCCTTGTCGCTTCTGCTTCGTCTCGGTGTGCCCAAGTGACATGATAAAGTTCCTTTCGTCCTGCCTTCTCCCTCGACTCTTGGCCTCTCCATAACCGGGTACACTGCCCTCTAGCGGATAACTCGCAATTTTCTTATATTAGATAAGAAAACTTGAAACTCAACAACTGTCATCAAATTATTTGTATAAGATTAAAATACTTGAAACCATATAACAGTGAACATATTATTTGTATTAGATAGGAATACTTGAAACCCAACGACTGACTGCAAATTATTTATATTAGATTGAAATACTTGAAACCATATAAGAGTGTACAGATTATTTGCATAAGATAGGAATACTTGAAATCCAATGACTGTCTGCAAATTATTTGTATTAAATTGAAATACTTGAAAGCATATGAAACATTGTCCAGATTATTTGTATTAGATAAGAATACTTGACAGCATGTGAAAATTTCTTCAGGAACAGCTAAAAAAATGTCAATATAAATGTACATTAAATTCCTTTCCTCTAATCACTCGCGATGGTTTGACACCCTAATAATCAATCAATCAACCCTTAAAAACGGATAACATAGTCAATATTTACTGTTTTAATTCATTTTTTTAATCATAAATTTTAATTATTTAAAATTGATTAAAATAGAGGTAACTTGCAACTAAATTTTTTGAAAAGTGCATCTACTCATTAAAACGTGTGAGTGTCTGTATCCTATCAGTAAAAGACATCTCTTGTACATATTTGCTCAAGCTACCCTCACCATATTATCAACTTTCAGGTTGGTTGGTTGGTTCTTTGTGTTTCATGTTGTTGTTGTTGTTTTTGGCGACCGTAGTCGAGGGTGACCAGAAGGCTCCCTTTTCAGTAGCTACTACACCGAGATGTAGGAGAGGGCGCTACTCCTTTCCTTCGATTACTCCACTTTATCCTTGATACGTACCTTATACTGATGAATGTTAAGAAAGGAGGTATCAAGTAGTATTTTTAATGTCTTTAGTATGACGCGACCTGGGATCGAATCCTGGTCTCCCAGACCATTGGCTAAAACTCTACCCACTCAATCATTGTGGGTTTAGTTTGGTTTGGTTTGATGTCGCATCAACTATTATAGGTTATTTAATGCCAGATCCATTTTTATACATGTAAACAGTTCCATTTCAAACAATTCTCTTGAGCATAAGTACAGTTTTTTGTTAACACGTAGTTCAAAGTTAAAACAGTTCCATTTCAAACAATTCAGTTGAGCCTAAGTACAGTTTTTTGTTTGCACATAGTTAAATGTCAAACCAGTTCCATTTCAAACAGTTCAGTTTAGCATAAGTAAACAGTTTATTTCTGTCTGAACCACAGATAGATCCCTGTCAGGTTCTACCGCTCCGAACCACAGTGGACATTGGAACGATGGCAATAAAGGGATACTCAAAATTCCCCAAAACTCCAGCAATACTGGAGACTCGCCATCAAATTGTTTTGTGTCATATCTAGGACACCCGTTGTGGGGAATCTTACCCCTCTGCAGAGATACAGTCGGTGTATTCTGCTGCCCCAGCCAACTGGGCCAAAACCATGTAGGTTATTAAATGTAAAATCTTCTTTATATATATATATGATTTGTAAAGGAATAATTTGTAAAGGAAACATTTTTAAATGAGCATCTGTCAGACCTACTTAAATAGTTTCCATCATTGCGATTTAAAAACCTTAAAATTTTAGAATTTAGAATAATCATTTATTTGGTCTAAGTTAAATGGTTTCAAATATAGATAAAATATTTAATATTTCTTTTCGATCCATTAATGGGATTTTAAGCGGTATACAACTGGTTGGAATTTAGAGTCTTTCGTTCCCCTAGACCAGTAACGATTCCAAGGTTAAAGAACCCAGTCTTCCCTTTTATTCTCGCATACCTGGAGGAAGAATAGCTGGATCTATACCTTTCTCAATATAATTAACAATATGTTACATACAAAAATTTGAACTCAGGTCGTCATGACCATTTCCTACGACGTTAATTATTACACCTCCAGCCTCTGGGTAGCAACTTGCGTTCCATATGGATTATCATAAAACAGTTATACTCTCCTCACTTCTGACCCTTATGGATGCCATCGCAACAAGTAATATCCTGGTGACGGACTTGATTCAATTACATTTTATAATCTTCGAGATTTACTTCACCCAACTGTATGTTTAGAAGTAACATTACATATAAAGATTTCTTCAGGTATATCCTTTGTGTCAATATGAAAGAATTGCAGTCAGGACTATTTTCTATGAGTAAGAGATGCACGATTTCATTACAGCTGAAATGAATATATGAAAATAAATACTCACTTCTTGTTACATAAGATATCCGCGCTAGAAAAATAGTCCTAACGACGCGTGTGGAATGTTTTTTAGTACTTATTTAAGAGACTTTTTTTTATAGAAGCAATTTTTATACTGGGTCAATCATATATAGCAGTTTTTGTTTCTTTGTTTAGAGGCATGACAACCTTCGTGGTTTATCGTTATTTACCAACCCCTCGGCTCGGACAGGATATAACACAAGGTCAATTTTTAAGCGGAGTTCAACAGGTGTGAATTCAGAGTTTTTCTTCTTTTAGACTAGTTGCCTGACCAAGGCCGAAGAACCCAGTCTGCCCTACTATTTACCCATAGCTGGAGGGAGAATAATTGATTCAAACCTTTCCCAAGGGTATTAGTGAAATGTGAAAATGCAATCAGTCTTGGCGACACGAGTTTTCAGCCTTGGTGAGGCAACTAGTCTAGGAGAAGGAAAACTCTGAATTCACAACTGTTAAACTCCGCTTAAAAATTGACCTTGTGTCATATCCTGCCCGAGCGGAGGTGTTGGGTAAATATGATTACCATGACCAGAAAATCCGGCAAACATATGCGCGCATCATACAGAACTAATTGACAGCTGTCTTGACTTTATTAGGTCTGATCAGCAATGTAGACCGTGATCTTCTTCACTGGAGACCGAACCAGCGATCACCGATGGTAGAGCCGTAACACTGCAACTGACCATCGGTCCACATCGAGCGCAAGCGATGCCAAATCGAGCGCAAGTGATGCCAAATCAACTAGTCAGTTAACCTGAAAAAAATGATTGAAATCAACGAGAAAGAAAGAGGGAAACGACGAGAAAAACAAGAAAGAAAAAAAGAAATGATTAAAATCAACGTGAAAGAAAGAGGGAAACGACGAGAAAAACAAGAAAGCAAAAAAGAAAAAAAAAGATCAAAGCAAGTAAAGATGGAAAACAAACCTGAAAGAAATGAACAAAGAAAAAAGAAGACAGACAGGACATAGAAAGAAAGAAAGAAAGAAAGAAAGAAAGAAAGAAAGAAAGAAAGAAAGAAATAAAAGATGGAAAGCAAACAAGAAAGAAAACGGAAAGAAGGATGAAAAAGCAAGCAAGGAAAAAAGAAAGAAAGACTGTTGGTTAGGTTTTATGGCATATTTACCTTTGTAGGCTATTTAACGCCAAATCTATTTTTATGCAAATAGTCAGCTCTATTTCAAAAAATTCAGTTTCGCATGAGTACACAGTTTAATTATCAAAACAGCTCTAATTCAGCTAATTCAGTTTAGCATAAGTATAGATTTTGTTTACAATTAAATGTCAAAGCGGTTCTATATCAAACAATTTAATTTAGTGTAAGTACAGTTTCAATATCAAAAACGGTTCCATTTCAAACAATTCAGTTTAGCTTAAGCCGCTGTTTAAATGTAAGTACATTTTAATTGTCAAAAACAGTTCTATTTAAGCTATTCAGTTAAAGTTAAAGTTTAGTTAAACAGTTCTATTTCAAACAATTCAGTTTAGCATTAGTATGCAGTTAATTCTGTTTAACCCAGAGAAAAGGCCCTATCAGGTGCTACCATTCCGAGCCAGAGCGGACCGGGGAGCGATGGCAATGAAGGTGGGCTCCGCATTCCTCAAAGCTCCAGCATCACTGGAACTTCACCATCAGATTGTTTAATGTCATATCGAGCACATTCGTTGGAGGTGGGGGGGGTCTTACATCTCTGCAGAGGTGCAGTCGGCGAATTCTACAGCCCCAGTTGACTGGGCATAATAAAGAAAGAAAGGAACAGAAAAAAGAAAAAAGAGATGGAAAGCAAACAAGAAAGAAAGAAAGAAAGAAGTAAAAGATGAAAAGTAAACAAGAAAGAAAGAAAGATAACGAAAAAAAAAAGATAAAAAAAAAACAAGAAAGAAAGAAAGAAAGAAAGAGAAGTAATTGATGGAAAGCAAACAAGAAAGAAAGAAAGAAAACGAAAAGAAAGATAAAAAAAGCAAGCAAGCAAGAAAGAAAGAAAGAAAGAAAGAAAGAAAGAAAGAAAAAAAGAAGGTAGCCAAAATATACATAAATTAGAAAAAAATTTAAAAAGGAATTTATGACTTTAAAAAGTCGTACACCAAATTTAGTTAAAAGAAGAAATAAAAAGTCAGTATAACGAAAATAAAATAAGAAAAGAAGAAAAAAAGAAAGGGAAATCTCGAGAAAAAAATCAAATCAAATGACGATAATCGCAAGAAAAACTAACAAAAAATAAACCCACATTCATATCGAGTGGGTATGG
This sequence comes from Sepioteuthis lessoniana, assembly GCA_963585895.1. Classification (NCBI taxonomy): domain Eukaryota; kingdom Metazoa; phylum Mollusca; class Cephalopoda; order Myopsida; family Loliginidae; genus Sepioteuthis; species Sepioteuthis lessoniana. The sequence continues at coordinate 25,691,978 of OY757934.1, forward strand.
TTGAAAAGAATAAAATATCACGTAGTTGAGAGTCTTGTCCCAACTTTTGTCAAAACGTGCGTGCATGTATTGGTAGAAAGATTAGAAAGATACCATACACAATGATCTGCATTTGAGTTTTATGCATTTGTGTGTGGGAATATGCACAAGGCAAGAATTCAGAAAAGGATATTGAACAAATCTCGCATGCATAGAATTGGTGGTGGCCATATTTTCTAGAAGAAATAGACATATCTTTACTTATATGCTTGTTGTGTTAGCGGCTTTAAATAATAACAGATTGCCAATATTTTAAAAAATACGGATTATCTCTGAAATGATGCATAAAAACATAAATAAACTGATTTATCTTCCGAGAGATTACCAAGTAAGACGACTGGCTATGCCCGGGACATAATATATATCTTACTCATCACCATATCAGTCATTAACACTCGACGATTCTCTTGTGAAAAAAAAGTACCCGTATGTATAACTTTTGGTCCTTTCATAAGAATTATTATTCAGCAACCTGCAATTATGACGATGGATTCAAATTTTTAAAATTTTTAATCGTTTATTTAGAAACCTACCGTCGTGGCGTAGTGGCTAATGTGCTGGGCGTTTGACATCGTAGTAAATGGTTTCGAACTCTAGTCGCGGTATTACGTTCATTTTATGTCTAATTGTAAAATATACAGATGCAGGGAAATACGAAACACTGACGACTCTCCGTTGTTCAGGTACGAAACGATTATTAACTTCTTGACTTTAGTTTTTCGACACGAGGAGAGAGAGAGACACGATTTTTACTATGCTGACTGTACTATCTGACCCAACAAACGCCCTGCGCATCCCGTAGCCCCCAGCTGGACTAGTCCGGCCCAGAGACAGATCTCAACTAACGTCTTTTTCAAAATCACTAAATTCTTAGCCCATCACTTCTGGGCATGACGTCATTCACACCCCAGTCATATTTCCTATCTGGGGTTTTTATTATGACATATGTGATTGTCATATCCTCTGCACACGAGTGTGAACTGTACTCAATGTGTGTGCACCAGCACTAAGAGCCGAATAGTTCAAAGCCCAACCAAACCGAATGATAAAATATAATTTACGAAAAATGATTAATATAATAAAATCATTCCGTAATTATATAACATTAGGAAAGGTATAAAATCCCTTAGGAAAGGTATAAAATCCCTTACCCAACTAGCTCTGTGTTAAATAGAACCACTGTTATTTTTCTTCAAAAATGGCTTTGACACTGAATAAACTATCAACGAGGAAGATTTGCTGAGCGAGTCAACCACGGAATGTTACTACGTAGGTTCCTAGGAAACATTACTCTTCGCAACGGAAATCCCATGGCTGTTACTACTTAAAGACAATCCTTAGACACACGCACCGTTCCGTGTCATGGCAATTTCAAACAAGGGAGGTCCCTCTACCGAAAACGGTATGTTTTGCCAACCTCTCCACACTGGCAGGATGTGACACAACATCTATTTTTAAGCAGAGTTTAATAGGTTTGAATTTAGAGTTTTTCCTTCTCCTAGACTGGTTGCCATATACCTGTACCAACCCCTCCGCACGGGCAGGATGTGACACAAGGTCAATTTTTAAGCATAGTTTAAAAGGTTTTATTTTAGAGTCTTCCTTCTGCTAGACTGGTAGCCTAACCATGGCTGAAGAACCCAGTCTTCCCTACTATTGAATCATACCTGGAGAGAGAATAATTGGATTCATACCTTTCCCAAGGGTATTAGTGCTATTTTAAATGCAATCAGCCTCGTCCAGGGTTTGAACTCGTGTCGCCGTGTCCATTTCCGACGACGATAACCATTACACCATTGAAGATGGTATGACGCAAAAAGAAACGAGTCACCAGAGAAATGGCATCTTTCTTTAATGGTCATTAGAAGAGTAGTAATAAATTAAGCTTTTTTCTTAGATGTGCCACACAACCGAATCAATGGGGCACCCACTGAGACTCGAACCTACTCTTGCAGGTTTGCTAGTCAAGCTTGCTAACCATTTCACTATTCAAAGCGTCCACGGTCATAAGAAAAGTATCGTCAAAAATTTCAAGTTGTCTTTTTTGTTTAATGGCATAGCAAACTCTGTGTGTTATTTATGAGGAATAAGAGTGAGAGTACTATTCAACCTATAGTAGGTGGGACTGTGTGCATTCATATCTATCTCAATTGCATTAGTCCAAAAGGAAACATAATTCAAACCAGCTGACTACAATGTTGCATCCCAGCACGTTAGCAATAATGCCGCAGAGAATCTTACTTGAAATTTTAGTAAAGTTAGCGATCATAGTTGGGGATGACCCGAAGGCTTCATTTTTAATAGCGACCGCACTAAGGTGTAGGGAGGGTGCCACTCCATTCCCTTGATTACTCTCCTTTGATTTTTGCCTAATAATGACTCGACCTGGGATTGAACCCCGGTCTCACAGACCATTGGTGAACACTAGACAGTTAAAAGAAAACAAAAATAATGGTTAGAAAACCAGCATATCCTGTCCCTTGTGAGACGGTACAACTTTGTAAGGCTTTCTTACGGACACTTGTTGGTCCAGTTGGCTGGGCTACAGAATTCACCGACTGCATTTCTGCAGAGGGATAAGACTCCCCCAGCGAGGGCCCTAGATATGCCTCTAAACAATCTGATGGTGAGGCTCCAATAATGCAGGAGCTTTAGGGAATGCGGAGTATCCCTTTATTGCAATCTCTCCCAGGTCCACTCAGACCCTATCTATGGGTCAAATAGAACTAAACTGCGTACTTGTGCCAAACTGAATTGCTTGAAAGAGAACTGTTTATGTGTATAAAAATAAATTTGGTATTAAAGAACCTACAATGATATGCCATAAAACCTAACCATACAAAACGATCATTAGTTCTCGATAAGAATGCCATATAAAACATTTACGATGTCGTTAGTGGCGTAACGAGTATTGTTATAGGAAATGAAAACGACAATTTGATTTCAAAGCCTGGATAAGGCTGTTTGCATTTCACATTGCACTAATACCCTGGAGAAAGTTATAAATCCAACTTTTCTCCTTCCCTATGGTTTAATCGTAGGATCAAGAAGATTATTTATATTTAACTTTGCTATGGCAACAGACCTAGAAGAAGAAAATTTTAAATTAAACCCTGTTGAACTCCGCTTAAAATTTGACAGTATCCCATCCTACTCGGAGTAGTCAGTGTAGTATCGTGGCTAATGTGATGAACTGCGATATCGGAGTAAATGAGTTCAAACTTCAGTCCGCTATCACGTTTACTTTTAGACTAATCATATTTACCCAACCCCTCCGCTTGGGCAGGATATGGCACAAGGTCAATTTTTAAGTGGAGTTTAACAGATTTGAATTCAGAGTTTTCCTTCTCCTAGACTAGTTGCCTCACCAAGGCTGAAGAACCTAGTCTGCCCGACAATTTACCCATAGCTGGAGGGAGAATAATTGGATTCATACCTTTCTCAAGGGTATTAGTGCTATGTGAAATGCTATCATTCTCGTCCAGAATTTGAACTCGTGTCACCGTGTCCATTTCCTACGACGATAACCATTACACCACGGGCACCTCCTTTACTTTTGACTAGTACCCTTAGGAAAAGTAGAAAATATAATATACCTTCTCATATAGGCAAAATAGACCCACCACTGTACTTCTACCAGGTTGATAACCCAAGACGGTTAATATGCCGTTGAATAAAGAAAGCAAACCAAACCAAACCAAACCAAACTAAACCAAACCAATTTTCTTTCTGCTCTTCTGTATTTTCGCAATTTTCTTTTCTTCTATTCCCCTCTCTCTCTCTCTCTCTCTCTCTCTCTCTCTCTCTCTCTCTCTCTCTCTTTCTCTTCATAATCAAATAATCACAAATGAATTAAAGTTTGGAAATACATTATCCATTAACAGTAGGTATGCCGTTAAACAAATAAACCAAACCAAACCAAACCAAACCAAACCATCACGCTCGCGCGGAGGGTTTGGGTATATACACACATTCACATTGAATCAAATTTGACATTGAATACTACACAAGGAGTTGACGAGCCGTTAAACAAATAAACAAAACCTTTTTTCTTTCTGCTCTTCACTACTTTCGCAATTTTTTTCCTTCTTCTTCTTCTTCTTCTTCTTCTTCTTCTTCTTCTCTCTCTCTCTCTCTCTCTCTCTCTCTCTCTTCATAATCAAACAATCACAAATAAATTAAAGTACGGCATTACATTACCCATGAATAGTAGATATGCCGTTAAACAAATAAACAAAACAAAACCTCTTTCTCCCTCTCCACACATCTCATATTTCTTTCTTATCTTCTTTTTTATTTTAATAGAAATGTTTCCATTGAATAATATTTCGGCATTATGGGTTAAGAAGCAGTTAAACAACTAAAACAAACAACCCATGTCTCTCTACACTACTCTTCAACTTTTCTCTCTTCTACTCTTTTGTCCTCTTTCCTTCTCCTTAATTATGATTCAAAAATTTTCAAATGAATGAGATTTCAGCATTAAATAACCCATTTAGGGTTGATATACCACTAAACAAACTGAACCAAAATAAACCAACTCATTGATAGATTCGTCAACGATAAAGACTTTTTGATTTGTTCCCGCTTCGAATATTTTTCGACTTAGATTAAGCAGAAGTGCGCATACAGTATCTAATATAACTGGCGCAGTCGGTTGGGACTGCAAAATGTAACGGCTGCATCTCTGCGGAGGGGTACAACTCCCCAAACGAGTGACCTGAATATGACACTAAACAATCTGATGGAGTTTGATCGTTTAACTAATGCTGGAGTTTTAGGGAATGCGGTGAACCTCTTCATTGCCATCACTCTCAGGTCCGCTCTAACCCGTTGTCGTAGCAGCTGATATGTGACGATACCCTCTCAGCCCCCCGAATACATCAACTTCTTTAAACCATTTCAATCTTGGCCAGTGAATCAACTAGTGGTTCCGATAGGGGTATCACACATTTCCTTATGGCCACAAGAAATATAAACAAGGGAGTGGGAGAAAAGAACAAAGAACAAACGAACCATATGGGGTTGGGTTAACTCAAGTGCAAGAAGGTTAAGTTGTGACACTGCATTCCTTGTAGACTAACGCTAGCGTGTATTTCTAGCGAATTTCTCTAAACCACGAGGAGTGCTGACTCATCTTGACTGGTCTTCCCTCACTGATGCTGGACCCTAGCTTATGCCAACTGGTCTCTTCTGCTGTCTGGTGTCGACTACTCACTGCCCTTCTGCCTCACCCGTCGCCAACTCCTTCTCTCAGTTCCTTTGTCCAACTCCGCATTGGCGTTCCCTTGCCTACTTCCGGTCGCGTCCGAGATCTCGAGTCCAAACCCTTTGTCTGCTTCCATGCCAAAACAGACAAAGGGATCGTCTGCTTGGCGCACCCCCTTCATAGCGTCACAGATAGGGTTCTATCTATGGGTCAAATAGAACTGTTTTACATTTAATCTGTGAACTCATACTAAACTGAGATGTTTGAAATAGGACTATTTCTACATTTGACTGTGTGTAAACAAAAAATTGTGCACTTATGCTTAACTGAATTATTTGAAATAGAACTGTTTTATCATTTAACTATGTGTAAACAAATGACTGATGTTTAATTGAATTTGTTGTAATACATGATAATACTTGAAATCAATAAATGTGAGCAAACAAAGGATTGATAGTAAATAAATTCTGCGTATTACATAGAAATAAGTGAAACCATTAAGCTGCCTGAAAAAAATTAGTTCAGGCTCGTTTAGAAAACAACACTACAGCTTTAATTTATAACTTTAATTGAAAAAATCAATTCAGGTAACTTGATTATGTAGTAGAGCTGACATCTACAGGGTGAAACTATAAAATTGTCGTCCCAAAGAAAACAACACTACAGCTTTATTTTAAAACTTTAATTGAAAAAATCAATTCAGGTAACTTAATCATGTAGTAGAGCTGACATCTACAGGGTGGAACGATAAAATTGTCGTCCTAAAGAAAACAACACTACAGCTTTATTTTAAAACTTTTATTGAAAAAATCAATTCAGGTAACTTGATTATGTAGTAGAGCTGGCATCTATTCAACGTAGCAACCCTTCAGCCTCAATCACCGCCTCGATACGGATACGGATCCGGAACTGGGAGCATGTCTTTTTCACAAGCGCCGGCAGGAGCTGGGCGAATACTCGGTGCATGGCGGCGATCAGACTGGCTTTGGTATTGTGGGAGGTCGTATTGGTGATATTCTCGACGTATGACCAAACAAAGTAGTCCAGCGGGTTCAGTTCGGGGGAGGAGGGGGGCCTGACGGACTTGATTAGCCTGAGGTTCTTTGTCTTCTCAGTCAAGATCTGCCTTGTCTGGTGCCTGTAGGACCTACACATCAAGTCCTCCTTCACACATGCATTCACAGTTGTGTGTGAGACGCCTAAATCTCTGGCAATTTGCCGAATAGGCCGCTGGGGAGTTTCATCAATGATTGCCTGGACCTTTTCGATGAACTCCTTGGTCCGGATCTTCCTGGTGGTGTCCTTCCGCTCCACCACCTCCAAAGGGTCGTCCGATGTGTGCCCTCAAGCGTTGAACTGTCCGGATTTGCATTTAGGGGGTGCTGGCAGTGGTCCTGTTGTCATAACTTGGATCGGTAGAGAGCATAAGTTGTACAGCGGCGCATCTCCGATTTCGCGCGTTGAACATTGTGTCACTTTCAGACAAGATAGAAGGCTCCTATAGCTCTTGTACACAACTAGCTAACTAATAGATGGTCGCAACAAAAAAAAAAAAAAAGAAAAAAAAAAAAGAAAACCGGTTTTCATTAAACAGAAATGGAATGATGTCTTTTCTAGGGCGACAATTTTATCGTTCCACCCTGTATTTAATGCATATTTATAAAAATGATTTGGCATTAGATAATCTACAATGGTTGATATGCCATAAAACGAAACGAAACGAAAAACCAAACCTTATATATCTTTTCTGTGAGACGCAATATCATCACAAACCGGTGAGAGTGGAACAAAGGTTAGTTGCAGTGAATTGAATAAATGTCAAAGAAATAATACTTTTTTGCGCAGCTTAAAATTTAATCTGTAAAAGAAAAAATCATTAGTGTTGAGTCGCAGGTGTCTTTTAAAGCCACTTGATATAAAACAAACAAACAAACTAACAAACAAAAATGTTGTAACTTTTTTTTGCCTTCATGGGATTGAAGAAAAAAAAAGCAGACTGCAAAGTACAGAAATTAGCTGAAAAACGTTTATTTTTGCATTCTAAAAACACTTAGACAACCTCTGAAACAAACTGATTCCTGTCGAAAACTCAAAGACTATTGTTAGTGATTTCGATTCTGACTGGATGCTTTATCAACCTAAGCTTTTTTAATATCTATCAGGGAAAAAGGAAAAGCTTCAAAAATATTTTATTATATATATATATATATATATATATATATATATATATATATATATATATATATGTATGTATAGTTTGTATATTGTTTAAGTTTTATGGGATTTAAGCCTTTGTAGGTTATTTAACGCCAAATCCATTTTTATACAAATAATTCAGACAACTCAGTTTAGCATGAGTACACAATTGTCAAAAACGTTTCTATTTTAAGCTATTCAGTTTAGTCAAACAGTTCTAATTCAAACAATTCACTTTAGTATAAGTATAGAATTATTTATACACAGTTAAATGCCAAAACTATTCCATTTCAAACAATTCAGATTAACATGCAAAAACAGTTCTATTTCAAGCAATTCAGTTTAGCATAACTATGCAGTTTAGTTCTATTTGGCCTATTGATAGAACCATTATATGGTGCTATCACTCTGCTATCAGAGCGATGGCAATGAAGGGGTACTCTGCATTCCCCAAAGTTCCAGCATTACTGGAACCTCACCATCAGATTGTTAAGTGTCATATCTAGGACACTCGTTGATGAGGGGGGGGTCTTACCCCTTTGCAGAGAATCAGTCGGTGTATTCTACAACCCCAGCCGACTGGGCATATATATATAGGGGTATTTACACACACATATATATACGTATATATATATATATATATATATATATATATATATGTGTGTCGAGACGAATAAAATCATAAAATAAAAATACTGAATAATCTATGCATTAAATAACTGAATATCGTAGGGGCATATATATATATATATATATATATATATATATATATATATATATATATATATATATATATATATATATATGTATTCATTTCTATGAAAAATATATAAGTATTTATCTTTAGACCGTGTGTTTTTATATATATATATATTCATTATATATATATATATATATATATATATATATGAATATATATATATATAAAAACACACGGTCTAAAGATAAATACTTATATATTTTTCATAGAAATGAATACATATATATATATATATATATATATATATATATATATATATATATATATATATAATATATATATATATATATATATATATGCCCCTACGATATTCAGTTATTTAATGCATAGATTATTCAGTATTTTTATTTTATGATTTTATTCGTCTGTTTTACACTCGTGGTCATCAGTTGATTTTATTTTTCCATCCCTGAAATTTTTTTACGTTGAGAACTTTCTTGTTTGTGAAAGGATCTGTTCATTCGCCTAAAAACGAGGGTCATTCAATAAATAAGGAGGATAAGGAAGTGGGGGGGGGTCATGCCTTTCCCCAAGAGTATTCATCCGAAAATGAGCGCGACTGGAATTTGAACTCAATTACTATGACATCACCGTTCACAGCACGATAATCACAATCCCACGTGACTATCCCTCCCGATTACGTAATTTTGTGATACTCTGTTACCTGAAAGCAGTAACTCTAACAGGGCTCGACACTAAATTTTCCCATACTGTCCTGAAATGAGAGTATTGTTTGTTTGTTCTTTTTGTTTTTTTTTTTTTGTTTTTTTTTTCCTTTTTACTTACTTTTTTATCTACTATTGTTGTCAGCAGCAGAAAACACACCATTAAAATGTTTTGGAAATAAATATTGATTTTTGTTTCTTTAATCTTGAAATGATGGTCACATTTTCATTTTAAGAAATAATGAAACGTCAATTAAAAAGGGAAGGTTTTTATTTTAAAGAGAAAAAAAATAGACTTTTTTATTTTGTTTAAAATAAAGGTAAATTTTCAAGTCATTGGTTTAGTTTGGTTTGATTTGATTTTATGGTATATCAAACATTGTTGGTTATTTAATGCCAAATCCTGCTTTTACATTTATATTAAGTATATGATTTGTAAACACATTTTGAAGATATACAGTTAATTTATCAAACAGTTCGATTTCTAATAATTAAATTTGACATAGATCAAGTTAAATGGTTCCAAGTATTGCAATGTATAATTAAAAATTCTTGTAAACATGAGAGATATTTACTCAAAGTTGAATTTACACAGTCAAGTGATCAAACAGTTCTATTTCTAATTTCATGTATTTACACTCGGTTCAAATGTCAATCAGTTCTATTTGACCCATAGATAGGAGCCTTTACGGTGCTACCACTCCAGGTTAGAGTGGACCTGGGAGGGGCGGCAATGAAAGGGTACTCCACATTCTCCTCAGCTCCGGCATTTCTGGAACCTCACCATCAGATTATTCAATGTGATATCTGGCACACTCGTTGGATGGGATCTAACCACTCAGCAGAGATGCAGTCGGTGTATTCTAAAGCCTCAGCCGACTTGGTCATTTCAAGTCAATGAAAAAAAGTCAAAAACAATAATATTTTTAATTGATGGTACAAAAAGTGCAGAACATTGAGAAAGGGAATTAAACCTAATTTTATGTACATTATTTATATTTTCGGACTACTTTTCGCCATTTTTATCACAACGTTTCGGCTGTTGTACGCTCCGGCCTTCTTCATGTGGTTGGAATGTCGAAATTAACCCTTTTCTTTGCTTACCGGGGTAGACCGTTCTAGTTCCACGAGCCACGTTAAATAGATGTCAGTTATCAGTTATCTCCTGTTAATTGCCTCTCTGAAAGTTCTCCACTGCCTTCACCAGGTATTGAACTCACACTCTTTGGATATGTCACTGGATCTAACCAACGCCTTTATCCACTGTGCCATGTGCCCTTAAGGACATCTGTGAATTGGGTATTATAAACCATATGTCTTCAGCAACCATTTTTACCAGTACTCCTATTGCAATTTTGCTGCTATCACTGAATTTTTTTTATTATTATGTTTTTACATTAGTTTTTTTTTGTTTTGGGATTTATGACATTTACTTTAGTAAACGTCTAATCTATTTTTATACTAACAAACAGTTCTCTTTCAAACAATTCAGTTTAGCTCAAGTGCACAGTTTGATTGTCAAAAACATTTCTATTTCAAGCAATTCAGTTTAGTCAAACAGTTCTAATTAAAATCATTCAGTTTAGGGTAAGTACAGTTTCAATGTCAAAAATAGTCTCATTTCAAACAATTCAGTTTAGCATAAGTTCGCAGTTTAAATGTCAAAACAGTCCTATTTCAAGCAATACAATTTAGTATAAGAACACAGTTTAGTTCTATTTGACCCATAGATAGGGCCCTATCAGTTGCTACCACTCATTTCCCAAAGCTCCAGCAATACTGGAACCTCACCATCACATTTTTAGTGTCATAACCAGGACACTTGTTGGGGAGGGGTCTTACCCATCCGCAGAGAAGCAGTTAGTGTTTACTACAGCCCCAGACGACTGGGCAATTAGTTTTTGAGTAAAAAAAAGAGTAATAAATAAATAAAAAAAAACGATGCCACCCCTATTCATTAAAATGCGGCCATTAACATGGAAAAAATCTTCTCTAAAATAATGTAAAATTCCGCAAAAATTTTTCATCGTTTGCATGATTATACTAATCTAGTGGAGCGGCTTTGTGTTTTTTTTAAGAAAAGAATCAAACGTCAATGAAATAAGGGAAGTTTTTTTTTTTTTAGATTTTTAAAAACAGATAATTTTTAGTTCGTCTAAACGGAAGACGACTTTTCAAGTCATTGAAAAAAGTCGAAACTGATGACATTTTTAATTAATGATACAAAAAAGAAAATGAAAAGAATCCTGATTATTAACATAATAATGCAGCCCCAGCCGACTGGGCAACATGCCCAGTCGGCTGGGGCGGCAGAATACACCGACTGCTTCTCTGCAGAGGGGTAACACCACCCCAACAAGTATCCTGGATATGATACGAAACAATCCAATGCTGAGGTTCAAGTAATGCGGAATATTTCTTCATTGCCATCGCTCCCAGTTCCACTAAACTGAATTGTTTGAAATTGAACTATTTGTATGTGTAAAAGTGGATTTTGGCATTAATAACTTACAGGTGTTGATATGCCATAAAATCAAACCAAATCTGATTATAATGGTTTTTGTTCATGATTCATATCAAAGCTTAACAGCAGTCCAAACCAAAATAATTTTTTTTAAGTCTAAACAAAAAAAAAAAAAAAAAAATACAACCATGTTGCCTCTTTTCCTTAAAATATTGTAAAAAATAAAAGCAAAAAAAAAAGGAAAACTTTTTTTACAGATCTGAAGGCATTAAAAATAAAAATGACGTCGAAATGATCCAAAAATCTGCAAACTTTTAATCCGTTCATAGTCTGTTATTGACTATCTCGTAGGGTGTGCCTGTCGAGAGGGCTCGGTATCTCCATTGTATATTCTCGGGTCGTCGGGACAACAGGAAACCGTTAATATCAAACCCTGCATGTTTTAACACTTTTCCACAAAGATCGTTGTAACGAAAGAAGAACCATCAATCACAGTGATTTAAGATTTAAAAAAAAACATAAGGTTACCGATTAAGACAGCGTTGTATACTGGAACCTTGAATTTTTTCGGTATAGTATTACATCGACACGCGGCTAACGAAGGCATGGACAGCTATCGATAAGCTATCGGTCATATGGAAATCAGACCTGACCGATAAAATGAAACGCAGTTTCTTCCAAGCAGCGGTCGTGTCGATAATGCTGTATGGATGCACCACTTGGACGCTAACAAAACGGCTCGAAAAGAAGCTAAACGGCAACTACACAAGGATGTTACGAGCAATATTAAACAAGTCCTGGCGGCAACACCCCACAAAGCATCAACTATTCGGCTACCTGCCTCCCATCACGAAAGTTATCCAAGTTAGACGAACCAGGCACGCAGGACACTGCTGGAGGAGCAGAGACGAGCTCATAAGTGATGTACTCCTATGGACCCCCACCTATGGCTGAGCAAAAGCAGGACGACCAGCTCGAACATACATACAGTAGCTATGTGAAGATAAGGGATGTAGTCCTGAAGACTTGCCGGAGGCGATGAACGATAGGGAAAAGTGGCGAGAGAGGGTCAGGGATATCCGTGCAGGCGGGCACGACATGATGATCATGGTGATGATGATGATGATGATGATGATGATGATGATTACATACGAATAGTTTGCTGCGGAATGCAAAGAGCTGGTATCACATAGACGGTTTGCGTAAAGGTCTCCGTATATCTTGATCCGCACAGCTCTAAACAGCAGTAAACAAGTATTCATGAAATAGTTCCCCGACTCCGCGAAAAGTTATGATAGGCTAGTTCACAACTGACAGATACTTAAAAAAAATCGAAGGATGCCGCGGCCAAAACTGTGTACCCATAGAAATTGAAATAACGATATAATTCTCATTGCTTAAATGATAAATACTGTGTTGTTGAGAAGCAGTACTCTAATCATTTAGTGATACAAGGGATAGATATGTTGACGAAGAAGCAAAAATAGATAACTGCATATACGTCTCAACAAATCTATTTTTAGCGATAAAAATCGACTCACAGCTAAACATAGCAAACGCATTCCGAATAAGCAAAGTTATTAGTGTTGCCTGGTTATTTTTCAGAGTGATTGGTTTTGTGATTCGATGTGAATTAAAAATGAACTGTAAATAAAGCCGACGGGGGTTGATATTTTTCCAAACTCAATTTATCTGCAGAAAATCGTAGGTTGTTGTTTGTGCTCCGATTGTTCAGTTTTTTAAACGAAAAAAAAATAAAAATAAAAATGAAAATAGATAAATAAATAAATAAAATTGATTTGAATATTTCCTTTTCCGCTTTTTTCTTTCTATTTCATAATTTAAAAAAATGCTCCCAACGAGAGAGAAAGAAAGAAAGAAAGAAAGAAAGAAAGAAGGAAAGAAAAGTTCAAAGACCCCTCCCACAAATAGAACAATGTGTAGTTACATTTAACGAAACAAGAGCGATTGCTTTATATATAAGTCATAGATAGATAGATATGAACGCACAAATATAGATATGAACACACACACACACACACACACACACAGATAGATAGATAGATAGATAGATAGATAGATAGATATGAAAGTAAAAATGATAGATAGATAGATAGATAGTTAGATCAAGGCCTTTTTTGTTGGTACCAGGTGCAGTACTGTAGCCTACACCTCGAGCCCGTCGATGTTCCCCGTAAAAATTGGTGTCTCAGGCGCCAGATGATAAATCAAGCCCCTCCGAGGAGGTTATAAGCTGGGGAATGGTTTCCTGAAGCTCAAAAAACGCTGGTCTTAGGACGTGTGACATGAATGCTGGCTTCCCGGAATCCATGTCAGACGGCCTCGACCGACTGTCAGCAGACCCAGGACAAACCCGACCTGATCTGCGTATTAGTAAACATGGCCGGCCGAAATGTGTTTTAGCCCAATGGGCCAGGGCAGCAAGTCAAAAAGCTAATGCTGCACTGCTTGTAAAAACTCGCAATGAATATAAAGTAATAAAAATTCACTTACTGGATCAACATGAAAATGGCACACCTGTACTAGAAGATGTTCTGGTGTTTACAAGATTAAAAAGAGAGAAAAAAAATGGTATAAGTATCTACCAAACATGATCATTGAGACTAATAATGCCTACATCCTCTGAGATAAGCCGATTTGGAATGTGAGAGAAATGAATGCCCACGTGTGTGAGGCCATTGATCAGAAAAGAGTTCCACCTTTACGGATATTGCAAATCGAAAACCAAGAAACACCTCCGAGAAAGTCACAGTCCTTGTAAAAGACCTGGAGATATTGGTGAACAGATTGTGGGATTGTGTTGGTATGCGACTTGTGTGGAAGGAATGGAAAAAATTGCGAACTGTACCAGAAATAGCATGAATAACTACAGGAGGTGCCCGTGGTGTAATGGTTATCGTCGTAGGAATTGGACACGACGATACAAGTTCAAATCCTGGACGAAACTGATTGCATTCCACATAGCACTAATACCCTTGGGAAAGGTATGAATCCTATTATTTTCCCTCCAGCTATGGGTAAATAGTAGGACAGATTAGGTTCTTCAGCCTATCTAGTCTAGGAGAAGGAAAACTCTGAATTCAAACCTGTTAAACTCCGCTTAAAAACTGACCTTGTGTCATATCCTGCCCGAGCGGAGGGGTTGGGTAAATATGATAACTACAGTATTCTGAAGATAGCCGTAATGTGAAAGATCTTGAAACCGACGAAAATACTGGCAAACAAATGATATCTCTCCTATATCAGCATCTGGAACGATGTTTGAACTCAAATATACAAACGATGCTGGATTTACCTCCAACTTAAATCAGCTATAGTAGTGGGCCATACATTCAAAGTGTCTCTTTTTCAAAATATTTTAATATTATCAAATGATAATTTATCATATATGTACATATATATTAGAAAAAGTAAGTAACGTTGGTGACTGTGGTCGAGGACGACCCAAAGGCTCCCTTTTCAATAGGTACTACCCAAAAGTGTTGGCAAGGACACTACTCCTTTTACTGGATTCTTCTACTTTACCCTAGATCCGTACCTTATAAAGCTGAGTGTTAAGCAATGTGGCGTCAAGTACCATTTTCGAGTCTTTGGTTTGACTCGACCTGGGATTGAACTTTCTTTGTTTCAGTCATCATGGGCTACTTAATACCAAAGCTTTCCTTTTAGAACAGTCGTGATACAAATTAATCCTTAGCCGGTGGAGGGTATAGGGAATTCGCACTCGGGGTATTAGTCCAAATATGAACCCCGTAGCGCTTACTACTTTGTCAAAGTCAAGCACATTAGCTAGGATGCTACGAGAATTCTTCCCTATATATATTTTTTTTTCTTCGAGAAAGGTTTCTAATTTTATATAGATTAGGGCCTCATCAGTTGAAATTCCAGCGTAGTTAACAAGATTAAAACAGGAAAATAATGTCTACAACTACAACTACTACTACTATTAATAATAATGATAATAATAAGAAAATGCATTAGAGGCTACGAATTTTCTAAGTGAGAGGAATAAATAAACCAGCTTATGTACATAGATTGCATCTAGATATTTGTCAAAAATTAAAATGAACGGGAGATCTTGATGAAAACAGAATATAAGAATATACAGGCATTAGAATACTGGAATGGAATTAAGAATTAAAGAATGTGCCATACTAATAATGAAGAATGGTAAAAGAGAAACAATTGAAAAAATACAACTGCTCAAATAAGCAAGGTATTCAAGAGCTTAAGGAGAAGGGAAATCACAAGTACTTGGGAATATTGAAACAGGATATCATCTAACAGAGATGAAAGAAACAGTAAGAAAAGAATATCACAAAAGAGCAAGGAACTTCTCGAAACCCAGCACTGTGGCAAAAATCTCATCAAAGAATAAACACCTCGACAGTTCACCTTGTAAGATACCCAGGATCATTCTTTAATTGAAAAAGAGAGGAACACAGAGAAATGGACTAAAGGACAATGAAACTTATGACTATGCACAAGGCCTTTCATCCAAGAGATGATATGGACATGCTGTAAATGTCAAGAAGAGAAGGAGTAAGAGGACTCGCCAGCAGTATGGATTGCGTAGATGTATTATTACAAGAACACGGGCAGTACAATTTAAAGAACAAATAAAATCTCAGTAAAACAGCTAAAGTATAAGCAAAATAGTACCAAATAGAAAAACAAAAACTAGAAGGTAAAAATATGAAGAAAAATAACAGTATTGTGACGGCAAATTGAACTAAAATCCCTATATGGGACTTTATTTTCGCACGTGTGAAGACGGGGCAGGTTGGCACTTGATCCCCTACAGAAATAAGTCCTGTTCAGAGTTCTTTTCTCGGGCAGATAAGAACTGGCATATTACGTGAGGGAATAATTTAGGGCCAGACTGGCCACCGCTGGCAAAGGGGTCCAAAATTTCACACTATCACACACCCACCAGGCCGCTAAACTTCTTTCCCTTCCGATAATTGAAGAATACGGGCCTATAGGTCTTAGTTGTAATAATATTAATATTGCTACAGTCGGCAACTCAATTTCCTGAGTGATACTTTAGGAATTAAGAGGACAGTTCTAAGCAAGATAATATAAGGCGAATAGAAGCTGAAAGGAAAGCATGGAATAATAACATAGACCACATGGTAAAATGAAAATACATAAGTTCTTTACTACGGTTATATACATATATATGTTCAAAGTGTCAAAAATATGTAATAGGATAGTCCATGAATATAAATGTCTTTTCTTGGCTTTTATCCTTTTCCAAATTGAGAGAGAGTGGTAAACAAAAATTTGGGTGTAAAGGAAGAATGTCCCAAAGTTACTTATCTTATTTTTTTGACGGGGTTCCACTGGAGAATTTCTCTTCTTTCACGGGCTAGTAGACTTTGTATTGCTTTTAATGCTGGCTTGAGAGACTCAGGTCTCTCATGTCTCAGTCTTTTGTCTTTAGCCCGGAGTGAAATGGCTATCGTCCGTCTGCCACGAGACTTGTCCAAAAACTAACTTTTTTTTGTCTTTCTTCCGTTGAGGGGAAGGGGACCCCACTTCCGTTTGAGGCTCCCGCCAATCATTTGGCTTCATTTTTCTCCTTCCCCTTCCGATGTCCGGCGACCCAAGGTCACTTAGGTGCAAACATCTGTGTGACCCCCATTCTCTCATAACAGCTCAAAACATAAGAAAAAATTATATTCAAGTGAAAATTGATTGTTCGCTAGTAAAAAGCAGGTGAAGACAGGGATGAAACGATTAATGACATGATAAGGAAATACGGCAGACAGTCACAAAAGGAGTTGAAGAGTAGGCCTGACAGGGTGGGAAAGGTTATCGATTGGGAATTGTGCAAGAGATTGAAATTTGACAATACTACCAAACCAGAATCCAGACAGGTTGATATACCGTCAAAAACAATCAGTTCTCTAACTTATATGAATTTTGGGCAAGAAATGTTTGTTATAATTAAAGACTATTTTCACAATAATAATTGTATTCTTGTATGTGTGTTTATGTCTGTATGTGTCTGTGTGTCTGTGCGTGAATCAAGTTTTTGCGTCTGTGCGACACATTTGAATCTGTCGTGCTCGAAGTGTTTGATTTTTTTTTTCTAGCAAAATCAAAATATTCGAATAATAATATCAATAAAACAAGATTAATACTGATATTTAAAAATGAACACCAAGATAAGAAGATAGACACAAACATAAATTTACTCAGTATGGCCACCATTTTTTTTTATTTTTGTATCAACACGCCTTCGAAATGATTTGTATGCCATCAAAATAAATTCGTCAGACAATCTATTCCTTTCCTCCTCAATAGCAGCATTAATTGAACCAATATTTCAATGAGAAGTCGCATTTGCTTTGTTTTTTAAACGCCCCAATCAAAGGGGCTAAGGTCTGGGCTTAAATTTTGTTTAATTGCTATCCTCGCAAATTTCTCGTGGAATTTCAATTCATTAGCCTGTTTTCTTATTGACCTTGAGAGGTCCTTCTTAATTGCCGTAGCGAGAGCAGTTAAAAAACCTTCTTTTAGATTTTTGTTCAATCCTTCTCATAAAAAAAGCTCTTTCTTCTGTAATTTTAAAAATTTGTTTTGTAAACGTTACACAAAGAAATTTCGCCTCGGTTTCGACATTAATCAGATCATGGATTCTTTGTTATTTCTTTTCTGGCTCAATAACATTTGGCTGAATTATAGTTTTAAAAAACTGCTGGATAAATAGAGCTAATCACGAAAATTTAGATTTATCGCGTTTTATTTTTTTCCAAAAATTTGTCTAATCAGACTAAAGAAAACTTTAAAAAATTATTCCAGTTTTTGCTTCCGCACCCTGTATTTATCAACCAATTTACTTAAAGCTCCACCTAGCGTGAAAAGGCTCAAATGGTATTAGCACGTACGATTTGATAATCTGTTAAATCAACTGTGTCCACCCCTAACTAGACATTCCGTGAGGTAACTAAGATGTCATATTTCCTGAACAATTCTTTTTTGTCTTGTTTTGTTTGTTCATTTTTATTTATTTTTATTTTTTGCGAGTTCTTCTAAACTTTTTTTAAGTCTTCGTCTTCGAGATGGACGTTCTAAAGATATTCAACCAGACACTGCGAAAAAGGAAAGAACGAATTACGAAACAGTCTTCTTTTCGCGTTTGCATGTAATTATTGGTTGTTATCTTCGATGCAAACTAAATTTGACAAATATTATTGCCCAACTGTAACGCCTCCCATTTAAAACGCACGACTTCATTAATCAATTGAAGGATGAATTTGTTTGAGTAACTCAATTTCAGTCATCTTTATCATTACTAACATAGCTCTCTTTAACATTACAAGATCGTTTGCTGATAGATTAGAGTGTAGTATGTATTTACCTTCGGCAATGGTCCGAGAGACCGGGGTTCAATCCCAGGTCCAGTCATACCAAAGACTCAAAAAATGGTAATTGATTCCGACTTGTTTAACACTCAGCATTATACGGTAAGGATCAAGGGTAAAGTAAACCAATCTAGGGAATGGAGTATCGCCCTCTCCTACACCTCAGTGTAGTAGCTATTTAAAAGAGATCCTTCGGGTCAACCTTGACTAAGGTCACCAACTTTACTTATGTATTTACCGAACCCCTCTACTACGGGCAGGATGTGACCAGATATCAATTTTTAAACGGAGTAAAGCTGATTTGAATTCAGGTTTTTTTCTTCTCCAAGAGCAGTTGCCTAACCAAGGCTCTACCATATCGGCTGAGACTAGAGAATACGTCGACTGCACCTGTGCAGTGATGTAAGACCACTAGCAGCGAGTGTTCTGCGTATAACACTAAACTGTATCTGATGGTGAGGCTACAGTGCTGTGGTTTTAGTTTTGTTTATTTAGGTTTTATATCATATCAACCTTTGTATGTTATTTAATGCCAAATCCATTTTTATAGAAATAAACAGTTTTATTTCAAACAATTAAAAACATTTCTATTTCAAGCTATTCCGTTTAGCCAAACAGTTCTAATTTTAACAATTTAGTTTAATATAGATATAGTTTTTGTTTACACTCAGTTAAATGTCAAAACAATTCTAAGTACAGTTTAAATGTCAAAAACAGTTCCATTATGAACTATTTAGTTTGGCATACAAAAACAGTTCCATTTCAAACAATTCAGTTTACCATTAGTACGAAGTTTAATGTTAAAAGAGTTCTATTTCGAGTAATTCAGTTTAGCATAAGTACAGTTTTGTTCGATTTCACCCATAGATAAGACTCTAGCAGGTGCTACCTCACCGGGCCAGAAGAGGGACTGGGAGCGACTGCAGTGAAGGTGTACTATGCATTCCCCAAAGCTCCAGCATTGCTGGAACCTCACCATCAGATTGTTGTCATATCCAGGATACTTGTTAGGTGTGTCTTACCCCTCTGCTAAGATGCAGTCGGTGTATTCTACAGCGCCAACTGACTGGGCAACTGGAGCTTTAGGGAATATAAAGTACACATTCATGGTCATTATTCCCAGGTCCACTCTGATTCGGAGTATTACTACCTATTAGTACCCGTCTATTGATCAAATAGAACTGTTCAAATTTTTTTACTGGGGGCCATAATTACAATTAAACAAAATTATTAGTATTAAATACTCAATACTCAAAACCATTAAATAACAATACTCAATACTCAAAACCATTAAATAGCAATACTCAAAACCATTAAACAGTGTACAGAAAATGAATAATAACAGTTTAAACCAGTTGTGTGTAAAGAAATGAGCTTGTTTAGATATAATATTACCAATAAACTATTTGCTTACATATTATGTATAACAGAATTTAGCGTTGAATTATCTAAAAGAGTTGATATGTCATAAAACACTTGCAACAAATGTCACATATTGACCCCGGCCAAGCTGTCAAAATAGGAAATGCAACTGTGTAAATAACAGGTGCATCCAGTCGAGGAATATCAGGATATAACCTTGACCGTGGACGGGTTGAATGAGTGCATTTGTGACGCCCACAAGAAGAAGGTGTACATCAAACAATTATATAACTCGGTGCACAGGAAGTTCAATCAGCTGGAGAGAAGTTGCTGGAATGAGGACCATGTCCCAGAGAGGCTGGGCCCTCAGGCCCCCGGTTGAACAGCCCAGGAGGACGGGAAAGAAACGCTGTTATGGCTATAAGAGTGGGGGTCAATATGTTGCAGTTCTGTTCGGTCTCCAACTCCCTCTCACAGTAAAACCTTTAGTAACCCTTTCGAACCGTTTCAAATAAAGTGAGAGGTATATTTTTCTAAAGAACTGTGTCGCTCGTCTTTATTGTGTCGTTGTTATGATTCTAAATGAAACGCAGTCTTGTCCCTGATTTGAACTCAAGATAATAACCAAAATTGAATGTGGTCATTGTAACACTAATCATACAAATGATGGATAATTCCGGTTCCATTCCGTTAGGGCAGTGGGGATGGGTGATTCCACTGAGTTGGAATTGCCGATAGCAGGTTCATCTCTTTTGATTTTACCGTGTATTGATGAGAACACATTGCTGTGTTCTATTCCAAATTCTGTTGACGAAGAAGAGATAATTCATCTTTATCACACCCGGAAGAAAAATTAAAAGTGCGTCTTACAGCTGAAAAACAAAACCTGGCCAAAAGTTGAAATACGGATATACATTATCTAATGACGTTGCTTGGTTGCTTGATTGGACCTTTTAATGCAGAAGTTAGTATTGTTTTTTGTTTTGTTTTTTTAGGTTTTTTTTAAACACTTTTATTGTCTTTAGTAAATAACAGCAATAACTGATGATAATGATAACTAGATTATATATCATCATCAGCATCACTAGTAAACCATCAGGGTAAGATCAGAGTGTAGTATTTGCTCCTTTTTTTCCTTAGGATACAGAGCCTTAAAAACTCCTTTTTGTTTTCGTAACAGAAAAATGGTACATCTCTGTGGCATTTTTAAGATAATTAAAATGAAATAATCAGTATACTCATCATAATCATGATCATCGTCTTCATTATCAAGTGATTGGGATAGTTCAGAGTTCTTTGATTCTTTCTCGCTATCCGTCCCTATCATCTATCACTGCCAAGAGGTCCTCCAAATTGCATCCAGTTTCTGAACAAAGCTGCTATATGTGAATCCTTGCTGCTCGGCGTGTCCGTGAGTTGGTAACCCTAAAAGAACGTCGTTTACTTCTCCAGCAGTGCCTTGCATATCTTGTTCCTCTTACTAGGATGGTTTGCGATACGTTAACTCTAACTATAAACTGGTACATCACCGTGGTTTTTTTAAGTACAATTATGGCAAAATACGCAAAATTTGACAATAAAAAAAAAAGGAATGATTTTATTCGACATAGTAATTTTATGGGATCTATGTTCCCTCTTAGAGTGTTTGTTATGATTTCACACACATACACGCACGCGCGCGCGCACACACACACACACACACACACAAATACGTCTTGACGTCATTGATTCATTCTGTTAATTTTGAAAAAAATTCTAAATTCAAAAAAATCTTAATTCACTCTATACATTTTTTGTCACGCCTCGTGTATGTATTTACCAAATTCTCCACCTGAGCAGGATGTGGCACGGGGTCTATTTTTAAGCGGAGTTTAAAAGGTTTGGATTCAAAGTTTTCCATCTCCTTGACTAGCTACTAACCAAGTCTGAAGAACACAGTTATATATATATATATATATATATATATAACTGTACGGCCACTTCCCTCCCATCTCTAAAACCATCCAAGATAGTCATACATGAGATGCAGGACGTTCTTCTATGGACCCCCACACATGGACGTGTCAGTATTGGCCGACCAGCATGAACATATTTATATCAGCTCTGCGCAGACACAGGAAGTAGTTTGGAAGACCTGTCGGTAGCGATGTATGATAAGGATGGATGGGTGGGGAGAGTTGGCGAAATTCGTACTATCAGTGTGAGTTGATGATGATGTGAATCTGACAACTATTTGACGAAGAGGATTAAAAGGGGTTGTAGCCCTGACGACTGAGACTGTAGAATACTCTGACTGCATCTTAGCAGAGTTACCCCACTCATCTTACGAGTGACCTGTATATGACACAAAACCATCAAAAAATGAGGATACTGTCCAGAAGTTCTGGGAATATGGAGTACCCCTTAATTGCCATTACTCAAGTGGAAGCACCTGTTAGGGTCCTATCTATGGGTCAAATAGAAATATTTAATTTTTTTTTATTTGAAACTATTTAACTGTGGGCAAGAAAATGACTGATGGAAAATTGAATTATTAGTGTTATATAGCAATATTTGAAAGTGTGTGAACGAATGAATAATGTTAAATAGAATGGTTAGAGTTAGACAGCTGTACTTGAAACCATTGAGCGTCCTGGATATGGCATTGTACAGCATTTCATGGCAAGGGTCCGGTTCTTGAGTTTGGGGAATGTAGAGTACTCCTTACATGATATTAATCTTAGGTCCACTAAGACCCAGAATGTTAGTAGTTTACAGGGTTCTGCATATGGGTAGAATAGAACAACTCATTCTTTTAGAAGAGCTTTTTATTAAAATCAAATCAAACTATCAGTGTTAGATAGTAATACTTGAACCCATGTAACGATGTGCAAACGAATTATTAATATTAAATTAGATAGAAATAATTGATAAATATAATTACTCATGTTAAATAACAATACTAGAAACTTTTTAACTGAGTGCAAACAAATGAACTTTAAGTCATTTAAAAATGTTACGTACTTAAAAAGTAAAAAGTAAGTTGGCGACTGCATTCGAGGGTGACCCGAAGGCTCCCAAGCTACAACACCGAGGTATTGGGAATGGCGCCACTCCATTCCTTGGATTGCTTCCCTTTACCCTTGAACCTTACCTTATAGTGCTGAATGCTATGCACGGCGGCATCAACACCATTTTTTAAGTCTTTGGTATAACTCGACCTGGGATTGAACCCTGGTCTTCTGGACCATTGGCGAACACTCTACACATTATCAACTGATGAACTCTTTCGTTGTATCGCAACTCATCAGGAAATGTTCCAGCCTAGGATCAAAACCCGGCTAATTTTACGTCAGCCTGATAACATCACTCCACAGCCATCAGCTGCCCCAAAAGCAAGCTTGGGAATGTTGCGTATATGTATTAACTTTTATTTACATTTTACGCTATCGGATATCGAAGAAGAGCTTTGCATTACGCGAGTGGCAACCGTTAATTCCTTCGCTAACGCATATAGATATAAACAAGAACTGACATTAAATAACTTGCAAGATTTGATAAGCCTTAAAAAAAACTAACTTAAACGGGGTAGCACTAAATGGAGTATTGCTCTAATGACCTTCTTTTATGGAATGTCTCTATACAATTTCGAGACATAAAAATACTACTTACGTCATTTTACTTCTAATTAGGTTAAAATTTGATAAATTTGAAAGATAACCTCAAGCCAATTCTATGATTTCATGTCAAAAAATGGTGATAGAAATGTACAAAGATAGAAATAAATTAATATTTAAAGAAAATGTCGACAGAGCTGCACAAAAGAAAGAAAAACAGTTGCAGTAGAAAAAGAATTAAAATAAAAGATGAATGTAGCAATAAATTAATAAAAGAAAAATCTGAAGAAAGAAAGAAAGAAAGAAAGAAAGAAAGAAAAGCCCTGAAATGAATTAAACAAAGAAAGAAATTGAATAAAAGAAAGATATATATGAAAACCAAAGAAAGAAAGAAAGAAAGAAAGAAAGAAAGAAAGAAAGATACAGTAATAAATTAAACAAAGAAATAAATTGAATAAGCGAAAGATAGATACGAAAATCAAAGAAAGAAAGAAAGAAAGAAAGAAAGAAAGCCCTAAAATAAATTAAAGAAAGAAAGAAATTGAATTAGAGAGAGATATATACAAAAATCAAAGAAAGAAAGAAAGAAAGAAAGAAAGAAAGAAAGAAAGCCCTAAAATAAATTAAAGAAAGAAAGAAATTGAATAAGAGGAAGATAGATACGAAAATAAAAGAAAGAAAGAAAGAAAGAAATTCAGTTGGTAAAAGAAGGAAGATTAATTGAAAAAATTAAAGGAGGAATAAACAAAGAAACCAATAAAAAAATAAATAATTTGGAGTCTGAGAAGAAAAGAAAGATGAGTTCAAAAATAAAGAAATAAACAAGTTATTAAACGAAGAAACAAAAAGATTGGAGTAGGAGAAAGAAAGAAAGAATGAAAGAAAGAAATTGGAGTGAAAGAAAGAAAGAAAGAAAGAAAGAAAGAAAGAAAGAAAGAAAGAAAGAAAGATACAGTAATAAATTAAACAAAGAAAGAATTTGAATAAGAGGAAGATAGATACAATAATCAAAGAAAGAAAGAAAGAAAGAAATCGGAGTGAAAGAAAGAAAGAAAAAAGAAAGAAAGAAAGAAACTGAAGATAAGGGAAAAAAGATGAAAACTGAAATAAGTTAATAAAAATCAAAATAAAAGAAGAAAGAAAATAAAATTAAAAAAAAGTTATTATCGTGAAGTCAATCAGTAAAATAAAGTCAGTATTTGATTTGTTGACTTACTTGCTAGACATTTGCTCATAGACACAGTTTACGGTTTTTTTTTAATTTAATTATAATAAAAACTACACCAACACACACACACACACACACACACACATATATATATATATAGAGAGAGAGAGAGAGAGAGAGAGAATGCCTTTCTTTCTCAACTTATTAAGTTTACTTCAGTAGGTGAACAAGTTTTATATAATACGTCATTTTTTAAATGTTGCATCGAATCCTTACAATCAATAATAATAATACATATTTTTTTAATCATCTATAATATAATGCCCCTCATCTTCCTTCATTCACTGCATAGGTATATTCAATTTTTATCGTATCATCAAAGTTACCGAATGGTAAACAGGATACTACGAGTTGTATCCAAAAAGTAAGGTACAATCACTTTTACTACTATATAAATAAATTGGTGCATATATGGTACCCGCATTAATATGCGATCTTTTCTCTGCAGTTGCAATTGTAATTGATACTCCCTTGTTCCATAGGTGCTCAGTCGGCTAGGACTGTAGAATACACCGACTGCATCTCTGCGGTGTGTGGGGGGAGAGTAAGAACTCCCTAACGAGTATCCTAGATATGAAACTAAACAATCTGATGGTGAGGTTCCGGTAATGCCGGAGCTTTGAGGAATGCAGAGCACCCCTTCATTGCCATCGCTCCCAGATCCACTGACCTGGAGTGGTAGCACCTGATAGGGCCCTATCTATGGGTCAAATTGAATTAACTGTGTACTTATGCTAAACAGAATTACATGAAATAAAACTGTTTTGATATTAAACTGCGTACTTATGCAAAACTGAACTGTTCGAAATAGATTTTTTTTTTACATTTTAATGGTAATTACGCTAAACTGAACGGTTTAAAATAGAACTGTTTTGACATTTAACTGTGTGTAAGCAGAAACTATACTTATACTAAACTGAATTATTTGAATTAGAACTATTTGACTAAACTGAATAGCTTGAAATAGAAATGTATTTGACAATTAAACAGAGTAATCAAGCTAAACTGTATTGTTTGAAATAGAACTGATTATTTGTATTAAAATGGATTTGGCATTAAATAACCTACAAAGGTTGATATGCCATAAAATTCAAACACCTAACCAACTAACTCTTGTTTTATAGTTCCACGAAAGCATGAATACCCTCTCCGAAGAACGTGGAGTCAATTGTTTTCACGTCTTTATTCATTCATTTCATCAATGTGTTCACTTTTTATCATATCACCAAATCTACTGAATGGTTAACATGATACTGCGGGGTATATCCAAAAAGTTAAATAAAAGCATTTACTAATCGTACATATTTATTATTGCGAAAAAAAAAAAAATTCCCACGGTGTAGTGTAATTGTTAAAGCGTTGGACTACAGAATCGTTATATACGCCAGTTCGAACTCCAGTCACGCTATTATATTTGCTTTCGGACAAATACCCAGGTGAATGGTATGAACCTCCCATCAATGGGTTAAATGGTACCTCTACTCTTCTTCATTAAAAAAAATACGGATTTAGCATTAAATAATCTGAGAAGGTTGATATGCCATTAAATAACAAGCAAAAAAAACATTGTGCGTATGTTTATAGCACAACTATGCCATTTTGATTAAGACGTATTTTCCATAGATGCACTCGAGTAGGAATACCCTTATCGAAGAACGTGGCGTCAAGTCTTTTTTAGACACTTGTTCCATGTCTCACTGAGACGATACTTTTCGATAAACCAACTTCTCCTTGACAATTTTGTCGACCAGCAACTCCGGAAGATCAAGTTTCACGGTGATATTAAGTTTGCGCAGTCTGTCATCTGGGATCAACTGTTCTGAGCTCACTATGTTGCCAACAAAAGAAGACAATATTTCAGCTTTAGGCAGTAAAGGGTGGGTTTTCAGCTAGTGCTGATAATAACGGCTTCGCTTTGTCAGCGGAACAATGAACCATTATCTAAGATTCAAATCTTCTGTTTCAGCGAAATTCTTCAGTCCAAATCTAAATTGAAGTTTCATATTCAAACAAAACATCCAAAAAGTTGCATATTAAAATCAGGTTTTGAATTTCGTTTCGATATAATATTTCATTTCGAATTTTGAAATTACCAGATAATACAAACAACAGTAATGCTACATAAACACATTGTATTTTATTATATTATTCTGAAAATGTGTTGTGTATCAAATGATAAGGTTAGAATCTCTAATGTTACTGGTTTTTAAAAACTTGACAGTTAAGATTGTCAAAACTGATATAAAGCATTTGGAATGGGAAATGATTTGCATATCTCAGTGGTTTGAACAGAAAATTTTCAAATGTCAAAGTCGGAAATAATGATATTATTTTCACTTGCAAATAGTTTGAATATTTACAAACGGTGATCTGATTCATTCTTCAGAAAAACGTGTTTATTGTGGTCAGTAAACGAGGCAAGAAGACTATCTTATCACCAAATACCTCCATATTTCTCGCCTTGTTCAAAACTAGGAGAATTTCGATGAGTGACTTCAGATACAGGGAATGGTGCCTTCCAAGGTATAGTTGTTAGCGAGTTCGGTGAGCAGAGTTTTGATGAAACCCCCGTGGTGTAGTGGCTAACGTACTGGACCGTAGAATTCGAAGTGAGTTCCAACTCCAGTCCTGCTACTATATTCACTTTCAGGCTAATTCCTTTGCTCAAGCTATGAGTTAAATAGTATTATTGCTGTTCTTCTATAAGGATGGCTTTGGAATTAAATAACCCACGAAGGTTGGTATGCCATTAAACCAAGAAACTAAGCCAAACCTATGAGAGGAGTTAAATTCTTACGGAAGATTTCTACTGCGGGCCTTGGGTCAAACTAAGATGTGTAGTGTAAAAGACTACAGTATACACAGGCAGCTCAGTAACATCATCTGATAGAGCAATGCACTTTCTCCGACGATAAACGACAGCCTCCATGTCACGTTTGCAGTAATTATTCTCCAAAAGGTAATGCCCACCTATTATAGGATATAGGCAGATACAAATGTTGATAGTATCGCACCAATAACTAAAATTCTAGCCTTGTTACAAATTAACAGCTAAGAAACAGTCTCTCAAAATGAAAGCTGAAAAAGAAAGTAGATATGAATCATTGTCACTTGAAGTAACCATATATTTTTTCTTCCCGTTTTTGTTTTGTTTTTTCCCTGTCTCTTTCTTTTTCTCTTTCTCCCTCTCTCTCTCTCTCTATATATATATATATATATATATATATATATATTTCCTGTTTGTACTTTTCGTTGATATTGCTATTTCTGGCTGTTGTAATCAATGTATTTTTGATTTTATTTTGTATATTACTCGAATTATTGAATTGTTGCAGTAATGCAGTCCCCGACGCTACATAGTCTTTTTCGTCTTTCCTTTCTTGTTACATAGAGTCACGTCTCAGTTGTAACGCATAGTCATTAATTTCCTTGTCCTTTAATCCATTTTTCTGAATTCTTTCCTTGTCCATTTTAAGAATGGTCCTGAATATCTTACAAGGGGTACTGCCCAAGTATTCATTTCTTTGACAAGATTTTTGCTGCCGAACATGGTTTTGAGAAGTTTTCTTCATCTTCTAAGGCATTCTTTTCTCACTTTTTTGTTTTCATCTTAGTTTGCTTGATGGTGTTCGCTGCTTATATTTCAAAATATCTGCTTTTCCAAGTGGTATTTTGATTTCCTGATTGGGTATTTCTGTTCACGTCCATTATGTGTCTTTTCTCTTTTTTTCATCGTAAGCATGCCACACTTTTTAATGCCAAATTCAATTCCAATATGTTGGTTGTTTCAAATTGTGAATTGAATTACCATGACAAGAAAATCCGCCGAACATCTACGCACGATATACGAGAACACTGGACAGCTGTTTCGACCTAATTAGGTCGAAGCAGCAGTGTATACCGTAATCTGCACCACTGGAGATCGAACCAGTGGTGGAGATTACGGTATACACTGCTGATGAGACCTAATAAGGTCGAAGCAGCTGTCCAGTATTCCCGTATATCGTGCGTAGATGTTCGGCGGATTTTCTGGTCATGGTAAATCAATTCACAATATTAATTCATTTACTTAAAAAAAATGTACATTTGTTTCAAATTGTTTGTTTAGAGGTTTCTACTTCTTTTTCTTTCTTGGCAAATATCGAAACATCATCCGTATACACGAGGTGTTTTAATTTTTCCTGTAATTGTAAAAATTTATAATCTTCTTTGCATTTTCTCAGTATATAATCTAGTGGCATGGTTTCTATAATAAAAAAAGTATTGGCGATTGTGAGTCTCCTTGGAAGATGCCCAATCAGCTTGGATTGTAGAATACACCGACTGCTTTTCTGCAGAGGGGTAAGATACCCCAACGAGTGTCCTGGATATTTTACTAAACAGTCTGATGGTGAGGTTCCAGTAATGATGGAGCTTTTGGGAATGTGGAGTACCCATTCATTGCCATCGCTCCCAGGTTCACTCTGGCTCGGGGTGGTAGGGTCAAATAGAACTAAACTGCGTACTTATTCAAAACTGAATTGTTTGAAATAGAAGTGTTTTGACACCCGAACTGCGTGCTCATGTTTCACTGAATTGTTTGAAATGAAACTGTTTTTGCATGCTAAACTGAATTGTTTGAAATAGAAATACTTTACATTTAACTCTGTGTAAGCAAAAACTATATTTATACTAAACTAAATTGTTAGAATTTGAACCGTTTGACTAAACTAAATAGCTTGAAATAGAAATAGGCAAAGTAGAATTCGCACCGGACGCTTGAGGTGGTGACAGAGCCAAAGTAAGGTCCGAGGTGACACACCATTCCATTTGTAAGCGAGTCTAGAACTTCAAACCTTGTAAGATTTTTTTTATTTGTCTTTTGTGACACCGTCTTGGGCCATGTGCGATAAAAACAACGTGAGATCATACAATGCTGAGAATCACTGCAGAGACGAGGCGTCCCGTCACACACCAAAAGCCACCCGATGATAATAACTTTTCTGTTTGTTGAGTAACACAAGATTCTTTTTGTTGATTAACTCTAGGACTGAGTGATACGTTTCTATCTCTGAGTCTTAGAGCATTTTTCACGTCTTGTTCCTTAGGTTATATTCTTGTTTGTGTATATACCAAATTGTCAGCCTGGTTAAATTTTAATCTCATGCCCAATTTCAGAAGGACTTTTGCGTGCGTTGAAATAGTTTTAGTTCAATAAAAGTTTCATAAGTGAAAGTTTTACTGATTGGACGAACTGCGCATTAATGAAACCATGGCTGCTAATTTCATGGAAGGTGGGGACCCATCCTATGTTTTTTTTCACCGTCGAACTGAAACATATAATTGTTTTTTGTCGACCGACAAAACATTTTCTTTATAAGAAAAAAATTTGTTCGTTAATAATTATACAAATTTGAACGAAAGCCACAAATTTCGTTTTGGACGGATTCCATTTTTAGCCGGTCGAAAATGATTTTTCTTTCTTTTTCTTGCCGAAAAGTTCTTATCGTAACAAAGCAACGTCAGAGAGAGTGTAAGCAAGGAAAATCTTGTAGATTATGAAATACCCTCAAATTAGAAAAAAAAATCACCGGCACAATCTGATGAGGCCAGAAGGAACTTGGACATGAGATATCGGCAGCATTTGTCTAGTTTCCAAAGTGACGGGATATAAATTGAACTCTTGTTGAAAGTTACTGCTTTTCTCAATCGATATGGTTGAGAATACCAGTTAGAACCAATTCAGCTTTGAAATGAAAAGTTATTATAAACTGAAATAACGTCGTCATAAATTAAGCCAAGCTATTTTGCATTAGGCCAGAAGTACGGTTAGGTTGGTTGGTTGGGTTTTATGGCATATCAACTTTTGCAGGTTATTTAACGCCAAATCCATTTTTATGCAAATAGTCAGTTGTATTTCAAAGAATTCCGTTTAGCATGAGTAAATAGCCTAATTATCAAAAACATTTCCATTTCAAGCAATTCAGTTTAGTCAAACAGTTCTAATTCAAATAATTCAATTTAGTATAAGTACAGATTTTGTTTACACGCAGTTAAATGTCAAAATAGTTCTATATCAAACAATTCAGTTAATTGTTAGTACAGTTTCAGTGTCAAAAACAGTTCAAACAAGTCAGTTTAGCATATGCACGCAGTTTAAATGTAAGTACATTTCTATTTAAGATATTCAGTTTAGTCAAACAGTTCTAATACAAAAAATTCAGTTTAGCATAAGTAGGCAGTTTAGTTTTATTTAACCCATAGATAGGGCCCTACCAACTGCTACTATTCCGGGCCAGAGCAGGCCTGGGAGCAATGGCAATGAAGAGGTGCTCTGCATTCCACAAAGCTCCAGCATCACTGGAACTTCACAATGAGATTGTTTAATGTCATATCCAAGACACTCATTGGAGGGGGGCTTTACCCATCTGCAGAAGTGCAGTCAGTGGCGACTGGGCGAGTATGGTTTGTTTTGATTTCTTTGTTTAATGGCATAACAATATTCATGGGTAAATTTAATGCCAAAGCCTAACTGGATGAAGAACAGTGATTGTACAATTTTACGAATAATGAAGCTTTCCCAAGGGTATAAGTGGGAAAGTGAGCATTATAGTACGACTGAATATGGTAAATTTACCCACAATGCCATGGGAACTCCTCACCACTAAGTTATGTGTCACACAGGAAGAATCAAGCTCATTAATCAATTGGAGGGAATGCCAATGGTGTAATGGTTAACGTGCTAGATTGCGATATCCTAGCGAGTTCGAACTCCAGTCGTGCTATTCCGTTCAATTTCGGACTAATATCCTTGCGAAAGGCATGAAATCACTGATCCTTCATCAATGATTTAGATAGCACTACCACTCTTTTTCTACGAGAGTGATTTTAGTATTAAATAACCCACGAATGTTGATATGTCATTAGATAAAAATTTCAAAAGTGGATGCTCCTTTTTACTTTAAGTGTGTCTTAAATATGGTACAAGGACACGAGTATCGGACTTATAGTGAATAAAAAATATACCTACAAGTAACTACTGGTAACTATTATTGGATGGCCATATTTAAAAGTGTAGCTTCGCTCGAAATATAAAAATTCTCAGTGAGGATGAAACTCAGAATTTGTGCTTGCTACTTATTTGTTTACGTTAAAACCTTTCAGTATATAAATACTGGGAAAAGGCGCTAGAAACCCATCTGGGAAATAGGCTATTCTAAAGGAAACACATCACACTTAGCTATAGATTAATTTGTACTACATCTGAATTTTTGGAGTTGTGACATTCGCATTAAATCTACACATTACTAAAATCCTCATTATGTTTCTACACACACACATTCACACACACGCACACACAATTCTCTCTCTCTCACAATATCTATATATATATATATATATATATATATACATGAGCAGTATTTTGTCTTCTAATGAGTTTGATTAAATTAGACACTTCTTGTCAGCTAATTCTTTCGATGAGTCATTTGATGTACCAGTTTAAATGTCCACTTGGAGAAGCCTTCGCTAATAAAATAAGTACGTATATTTGCCTGATTACTTCAACTCTGTCAAGACATATAAAACTTTACTTTTCCTACATTAGTTCCATTTCTCAACACCTTAAAGCAAAAGTGTACCCAACCTCTAAATACAAAAAAAAAAAACAAACCTGAGAACACCTCCATATTGCAAAAAGACAAAAAGCAAAAACAAATAAAATCAACCTCGAATATAGCAGCTACATTATAAAATACAAATTAAACTTTTCCCGCCAGTTTATCTCTTCTTGTCTTCATAAAAAGTTCTTATCTTCCAAAAAATACCTTCCACTGCTCTTCCTCCCACTTTAAATATTTATAACACGTCAGTGTATTTGTCATTTCATAATTCGCTCTCCCGAAGATAGCTCCTGTTGGGACCGAAAGAATTTTCGAAATATACCACACTTTCTTAATTGTCCAGTTGGCTGCGGCTGTAGAATACACTGACTGCTTATCTGCAGAGGTGTAAGCCCCCTACAACGAGTGTCCTGGTATGACACTAAACAATCCGATGGTGAGGTTCAAGCAATGCTGGAGCTTTGGGAAATGCGGAGTACCTCTTCATTGCCATCGCTCCCAGGACCACGCTGACCCGGAGTGGTAGCATCTGATAGGGACCTATCTATGGGTTAAATAGAACTAACGGCATACTTATGCTAAACTGAATTGTTTGATTAAGCTGAATGGCTTGAAATAGAAATGTTTTTGACAATTAAACCGAACTTACATTTAAACTGCATTCTTATGCTAAACTGAATTATTTGTAATAGAACTGTTTTTTGACATTGAAACTGTATTTACACTAAACTGAATTGTTTAAAATAGAACTGTTTTGACATTTAACTGTGTGTAAACAAAATCTGTACTTATACTAAACTGAACTAACTGAATTAGAACTGTTTGAATAAACTGAACTGATTGAAATAGAAACATTTTTGACAATTAAACTGTGTACTAATGCTAAACTGAATTGTTTGAAATCGAACTGTTTATTTGTATTAAAATGAATTTGGCATTAAATAACTTACAAAGGTTGATATGCCATAAAACCAAAACAACTAAGTAAAACACTTTCTTAAATTCATTCTATCCCAAATTCAAACGTCACATACGAAAACTTGAACCCATCAAAGACACAATAGGCAGACACGAAATGTCTGCCTTATCTAATCTGAAATATGCATGGTTTTTTTTTGTGTGTGTTTGTGTACGTGTGTATCTGCCTGTCTGTCTGTCAACTCAAAACTTACGATACGGACAAAATCAGACAGAAAGCCAATTTTTAAGCGGTGTACACTTTATTTTAGTTTAGAGTTTATTTTTTCCTAGATTGGTTACTTTACCATGACTAAAGATTCCTCTCTGTCCTACTATTTTGCCATTGCAGCGAGTAAGAATAACAGACGGAGCCATGCCTTTCCCAAAGCATATATATATATATATATATATATGAAAGTAAATAAAGGATTGTAATCCGACAATATATAGAAAAGTTGATAACAAGGTAATCCAAATGGAAGGGGAGATTTATTGAGAAGTCGACACTATAGCGTTTCGGTTCTACTGAACCATCATCAGGATCATGAGGGGTGATATTAACGATGTAAAGGTATATATATATATATATATATATATACTGAGAATTTTGTCAAAATTTTGTACAAGCTGCTTTGATGGAAGATGTAATTTGTACCGGAAGGAAAAGATACAAATGATGTTGTATATTGATCCTGTTAACCTATTGAATCAGATATGTGATTTTATTGCTAGATGTAGGTATAGAAATAAATTTTGACAGATTTTGAAAAAGAATATAATAAATAAATAAATAATGAATAACTATGATTTATTAAATTCATAAACGAATTAAAATTTGAATTAGTATTGGTAAATTTTAGCCCCCACACCTTTTTCTTTATTATACAATAGGTGAAAGCTCGTGCTATAAACTGCCCTCCTTAGACGCCAACCAGGGGTGATAACACAGTTTCGGTAGCTCAAGGCGGTATTGCCACTCCTGGCGCTACCAAGCAGCTTTTGCCGCCGGACAGGCTATTTAAAGAAATTTGTAAATTTTTATCTCTGTTATCGTAATGTAATTTGGGGGATTTTTACTGCGAATAACATTAGTTTTAGATAGAATTATTTCATTTAATGATTAAAATTTGATGTACTAAAATAAGATATTTTTGAATAACAAATTTTTCATATAATACTTTGGATAATAAGACATGTATTTTAGTAGCTGTAATTTTTTCCTCTGTTTGAAGTATGATGAAACCGGATGTTCTATTCATACTGAAATATGTTGATACTTATTGCTAGTTGATTTGGTTGGGTTAGGTTTATGTTGGCGAAATAAAGTCTTTTTTTTGTCAAGTCTGGTTGTGAATGTGGAAAGAATTATTTTCATCAATTTTCTTGTTTGATCTGAAGAAGTAGTGTTAATTTTTTAGAGCATTAATTTATATCAATGCTTTTTAACAAGATGGAAATAAATTTATTATCTTGATGTGACCGATAGTTGATTATTATTTTTTTTTTCTTTTTTAATAATTTGCTGTGTGGATTTTATTTGCATTGAGTTCTTGACTACTTGAACTTAATATTCTATATTTTAATATCTAAACTGTCCTGCTTGGAATTGTTCCCAACTCCGGATTGACTGGATTTAATGCTGTGTCCTATTGAGTAGAGTGTTCGCCAATGATCCGGGAGACCGGGGTTCAATCCGAGGTTGAGTCATACCAAAGACTCAAAAAATACTACTTGATGCCTCCTTGCTTAACACTCAGCATTATAAAATAATCATCAAGGATAAAGTGAGGCAATCTAGTGAAGGAGTAGCAACCTCCCAACAACTTCATGTAGTAGCAGTTGAAAAAGGGAACCTTCGGGTCACCCTCGACTAAGGTCACCTATTCTACTTTACTTTGCATATATACACACACACATATATGTATATATTTAATGCGTATATTATGATAATCAGGTTGAAATGGTATATCACAGAGATGATCTTTTTCGGGAATAGTTTTAAAATGCTGTAAACAATTATCCAGCGCAATTCGAAACAGAATGATTATTTTAAGGATCTCAATTCGTATTCTTTTTTGTTTATCTTCAAGTTTAGCTTATTTTCAAAAGTTTCATTAGTATTCCAAGACTTTTTTTTTAAGTGAGTGAATGATTTCAACGGTATGTCAACGCGTCTGGGGTTATTTTATGCCAAAAGTTAAGGTAATCGCGTTAATTTCATGTTTAAATTTACATTGTTTGTGTTGTTATTTCTTTAAGAGTTTTTTTTTTCTTCTTCTCGTGGTCCTATCGAATACCAATAGTTTCAAACAGATCTATTCGATCCATAGATAGGTCCAAACAATTACTAACATTCCAGGTCAGATGTAAGTTGGCGACTGTAGTCGAGGGCGACAAGAAGGCTCCTTTTTTCAATAGCTACAACACCGAGGTGTAGGGAAGGGCGCTACTCCTTTCCTGGATTGCTCCACTTTACCCTTGATACGTACCTTATATTGCGGAGTGTTAAGCAAGGAGGTATCGAGTACCATTTTTAAAGTCTTTGGTATGACGCGACCTGGGACTGAACCGGCTCATTGGCCTAGTGGGTAGAATGTTCGCTAATGGTCCGGGAGACCTAGGTCAGATGTAACTGATACTAATGTCGATAACGGGTTACTCCACACTACCCATATCTCCAAAACTAAAGCCTCGCTATTTAATATGGTTATATACTGTTTGTTGAATTAATTTTGAGAAGTTCATCAAAATACAAATGTTTTTAACAATCGGTCTGCTACCGTAGGTTTGTTAGTCCACATCCATAACACACGTATTTTTGCTGAGTTTAGCACAGAGGCCTCAGGTTGTTTCTAGTACCGGCTGTTTGTAAAAGGTCACTCATCTAAGTACTGAGCAGGTCCTTTGTTTCTTTACTTCCTTGAGCTTGCGGGAACCGTTACTTTCATTGTAACTTGACCCTAAAAAATGTTATTTACTTAGGTTTGCTTAGATAGGAAACGCATGCCTCAGATTGCTTTTAGTATAGGCTTATGCTTAAGTAGTCCCTCATCTAAGAATTGATCTGGCTTTTCGCAACTTAAATTTGTTGATTTTGTGGGAACCTGTTCTTTGAGTGTAACTTGGTACGAATTGTTCTGACAATTGAAATCATCGTTTATTTGGCAGATAATCTTATGAAAAATGTCGATCAATTCAACGAACTTCTTCGAGTATAAGGAATGAGACTAAAGTTTTTACAATGTTCTTTTTTGTTTGAATCATCTATTCTTTTTCATTCGAAATATTTCAGTCTTTACCCTAAAAAATATTTTGAAATAGTAAAGAATAAAAGTTGAAATCCGATTTTAGCATTATATACCCAATGGCACCTTTTCATAATAAGCTTAGATATAAAAAAAAAAATCTTATTATTATTCTTTTGTCATCTGCAGATCAACGTCCAGCAAACTCTTTACAATCTATCAGAAAAAAAATCAATCTTTGTTCTCCCTTGTTGGCGAGAGAAACGATGAAATAAAATTTTAGAAAAATGAAGCCAGAAGGCCTAACAAGAATTCCAGACGAGGCTAATTTTCAACTTTTTTCTTCTTTTTTCTTATTCAGCATTCTTTGATATATTTATTAGGTTGTGTCTAGACGCGCTAGTAGGCATTATATATTTTTCAATTCCTTCTAATGGTTCTTGAGGCGTTTTTTGACCAGTTATTTTCTGGTCTTCCAGCATCAACAATTTTAACTTCGACTTTGACTCACCAACATAACGATAGACACGAGA
The DNA here is from genome assembly GCA_963585895.1 of Sepioteuthis lessoniana. Lineage (NCBI taxonomy): Eukaryota > Metazoa > Mollusca > Cephalopoda > Myopsida > Loliginidae > Sepioteuthis > Sepioteuthis lessoniana. Next base: position 25,729,230 of record OY757934.1, read on the forward strand.
GAACAAAAAGTTTTTTTTAGGTATATTATTAAAATTTCTTATAGGAAACATTTTTCCCTATTATCAATTTTTGACAATGAATTTTTTTTTTTCTTTTTGTTTCTGTTGCTTGCTATCAAAGCGCTCAGATTGTCATTATTTAGTAAGCAGAACGGAGAAAAATGCTTCAGGCGAGATCTGAACTCGCATATATATATATATATATATATATATATATATATTATTCGGTCCTGTAAAACCGGAGTTTGGAGTAATTAAAAAGAAATAAATTAAAAAAACATTCAAGAGTGAACATTTAAATTTTCCTGGTAAAGAGCTCAATGTAACTGAATTACAGCGCAATAATTTCTTTGAGGAAAAACAAAACAAAAAAAAAAAAATACCGGTCACATGAGGATTATGAATTTATTTCCATCCTGTTATGGGTTTTTGATATAAATCAAAAACACACACAAAAAAAAAACTAACAGGACTTCTTCAGATCTTAAGTCCTGTTAGTTTTTTTTGTGTGTGTGCGTTTTTGATTTATATCAAAAACCCATAACAGGATGGAAATAAATTTATAATCATAATGTGACCGGTTTTTGGTTTTTCTTAAAGAAATATATATATATATATATATATACTTTTTGATGATGTAAAGAAAAGATTGAAGTGGTTTTGTCACGTGGTATACAAAGACAATACCAAGCATTCACACAAGAACGTCTATATCAACTGGAGACCCGGTTGTCAATCATCAAACGTATGAGTAACCTAATAAAAGAGGACACTAAAAAACCCCTGCTTACAGTGTAAAGACTAGCAAAAGATTGGACGAAATGGGTATTATGTGGATAAATATGTTGAAGGAACTCTTTGGTATTTACAATAATAATAATACGAAGAATAGAACCCATCAGAATAATCAATGATACACACCAGAATAGTAAATGTAAATTTTGAAAAGATAGAGATGAAAGGAATAATCACATAGTAAATGAATGCAGCAATTTAGTGTAGGAGAAATAAGTTGTTTTTTTTAGTCTAGTTGTAAATGTGAAAGAGCTATTTTAATCAATTTTTTTTGTTTGATCTGAATAAGACATGTTAATTTTTTATAACATTGATTTAACAGGATGGAAATAAATTTATTATCTTAATGTGAACGATTGTTGATGCTTTTGAAATATATATATATATATATATATATATATATATATATATATGTATTTGCATATGTATATGTATATATATGTATATTGTGACGGCAAATTGACTAAAATCCCAAAACAGGACTTTATTTTCGCACGTGTGAAGACGGGGCAGGTTGGCACTTGATCCCCTATGGAATAAGTCCTCGTTCAGAGTTTTTCGCTCAGGCGTATAAGAACTGGCATATTACGTGAGGGATTAATTTAGGGCCAGACTGACCGCCGCTGGCAAGGGGTTCCAAATTTCACACTATCACACACCCACCAGGCCGCTAAACTTCTTCCCCCGAAGATATGAGCCTATAGGTTTTAGTCGTAATAATATTGTATCGTAGTAGTCGGCGACTCCGGTTTCCCGCGTGATATTTTTAAGGAATTAATAGGACAATTCTAAGCAAAATAACATAAGGCGAATAGAAGCTGAAAAGAAAGCATGAAGTAACAACATAGACCACGTGGTAACATGAAAATATATGATTCCTTTACTACAGTTATATACACTTTCAAAGTGTCAAAACATATAATAATTGGACAGTCCACGAATATAAATGTCTTTTCTTGACTTCTGTTTTTCTTCAAATTGAGAGAGAGAGAGAGAGAGAGAGTGGTATGCAAAATTTGGGTATAAAGGAGAAATGTCCCCAAAGTTACCTATCTTATTTTTCGACGGGGTTCCACTGGAGAATCTTTCCTCTTTCACGGGCTAATAGACTTTGTTCTATTATTTTTACACTGTCTTGAAGAACCTGGGGTCCCTCTTGTCTCAGAAATTCTTTTGTCTTCAACCCGGAGTAAAATGGCTATGATCCGTCTGCCCGCTACGAATCCTGCCAAAAAACTGCTTTTCTTATTATTTACTTCCGCTGAGGGGAGGGGAGCCCCACTTCCGTTTTGGGGTCCCAGCCAATCATTTGGCTTCTCTCTCTTTCCCCTTCCGGTGTCCGGCGACCTTGTTGATACCCCTCTGTGACCTACATTCTTCTCTTAACGGTCACTTTTTTTTTTGACGGCTAGATATTGTTAATTCAACGGGAGGATAGTATTAATCTTACCTCTATCGTCTCCGTGGGCTATCACGTGACAATATATATATGCATATATATATATATGTATATATATATATTTGCTTATTTATGCATATGTATATATATGCATATAAAAAAAGTAAATTTGGCGATTGTAGTTGAGGGCGACCAGAAGGCTGCCTTTTCAATAGCTACTACTCCGAGGGTGCTACTCCTTTCCCTGGATTGAACGATTGTTGATGCTTTTGGAAAAAAAAAATATATGTACATACATACATATGTATATGTATATATATACAGTAGCGTCCAAAACTAAGGGACAAAATTTTAAAACCTAATATTTGTTAGAAATAACAACTGTGGAAAGCTGAAATTTTGACAACTGGTAGTAGTTATCATCCATTTGCAAAGGATAGAAAAAGAATTATACCAATTATTTATTTATTTTCAAAATAGGATCGTCAAAAAGTAAGGGACAAAATTGAGAAAAACAATGTAAACAGTATGCTATATTCAAATTTTTTCATTTCCTCTAAAGAATAAGTCTTACTTTGTCATTTGTAAACGTTGCATCAGCCGGCACCATGGCGAAACGCCAAAAACTTGATTACTCAGTGAGACAAGCTATTGTGAAGCTACACGAGCAAAAGCACACCATTAGAGAGATTTCAGAGAAAGTGAAACGTTTCTATAGTGTTGTAGGTAGGGTTGTTAAATCCTACAATGATACTGGCAAAATAGTTAGTGCTTTTAAAACCGGCAGACCCAACAAAACTTCAGCAAGAGAAGATCGAATAATGCAGCGTATGTCATTAAAGGACCGTTTTAAGTCTTGCACAGAAATTAAAAGGGTTATGAATAGTAACTCATGTGTTAATGTGTCAAGGCAGACTGTTTCTAGACGACTGCAAGAAATAGGGCTGTTTAATCGAACCCCAAGAAAGAAAACACTTGTTAGTTCGAGGAATAAGAAGAAGAGATTAGGGTTTGCAAACAGGTATGTAATTTGGACATATGAAAATTGGGCAAAAGTATTTTTCAGTGATGAAAGCAAGTTTAATTTATTTGGAAATGATGGAAAAAACAATGTAAAGAGACGTATTGGTGAAAGATTAAGTGCAAAGTGTACTAAGAAAACTGTCAAGTTTGGGGGCGGAAGCGTCATGGTATTTGGAATGTTTTCTAGCCAAGGCACAACGCCTCTTGTCCGGTTACAAACTCGTGTAAACGCGCAGATCTATAAAAACATTGTTCAAGATCATGTTGTGCCAATCATACAGAATTCAGGTTTCGATAGGGCTACCTTTATGCAAGATAATGCCCCATGTCACAAGGCATAGACGGTAGTGAGTTAACTTAGCGAGCAAGATTTCGAAATTATGGATTGGCCACCCCAAAGTCCTGACTTAAATCCAAAAGAAAATCTTTGGAAGACCTTAGGAGTGAAAGTTATGGAAAGAAATCCCACTAACACGGAGGATTTGTGGGTGAAGCTTCAAGAAGAATGGTCTAAAATTAGTATCGAGGATTGTCAAGAACTGATTCGTTCTTGTCGTCGAAGATGTGCAGCTGTCATTGAGAGCAAGGGCTCATTTACTAAATATTGATTGTACATGTATTTTTATTGTTTTTTGGCTGTTTACATTGTTTTTCTCTATTTTGTCCCTTACTTTTGGACGTTTCAAATTTGAAAATAAATAATTGTTATAATTCTTTTTCTATCCTTTGCAAATGATTCAAATTTTAGTATGTTATTATGGATGATAACGACTAACAGTTGTCAAAATTTCAGCTTTTCGCAGTTGTTATTTCTAGAAAATATTAGGTTTAAAAATTTTGTCCCTTAGTTTTGGACGCTACTGTATGTATATATATATATGCACACACATATATATATATATATATATATATTTGTATATTCATGCATGTGTATATACATATATACGCATATGAAAAAGGTAAAGTTGGCGACAGTAGTTGAGGGCGACCAGAAGGCTCCCTTTTCAGTAGCCACTACACCGAGGGGTAGGGGAGGGCGTTATTTCTTTCCCTGTATTGCTCCACTTTTCCTTTGATACGTACCTTATATCACTGAGTGTTAAGCAAGGAGATATCGAGTACCATTTTTAAAGTCTCTGGTATGACGTGACCTGAAATTGAACTCGGGTCTCGAGAACCATTGGCAAACACTCTACCCACCAGGCCAATGATATATATATATATATATGAAGCTCATTTATTGGCGCACTGTTAAAGGGTTTCAAGAATACCCATATAACCCTAATAATTCTATTTATTATAAACCATTTGTTTGCACATTTAAATAGTTTCAAGTATTTTTATTCATCATGAGTAATTCTATTCATCAAGTAATCCCTTCTAGTATAAATAATTTGCACTCATCTCCAATGTTTCAAATAACTAATATTCCTTATTAAATGACTGAACAGTTCAATTTGACCCGTAAATGAAACTCAATCGGCACAACCTATCAGTGTCAGAATCTACCCGGGATTAATGGCCATGAGGGGTTACTCTACATTTCCTAAATGTCTAGAAATAGAGCCTAAAAATTAGATAGAGTTTTGTATCATGACCAGGACACTCTTTGGTCGGTCTGACTCCTCTGCAGAGATACAGTCGGCATATTCTACAACCACAGCTAACAGGGCGATTTAGAAATAGTTTGGTTGGTTGGTTTCTTTGTTTAATGGCATATCAACCTTTGTAGGTTATTTAATGCCTAAGCCATTTTCCTAGAAGATCAGTAGTGGTACTATTTAACCCATTGCTGGGAGTATAAGGGGCTCATACCTTTCCCAAGGGTATTTGCCCGAAAGTGAACGTAATAGCGCGACTGGAGTATGAACTCGCTGACTACGATTCCGCAGTCCATCGCTTTAACCATTACACCATGAGGATACCCCCTTAGAAATAGGACAACGAAGTTTTCAACAGAGAAAATGAAACCCTCTTTTTTCTTTCTTTTTTTTTTTTCATATTGATTACAGATGTATTGACCAGTCTTTTCGCTTGATCGCATCGATATCATTTTCTGTTTTTCTTACACGTATCCATTGGTTGTGTTTCATGTTATAACAAATTATGATTGATGTGATATAGATTGCAATAAGGCTTTTACAGTTTAGCGGTAAAATGACACCGATTACTGTTGTTATGGTGTTGTGCTGCTGCGTAGCTAACAGAAAAATGTGTCAAGGTCACTTGTTGACATGTGACACTCTAATCAAATATGTGTGTATCTGGATGAGATCTCGAAACTGGAAATACCTCGATATTTTTGAAAATGAATACATAAGCACTTCAACTAAATAGCGTGCACCAAGAAAATGATTTATATAAAAATATGATATGTATGCATATACATTAGAGGTGCTGATTGTGTAACGGTTATTTTAGTTAAAACTGAACTGGGCCACTCAAATTCTTGGCTTGGTTTGGTTAAAAGCGTACCAACATCCGTGTGTTATTTAATGCCAAAGATACCCTCATAGATGAACAGCAGTAATACAATTTAATTTATAGCTGGAGACCAAGGGGTTCATACCTTCCCAAAGATACATGTACAAAAATAAACGTAGTAACGCGACTGGAGTTCGAACTCACGTAATTCGAGGCTGCAGTCCAACTCTTTAGCCATTTCGCAGATGTGACTTCAAAGCCTGGACGAGGCTGTTTGCATTTCGCATACCACTAATGCAATTGGGAAAAATATGCATCCAAGTAGTTTTCCTCCTGTTATGGGCAAACTGAAGGGCAGACTGATGTCTTTAACCTTGGTATGGCAACTGATTTAGGAGAAGGAAAACTTTGGAGTCAAACATGTTAAACTACGCTTAAAAAACTGACTTTGTGTCACATTCCTCTCAAGTGAACAGGTTGATTATATATATATATATATATATTTCATTGAACAATATAGACATGTTCTGTCTTCATAAGTTTGAATATGTCCTTTCTAGAGGCCGAATTGATTCTTGCCGAAAACACAACAATATAAAAAGTAAGTAAAGTTGGCGACCGTAGTCGAGGGCGACCGGAAGGCTCCCTTTTCAATAGCTACTACACCGAGATATAGGGGAGGGCGCTACTCCTTTCTCTGGATTGTTCCACTTTACCCTTGATACGTACCTTATATTGCTGAGTGTTAAGGAAGGATCGAGTACCATTTTAAAAGTCTTTGGTATGAGGCTACCTGGGATTGAGCTCTGGGCTGGATCATTGGCGAACACTCTACCCTCTGGGCCAATGAGCCGGTGATTCTTGCTGAAAACATAACAATATTAGAACAACAAAATAACAAACAAAAATTATAAATCCTCGAGTTGCTTCATATCAGAATGAAATAACCCAAACTCAATAGAATCAATTTCAAATCCAGTACTTATTTACTTAAATGTATTTAGCAACTGCAGCTACTCAGAGAAACGAATAAAACGTTAAAACAGCACGCAAGTATAGATAATAAACACTTACAAAGTAGTAATGTATATGCAAAAGTCATATCGTTTTTGCAATATACACACCTCTTATGATGGCCCAAGATTGGGCAGAAAGTATTTGGGTAACAATTAGTGATGGGAGTTTCATCAAGCAATTCCCGCTGGACACCGTAATGTCAATTCGGCAACTGGAAAAGAACATATACAAAAATATGTAGACAAAATATATCTATATTGTTCAATGAAGTATGCATTAATGAAAAAATGATGCCCAAATACACACACACACACACATATATATATATAGTCATCCACAGACAGATCTGTTTCGTTCTCTCAGAACTCATCAGTGTGGCTAGACATATTAGCTTCCCGTAGCTAGGATCAAAACCCGGTTGACTCAAACGTCAATCCAAGCCTCTAACCCTTCAGCCACTAGGAGCCAGTAACAGCGAAATAAATTTTAAACGGTTATGAATCACAATTACTATAGTTTACATACATCCGTTTAACGGCTACCGAGTTTATATATATATATATATATATATATATATATAAACTCTAGGCAAAAATAACGATTCACCGCACATAGGAAAGGTTTCTTCCGTTACTTTCAATACATGAAATATAAACTATACACAAATCTTGGAAAAAAAAACTATTTTATTTGATAGTCAAACTTTCCGGCTTCGTGGAACATATCGCAAATTGATCAAAAGCATTTATCTTAATTAATAATCCAGATTAGATAATTATAAAACAAATAACACAAATTATAAAATACGAAAATAAAAAAAAAACAAATAATGAAATGAAAAAATGAAAATAACACAATAAAACTCGAAAATGAAAAATGAATCAAATAACAAAATGAAAAAACTGAAAATAAAACAATAAAATAGGAAAATGAAAATTGAAAAAATTAATAAAAGACGAAAATAACCCATCATTCCACTTCCGGCAAAGTTTAACTTTCCGTACCAAAATAAAGAAATCGGCATCTCATTCGTCGCCCTGACAGCCAATGGGACAGATCCTATTTACCAACCCCTCCGCTCGGGCAGGATATGACACAAGGTCAATTTTTAAGCGGAGTTTGACAGGTTTGAATTCAGAGTTTTCCTTCTCCTAGACTAGTTGCCTCACCAAGGCTGAAGAACCTAGTCTGTCCTACTATTTACCCATAGCTGGAGGGAGAATAATTGGATTCATACCTTTCCCAAGGGTATTAGTGCTATGTGAAATGCAATCAGTCTCGTCCAGGATTTGAACTCGAGTCACCGTGTCCAATTCTTACGACGATAACAATTACACCACGGGCACCTCCTAAACAGCCAATGGGACAGATGAGCATTTGCAGAACCCCTCACGCACAACTAAAACAAGCTCTTCGTACGAAATAACCTCATGGGTTAAAACGAAACAGCATCCAGATTCATAGTGACAGTACACACACATACGCTTTATTATTGAATTGTTCTGACTGTTACAAGGAGTATTGCCTACTCATTTTTATTTGTGTTAACAGATTTGCCTCTATTTTACTCCCGATCAATTTAGCTCATCTTTACTTTGTTGGACATCCTTCGTATTACATTTTTTAGTATCGATTTTTATATGAGCTCATGTTCCTATTATAGGGATCTTTGACGCTTCTTTTCGTTTCATTATTATCTACTAGTGACTCCATTTTTATCATGTGCCGTTAAAATTTCAAACTTTTAATTAAATTATTCACTATTCCATTCTCTATTTTGATAGACAATATTCTGAGTTTTAATTCACATTCAATTATCAAACAGTTTTATTTTTTATTTTTCTATTTTTTTGGCAAGTCGACGGTTAGACTCGGAAAATTAATACAGACTTAAATATTATGTCAATGATTTTATTTCTCTTTCAAACGACTTATTTTCTCGTAAGAAGTATTAGTTACATATCAATAAAATGTCTAATAAGAAAAATTTTAATAAAAATATGTTAGGTATCAATTACCATTTCAGCATAATGAGCTGTTCCATCTGCCATATATGGTAGTAGCGGAGATCAGCCTGGGAAGAATAGTTCTCCGAAGATTAGGATTCCCGTCCCACCTAGGGTAGGTCCGGCTTGTTTCCGGTTCTTTTCGTCCCGGAAAACAGTCGGCTTCCAATTTTATAGACGGGGGGATGGGAGGGCAACCAAAGAGGGAATTTTTCCTTGTTTTTCGTGTATATATAATTTTCGGGTTTTTTCTCCCATTCCCATCATATCCATTGTAAAAAAACATATATTGTAAATAAATCATACACCACTTTCGGGTTTTAAGTAGGTCTTTTTCATTGAGCAAATGTGGTATTTTGGTGGTTGCTGCGGGCATGGCGATAGACGAGTGATTATATATTGTATTGTTGAATGGGTCGGCGAATGTGGCTAGCTAGGTTCCCTTAGAAAATATAGTTAAAGCAAGACCGCTCCCTTAACCTCCCCCAAAACCTTAAGGCCTTGTGCCTTCATTGTATTTCTTTACAATGAAATAAAAGAATAGGTCTAAGAGTCAGACCAGAAGAGCCGTTACTATCGTTGAAGTATATTATTACTCTATCACTAATCTTATGTTCTTACTATGAACAGTCTCTCTCTCTCTCTTGTAAATACTCTTTCCTGTAAATATAACTATTTTCCTCACATATCATGGTTTGTCTTATAATTACTACTACTTGTGTTCACTAACCAGAACACAACAAAATATAAAGTAAATAAAGTAAAATGAATTAATCATTTTTTATTCTTATTGAACTCATCATGATTTGGTTTCATTGGATTTTATGGCATATCAACCATTGTTGATTATATAATGTCAAATCCTCTTCATAAATATATATAAAAGCTATAGAATTTGGTTTAGTTAGGTTTTACGGCATTTCAACCATTGTTGGTCACTTAATGTCAAACTCTCTTGATAAATATATATATATATATATATATATATATATATAAAATATATAGGATATACTTTGGTTGGGTTTTATGGCATTTCAACCATAATTGTTCACTTAATGTCAAACCCTCTTGATAAATATATATATATATATATATATATATAGGATATGCTTTGGTTGGGTTTTATGGCATATCAAACAGTGTCGGTAATTAACGCCAAATTCTGTTGATACATGCATACATATAAAATACATATGATCTGATTCGGTTTGGTTTTATGGCATATCAACCATTTTGGGTTATATGATGTCAAATCCTCTTGATGCATATAGATCAAATATATAGGATTTGGTTGGGTTGGGTTGGGTTTTATGTTATATCAACCATTGTAAGTAAGTAAAGTTAGCGACCATAGTCGAGGGTGACCCGAAGGCTCCCTTTTCGATAGCTACTACACCAAGGTGTAGGGGAGGGCGCTACTCCATTCCCTGGATTGCTCCACTTTACCCTTGAACCGTACCTTATAATGCTGAGTGTTAAGCAAGGTGGTATCAAGTTCCATTTTTAAAGTCTTTGGTATGACTCGACCTGGGATTGAACCCAGGTCTCCCGGGCCATTGGCGAACACTCTAACCGCTGGGCCAATTGTTGGGTTTTATGGTATATCAACTATTGAAGGTTATTAATACAAAATCTTCTTTGTACATATACATTAGATATATAGGATTTGGTTTATTTCAAAAATACAATCTGGACGTCAGCGCACTTTAGAAGAACGATATGCAATAAAATTATGTTTTAAACTTGGAAAAAATGCCACAGAAACACATGGAATGCTTCAGACTGCTTTTCAACCATCTTGCATGAATCGAGCATCAGTTTTTGAGTGGTATAAGAGATTCAAGGACGGCAGAGTGTCTGTTACGAATGATGAGAGGTGTGGGGGGAGTAAGGAAATCAGTACACCAGAGTAGATTGGCCAAAGGGTTAGGGTTAGCGTTAGGGTTACTATGCACTGTTCAGATCGGATCAGTGGCATTTCCACCAGGACAATGCACCAGTCCACAACTCCATCCTTGTCACAGACTATTTGACCAAGATGGGCATCAACACAGATGCTCACCCTCCCTATTGTCCAGACCTTTTTGGTCATTCCCTAAGCTCAGAGGCTGTCGTTATGAGACAATTTAGGAGATGAAAGAGGCTGTGACGAAGGACATTGACACGCTAACACAGGAGGACTTCGATGGGGCCTTCCAGAAGTTGTTGGAACGGTACAACAAGTGCATTTCAGCCGGAGGAGATTACTTCAAAGGGGACTAGAGTTTTATGTGTGTACTATCAATAAAAATGCCCATACGAAACAAGTATGGAAACTTATTTAATCTTGTCAGTCATCTCATAAGATATATAGCAATAGCATACTGAATTTTCAAGAGTCTATGACAATTTTAAATGCCTGTACAAAAAAAGTCTGGAAACATATTGAATACAACACGTATAAGGGATTTGGCATTAAAAAACCAACAATGGTTGATGTGCCATAAAACCCAACCAAACCAAATCCTAAATATTCAATATATATGTTTAAATGTGATTTGGCATTAAATAACCTACAATGGTTGATATGCCATGAAACCTGACCAAACCAAATCCTATATATATATATAAAGAGCAGATTTGCTATTTACATATCCCATCGCAACCAGGAGCCATTAGCTTATAATGTTACATTTGTGTGTATATATATATAAATACACATATCCTGAATATTATTATTAGTAGAGTTATTAGCAGTCACATGGGACCCATGTATATAGAGACAACCTGTATTTCGTATTCGATAGATTTATCCCTTTTAAAATGTTTTCTTGCTAGGTATACAAAACTTAAAAGTGTATTCAATAAATAGTTGTTGGCACCAAGTGTAATGTAGTGACTGGCTCCAAACACCAGTGAATTTGCTGCCCGGCTGAGTAACCGACGGTAAAGAACCAATCATAGGAACTCTCGTGGTATGTGCGAGGAACAATCCTACACGAGATTTGGAGAAATTTTGATCTTTTTTCACGACCTAAATTTCGGAAAACGATGCCTCATTTCAGGAATAGGCTACCTATTATTGAATAAACAGATATTTATTTCATCGACTCGAGAAAACGCTTTCACGTCTTTCTGTTCATGAGACTGATCAATGGGGAGGTTAAAACTCCAGGAATAAAATGGGTGGTATTTTTTCTGTGACCACACGCCTGACTTTTTTCCTTTGCTATCATTATTATCTCTTCTACTTATTTTTGTCTTTCGTAACTTAATTCAAGACCCCTGCAACGAAATACTATTTTGAAACTTCACGAGATGAGTCTTTGTGGTGTCTTGGCAAACGTAAAGGACTGCGAAATCGTACAAAGCGAGTTTGATCTCTAGTCACGCTATTTTGTTCACTTTCGGATAATTGTCTTTAGGGAAAAGCATGAACCCCCCCTTATCTCTTCAATTATATATTGGTTTAATTTGGTTTGGTTTTCCTGCATATCAACCATTGTTGGTTATTTAATGCCAAATCCAGTTTTTACATATACATATATATATATATATATATAGGGTCGAGTTCTCTAGCGAAGAAGTAATCGTGTTGCCATTAGCGTCTATTGTAAGTCTCTTCGTATTTGAATTGAGATCTCGGCGGCCGTTGAACGGATGTATGTAAACAATAGTAATTGTGATTCATAACCGTTTAAAATTTACTTCGCAGCTAATATCTCCACGTGGCTAAATGGTTAGAAGCTTTGGCTTGGCGTTTGAGTCAACCTGGTTTCAATTCCAGCTACGGGGAGATATTGTCTAGCCACACTGATGAGTTCTGAGAGAACGAAACAGATCTGTCTGTGGATGACTATATATATATATATATGATTTGCAGACATATATTGTAGACACGTAGTTAAATGATCAAAGAGTTTAATTTCTTACAATTCAATTTAGCTTAAGTCAACAAAGTTAAATGGTTCCAAGTATTCCTACGAATCACTAACAATTCAATTGAATATTAGTCATTCCTTTGTACACAGTTGAATAGTTTAAACCATTTACTTATCACAAACAATTCAATTAAACATCGGTCATTTGTTTACACTCAGTTAAATGCCAAAACAGTTCTATTTCTAACAATTTATCAAAAATCATTTGTTTTCACTCAGGTTAAAAGTCAAACAGTTCTTTTTGACCCATAGACGGGACCCTCTCAGGTGCTACCACTCAGGTAGCTCCAGCATTACTAGAACCTCACCATCTGATTTTATTAATGTCATATCCAGGAAACTCATTGAGGTAGGGTTCTTACTCCTCTGCAGAGATGCAGTCAGTGTATTCTACAGCCTCAACCGAATGGGCTGTCCAGCTTTGCGTCTAATAGTACCACCACACTTCGTCAAAAATGGTTTAGGCATAACTAAATAAATAACCAACGAATAACTAAATAAATAACCAACGAATATTGACACAACATTGAACATAGAATATTTTATCTTCGTTTGGCTGAAATGAATTGGTGTTCTTCTAAAATCTAGTTCAGTTTCAGAAGGATCACCAATCTGCACGCACTTTCTTGCTTGCTACTTATTTTGTCAAGTATTGTGTCTATATTTCTTCTAAAATTGACTTCCGAGGAAATTGAATTTGACAATATCTTCAAAATGACAATACATCTTCAATTCAATGCATTCGTTCAAGAAATACGCCGTGTCAAAGCAAGTTATCAACAGACCAATTACCGGCAAGAGAATTGACAGACAGATACTATGACCATTTTAAAATGTTTACATCTTTCTTTCCAGCCTTTGTGCCTCAATAGATAATCTTGATTCTTCTTTTTTGTTTTTTAGTGTATGGAAAGTTTAATCATTTTTTAAAAATCGAATACACACTTAAAAGCCACTGAAGGCGTCGTTTACGCTTAATATGAAGTCACTTCCTATCTATAGACGTTAAATCGTGATTATTATAAAATGAATGGCTATTCCGCGTATAACGTTATATTTCAGGAGGTGCCCGTGGTGTAAAGTTTATCGTCGTAGGAAATGGACACGACGACACGAGTTCAAATCCTGGACGTGATTGATTGCATTTTACATAACACTAATACCCTTGGGAATGGTATGAATCCAATTAAATAGTAGGGCAGACTAGGTTCCTCAGCCTTGGTGAAGCAACTTGGCGAAGGAATACTCTGAATTCAAACCTGTTAAAACTCCGCTTAAAAATTGACCTTGTGTCATATCCTGCCCGAGCGGAGGGGTTGGGTAAATATGATAACGTTATATTTCACAAGAAGGAGAGACGTAATTAGAGCAACGGTTATTTTCCTTGAAAATGGGATCGGTAACTCGAGTTCTAATGCTGTAAGAGACTGCTTGCGATTCATTTTCGCGCTTAATATCCCCTGGAAAGGTAAGAATCTTATGTGTGAATAGTAGGGCAGTTTGGGTTATTTAGCCTTGATTAAGCTTAATAAATCCCGGAAAAGTAACACTCTGAATGCAAACAAGCTTTTACTCCGCTCCAGAAACTGATTTGTGTCACATTCCTTCCGTGGCGGAGGGGTTATGTAATCATATATATTAGCTGTGGAGGATTCAGTTTTCGCTGCCATTATTCCCAGCTATACTCTGACCCTTAGGGCTAGAACCAGTTGGAACCTCATCGATGGATCTAAAAGATCTGTTTTAGATAATAGTCAAAGTGATTTTGAACTACCTTAAATCTTATAACATGCATATGACAACATATGGATTGTTTGTATTCATCTAAAACCTCTGTCGTCGGCAGGTTGTAACACCAAGTCATTTTTTAAGCGGATTTAAACTGGTTTGAATTCAGAGTTTTCCCTCTCGCTGACTGATTGCTTAACCAAGGCTAAAGAACTTCAGTCTGTTCTATTAATGCATTGCTATTGGAAGAAGAGGTGTATTCTTACTTTTACATAGTGTATTAACGTGAAATAATGCACAAAAAAATAAACACGTCCAGAATTGACCTAGTCCATTTCCTTCGGCTATAACCATTATGCTAAATATACGTGGAGTATTCAATAAGTTTCCAGATTTTTTTTGTACAGGCATTTAAAATTGTCGTAGACTCTTGAGAATTCAGTATGTTATTGCTATACATCTTATGAGATGACTTACCAATTTCTATGATTTCAGCTTCAAATGAACAGCTACAGCAGGAATTGGAATACACCCTACTAAAACCTGATTGTCACAGCTGGTGAATTTCAAAAATGCAACCCGGACGTGATGAAGAACGATATGCAAAAAAATTATGTTTTAAACTTGGAAAAAATGCCACAGAAACGTGTGGAATGCTTCAGACTGCTTTTGGAGCATCTTGCATGAATCGAGTATCAGTTTTTGAGTGGCATAAGAGATTCAAGGAAGGCAGGGAATCTGTGAGGAATGATGAGAGGTGTGGGAGGAGTAAGGAAGTCAATACACCACAGTTGATAGGCCAAACGGTTAGGGTTAGGGTTACTATGTTGAGGTTTTAAGGGAGTTCAGGAAGAGATTCCGTCGGAAGAGGCCGGCACTCTTCAGATCGGATCAGTGGCATTTCCACCAGGACAATGCACCAGTCCACAACTCCATCCTTGTCACAGACTATTTGATCAAGATGGGCATCAAGACAGTTCTTCAGCCTCCCTATAGTCCAGACCTTGCTCCCTGTGACTTTTGCTTATTCCCTAAGCTCAGAGGCTGTCGTTATGAGACAACTGAGGAGATGCAAGAGGCTGTGACGAGTTTCATTGACACGCTCACACAAGAGGACTTCCATGGGGCCTTCCATAAGTTGTTGGAACGGTACAACAAGTGCATTTCAGCCGGAAGAGATTACTTCGAAGGGGACTAGAGTTTTATGTGTGTACTCTCAATAAATGTGCCTATACGAAAAAAGTCTGGAAAGTTATTTAATGATCCTCGTACATCCTTGGGTAGTTTAGGTATTGACGTAGTGGTTTGGTATATTTGTGCAACGACTTTTTGACTCCTCGTGGGTTATCTAATGCCAGAATTTGATTCTTTTTTTAAATTTTTGATTAAAATCATAACTATATTTTCAATATTTTATTACATTATATATATAGTTGCGATTTTGTCTGTTGACAATTATATGGTTTCAAGTATTCCTGTTAATTACTAATATTAAGCATGTCAACCTATAAAGATTATTTCCGGCTGAGAAGTTGAAGAATCATGTTCATTGTATGTTCATATTTATGTGCAGTTGTCACTTCAGAGATTTCACACACAGCTATTTGTTATCAAGTATTCTAATACGAATATTTCATATTTGATACTGATAATTCATTGAGAATCATATGGTATCAAGTAACTATTTTTATTGAATAATAATCGCTTGATTGCACAGAGTTAAATAACAAATAATAATAAATCCTTATAATCCTTTCCGATAGCTTCTAGTAACGATTCTTAATACAAATAATTTGCATACAGTTGTATGGTAGCAAGTATTCTTCTCTAATAGAAATAATTTTCACACCAATCCATTTGGCCTATATAAGGCACCCTAATAGGTACTACCACTGCGTCTGAATGGATCTGAAAGTAATGACAATAAAAGAGTAATACACTGTTCCCAGATTTCAAGAGCTGAAGCCTCGCTATCACAAATAATTTCGCGCCATTGTAATGGCTATTGAAATATTGATCTATAGATTACGGCCACAAATATTGATACCAAGGTACCTCTTTGTTAGGTAATGGTTAACGAGATTTCCTCTGTTCCATCATAATTACAGAGTAGTGAATTCGATCGACGTTGGATATATATATATATATATATATATATATATATATATATGTAATCATGTGTCAGAGTATTAATACTTGTAATTTTGTTTTTCTTCATAGAAGGCAGTTCCGGAACACCGACCCCAACTTCAGCCGCCGCGGTCAAAGACTTAGCTTTCTATTTCCCGACAAACAGATCGGATGTTGATGGAGGCACGGAGCGAGGCCCCAAACTCGACATGAGCCCCTGTGTATCACGGCTCCGACAGCGGAGAGCTTCTATGCACGATGCAATCGATTACACCAAAATCGATACCAAACTTTATGATAAAATGGTAAGTACTAACTTTATTTTTCATTTTTTTTCTCTCTGCATGGTTAATATGCTAATTTGAGTTGGCTACTTGCGCTACTAATTCTGCTCCCGTTAAAAATTTAGTTTGTGTATAACTAGGAATATTGTTATTTAAGTTTTACAAATTGTTTTTAAAAGAGTTTATATGCTATAAGAAAAGGGACGAAAAATGAGCTGGTGATGTAACTTACTTATCTACTGAATGAAATATCTATCTATCTATATATATATATATATATGTATCTCAAGTAAATAAGGACTGTTAATATCCAAAGAATTAGTGTTCAATTCACGGGTATTTAATGCAAAATATACCTGCCGAACAATATATATATATATATATATATATATATCTTTAAGAAAAAAACCAAAGACCGTTTTTTTTCTTAAAGAAATATTGCGCTGTAATAAATTACATTGAGCTCTCTACCAGGAAAATTTAAATGTTCAGCTCTTGAATGATTTTCTTGTCCTGAGGGAATTACTCCCAACTCTGGTTTAACCTGACCGAATATTACCTATATATATATATATATGTGTGTGTGTGTGTGTGTGTGCGTGATAGCATCGAAGAATGAAACCGAATAAATGAAGGCAGGAGTCTATTGATTGGGTTGAAATCCGTGTACTTCCTAGGTTGGATTAACATTTGTGCGGACACTGAATGTAGTCTAGACGACCTCCTAAAAACGATGGATGATAGGGATAGACGACGAAACAGATAGAAAGAGAGAGAGTCCGGGAAGTCCGTGCCGTCAGTATAACTTGATAATTAGTTTGGTTTGGTTTGGTTTTATGGTACGTCAACGATTGTAGGTTTTGCAATGTCAAATCCATCTTTGTAGACATAAACAGTTCTTTAAAAAAATAGCTCAAGTATGCAGTTTAATTGTCAAAACAATCTGTTTAGCACAAGCACATAGTTAAGTTCTCTTTGACCCAAAGATAGGTCCATATATGGTGCTACCACAGAGGTCACCTGGGAGAGATGGCAATAAAGGGGTACTCCACATTCTCCAAAGCTCCAGCATTTTTGAAGCCTAACCATTGGATTGTTTAGTGTCATATTCAGGACACACATTGAGGTAGTCTAACCTTGAAAAACAAGGAAAAACTTCGATTCCTAGATGCGTTAGCGTTGGCTGACCAGCAAAGACTTACATACATCAGGTTTTTACAGACACCGAATACATTCTAGATGACCTGGCGAGCACCATGGATGATTGGGATGGATGGATGGAGGGATGGATGATAAGTGGAATATGTGAAATAGTATAAAATACAGAGTTAACATAAAAATGTGCCTTTCATCTCATATGTTAAAGGTTTAGTTTCCTTTGGTTTTATGACACATCAACCATTGTAGGTTATTTAATGCCAAATCCATTTTTATACATATAACCAGTTCTTTTTCAAACAATTCAGTTTAGCATGAGTACCCAGTTTAAATGTCAAAATTATCCCATCACAAACAATTCGGTTTAACACAAGTACATATTTTAGTTCTATTAAACCTATAGATAGGACCCTATCAGGGGCTACCACTCCGGCGCAGAGTGAACCGGGGAGCGATGGCAATGAATGAATACCCCATATTCCCCAAAGCTCCTGCATTACAGGAACTTAACCATCAGATTGTTTAAGGTCATAACAGGACACTCGTTAGGCGGTCTTACTTTCCCTTACCGAGAAGCAGTCTGTGTATTCTACAGCCTCAGCGTTTTGGGCAACACACTTGAAAGAAGAGATAGGACTTTATCAGGTGCTACCCCACTGGATCAGAGTGAACCCGGGAGCGATGGCAATGAAGGGATACTAAAGGGTCTTAGTCCGAAAGTGAACATAATAGCACGACTAGAGTTTGAACTTGCAAACTACGATGTCACAGACTAGCACGCTGGCAACGGGGACTCCCACTATTTAAGAAAATATGAGATGTAAAATTGTTCTACCACGTGCCATTGAAAAGTAATTTGCTGTGAGCTACGTGTTTGATACGAATAGTCTATGAGCCCAGTCGGTTGGAGTTGTAGAATATAACAAATGCATTTCTACAGAGGGGTAATAATCTCCTAACGAGTGTCCAAGATATGATACTAAACAATCTGATGGTGAGGCTCAAGTAATGCTGGAGCTTTGGGGAATGCGGACTATCCCTTTATTGTCATTGCTCTCAGTTCCACCGTAAACCGGAGTGGGTCAAACAGAACAATTTGACATTTAAACTTAGTGCAAACAAATGACTTATGCTAAATTGAATTGTTAGAAAAGAACTGTTTTATCATTTTACTGTGTCTAAATAAATGAATGATGTTTAATTGAATTGTTAGTGATACACAGCAATACATGGAACCATTTAATTTTGGCTTATGTTGTAGTCCTATGCTAGTCACAGAGCCCAATGTGGTGTGACTACTAGTCACAGTACTTGTTGTGGCTATTATGTTCGTGACTACCACATTAGCTTCCGGCTGTTTGCTTTGTCAAATCCTTCCGTGCCCACGTTGTGCTTGAAAGATCCATGGAGTGGGGTTGGCACAATTCACCCGGTTCTTTTTCTTACGGTCAGGTAATATGAGTGGCTAGATTGTCTAGCAACTCAAAGAATAGAAAAAAAACCGTTGTTTAGCAATAACAAAAAATCGTTTTTATTGAAACACGTTTGTGAGACAATAAATAACAAACAAACGAGGTTTGCTTTCCTGGCAAACAGAAGAAGAAAGAATACGAGATAGGAAGGGTGATGATGAGGTACAGTTAGAGTAACACTAACGCCTCTAAAGTCCCGGACTTTGAAATTTTGTAACGTCTGAAGGTTGTTCGGAGTACTTCGAGTCTAGAATGGAAGAGATGCTTCTTTTGCAGTCTTGAGTTTCTTCTTGGTCCTTTTTTCTTATCCTCTCTGAGGATTCGTTTAATTATCCCATTTTTATAGATCAATATCAGGACTAAGAACGGTTTCTGATTGGTTGTCCAATAAGAGACAATTAGGAGTCATATTCGCATTGGTCAGCCAATCCTACTTCAGGATTATATCTTACAGGTATTGAGAAAACCCTTTTTAGATGCTTTGATCAATGGGAAAAGATTTAGAGCAATGGGGTTGAACAAAAATTTTCTCAGCCTCACCTGACTGGATGAGCCATGCCCACCTCACCTTTATTTAAGGCGGAGCAAAATTAAATCTCCCTTTTGACATTGACCTTCAAGATAAGGACTAGAAAAATATGTTTTACGAAATGACCCGTTTCATCATTGTGATTGATGAAGCTTGTTGACAACCGAAAAATTAGATAAATTTGCCAACATTTAAAATCAAAAACAATTGTTTCGCACTTAACTGATCTTGAAAATCAGAAACAATTGACTCGCACTTAACTGACTTTTAGGAACGATTAACCAGCTTTTTACGTCAATATAAGCCTTGAACATAAACGATACTTATTTTAAGGGTCGTTTTTGTTTTTGACATATATACATATATATTGATTTTAATATATTTTATAAATTCTAATTTTTACATATTAATTAAGTACTTAACTGCACGTTGTGTCACAATGCTAAATTGAATTGTTTGAAACAGAAATGTTTGATCATTTAACTTGAGTGTAAACAAAAGACTCTTGTTAGAGATACATAGCAATACAGAGAAATATTCAACTTTGTTAATTTATATTTAAGATCATATATATATATATATATATAATCTTAAATATAAGTTAACAAAGTTGAATATTTCTCTGTATTGCTATGTATCTATAACGAGAGTCTTTTGTTTACACTCAAGTTAAATGATCAAACATTTCTGTTTTAAACAAATCAATTTAGCATTGTGACACGACGTGCAGTTAAGTACTTAATTAATATGTAAAAATTAGAATTTATGTTATATATATATATATATATATATATAAACCGGATTTATGAAATATATATATATATATATATATATATATATATATATATATATATATATATATATATATATATAAACCGTATTTAGCATTAAATAACCTACAATGGTTGATAAGCCAGAAAACCAATCCAAACTCAAACCTTTGCTCTGTACACTAAAAAAATCTGTTTGTAAAAGCATTATTCTAAAATTGCGTGTCTTATTTTCATTCAAATCTTATTATAATTCACCATATGACCATCTATCCCGTGCAATTTCTTCGAAACTTTCAGGAATATCTAGGGTCATTCCTGAAATGGTTTTAAACTATCTTCAGTCAAGATTATCTGATTTGAGTCGGTAGCACAGCATATATTGATTCGTTCTTGGATTTTGCATGAAGCCACCATGTTGCATGTCGTGACAGGAAGGGTAATGTTTTCAAGACCTTTTCATGTCTTCTCTGTTTATGATGGTCCGATGCTGTTCAGAGTTGAGGCTAACCTTGAATGTTCTGTCTTGTGTAACCGGCATCCGTTATGGTCTTTCATATGAGCATCTTATCCGTCTTTGAAATTGCAAAGACATTCGTCTCTTCTCATACCTGGATTCTTCTACTGGAATTGACCAAAATTGATCTTGTCTTATGCAACCCGAAGAAGCTTTCAGTGGGTAAACTTGTATGAAAATATACAAGTCGACAAAAGCATTAATTAACTAAGGGATTTTAATGGCATGTCATCCTGTCTGGGGTTATTTTAAGCCTACAGGCTTGCAAACCGCGTTCATTGAATATTTATATTTACCGTTTTTTCTATAGATGCTTCTTAATAGTTTTTTTTTTGTACCCAGAGGATATCAAGTATTCCGATCAAATACAAGTAATTTGGACTAAGTTGTATGCTTTCAAGTATTCCTATCAAATACAAATAATTATATGCTTTTTACTAATGATCCTAGTTTAATTAACATAATTTATTTGCGCACAATTATATGGTTTCAAGTAATATATAATATTGTAAATAATTATTGCTTCAAATAAGTGTTGTAAATACAAATTGGCCCAGTCGGCTTAGACTGCAGAATACACAGACTGCATCTCTGCAGAAGAGTAAGACGACCACAATGAGTGTCCTGAATATGACAATAAACCATCTGATGGTGAGGCTCTAGAAATGCTGGAGCTTTGGCAAATGCAGCGTACCCCTTCCATTCTATTGCTTCCAGGTCCACTCTGGTCTGGAGTGATAGCCCCTGATAGGGTCCTATCTCTGGTTCAAATAGAACTTTTTGACATTCAAACTGTGTACTTTGACATTTAAACTGAATGCATATAAATGATTTAAACTCAATTGATTCATTAGAAATAGAACTGTTTGATCTTTAACTCTGTGTAAACAAGTAACTAATGTTTAACTGAATTGTTAAGCAATACTTGGAACATTTAACTTTGTTGATTTATTCTAAAATGAATTGATTGTAATAGAACGGTTTGATCATTTAAATGAGTGTAAATAAATGACTGATGTTTAATTGAATTGTTAGTGATACATAGCAATACTTGAAAACATTAAACTTTGTGTAAACAAAGGATCAATAGTAAATATAAATATTAGTATTAGATACAAATAAGTGAAACAATTTAACTGTGGGAAAAATGAGCCCAGACTCATTTAAAAATGTTGTCTATAAAATGTATTTAGAAATCATATATTTAATATATTACTATAAAAAAGATTTAACATTAAATAACCTACGATGGTTGATATGCCATGAAACCTAACCAAACAAAATCATATATATTTAACATATATGTATAAAGACAATATGGCATTAAATAACCTACAATGGCTGATATGCCATAAAAGCCAACCAAACCAAATCATATATATTTAATATATATGTATAAAGAGAATTTGGCATTAAATAACCTACTATGGTTGATATGCCGTGAAACCTAACGAAACAAAATCATATATATTTTATATATATATGTATAAAGAGAATGTGGCATTAAATAACCTACAATGGTTGATATACTATAAAAACTAACTAAACCAAATCATATAAAAATGTTTAAAAATGATTTGGCATTAAATAACCAACAACAGTTGATATGCCATATACCCTAACCAAACCAAACTAATACAAATGATTTGCACTTATATGGTAACAATTGTTCTAATGAAATAGAAATAATAATAATGGATTGGCCCCTAACAGGTACTTCCACTGTAGATCAGAGTGGACATGGGTGTAATGGCAATGTCGGGGTACTCCAACGCCCCAGATCTCCATAACCTGACCCTCATTATCAGATGGAGTTTTGAGCCATAATCAGGACAACGTTTTTGGCGGGGGGATCTTTCTCCTCAAAAATCGATACAGACAGCATGTTCTAAGTCCTGCTGATAGGGTGGGGCAAAAATATTCCAGTACCAAATCATTTTTTAACACGTTTCATAACAATTTGGCTGGTTATAATTATTGACTTTTCTTAGTAAAGAGGTTCACCAGTTCTTGTTGCTAGAAAAGCTTTCCAAGCTATGATAACTTTTCTTTTATTCTCAGCTTTAATTATGGAGAGTCCCAATGACGTAATTGTCTCGAATTGAGCGATTTCGATCCCTAGTCGCGCTATTACAGTCACTTTCAGACTAATACTCGTGGGAATGGTATAAATCCTCTTATCTCATCATTTATGGGTTAAATAGTGGCACTACTGTTAATCAATAAGGATGTACACGTTTGAAGTGTTCTGTGTATAACACCAAATTCCATCCAGTGAAGAGGCTCTAGAGCTGGAGTCCTGGGAAGTATTGGGATATTGTCCCCAGGGCAACACAACCCGGAGAGTTAGGATCTGTAAGGATCCCGTAAAATGATCTGTTAGAAAAGTATTCGTATTCGATAATGACACTTAAAACAGTATAAGCAATTTTTTCTCTTTCGAGATTACCCAGTTGGCTGGGGCTGTAAAATGCACCGACTCCACCTCTACTGAGTGGTAATTCCCCTCTCCTAATGAGTGTCCTAGATATTACAATAAGCAATCTGATGGTGAGGTTCCAGTAATGCTGGGGCTTTGGGGGATGCAGAGCACACCTTTATTGCCATTGCTCCTTGATCAACTCTGACCCAGAGTGGTAGCACCTGATAGGGCCCTATATATGGGTTAAATAGAATTAAAAAGGGTATTCAGGGTGAACTGAATAATTTGAGTTAGTACTGTTTGACTCAACTGAATAGCTTGAAATAGAAATATTTTTGACAATTGATGTATGTAAGTCTTTGCTGGTCGGCCAATACTAACGCAGCTAGGATTCGGAGTTTGTCCTTGCTTTTCGGGTTTAGACTCCCACAACGTGTCCTGAATATGACACTGAACAATCTGATGATAAATATTCAAAAATGCTGGAGCTTTGGGGAAAACTGAATTGTTTAAAATACAACTGATTATTTGTTTAAAAATAGATTTGGCATTTGATAACCTACAAAGGTTGATATGCTATAAAACCCAAACAACCAACAACCAACTCTCTTGACAATTTTCACACCAGCGTGCGTTAGCTGAAGGTTTTTCACTGGAGTCTGAGTGACAGCAAGTCTCCTCAAGTCTCCAGGACTCTTCCCAGTATTCTGACCGATCTCAACAATGCTGCACTTTGGATGGTCTCCACTCGTCCTCTTATTACCAAGTCCTCTAGTTCCTGTACTAATCCTTTGATGACAGTACCGAGCACACCAATTACAATTGGTATCACCGTCGCTTCAATGTTTCAAATTTTTTTCAGGTCTCTAGCAAAGTCTCGCTACTTATCTCTCTTTTCACGTTCTTAAAGTTTTACCCAGTGATCAGTCGGAACGGCAAAGTACACTATTAGGCATGTACCCTTTTTGTTTTGCTAAATATTACTAGGTCTGGTCGTCTGGCCGAGATTAGCCGCACCGTTTGTATTTCAGAATCCCAGCCAATTTTGTGCGTCTCATTATCTATGACGGATTATGAGTGGTGTATATACCATTTATTCGTATGGTCGAATTTAAACTTCTTGCACAATTCCTTGTAGATCTCCTTCGCCACACAGTCATGTCTAGCTTTATATTTTGGTTGCTAATTTACTGCGTTTTGTTTCAACCACCACATAATCTACATTTCCTATTTTGTTGCGTTTTGTCTATTCTTGCTTTGACATTGTTAGTCCTTATGGCCTTGTTTTGTGCTAAGAGGTTTAATTTCTTTCTTAAGGCTTCCCTTTCTTTCTCTTAAGGTTTCCCTTTCTTTCTCTTAAGGTTTCCCTTTTATTATTATTATTATTATTAACTCCTTGTGAGTTTTTCACACAAGCGTTCGCTGGTGGTCTTTCACAGGAGTGTGAGAAAAAACAAGTCTCAACTATTCTCTGGATTCTAGCCCATCCTAACAATAATGTAGTCTGGAATGTTTCGATTCATTCTGATTTCTAATTCCTCCAGTCTGTTTTCCAAGCCTTTAGTGACCGTTCCAAGTGCACCCACTACAATTGGTATCACCGTCCTTTTTTTTCATACACTGGCAAGATCCAAGTATTTTCTATCATTTCGCTTTTTTTTTTCATTTTAACACTGTTGTCCACCGGGACGGCAAAATCTATAAGATGACAAGTTTTTTTTTTGTTCTTGTTAATTATCACTAAGTCTAGACTTCTAGCCGAGATTGGTGATCCATTTGTATCTTAAAATTACAGAGAATTGTGTAAATCTCATTCTGGTTTGCGTATATACCACTTGTCAATAGAAGCAAATTTTAACTTGTACAGTTTCGACAGGAACATCTTCCCCACCCAATTGTGCCTAGTTTATATTCATGTTGCGCTAGTTTGCTATCATTATCATTATTGTTATTGTTACCGTTTCACATTTTGCGAGTTTTACTCACCAGATATAGTCGGGGATCTTTCATTTTAGTCCGAGGGACAGAAATATATTCATGTATCCAAGTCCCTTCAGTATATTCTAGTCGATCTTAGCAATACTGAGGTCTAGACGGTTTCCATTCTTCCTCGGATTTCCAAGCTGACCAATTACAATTGATATAACCATCACTCACATGGCTTACAACTATTTTTACTTATCAGCCAAGGCACAAGTATTTAAGACCCTTCCAGGTATTTTAGTCGATCTTAGCAATACTGAGGTCTTGACGGTTTCCATTCTTCCTCGGAATTCCACGTGGACCAACTGCGATTGGTATCACTATCATTCTCCTTGTCTACATTTTTTTCTTTCACTGGCATCGCCTAATTCTTTTCGCACTCCTTCATTTTTACTCTGTGGTCCACTGGTTTCTTTCAAACTTTTGGCAACAATTTTAAACATAGTTTTTTTCATTGCAGTCTAAGTCTTTTCTTGTCAAAAGAGCCTTTATAAGTATTCTACCAGATTTTTGTAGTGTTCTTGTAGAAATGGTCTCGATTCTTAATGTGAACTCAAGTATCCCAGTGACTTTTACAGGCATGTCAGAACATTTCAAATGCTACAACTAATATGGTAACACCGTCCTCAGCTTTTTCAGTTCTCCAGCTAGGTCCAAGTATTTGTCTATCTTTTTGCTTTCTTTCATTTTCACTTTATAGTCTGCTAGAATGACAAAACCCATTAAATGTTGAGTTCTTTTTTTCTTATTTAACTCTACGTCTGGTCTTTTGTTCGATATTTTGTCGTCTGTTTTTATATCCCACTCCTATAAAATTTTATGCGTCTCATTTATAGGACATATTCTGGTTTGTACATGTATCGTTTGTCAGAATGGTCAAAACTTAATCTCCTGTACAAAACCCAGTGGATAACTTTTCCTTCTCAGTCTGCCTATTCTTGTGTTCCTTTTGTACCATTCAACATTATTTTACACCTTTCAGAGTTTTTCACTCCAACGTTTTTCTCTATTATTATTATTATTATTATTATTATTTACTCATTAGAGTTTTTCACATCAGTTTTAGCTGATGGTTTGTCTCTAGAGTTTGAGTGACAGCAAGTCTCCTCAAGTCTCCAGGACTCTTCTTAGTATTCAGGCCGATATTCCTCTTCTTCTTCTTCTTCTTATTATTATTATTATTATTATTATTATTATTATTATTTACTCATTAGAGTTTTTCACATCAGTTTCAGCTGATGGTCTTTCATTGGAGTTTGAGTGACAGCAAGTCTCCTCAAGTCTCCAGGACTCTTCTCAGTATTCTGGCTGTTTTCAATAATTCTGTAGTTTGGATGGTCTTCATTCCTCCTCCAACATCCAAGTCCTCCAATCCCTTTAATAATCCTTTAGTTACTGTACCAAAAGCACTGATTACAATTGGTGTAATTGTCACCTTCATGTTCCATAGTGTTTTCCATTCCCTAGCAAGGCATTATTATTATTATTATTATTATTATTATTATTGGTAGAAGTAGTAATTGCAGTTGTAGAAGTTGCTGTTGTAGTCCTATTAAGAGTTGTAATAGCAGTAAAAAGGAATGTTTAATGAATCTATAGGTTTGCAAATGATTAGTACTAAAAAGGAAACTTAAAACCATATGATGGCGTACAAACCATTAGCATTTAGATAGTTACTCGAAGCTATAAGGGTTTCATCATCATCTTGTCGTGCCATCAGCACGTATATACCTGTCTCTCTCTCGCCACCCCTCCCTATCGTTCATTGCTTCCGGCAGGTCCTCAGAGCTTAACCCCGTATCCTCAGAGCTGCTGTATGTAGGTTCGAGCTGGTCGCCCTTCTTTTGCTCGGCTATGTGAAGAGGTCCATAGGAGTATATAACTTATGAGCTCGACCCCACTTCTCCAGCAGTGTCCTTCATGTCTGGTTCGTCTAACTTTGATAGTTTTCGTAATGGGAGGAAAGTGGCCGTATTGCAGCTGCTTTGTGAGGTGTTGCCCCCAGGACTTGTTCAATATTGCTCGCAGCATTCTTATGTAGTTTCCATCAAGCTTTTTCTCCGTTTAGTAAGCGTCCATGTAGTGCATCCATATAGCAGTATCGACACGACCGCTCATTAGAAGAAACTGCGTTTTATTTTATCGGTCAGGTCTGACTTCCATATGACCGATAGCCTATTGATAAGTGTTTACAAATGTTTATAATTTGGTATTTTAGACATCGAATTTTCTTAAAATGTACTGGCTTCGGCTTTATATAATCAAAAGTTTAACCTCTGTAAAGCAAGCAAACATTATAATATGATACGAAGTATTTTTTTAAGAAAAGGTATCGATACTTAAGCTGTATTATCTCAGAGAGAAATAAGTAATGAATGAATCTCTGTTAATTCTTTTTTCTTGATAATCGTTTTGCATTCGACACATTTATTCCAGCAAGGTTACCAGTAGTCGAAGCACCTTTCAGATTTGGGAACTCCGCTTTTTTTAGTCATTTTTATTTACCGTAGTCATTCATCCATGGCCGGATGGCCTACATCGAGTGCTTTGGCCTGACTCACTTGAGTCACCTGCCCGTTCGTAGACTTGTCAGCATTTTCTCATTATTTTTCTCTTCTCTCTCTGCTTCCCCAGAAATTAGCTTCTCTTTCTCTTTATAACTTGCACCTACCATATCACGTTACAGCTTCACCAGACACGAAGGTCTAGTAATCTGCTTGTCATTGATCCTTTGCCAATCCGAAGATGGTCCGGCCGAAGCCGGGGGCCATTCAGCCTCAAAGCTATCTTTGACCATTGATACGCCGACTGGTACTTACGTCGGGCGGTCCAGCATAAATATATAGGCAAGCACATTATTTCGTTTAAAAAGCATAGAGTATTTTCAGTGACTCTAGACAAATTTCTAGACTTCTAGACATCATTTTATAAAAGTTTCTCCGTGACTCACATGTGTTAATTTGATTTTAAAATTCTAAAAGTTAGATAATGTTAAAGAAATTGTAATTTTCAAGAATACTTTTCTTAAAAATTCAATTTGTGTATCGATATTTTTGATCACAGCTTTTATTTATTCTTTTCTGTATTCACCCAACCCCTCCACCACGGCCAGAACATGACACATGGTCAATACTTAGAGAGTTATGGTTTGAATTACGATTTTTTTTTAACTTCTTGACTGATTGCCATACAAAAGCTAAAAATCCCAATCTGCCCAACTGCTTTACCCATAACTCGGGATTCATTCATTTCCCAAGTGTATTACAGCGAAGTTATATGCAAACAGCCTTGTTCAGGATTTAAACTCAAATCACTGATTCCATCTCTTACGATGATTGCCGCTACGCTATACGGGTATATATATATATACATATATATATATATATATATGCCTTAACAGTGCCTTAATTTCACGAAAGAGTTCGTGTCTTCGTTTGTGAGATTTTTTATTCTCTCACTCTCTCTCTCTCTCTCTCTCTCTCTCTCTCTCTCTCTCTCTCTCTCTCTCTCTCTCTCTGCTCCTTCTTCTCAGTCAACTTTTTGTCTTTCAAAACATTGACGATGACACCATAGTGAAATAGCTAAAACGGAACACGCCACTTGAACTCAATTACAAAAATACCCTTCCCGAATAAATCTTATTTGTCTGACATTTTAATGCGAGTCTGCAGAAAGTCATTTTTACTTTTACTTTCATTATTTTTATTTTATAAATATATATATATATATATGTGTGTGTGTGTGTGTGTGTGTATAAATATATATATTTTTAAAAATTTGCCTTGAGCCCTCCTATTCTTCAGTTTCGAAATCAAAATTACCTTTATTAATCCAGAAATATATCCATCTTACATTCTATTTATTTCTTAGATTCTCGTCGCATGATTAGATGTGTCTGTCCATTCATTCACGCTTCTTTGTTTTATTTCATTATATTACAATTTTAAAATGTCGATTATGCTTTCTCGCTATGTTTAGAAAGCTTTTACGGACATGATTTCTTCTTTAAGAAGAAATAAGAAATATATTTAATCTGAAGTTTAGATCCACAAAACAAATGTCTTCCTCACTTGCACCACTGTAGCTAAATCAACCATTGTTGGTTTATGCTTTGCCTAATTTTAACCCTTTAGCTGGCTGGTCATTTTTTTAAATCCTTGTAGAGAAGGCGAATTATTTTCAGAAAATTTGCAAAAGAGAATATATCTTCAAAGATGTCAATTTATAAATGAAAACAAAAATTGAAAAATTTAGTAAAACATGACAATTTGATCAGTAATTCGGTGTCATAATGCAATAACAAAAAAAAAACAAACCACTAGCTTTTAATTTGCCTAGACTGCTGGGGCTGTAGAATACACCGACTGCATCTTTGCAAAGATATAAAACTCCTCCAACGAGTGTTATGTATATGACGCTACTTATCTTAAACTGAAATGTTTAAATGGAACTATTTTTGAATGCTAAACTAAATTGTTTGAAATTGAACTGTTTTTGACATTAAAACGATATTTACGATAAACTGAATTGTTTGAATTAGAACTGTTTAACTGAACTGAATAGCTTGAAATAGAAATGTTTTTGACAATTATACTGCGTACTCGTGCTAAACTGAATTGTTTGAAATAGAACTGATTATTTGTATGAAAATGGATTTATCATTAAATAACCTACAAACTTTGACATGCCATAAACCCAACCAACCAACCATCTCTTTTTTAATTACTATATTTTGAAATGCATACAGTGGTTAATATTAGAAAGTGTGCAAACAAATGACCTCTAGCTGATTTAAAATTGTTATTGACAAACTATTCATTTGCAAATCATATATATATATATATATATATATATATATATATAAATCATCTCAGGCTGCTAGCATCGGTTTCCCTGACTTTCTCTCTCTCTCTCTCTCTCTCTCACTATTCGTCCCTTTGATTCATCACTTCCGGCAGGTCTTCGTACATGTGTTCGAACAGAGCTGTTGTAAATAATTTCTACTTGGTCGACCAACACTTGCCCGTCCATGTAAAGAGGTCCATCAAAGAACATCGCTAATGAGTTCGTCCTTGCTTCTCCAGCAGTGTCCCACATTTCTT
Source organism: Sepioteuthis lessoniana (assembly GCA_963585895.1). Lineage (NCBI taxonomy): Eukaryota > Metazoa > Mollusca > Cephalopoda > Myopsida > Loliginidae > Sepioteuthis > Sepioteuthis lessoniana. Next base: position 25,759,909 of record OY757934.1, read on the forward strand.
GTTCGTCTTATATGGATGGTTTTTGAGATGGGAGGTAGGTGGTCGTACAGCTGCTATTATGTGGGATGTTACTTCTAGGATTTGTTCAATATAGATCATAGCTTTCTTTTGCAATTTTTGTCGAGCTTTCTTTCAAAGCAGTGGTCGTATCAATTCTACTCTATGGATGTACCACATGGATGCTAACTGTGCGTGCATTTACCCATATTCACTAAACCCTCCGCTCGGGCTGGATATGACACAAAGTCAATTTTTAGCGGAGTTTAACAGGTTTGAATTCAGAGTTTTCCTTCTCCTAGACTGAAAAACCTGTCTGCCCTACTATATATCCATAGTTGGAGGAAGAGTAATTGGATTCATACCTTTCCCACAGATATTAGTGCTATGTGAAATGCAATCAGTCTCGTCCAGGATTTGAACTCGTGTCGCCGTGTCCATTTCCTACGACGATAACCATTACACAACGGGGTGTATATATATACATATATATATATATATATATATATAAGTGTGTGTGTGTGTTATTAATTTTACAAAGATTTCTTTTTCATTTACAACCTTTTTTGGTTATTTCTCATTCTGTATCTTTTTGTTAGTTAACGACATTTGACGACAGGGATGACATATGAACTGGGTGCAGAGTAAATCTAAAAAGTCAGGTTTTATGAATCTTACCGGTGAACAGTTATGGCTATCTCCTATTTCTCCAAAATACGTTATACACTATTGTGAGGTGAGTGTTATTGAGAAATGGGACATACCCATTACTGTTCCCCGGTTGAGTATATAACAAAATATAAACAGAATTTGGCATTAAATTACCTGTAAGTTTTGATACGTCATAAAACCTAACTAATCAACCAACAGTTATATAGTTTCAAGTAACTAATCATCATCAACATCTTGCCGTTCTATCAGCACAGATATCCCTGACCCTCTCTCGCCACCCCTCCCTATCGTTCATCGCTTCCAGTAGGTACCCAGGGCTACACCCTGTATCCTCACAGAGCTGCTGTATTTAGGTTTGAGCTGGCCACCCTGCTTTTGCACGGCCATGTGAAAGGGTCCCTAGGAGTACATCACTTATGAGCTCGTCCCTACTTCTCCAGCAGTGTCCTGTGTGTCTGGTTCGTCTAACTTGGATAGTTTTTCGTATGTAGGTAGCCGTACAACTGCTGCTTTGTGGGGTGTTGCCTCCAGGACATGTTCAGTATTGCTCGCAACATTCTTGTGTAGCTGCCGTCAAGTTTTTTGTCCATCCGTTTAATTAGCGTCCATGTAGTGCATCCATATAGCAGTATCGACACGATCGCTGCTTGGAAGAAACTGAATTTCCTTTTATCGGTCAGGTCTAACCGATAGTCTTAATAAACACTTATAGCTTCAAGAAACTATTTTCAATACGATAAGTAGACATCGATTATTTGTATTTAGTACAAATAATTCTTAAACTGGTCTATTTGATATATAGATGAGATTCTAACAGACACTACCATCTCAGCTGAATGAGAACAATCTACTAACATACGACTAAAACCTGAAAAAGATCTTATGATATAATGGCTGAAACAATATGACTTCAATGACAACGTAGATGAGGACACTCATTCGATGACGTTTGGGAATAATAATTAATTTTGCTTTCGATTTCGGAGCAGCACAAAAATAAACAAAGTTCTAAAAACGGAACAAGTTATATGTAAAATAATCATTTTTTTGTAAGGATGGGCACACATAGACACACACAAAAGAATTAATGTAATAGTATCTAATAGATGACAGATCTCTATAAAGAATGATGGTGATGGCTTGTCCTATTTCTGGTTATCATGCTGACTCAGGTAACTGAGGTCATCATCTAACCACAGAAACTCTAAAAATAGATCCAGACGATAAGAACGAACGTAAAGAGACTCTGAGATATCCTTCTAATATAAACGCATGCGCAGTTGCACACATATTTCTATCATGTGCATGGTTCTTTAAATTGACTTTACAGACGGGCAAAGCATGCTGGGCACTACTGATGAATTAATGATGAACTCAGAAGGATGGACATAAAATGAGGCGTTCTTTGTGTAATGGTTATCGTCGTACGAAATGAGCACGATAACTCAAGTTCAAATCCTAGACGAAACTGTTTGCATTTTCCATAGTCCTAATCCAATTTACCAACCCCTCCGCTCGGGCAGGATATGACACAAGGTCAATTTTTTAAGCGGAGTTTAACAGGTTTGAATTCAGAGTTTTCCTTCTCCTAGACTAGTTGCCTTCCCAAGGCTGAAGAACCCAGTCTGTCCTACTATTTACCCATAGCTGGCGGGAGACTAATTGGATTCATACCTTTCCCAAGGGTATTAGTGCTATGTGAAATGCAATCATTCTCGTCCAGGATTTGAACCTCGAGTCACCATGTCCATTTCCTACGACTATAACCATTATACCACAGGCACTATTACACCACGGGCACCTCCATTTTCCATAGTCCTAATACCCTTAGGTATTATTCTCCCACCAACTATGAATAAATACAAGGTCGGAGTGGGCACTTTAGCCTTGGTATGACAACAGGTCGAAGAGAAGGAAAAAGTCTGAATTGAAAGCTGTTAAAGTTTGCTTAAAAAATGTTTTTGTGTGACATCCTTCCCTTTGCGGAGGGGTAGGTAAATATATACGTGGACACAAAAGGGTTGACTGACCGGTAAAATCTTAGATTCAACTACTTTATGCAAACACTGGGTGCCGTCTAAAGTACTTGCCCAGAATGATAGCTGATAGGGATGGATAGCGTGAGAGAGTCAAAGTAATCTATGCAGACCTAGATGAGTAGCCCTGTGGATGTAGCTTACATACACCTACAGGTTCCCCTAAGGAAAGATAATATCTCTAAGCTGTGTGTAGTGGTGATGCTCATGTTATTCATATCACATCTACCAATAGATCCGTTTAAACATCTGTAGTATTAGATAGGGTTGACCAATCTTAAAAGCAACAAACCTCTCCAAATCTTCTTTCCAACCACGATCCCGAAGCGTGTAAACGTGTTTCAAACTCATTCTTAAATGATTTGGAATTTACCATAGAGAAGTGTCCCAGTGTTTTTCTCTTTGATAAGTTTTCTGTGGTATTATGATTATTAAATCGCTTCTTGCAAGTTGTTTTTTTTTTCACTCCTGCTTAAGCTAATGCTCTTTCAAATGTGTCTGAGTGATCGCAAGTCTGATCAAGTCTCTTGGATTCATCTCAGTTTTCTTGCTAATCACATCAATGCTGTTGTTTCGATCGTCTCAGCTGCTCGTCCGATTCCCAACTCTTCCGGCCACCTTACCAAATCTTTGGCTATACTTCCATGCGCACCATTGACAAATAGTATCATGTTCCATAGTTTAGTTTTTTTCACTGGCAAAGTTTAAGTACGTATCTCTCTTTTCGTTTTCTTTGATTTTCATTCTGTGGTCCGCCGGGAGCGCAAAGTTTGTTGAGATGCTGACCAAAGAAAGACACTGGGAACGCAATAAGGTTGACAAAAAAACATGAATATTCAAATAACAGAAACAAGATACTAGTGAACCAGGTTAAACGGTAGTTAGTTAATAGGAAACTGAGAGTCCAGTTGGGTAGTGACTATTCGTCCACTACGCAAATGGTATCACACGTGATTGTGTCACGTGGGTCTGGTGAACTCAATCTAACGTTCTCGTTGATGTGTATTCATGGAGGATGACGAGTCCATTATGTAGGGAGTACAACAGTTTACTATACACTAGGTTTTCTTTTTTTTCTTTTTAATTTCTTTTTTTTTCTTTTTAATTTCTTTTTTTTTTTTAATAACTTGGTCCGGTCTTCACGTTGGGATTAGATGATCTTTTTATATCTCAAAATCCAAGAGAATTTTGTGCATTTAATTCTTCAGGATGGATTCTGGTTTGTGCATATACCATTTGGTAGTATATTCAAATTTCATTTCCTTGCACCATTCCCAGTGGATCACCTATCCCACATTGCCATGTCTCATCTTGCGTTCTTTTTGCGTTAGTTTGCTATATTTGCTTATAACGTGATTAATCGTTTCGTCTGTTTCTCCACACAACCTAGACTTGCTATTTTCTTGCGTCTTATCAATCTTCCCTTTAAAATAGTTTATCCATATGCCATTGTTTTGTGCTGCTATTTAAAGATATTCCGTTTCTCTCTGAAGGTTTCCCTTCCTTAGCCCTGTCCGGGTCTTCTCGGCGGAGATTTCGTCAGTTTCTCTCTGAAGGTTTCCCTTCCTTAGCCCTGCCCGGGTCTTCTCGGTGGAGATTTCGTCAGTTTCTCTCTGAAGGTTTCCCTTCCTTAGCCCTGTCCGGGTCTTCTCGGTGGAGATTTCGTCAGTTTCTCTCTGAAGGTTTCCCTTCCTTAGCCCTGTCCGGGTCTTCTCGGCGGAGATTTCGTCAGTTTCTCTCTGAAGGTTTCCCTTTCTTAGCCCTGTCCGGGTCTTCTCGGTGGAGATTTCGTCAGTTTCTCTCTGAAGGTTTCCCTTCCTTAGTCCTGTCCTGGTCTTCTCGGTGGAGATTTCGTCAGTTTCTCTCTGAAGGTTTCCCTTCCTTAGCCCTGCCCGGGTCTTCTCGGTGGAGATTTCGTCAGTTTTTCTCTGAAGGTTTCCCTTCCTTAGCCAAGTCCAGGTCTTCTCGGTGGAGATTTCGTCAGTTTCTCTCTGAAGGTTTCCCTTCCTTAGCCCAGTCCTGGTCTTCTCGGTGGAGATTTCGTCAGTTTCTCTCTGAAGGTTTCCCTTCCTTAGCCCTGTCCGGATCTTCTCGGTGGAGATTTCGTCAGTTTTTTTCTGAAGGTTTCCCTTCCTTAGCCCAGTCCGGGTCTTCTCGGTGGAGATTTCGTCAGTTTCTCTCTGAAGGTTTCCCTTCCTTAGCCCTGTCCGGGTTTTCTCGGTTGAGATTTCGTCAGTTTCTCTCTGAAGGTTTCACTTCCTTAGCCCAGTCCGGGTCTTCTCGGTGGAGATTTCGTCAGTTTCTCTCTGAAGGTTTCCCTTCCTTAGCCCTGTCCGGGTCTTCTCGGTGGGGATTTCGTCAGTTTCTCTCTGAAGGTTTCCATTCCTTAGCCCAGTCCGGGTCTTCTCGGTGCAGAATTTGGTCAGTTTGTCGCTTGAAATATCTGCACAGGTTGTTTTTATTATTTAACTAGAAAAATATTAATGAAGCAGTCGTTTTGTTTTGTTTGGTTTGGTTACTTTGTTTTAATGGCATATCAACTTTTGTAGGTTATTCAATGCCAAAGCCATTCTCCTAGAACAACAGAAGTGGTACTATTTAACCCATAGCTGGGAGGATAAAGGGGGTTCATACCTTTCCCAAAGGTATTTGCCCGAAAGTGAACGTAATAGTGCGACTAGAGTTCGAACTCGCTTTCTACGATTCTGCAGTCCATCGCTTTAACCATAATACCACGAGATACCCCAGATAAAGGATCATACATTATCATATCACATTTATCTTATCTTCTAAATTCAGAGGGGGTGTCGTCGTGGTGTAATGGTTAAAGTGATGGACTGCGGAATCGTAGTAAGCGAGTTCGTACTCCAGTCGCGCTATTACGTTCACTTTCGGGCAAAGACCCTTGAGAAAAGTATGAACCCTCTTATCCTCCCAGCTATGGGTTAGATAGTACCTCTACTGTTCTTCTAGGAGAATGACTTTGGCATTAAATAACCTACAAAGAGTTGATATGCCATTAAATATTGAAACCAAACCTAAAGTTCAGAATTCTTATTTATAGGTTTTTAGTTGTTTCAGAAACGATTATTTTGGGAGTTGGTTTCCTTATTTTAATTGGTTGATAAATATTGTTTGCTTTCTACTGACTGGTCGGAAGATTGTATTTTTATACAAGACATCGAATTTTTCTTTTTCTTTTTTTTCTCCTTCTGATCTTACCTTCTTTTTTTTACCTGTGAGTTTTGCTCATTTGCGGTCGGTCACCAAGTTAAAGTGTTTGCTCTAGAAGATACAGACTAATTAAGTAAAATTCGTACGCTCTTTTCCAAGCTAAAACGACAGTTGCTATGTAGACGGCATTCAAATAACTAAGAGGCTTTTTTATCTGAGACAAAATAGACTTTTGTACATGCATATATAAATACATATGAGTGTGTGTGTGTATGTGTGTGTGAGTGTGTATGTGTGAATGTATGAGTGTGTGTGTGTGGAAATGGTTACTGGAAATCGACACGTTAACCCGAGTTCAAATACAGAACGATTAATTTATTCAATCTCCCATCATGTTTTGGTCCTATGCTCGTCAGTGTACTTGATTGTGGAATCAGTTCCGTGACTACCACATGTGTTTCCGAGTTGTTACCATCTCCCTCTGCGCTCACGTTGTGTTTGAAAGATCCACCGATGGGGGATGACACAATACATCCGGAACTTCTTCTGGCGGTCGGGAGGGTTCATTGGAATAAATTGCCTGGGTGTTGGCAACTCAAAGACAAGAAAAACTCTTCGTTAACAATTATTTACTGAAACACTATGGCGAACATATACACTATATATATATATATATATATATATATATATAGAGAGAGAGAGGAGAGAGAGAGAGAGAGAGAGAGAGAGAGAGAGAATATTTGCTTTTGTTATGTTTGAGAGACAGATAATTAAAGTATTTGGTTGGTGCAGTCTTTCTATCTTATTCAGTTTTTCGGAGAGTGAGGCTTTTTCCGGATAGGCTTTAGTTCTTGGAAAGATTTATTTTCTTATTCTCTTATCTTCGGTACAAACATTAGATCTCGTCTCTCCTTTAAACCTAAAAACATCTATTTTTATTGAAGATTTCACTGAAACAAACAGTTCTGATTGGCTAGCCAATCACTGATAATTTCATATTATTTCACTACTTTTTGACTGATCAGCCAATCACATGCGCCGATCTACGTCTGTGGGTAGAGCAGTTCTTCCATTCATCAGATTTTAATTGGTCATCCAATCAAACCACGATAGTGGGGCTTGTTTAATTAAGGATCCCAGCCAAAGCTTTGTTGGGGGATTGTCTCTTTTCATTTTAGCCAAAACAAAACTCAAAGATCTGATCTTTTAACCCCAATAGGTGGACAAGAAATGCCATGATTTAAATTACATCAATGCACTGACAAAACCCGAAACCTGTTTACCTTTTGTTTTGACCATCTGATTGTTCGTTTTATACTGACCTCTAAAATTGACTTTTCAATTTCTTTCAAAGTATATACGTCTTTTTATGTTGTTGTGAACCAAAATTACCTTTTCCTGAATAAAAAGAAACAATGTATCATATTCTCCATAAGTTTTAGCACCAGTGAATACCTCACATTGTCATATCCCTCCCCTACCTATAATGTCAATTACAGGATTTCTCGAATATACATGTCCTATTTGGATGACAACATGTCTTCTAATCTTTACAGGTGATATGCTGCTTAACCTTTCTACCTTTTGTACCTTCACAGTTTTGTTTTTCAAATTGGCTAACGTTATTGGGTCATTTAATTGTGGGGGCGGGTGGTCCGCACGAATTGAGTCTCGTGCGTGGCTTTTTCAAATAAAGCTTGATCCCACCGGTATTCCTTTCCTGGTGCGCCTCAGTCACCAAGCGATAATCTCAGCACTGCAAACAGGTATTGCCCGGGAGAGAAGGTTCCCTGAAACCAAGCGGTCAACTCAATAATACCCACCCGACCCGAATGCCTGTCAGATGCCGATGAAAGCCAGAATACTGAGAACCTGAACAAGGTTGTTTGCATTTCGCATAGCGCTTATAGTCTTGTCAGGTGGAAAGGCTTTGTGGAAAAGAAAGGATGCTTTTTTAGAAAGTTTTTAGAAGTTTTTCTTTTTCGATTAGAATCTTTTTCTTGAAATAATCTTTTAAAGGATTTGATTTACTATAAACAGGAGTTGGTGTTAAATAACCCACAACAATTGATATGATATTAAACCAAATAACTTGACCAAACTAAACCTTGATTTTTTTTCTTTTTCTTTTTTTTTTATACACCATCATTGGTTATCACTAATGATTCCTCCGGTAAGAAATACATTACTCAAGTTTAAACCCCAGAGATCGTCAAACAAAACAAAAACGCACTTTATGTATATTAAATTTAAGAGTTGTCCACCATTGTATTGATATTTCTATGAAGGCATGAGTGAAAGATTCTATTAAGCATATTTCATAGTTTAGTGCTGTCCATGATAATATTGATGTTTCTGTTTAGAAAAGAATTAATCTATTATACTTTGATATTTCTATCACTTAGAGTACTCTTCATTACTATTATACCGGAACTATACACTCAGTGACTCTTTTCAGTATGACACCGGTAAAAATATAAATAGACGGTGTCTGACTACTTCAGGGGGAAAAAGCGTTAATCGCTCTCTGATAGACTTGCCAACTCTTCAGCTTGTACCTGTGGAATACCTTTATTGAACCAACGATACAACAATTACTCAAGTTTAAACCCCAGAGATTGATAAACAAAACAAAAATGCACTTTATGTATATAGAATTTAAAAAGTTGTCCACATTTGTATTGATGTTTCTATAAAGGCATGAGTGAAAGATTCTAATAAGCATATTTCATAGTTTAGTGCTGTCCATGATGATATTGATGTTTCTGTTTAGAAAAAAATTAAGGATTCTTATCTATTATACTTTCATATTTCTATCACTTAGAGTACTCTTCATTATTATATTCACAACGTTTCGGCCGACAAGAGTTTGGGCAGTTGCTTCATGTCGAACTCGGAATCTCACATAGAACTTCGAACCAAAAATTCTGTTTAATCCATGTGTTTAGACTGTGCTAATTCTATTAACCATTACATGTAGAAGTGTTCAGCCTATGATAAGTATTCTTTGTAATTTGCCTGTAGTTAGGATTGAACCTGCAACCTCCAGGTGATTTCACTCAGAAAGACTATGCAACCAAACGTTTATATCTGATCCGTTGTGCCACGTGTTCTGCTATTACCCGTGTCTTTCTTTGGTCTTTGGTAATATAATTCTTACACAGCTGTGTGGTTTCAGATTACGAAAAATAATAATAATCTTAATGAAATGATTGAACAGCTCCATTTGACCCATAAATAGACTCAAACAAGTAGTATACTTCCGGGCTGAGAGTTTACCTGGGAATAATGGCTATGAAGAGGTACTCCAATTTCCGCAAAGCTTCACGCCTGGAGTCTTATTAGATGTAGTTGAGTCTCAGACACAGGATACCCGTAATGAAGGGGAGTCTTCGTTCGCTGAATAATGAGAGGGAGTCTTAATCCTCTGCAGAGGTGCAGTCGGCGTATTGAAAAAGCCACAGCCAACAGAGTGGATTCATAAAAAATCCTTTGGTTTTAATTTTTTTCCAAAAATTATTGAGGAACCAGTAATTCTTGTTTAAAGAAAACCAGAAAAGAATTGATTAACTTGACTGTAAAAAAAATAATTCATTTTGCTTATAATACAATAATAATAACATTCTATGATAAGGGAAATATGCTTTTCTGTCAACGATATTTTGCGACACAGGGACGCATCATAAAAGTAATCTTCTCCCTGAATAATCTCATCATCGCACGTTGTACATTTTCTAATTTCCCTAAAGTTTTTCCCCATTCTCCACGTAAATTCGACCTAAAAAATTACAATGTTTTATATCTATCCACTCTCCTAAGTAGTCGAATTTGACACTAGGTCATTTTATTGTTAAGGCCCATGTACAAATCGAGACCTATTTGTGGCCGTCACAAAAAAAAATATGCTTGATCGATACTTCCTACTCCTGGGGTGCCTCAGGTGCAAAACCACGAACTAAGTAGGTACCACCTGGTTGGAGGGCTCTTGATGACAAAGCGTCCAGTCGAAAAATAGAGACCGGTACAAACGCCAGTTATTCCACGGAAAAACGTTGAGCTACGTTTATATTGTTACCCACTAAATATAATCTTATTAAGAATTGTATTCACGGTAACAGCTGTGGCCAACACCGTTATTCATAATATACAGTACATTTTTTTCTTTTGAAGATAAAAGTCTGATTTTATTCCAAATTTTCCGAAGCAAAATATTATTAAAATTTTTCTGGTAATTAATTTTGTTTGTTTCGTCGATACTTTTGTATTTATAGTAGCAGAAATCAGTGAAACACGAATATCTAAAAACAGATTTTAAAAAAAGAGAAAAGAAAAAAAATCTGATTTTATCACTGGGTGTTAATAAGCGTCATGTGTGATTGATCTACAAATACAACAATCGAAGCGATCTAAGTGTTCGTGTTTTTATAATGGCGACGACTGTTGACTTTATTGGCATTTTATAAACATTAAATAAATAACACGCTGTTGTTTTCTTTTGAAGCATTTTTATTCATTAATTTTTTTTTTTTTACTTTTTCATTTCGACTTTCTTTAAAAGTTGTTGTTTTTTTTAATTAGTAAAAGAAAAGATTTTCTTGTTTCATTTTTTCCTCTTCATTCTTACTTTGAAAGTGAAGCCTCTTCTTTATTTCCACGGAAACCACAAATAAATAGAGAGGGGATTGACCGGGGAGCCGTAGCTGACGTGCTGGTCTGTGACAATTGTTGTAATCGAGTTCGAGCCCCAGTCACGCTATTTATTTCACTTTCAGACAAACACCCTTTGGAAATGAATAAACTCCTTTATCCAATCCCAGAGCTAAGGGTTAGATATTCTTTGGCATTGAATAACCCACATAGATTGAGGAGCCATTAAACTAAGAATCCAAACCGAAAATATACCGTTAAAAGCAGATTATATATTACCAAATGTTATTTTTCAACCTTATCTCAACCATTAATCATCATCATCATCATGTCATGCTGGTAGCACGGATATCCCTGACCCTCTCTCGCCACTTTTCCCTATCGTTCATTGCCTCAGGCTGGTCTTCTGGACAACATCCTGTATCCTCACATAGTTGCTGAATGTATATTCGTACTGGTCGTCCTGCTTTTGCACGGCCATGTGTGGGGGTCCATAAGAGTACATCACTTATGAGCTCGTCCCTGCTTCTCCAGCAGTGTCCTGCATGTCTGGTTCGTCTAACTTGAATAGTTTTCGTGATAGGAGGCAGGTGGCCGTACAGTTGGTGTCTTGTGGGGTGTTGCCGCCAGGACTTGTTCAAGATTGCTCGCAGCATTCTTGTGTAATTGCAGTCTAGCTTCTTCTCCAGCCGTTTTGTTAGAGTCCATGTAGTGCATCCATATAGCAGTATCGATGCGACCGCTGCCTGGAAGAAACTGCGTTTCATTTTATCGGTTAGGTCTGATTTCCTTATAATCGATAGCATATTGATAGCTGTCCATGACAACGTTTTAAATGATAAGCCTTTGAAATTTGTAAACTAGTTCCCATACCTCGGTAGCTATATCTCCTCTACAGAAAGTGGTTTCAGCGTATGCATGGGAAAAGCATGGACTGCTATGATACTAAACAATCTGATGGCGAGGCTTCAGTAATGCTGGGCCTTTGGGGAATGTGGAGTACCCCTTCATTGCAATTAATCCCAAGTCCACTCCGGCCCAGAGTGTTAGCACCTGATAGGGTACCATCTATGGGTTAAATAGAACTATTTGACATTTAAACTGTGTGCAAACAAATGAGTTAAGTTGAATTGAATTGCTAGACATATTAATGTTTGATCATTTAATTGTGTAAAAGCAAATAACTGATGTTTAATTGAATTGTTTGTCATACATAGCGATACTTGGAACAATTCCACTTTGACTTATGCCAAACTAAATTGTTTGAAATAGATCTGTGTGATCATTTAACTGTGTGTAAGCAAATGACTGATGTTTAATTAAATTGTTAGCGGTAAATAGCAATACTTGAAAGCATTTAACTGTGAGCAAATAAACAATTTATAATTAATAGAATTATTCGTATTAGATAGAAATAAACGAAACCATTAAACTGTGTGCCAAAAAAAAAAAAAAAAGAGCTCAGGCTCGTTTAAAAATGTTTTCTACAAAATGTATTTAGAAATCATATATCTAAAATATACGTATAAAAAGGATATGGCATTAAATAACCTACTATGGTTGATATTCCGAACCAAACCAAACCAAACCAAATCCTCTATGGAAAGGGATGTCAACGAATGAATGGGAAAGTCATGGACTGCTATTGATAGGTTAACAATTACATAGAAATCTGATCCTTTGAAATTAGTAAACTAGTTCACATACCTCGGTAGCAATATCTCCTCTGTAGAAAGGGATGTCAACATATATATAGGTAAAGGAGGGACTGCTATTGACAGGTTAACAACCATATGGAAATCTGATCCTTTAAAATCAGTAGATTCGTTCGCATACCTCGGTAGCAATATCTCCTCTATAGAAAGGAATTGACTGCTATTAACCTGTTAACGATTTTATGGAAATCTGATCCTCCGAAATTAGTAAACAAGTTCACATACCTCGGCAGCTATATCTCCTCTATAGAAAGTAATGTCAACGTTAGAGTGTTCGCCAATGGCCCGGGAGGCCTGGGTTCAATCCCAGGTCGAGTCATACCAAAGACTTTAAAAATGGAACTTGATACCACCTTGCTTAACACTCAGCATTATAAGGTACGGTTCAAGGGTAAAGAAGCAATCCAGGGAATGGAGTAGCGCCCTCCCCTACACCTTGGTGTAGTAGCTATCGAAAAGGGAGCCTTCGGGTCACCCTCGACTATGGTCGCTAACTTTACTTTACTTATGCATGAGAAAAGCATGGACTGCTATTGACCTTTTAACGATCATATGGAAATCCGATCCACAGAAATTAGAAGGCCAGTTCACATACCTCCGTAGCAATATCTCTTCTATAGAAAGTGATGTCAACGTATACATAGGTAAAGGATGGACAGCTATTGATAGGTTAACTACCCTATGGAAATCGGATCTCTTTGATAAATAAATCCGGAATTCTTGCAAGCTATAAACGTGTCAGTTCTTCTATATGATTGATTGCACCATGGAACTTTAACGAAGCTCGTAATGAAAAAGCTAAATAGTAACCACCCTGGGAAGATGCGTGGTGTTCTGAACAGATCCTGGAAGCCAGCATCCCCCAAAACAGCAGCTGCGCAGCAACTAATCTCCTACCTCACAAATTATTCAAGTCAGACGAACAAGACTAGCTGGGCACTGCTTGCTAAGTAAGGACAAACTCATAAGCGACGTTCTTCCATGGACTACAACACATGGACACACCAGTACTGACCAACCAACATAAACTTACACACATTAGTTGGCACTGGACGTTGTTTACCGCCAACAAAGAAAACCTTTTCTTAAGTAATATTTCCCAGGAAACAGCTCAAGTATAAATATAGTTTTCAAGTCATCAAAATGTGGTTCACTGAGATGCCTAAGTGAAAGTTTGGCGCGAAGATAAACGGAAGCGGAAATTTATTTGAGTCAGACGGGTCTATTCACACTTCATCATCGTCTGGATCTGCCAGAGCTGGAAGACATCTTGTGCTTATTTTTTCCACCGTTATGAGATAAAAAAAATTGAAGATGAAAAACTTCACAAGAAAAATTTTGTGTCAGTAAGAAAACACTAAAGTTGTGAAAATTTTGTAAGCTTTGTTTAGACAGACATTTCAGGGTTTTAGTTGCCTACGGCAACTGCTGTTCGTTAATGGTCACTCACCTATATGCTAAAAAGACTAAACAATGCGTAGCTTTGGAGATTGATGGTTGATCGTTTTGTTTAACGGCGTATCAACCTTTTCGGGTCATTTAACGTCGAATTAAATCTCAGACAATTCAGTTTAGTATAAGTATAGTTTTTGTTTACAAACGGTTAAGTGTCTAAACAGTTCTACTTCAAACAATTCACATTGGCATAAGTATACAGTTTCAATGTCAAAAACTGTCCTATTTCAAGCAATTCAGTTTAGCAAAAATTCAGACGGTTCTATTTCAAACAGTTCAGTTTAGTCTTATTTAGCATGAATAAGCAGTTTAAATGTCAAAACAGTCCCATCTCAACCAATTCAGTTTAGTTCTATTTGACCCATAGATTGAACCTAATCAGGTGCTACCACTCCGGGCCACAATCAACCGGGAAGGCGATGGCAATGAAGGGGTACTCTGAATCCCATTCCCCAAAGTTCCAGCATTACTGGAACCTCACCATCAGATTGTTTAATGTCTTTAAAAGGACACTCATAAGGGAAGTCTTACCCCTCCTCAGAGAAGCAGTCGGTTACATCCCAAGCTGACTAGGTAATAACTTCGGAGATTGGTGTCTTAAGTGTAACCTGACTTTTTTTGTGATTTAAAATAATCAGATCCTTAAACTCATTAGAATTTTTTCTAAAAAAAGAATTATTTCACGTTCTATAAGCAGGGTTCAATTTCAAATTTTAATTCAATGTAAAATGATTACACATTTCCGAAACAAGTATTATCTCTCCACACACCTCCGGAAGTAAAAATCAAAGTAATTTGACCTGTCTGGTCATGTGTTCCGTCGATCGCTAACAATCTGGAAATGAGTGATCATTCTATATTGAATTTAAATGTGAACGTGAATACTCTTTTAAATGTAAGCTAATTGTTTTGTTTTTTTTTTGTTTTTTTTTTTTGTTTTCTTTCCTAGAAAAAGCTGTTGTGTGTTAGAGGGTCTAATTTGATCAATTCACACAAAAAACATATATTGATGAATTTTTTTTCCTGATGAACAGGTGCATCTGTAGAATTTTACCGAATCTAGAAATCTTTGCTTAGTCTGACATTGTTTACAGTGGGTGACTGCTGTTTTAAATGGTCACCCATTTAAATTCTTAGCAGACAAATCAATGCTTAACTCTAGAAACTGATGCTTTCAGTGTATCTTAGATTGATGTGTTAATACTAATATCTAATTTATAAATCTACGTTAATCATTCGGAATTGTGTGATTGTCTGTCCTCCTTAGACGAGCAGACACTTTTAAATATGACTACCAAATTTGGCGTACATATTTAAGTTTAACAAAAATTTTTATGTAAAAATATGTTTATCACGAGAAATGGAGAAAACTATAATTGGATGAATTCTCTCGAAATATATGTAAGAAATGAAATTGGTGACCAAATTTCGAATCCAAGACATGGCTGTAGGCTTTTTACTTTGAGCCAGTGCACTTGGGAAAGGCATGAATCTATTTTCCCCTCCCAACTATGGGTAAGTAGAAAGAAAGACTAGTTTCTTTAGCGTTGGTAATGCATCCAGTCTCGAAAAAGTAAAACTCAGGCGTCTTCTTCTTCTTCTTCTTCTTCTTCTTTGTTTATTTTTTATTCACTGGCATACTTCTTTCTTTCTTTATTTCTTTTTAATGGCATATTCATAATTGTCACTTTTTTCTTTCTTTCTTTCTTTCTTTCTTTCTTTCTTTCTTTCTTTCTTTGCATATTCATAGTTTTTCTTATTTTTTATTGCATATTCAAAGTTCTTTTTTCTTTCTTTTATTGCATATTCTTTGTTCTTTCTTTCATTCATTCATTCATTCTTTCTTTCTTTCTTCCTTTATTTCTTAGCCTATTCATGGTTCTTTCTTTCTTTCTTTGCATATTCGTTGTCTCTTTCTTTCTTTCTTTCTTTCTTTCTTTCTTTCTTTCTTAGCCTCTTCATGGTTCTTTCTTTCTTTCTTTGCATATTCGTTGTCTCTTTCTTTCTTTCTTTCTTTCTTTCTTTCTTTCTTTCTTTCTTAGCCTATTCATGGTTCTTTCTTTCTTTCTTCTATTGCATATTCATTGTCTCTTTCTTTCTTTCTTTCTTTCTTTCTTTCTTTCTTTTATTGCATATTCATAGTCCTTTCTTTCTTTCTTTCTTTCTTTCTTTCTTTCTTTCTTTCTTTCTTAGTCTATTCAAATCAATGATTTTTACCACGCAGCTGTGCTAAATTAAGTTTATCCAACCTCACTTACTGTCTCAAGAATATTCCTGTGGTACCAGAACGGGTTTAATCTTCCCCTGTGTGTCATCTATAAATTTATTTATCTATCTATAAATTCCTTGTGTCGCCTAAAAATTGATTGCTCTGTCGGGGATGTTTAGAATATGCAAAGAGTATCCCCTGCTGAGGGGTAACACCTCAACCACAAAGAAAGGATGGCCACGATCTGACACTAAACTGCATCTGATGGTAAAACTGCAATTCGGGGAGTCTTTGGAGAATAGAGTCACCTTCACGGGCACAACTCACAGGTACACTCTGATTCAGTCAATGTTTCGTCTGTTGATTTATTTGTTTAATGGCAAATCAACCTTCATGGGTTATTTCATTCCAAAGCTACCCTTGTAGGAGAACAATAGTGGTACTACTTAAACCATTGCTGGGAGGAAGAGCGGAATTTATTCTTTTCCCTTGGTCATTAGTCTGAAAGTAAGTGTAATAGCGTGACTTGAGTTTGAGCTTGCTGCGTACGATGTTGTAGTCCAGCTCGTTTACCATTACGCCACAGGGAATACTCCCTATCGGTAAAATAGATTTGTTTAAATAGAAATAAATTATATCACATAACCGTGTGCCAAAAGCAAACCATAACAAACAACGACAAAAAATAAAAAGATGAACGTACAATGAGCGGGATTGACTAACATCTAGGCATAAAATAACCCTCAACGGGTTGACATGCCGAAAAAATTAATCAATCAATCAACTAAAGATCTATGCTTGGGTTTGAAGATGATCATCATAACCCTCTTTTAACTTGTTTTATGTTACTCAACTGGATCTTGTGTTTTATTCTTAAGGGGTGGTCTCTATGGCGTAGTGGCTAAGGTTCTGGACCGTGATAATGTAGTAAACGGGTTCGAAATCCAGTTGCGCTATTACGTACGTTTTCAGACGACTACTTTTGAGGAAAGGATGAACATCCTTATCCCCCAGCTATGGGTTAAATAGTACCGCTGCTATTATTCTACAGGTATGGCTTTGACATTAAGTAAACCACAAAGTTTGTGATGCCATTAAACAAAGAAACAGAAACCAAAACTAAACCTAGTCCTGTCGGCTTGGGGAAACTGTAGAATACACAGACTGCAGCTCTGCAGAGGAGTAGGACCCCCACCCACCCACTAACGAGGCCACATGGCCCACTCGGCTGGGAATGTAGAATACACCGACTGCATCTCTGCAGAAGGATAAGACCCCCGCCAACAAGTGTGCTGGATATGACATTAAACTCTCTGGTGGTGAGGCTCCAGCAATGAAGATTTTGAGAATGTGGAGAGCTCCTTCATTGCCCTGGCTCCCAGGTCCACTCTGCCCTGGAATAGAAGAATCTGTTAGGATTCTATTTATGGGTCAGATAGAACGGTTTCACATTTAAACTGTGTGCAAACAAACGACTTGCGTTAAAGTGAATTGTTAGAAATAGAATTGTTTGATCATTGAACTATGCGTAACCCAAAGACTGATGTTCATTTGAATTATAAGTGATATATAGCAATACGCGGAACTATTTATCTTGGTTGACTTATGCTTACAAATCATATATATATATATATAATGCATTTGGCATCAAATAACCTCCAATGATTGATTTGTCATAAAACCAAATCAACACAAGCTGAAACTAAACGGTTCCTTTAACACGCTTGCGATAATTGAAGATTAATTAGCTGGCTGTGAGTTCTGGGAAGCAGGCATGAACTTGACTTGTCTAATATGTTCAAGGTCAACAATGACCAGTGGGATGTCCTCGTGGTGTAATGGTTAAAGCGATGGACTGTGGAATCGTAGTAAGCGGGTTCGAACTCCAATCGCGCTATTACGTTTACTTTCGGGCAAATACCCTTGGGGAAAGGTATGAGCCCCCTTTTCCCCCCAGCTATGGGTTAAATAGTACCAATACTGTTCTTCTAGGAGAATAGCTTTGGCATTGAATAACCTACAAAGGTTGATATGCCATTAAACAAAGAAACCAACCAATGATCAGTTGAATTTCAATCGGTGTTGTCAATAGGAAAATTGTGTTAAATTTGGATCCCATAAATTTCTAAATAGACGTCACACGAGAAAAAGGTAAATGCAGATATTAAAGTAAAAATATTTTCGTCGAGGAAAAAAACTATTTTCATACTTTTGTTAATGATGTTCTATTTGTGAACAAGATTTATTTATAGAGACCATAATCAGCCGAGTTCATAGGACAATCCAAGATTCCATCTCGTTCTCTTTTATCTTTGTTCTTTAAACGGTAAAGCTGTGCCTTTTGCCTGTTAGATCTCCTTTCTTGATCATACTCGTTTTGTGTACTTTTCTTCATCAAGTTAGATTTTTGTACCCCTTTCTTATACTGCTTGTTCATGGAACAGAATATGCATGTCTTATCTTTTGGGACATGTTGGTTTGGTTCGGTTTCTTTAAAAGTATATCAACATTTGTGGGTTATTTAATACCAAAGCCATCCTTGAAGAATTATACATAGCTGGGAAGATAACGTGGTTCAGTATCTTTCCCAAGAGTTTTAGTCCGAAAGAGAACGAAATAGAGCAACTAGTGTTCAAACCCGCTTACTCCGGAGCTGCAGTCGAGCACGTTTGGCGTTAGGCCAAGGGGACACCCCGGAAATATTTTTGTATTCTTGTCAAAACTTTTTGTATGTATTTTCAATATGTATTAAATATTTTAAATTAGCTTATTTTGTCTTTGCATATTTTTTTACTTATACACCCCATCACTTGTTACAAAATTTAATTTTCATTCACCCCGAAAATAATCAATTGAATATTAAATTACAAAACATATCTAATTTACTTGTGAGGCTGCAGTTTTGGGGAGTGGGGAGTACATATTCATAGCTATTACACCCAAGTTCATTCTGAACCAGAGTGAAATATATAACATGTTAGGGTCCCATCAATAAGTCAGATAGATCTATTTAGAAATTATCCCTATTCAATCAGACCGTATGCAAAAAAAGACAAAAGAAAGAGCACTTGAACATCTACATAAAAGATTATTAGTCTAATTTTCTGAGAGTAATCTTGATAATTATTATTACCGAAAATAATCGGATTATTGACCTAATCTTTATTGTTATAATGTGGTGTAATGGTTATCGTCGTAAAAAATGAACATGGCGACACGAGTTCAAATCCTGGACAAGACTGATTACATTTCACATAGTACTAATACTCTTGGGAAAGGTATGAATCCAATTATTCTCCCTCCAGCTATGGATAAATAGTAGGGCAGACTAGGTTATTCGGCCTTAGTGAGGCAACTAATCTAGTAGAAGGAAAACTCTGAATTAAAACCTGTTAAACTCCGCTTAAAAATTGACCTTTGGTCATATCCTTCTCGAGCGGAGGGGTTGGTAAATATGGTTATAATCTCTACGTTTTGGCCGATATGTCTTTCGGCCTTCTTCAGGTGTTTCATGCCGAACTTACGAGTCCACATAAGAATCTTGAACTGAACTTTTTATTTGAACCACAGGTAGACTGTTCCAATTCTGTTAACCATGACCGGGTATATTGCGCAACGGATAAGACGTTTAGTTGGAAGGTGCTTCTCAAGGCATACGTGCCCGGACTCACATTTGGGTTCGTAAAACTGCTTGCCTCATCAGGCTCACATTGCACTAAGTGAGCCGATGAGCAGCATTGACCAGCAGGGTTCGAGTCTCTGCTCGTTCCCGCTCTCCCCTCCCCTTTATCCCCACTTTAATCGGCCTTCGGGCTTTTGACCTTGTGTCAAGTCGTGTCTGGTGGGAGGCAGCGACAAATAAACAAATACACGGAAGGTGCTTCTCAGTAAGGACTCAAGAACATATCCTCCCTAGTATCAACCAACTATGTTCATTTAATGCTTATTCAAACAGTCAAAATATGTTCCTTATTAATATTGAATATTTCGGAAGGGTCTGATTTTCAATCAAGGTAGCCAAAATGAAAAAAAAAAAAAAAAGAAAAAAGAAAAAAAAAGAAGAACCAGTCTCATTAATTTCTTCATCGATCTCATATATCACTTCTGCTGGGTTTCATCCATGCTATTCTTGTTCTTCTAAAATCCATGATACCTGTGAGATGAATACGTTCACTCTGGGCTATGAAATTTGATATGACGCACAATAGAACTAGCGAAAAACACTAAAACCTTCAGTTCTAAATTGCAATTGGCTCGAACAAGAAATCAATAGCCGAACAAGAAAGAGAATGTCAATGCTGACATAAAACTGTCTGCGTCTGCAATGAATCGAGTCGGCTTTGTCGTAGGCGAACTTTTCATCGTTCACTACCAGACTTGCTTTGTTGAAGGAGATGAGATGATCTCCATTCATAACACTCTCTACCCTCCTATCCTAATAATAATAATAATAATAATGGCGGTGATTATTATAATAACTAAATGACACGCGAATCCGTTTGATTCCCATTGTCCAAGTCGTCCATGATTATACTGAGGTTTCTATTTGAGAAGAGGCAAAGGATTTTAATTAGTTATCTCCGTTATATCCAACTTTCTAATGATTAAAAATGGTCTCCATCTTTATTGCACTCATCTTGAAATAATCATTCAGTTGTAAACTGAACAGGAAATTGTTTTATTCTCTAAGTTGAAATAGTTTAAATGTATTTCTCGAATAGAATAATCGCGGGAATATGCTGAGTAATCAACTCAAAAATTCAATGCCTTTTCAAAATATCTCACACTCACCTCCCTCTATTTGTCTGTCTGTCTGTCTACTCGTCTTTGTCGCTCTTTCAGCTTCGAGCGCTGTCAGCATAATGGGTACCCTCTTAGGAAATAGAATCGGTGACACGAGTTCGAATTCTGGACAAGCTGTTTGTGTTTCACTTCCTGCTGAGACAATACACCCTCACGGCCCCCATACTTATCAACTTCGAAACGATTCTGTCTTAGCCGGTGATTCATGTAGTGGTTCCGATAGGGATATCACATATTTCTTGATGGCCACAAGAAATACAACCGAGGGAGTGGGAGGAAAAGAACAAAGAACAAACGAACAATATGGGCTTGGGTAAACTCAAGCGCAAGAAGGGTGGTCCCATGACACTGCGTTCCCTGTGCATCTGCAGATTAACGCTAGCGAGTATTTCTAGCGAAATTTCTAAAAAGCTACTAGGAATGCTGATTTATCTTGACTGGTCTTCTTCACTGCTCCTGAACTCTATCTCATGCCGACTGGTCACTTCTGCTGTCCGTTGTCGACTACCCCTCTGCGTCACCCTTCGCCAACTGGCTTCCGTGGGTTCATTCTTCCAACTCCTTTCTCGTGTTCCCTTTCCCACTTCCGGTCGCGTCGAGATCTCGAGCTCAGGCCTTTGTTTGGTTTCGCGCCAAAACAAACAAAAATATCGTCTGCTTGGTGCACCCCCTTCATAGTGTCACACTGCTAACGTCCTCAAGAAACGCCTGAATCCATTCATACTGCAACCCAACACTAGCTATGGGTATATGATAAGACAGAGTGGATTATTTAGCTTGGTTAGGCTTCCAGCCTAGGAGAAGGAAAACTATAAGTTCTAACACTTATGTTCTTGCTCCGCTCAAATATTTTCCGCCCGTGGCAAGCGTGAGGGCGTAAATATGTATGAATCGTCGTCATCAATTTCTGCTGAAGAAGACTTCGTCTCACTATCCGTCCCAATCAACTATCGTACCTGGTAGTTCTTCCAGGCGGCACCGAGAGTCCGCACAGAGCTGATGTATTTAAGTCCGTCAACACTGGTGCGTCCATAAAGAGAGACCATCGAAGAACGTCGCTTATGAGTTAGTCTCTACTTTTCCTTGTAGAGACCAGGATCCCTTGTTTGTTGAAATTGGATGATTTGTGAAATGGGAGGCTGGTGACCGTACAGCTGCTGTTTTATGGTGTGCTGCTTCCATGGATTTGTTCAACGCAATATATATATATATATATATATATATATATATAAAGAGAAAGAGTGAAATATATAGGGATAGAGAGAGAAGGAGGTCAGAGAAAAAAGAAAGAAAGAGTGAGAGAAGGAGTTGATTTAATATATATATTAATGATGAAAATGAATTATCATTATATATATATGTATTAGTGTGCATAACACACCTACACACACATGCACATATTTCTCTGTGTACTCATGACCACTCACATACACATACACACGCACACACACAAAACATACATATATGCATTAGTGAGCAATCGCCTCTGGCAGGTCTTCAGGGCTACATCCGATATCCTCACATAGATGCTGAATGTATGTTCGTGCTGGTCGTCCTTCTTTTGCCCGGCCATATGTGGGGATCCATAGGAGTACAACACTTATGAGCTCATCCCTGCTTCTCCAGCAGTGTCCTGCATGTCTGGTTCGTCCAACTTGGGTAGTTTTCGTGATGGGAGGCAGGTGGCCGCGTAGTTGGTGTCTTGTGGGGTGTTGCCGCCGGGACATATAATTTATTTTTAATGTACTTATTTGAAATATGCAGACGTTTTTGTTTTTTTTTCTTGAATAAACTTACTTTTTTGGTATTGAGGTATTTCAAAAAAGTCAAAGTTTTATCATTGTCTCTGTCATCATCGTCAATCAGAAGAAGTATGCGACTGAAACTTTTATAAAATTAGCTGATGAATAAAAAAAAGAAAATGTTACATGGTCTAACTGCTTTTGGCAACACAATTTGAAACATGTTCATCAAGAGAATGGATAGAACTTATATAAAACTCATTGTTACGTAAGAAATTGGTTTTTAAGAAGATACAAAGTTTAGTTACATTTTAGAAGTATTTCAATCTGTTCACATCTGTCTAAGAATCAGGAATCCTTTACGCCTTCGATCTATGGGCTATTAGTAACACTACTGTTTTTCTACAATGATGGCTTTCGCATCAAATAACCCACGAAGGTTTATATGCCATTTTGCAAAGAAATCAAAACTACCAACAAATCAATGTTATTGTTCCAGTTAACTTTTGCTAATACAACAAATACAACAAGAAAAAACTAATCCAGTTATACAGAGCTGGTGGAATAACCACTTCCGCCTTTTTATTACAACGAATCAAACATGGCCGAAACAGTACTTCCGTTTCCTAGAACAATTTACAACAGTTATTTTATTCATTTCTCAGTCTGTTCATACCGAGGGGTGTCCTCGTAGTGTAATGATTAAAGCGATGGACAGCGAAATCGTATTAAGCGATTTCGTACTCCAGTCGCGCTAATACATTTACTTTCGGGCAAATACCCTTGGGAAAGGTATGAACCCCCTTATCCTCCCAGCTATTACTGTTCTTCTTGGAAAATGGCTTTGGCATTAAATAACCAACAAAGGTTGATATGCTATTAAACACTTTCGGGTAAATACCCTTGGGAAAGGTATGAACCCCCTTATCCTCCCAGCTATGGGTTAAATAGTACAACTACTGTTCTTCTTGGAGAATAGCCTTGGCATTAAATAACCTATAAAGGTTGATATGCCATTATTATCAAAAATGACGAAAGGAACATGGCCTCGGCTAGAGATTCAGAACCTTTAAAAACAAGACAATCCATGTGCAATAATTAAAAAGATGGACAAAAATTCACAGCCAAAATTTAACCATGTCCTGATGAATAAATTAAGTTCCCAAAGTCTTTGCAGAGTCAATCGGTAGACGGTGAAAGAATGTATTTCTTTCACCGTCTACCGATTGACTCTGCAAAGACTTTGGGAACTTAATTTATTCATCAGGACATGGTTAAATTTTGGCTGTGAATTTTTGTCCATCTTTTTAATCATTGTAATTCGACTCGAAATGAATTCACAATCTTGCGAAGAATTAGTGGTCCTCAAAATTGGGGAGATGGATTGAGTTTCAAACAAACCACCTTCACTATAAGCGATGAACTGCGGAATCGTAGTACGCGAGTTCGTACTCCAGTCGCGCTATTACGTTCACTTTCGGGCAAAATACCCTTGGGAAAGGTATGAACCCCCTTATTCTCCCTCCAGCTATGGATAAATAGTAGGACGGACTAGGTTCTTCAGCCTTGGTGAGGCAACTAGTCTAGGAGAAGGAAAACTCTGAATTCAAACCTGTTAAACTCCGCTTAAAAAAAATTGACCTTGTGTCATATCCTGCCCGAGCGGAGGGGTTGGTAAATAGTACTTCACTATAGGGAAATAATCAAAGAACCTGTTCGTTTTATTTTTTGATAGATTATATCTCGCAGAAGCTATCGCAGATGCAGACTATATAGATGATCTCACACTTCTTGCAAATACATTTGAACGAGCCGAATTTCTGCTATATTGCCTGGATCAGGCAGCTAGAGAAAGTAAGAGTTCATGCGTTTTAATCAAGATGATGTAAACTCTTCATTAAAGAACAAATCTTTGGAATTAGAAGATTTGCTTGTATAGCTTGGTAGCACAATCTCATCAACTGAAAGTAATGTTAACATGCACATAAGTAAAGCGTGGATTGCTATTCAGAGGTTACCGATAGTATGAAAATATGATCTTTCTTAAAAAGTAAAACGGGAATTTCTTCCAAACTGTAGCCGTATCAGTACTACTATATGGCTGCCCAACTTGGACTCAAACGAAATGTTTGGAGAAAAAACTTGGGAAAAGCGCAGTGATATTGCATGCTGTTTTGGCTAAATCCTTGAAGCACCATCCAATAAAACGGTTGTAAGGCCACTTACCTCGCATCACATATTAGTAAGACGAGAAAAACATGACTGTAAAGTAAGGAAGCACCCATAAGTAACTTTATACTATGCACTCCTATTCATGGACACACCAGAGTTGGCGGAACAGAAAAAAATTACATACATCATCTCCGTGCGGGAATTGGATGTTGTCTATAGGACTTTCTAATTACGACAACCAATAGGAAAAGCAAGATTCGATAGTATTTATGCGGTTTTATTTTGCTTCACTGAGGGTTTACAATTTTATTTTCGATTCCAAAGTTTCAATGCATTAATTTGCTGTGGAGTTTGGTTATGAATAATATCTAAAATAAAATTTGATTGTACTTACCATGACCAATAGGGACGGATGGAACGATAGAATAAAAAGAATCCGTCCATTAGACACGCTATGATGGTGATGATTATTCATCTCTCAATATCATGGGGATTCAAAAGATATGGGGGTGTCCTCGTGGTGTAATGGTTAAAGCGATGGACTGCGGAATCGTAGTACGCGAATTTGTACTCCAGTCGCGCTATTACGTTCACTTTCGGGCAAATACCCATGGGAAAGGTATGAATCCCCTTATCCTCCCAGCTATGGGTTAAATAGTACCATTACTGTTCTTCTAGGAGAATAGATTTGGCATTAAATAACCAAAAAAGAGTTGATATGCCATTAAACAAAGGAGCCAAACCAAATCAAAAGATAAGTTCTCTATGATGTGAGCACCGTAAAACTTTGGAGCGTCATAGAAATATTGTTGGGTCTTTTATATGTATGCAAGCTAATTTTTATCGACTGTTAGAAAAACTGAGGATCAAGTGAGAAAAAAAGCCAACTTACTATCAATGGCGTAAAAGATCAATGTTCTTAACATTGTTGTAGGATTAAGAATTTCAAAAAAAATATTTAATCTTAAAATTCAGATGATAATGATTATTTATATTTATTCTGACGCTAGTAGAATCAATACGGATATGGGTTTTAAAATATTTTTATCAATTCATATATATATATATATATATATATATATAAAGTGTATGGTTTTTCACTATCGCACTTGTTAGGTTAGTGGCAGACCAAATGTGATATAATTTGGGGAGTGTTCTCCCTGATGATTGATGTGTAAAGACATAAAACCAGTGGTCACAGATAACGATCCCTGCAATCAAATATATATATATATATATATATATATATGTATATATCTATATTGCCTCTTTTTTACTTTTTACCCTTGTTTTTGATTTGTTTTGGTCAGGTTTTATGGTATATCAACCATTGTAGATCACTTGTTACAAAATCCGGTTTATACATATATATTAGAGATATATGAATTAGAAAAATAAGTCAAGAATGTTAAAATGGTTCAAAATGATATTATATATCTCTAACAATTCAATTAAACATCAGTCGTTTGTTAACACGCAGTTAATTGATAAACAGTCCTATTTCTAACAATTCAAGACAATTCATTTGTTTTTAATCAGTTTAAGTGTCAAAATTTTGTATTTGAACCATAGATAAGTACCTATCAGGTTTTACAACTCCGGGATTGAGTGGACTTGTCAGTGGTGGCAATGAAGACCCTGCAATCTTCAAAGCTCCAGCATTATTGGAGCATCAGTATCATAGTGTCATATCAAGGACACTCATTGGCGGGGTTCTTACTTTTTTGCAGTGATTCTTTCAGTGTATTCTATTACCCCAGCTAACTGGACTATGTTGTTTCTGTAATCTTGTGTAGAGTTCCCCATACTTTAAAAAATGAATATATATTACTAATGTACAATGGCCCAGCGGTTAGAGTGTTCGCCAATGGCCCGGGAGACCTGGGTTCAATCACAGGTCGAGTCATACCAAAGACTTTAAAAATGGAACTTGATACCACCTTGCTTAACACTCAGCATTATAAGGTACGGTTCAAGGGTAAAGTGGAGCAATCCAGGGAATGGAGTAGCGCCCTCCCCTACACCTCGGTGTAGTAGCTATCAAAAAGGGAGCCTTCGGGTCACCCTCGACTATGATCGCTAACTTTACTTACTTTACATTCATAATTGTGTTGAACATAAAACGGTTGCTATGGACAAATAGACAGCAAATATTGTTATAGATTAAGACCAGACCTTATAATAATCAACAAGAAAAAGAAAATCTGCAAAATTGTCGACTTTGCTGTCCCGGCTGACCACAGAGTAAAACGGAAAGAATGTGAAAAGAGAGATAAGTACCTCGACCTTGCTAGAGAATTGAAAAAACTATGGAATATGAAGGTGTCAATTATACAAATTGTGACTGGTGCTTTTGGCACGGTAACTAAACGTTTATTAAAGGACCTGGAAGATTTGAAAGTTGGCGGCCGAGTGGAGACCATCCAAACAACAGCATTATTGAAAACCGTCAGAATACTGAGAAGAGTCCTAGAGACTTGAGGAGACTTGCAGTCACTAAATCTCCAGTGAAAAACCATCAGCTTACGCTGGTGTGAAAAACTCTAATGCGTAGTAATAATAATAATAATATATAGATAGGGGGTGTAATAAAGCAAGGTCTTGAAAACCAAGGAAGGAATAGGAAATAGTCACACAACATAAATCTTTAAAATTACGCATCGAAAAAACAAAAACAGAAGCATCACAACATTAAAAAAAAGATCTTCTGTTCCAACATATAACAAAATATCAAAGCAATATTACATTTATTCGTGGTAGAAATTATTATTCATTACATTACCAAATCAAGAAAATTTTTGAAATAAAAAATGGAATTAATTTGCAAATGCCGGTAAAAAAATATTTTTTTACTGGGCAATTTAGAACACCATCACGAATCTAATATATTTGAAACAACTTAATAATTATTTAAAACCTTGAAAAATGAACTAAATGACTTCGAACGTCTCAAATAGCAATAAATGGAACGGAAAGAAATATCATTATATATTTAAAAAAAGAATATTTTTCTTAGCACGAAATGCAGACATGTTAAAATATCTTTATTTTGCTTTTATTTCGACTGCATTATAGCTA
Organism: Sepioteuthis lessoniana; assembly: GCA_963585895.1. NCBI lineage: Eukaryota > Metazoa > Mollusca > Cephalopoda > Myopsida > Loliginidae > Sepioteuthis > Sepioteuthis lessoniana. The sequence continues at coordinate 25,787,609 of OY757934.1, forward strand.
TTTAAAAAATAATAATGGAATTCACCGTTAGAAATTATAGAATTTAAAAAAAAAAATCACTAATTTATTTTCCACAATGATTCTTTTTCCAGATAATTTTGATAACTCTCATTCTTTAAAAAAATTTTGGTAAACAAATTTGAATCATTTATCAACGTTCTTTAAAAATAAAATTGATGCAACTTAAGTTGTTTGGTCGACAGTGATCACTATCTGGAGGAGGAAGGAGATTTAAATACCCCGATAGCATCCCTTTCATGACTAACTCAAAAAACTTTGTTTTTGGTTTGATATTAAGCTAAATCCGAGATCTGGCGTTCTGTCGAATGTGGATTAACCTCTTCGTTGTCATTACCCCCAAGGTTCATGCTGTTTATTTCTTTTTTTCTTTTATTTTATTTATTTTTTTTTTTTTTTTGTTCTGTGATATATCAATCTTCGGATTCATTCTGAACCGGAGTAGTACCTGTTAGGGTCGATCTATGAATCAAATTGACCTGTTTAAAAATTATCAGAATTAGATAGGAACACTTGAAGTCATATAACCGCGTGAAAATTATTTGTATCAGGAATAATCAGGACTTGGCAAAAAAGATTGCCGATTAAGACGGATGGTGTATTTTTATACGTGATTCATGCTTGCTTTATCCAATTGTACTATTTTTCTCTTAATTGATATTTGGAGGCTAAAAAAATTTGAACCATTACTTTCCAAGCAATGTTTCAGTACGTACAAATTCACTGTGAGTATATCACGTGACCGAAGCAGTTCAAGCCGTCTAAATGTCGCTATTGTAGTTTGTATTATCGAGGTAGCTGGTTGATGCACACGTTGTTCCTTGTTTCAATCCACGTACGATTTGAAAACTGCACAAATAAGCGTACAGCGTGGTCTAATTTGGTAAATTATGCTTTCCAAGTTCGAACCAGGTCACAATACCGTAGAAGCAATCAAAAATATTTATTCTAGGAAAGGTAAAAAATTATTAAGCCCTTTGTTTAGATGTGGCACAAGGCCGTATGAATAGGCACCCAATAATCTGGTGACCGTAGACGAAGGATGACCCAAAGGCTCCCTTTTCAATAGCTACTACACTGAGATGTGGAGGAGAGCGTCACTCCTTTCCATGGATTGCTCCACTTTACCCTTGATCCTTACCTTATAATGCTGAGTGTTAAACAAGGCGGCGTCAAGTACCATTTTTTAAGTCTTTAGTATGACTTGACCTGGGATTGAATCCCGGTCTCCCAGACCATTGGCAAACACTCAGCTCATTAGGACAATGGCACCCAACAGTTGTAGGAAATGTAGATGCACAATTGATTACAGTACAGTGGGTAGTTGATTAAATTTTACTCGGTTTGTAAGAACCTCGATGATCCGGCAAGGTTGGAGAGGCCTAAAACCGTGAATCATTTCGTGGCCGTGCTTTAAGCTTTTGAGGGAAATCCGGCAAATAGCACTTGGAGAGTATCAGGCGAGCTCAGCATCTCCCAGTCCGGTAAGGTTCTTCATCATCACAACCTCGTCAAAAGCATTCAGAGTTGGCAAATTGTGCTTTGCATTACCAACATATTGCAAAACGGTTGACTCAACCTAGAATTATTCTGATTAAAAATGTCCTAGGAACATTACTTAATGAATGTCAGTATAGATAAGGCAGAAAAAAGGATAAGTTTACATACATTGTGCTTTTTAATGGCATATCAACTTTTTTAGGGTATTCAATGCCAAAGCCATTTTCGTAGACGAACAGTAGTGGTACTATTTAACCAGTAGCTGGGAGAATAGGGGGGTTTCATACATTTCCCGAAGGTATTTGCCCGAAAGGAATAGCGCGACTGGAGTACGAACTCGCTTACTATGATTCCGCAGTCCATCGCTTTAACCATTACACCACGAGGACACCCCTATGCGATTTTTTAGATTTTGTATACATATATATATTGATAATTGTTAATGAAGTACTCAGTGAGACTTGAACTCACTCTTGCTTGCAGTTTGAATGTTCTCCAGTTAGTTATGGATTTATATTAACAAGGCCTTGTGTCATATATGTTCTCTGGCGAAAGCAAAAAGCTAGAAACATACACGTATGTAAGAATAAGATAGATGAATTAAAAAAAATACAAATCTCTTCGTGGACCTACCTATTTTAAAATTTATCTTTATTCTTTCTTTGGACCTACAACAAACATTATATATATATATATATATATATATATATATATATATATATCCCTTTTTGAGTGGCTTTACAGCAACCACCCATCTCAAAGACAATACAAATTAGACGAACAAACCAGACGGGACGCTCCTACAGGAGTAAAGACGAACTCATGGGCAACGTTCTCCAATGGACCCCTTTACACAGATGTGCAAGTGTAGGACGATCAGATTAAACTGATCTACGACAGCTCTGTACGCACACAGGGGGTAGCCTGTAAGACCTGCCAGAAGCGATCGATGATAGAGATGGATGGCGAGAAAGAGTTAGAGAAATCCCTGCGAACAGAACGATGATGATGATGATGATGATATCACTTTTGTTCATTATATATATATATATATATATACGATGAACAACAGGGATAACGTAAGAAGGAGTATCATTATAATGTAGATTATTTTTTTATGGTCCTGAACTAATTTCGACCGTAGATCATCATCAGGAGAAAATATTCTGCGTAAAATAATAATAATAATAATAATAATAATAATAATAATTATTATTATTATTATTATTATTTTCCTCTTCCCTCCATGACCCGCTTAAATTTTTTTCACTATAAGTGGACTTGGCCACATCTCTATCAACAGCACTGATAATAACACTGGTTTACAAAAATAAATTTTTGGTCTGAGGCAAGAATGGGGATAGGTGTTTTTTGGGTGGGCTTAATTCAAATTTATAAATAGTTTTGCTCTATCACCTCTAGTTTTCTGGCTTTTAAATAGTCTCATTTTAGTATAAACAGAGAATATATATGCATATTTCAAGAGTTGCAGCAGCTTATAACAGATAAAACAGGATAGATAAAGAATACTGATTGAATCAATATACTTGGATGACACAATTACACAATTCATAGTACAACAGACAGTCAAAAGTGTGTTTTCTTTGAAGATCTGGTGTATTTTGCCTCCGGGGTGTCACGCAAGAGAATCCAGCAGAAGTCTCCCATCATGCCGGGGTTCCATTTGCCTTGATAGTTGCTCTCCATCTTCATAATGTCTTGGTGGAATCTTTCTCCATGCTCATCACTCACTGCTCCAAGGTTTGGCGGGAAGAAGTTGAGGTGGGAATGGAGAAAATGAATCTTGAGTGACATTCGAAACCCATATCCTCGTAAGACTTTAGCAACTTCTCAATACAGGCTTGGTAATCTGGTACGCGTGTGTTACCAAGTAAGCCACTAGAGACTGACTTGAATGCTTACCATGCTCTCAGCTCCTTTAAGTTAAGAAGCTCCACAAAATCAGTATCCTTCAGCACTTCTCGCATCTGAGGTCCGACAAAGATGCCCTCTTTGAGCTTAGCAGCACTAAGAGCTGGGAACACAGTAGACAAGTGTTGGAAGGCAGCACCATTTTTGAGTAACGCGTTCACAAAATTCTTCATCAAACCAAGCTTGATGTGAAGAGGAGGAAGAAGCACTTTATTCATGTCCACCAGAGGATTATCCTTGAGGCTTTGTTCGCCAGGAACAAAAGTGCTTCTAGACCCCCAGTCTTCCTGTTTGTAATACTGGGATACAGCTCGACTATTCCAGAGACAGAGAAAACAACAGTACTTTGTGAAGCCCACTTACATGCCCATAAGAAGACCAATGACCTTATTTGTTCCGATTCCTAAAACTGGTGATCCTTACATCTTCCTGGACTAAGTTCCACTGTTTAAGCCGAGAAGCCAAGAGCTCTGACTGCTGTTTTGACTGATACAAATCACGTGCACAATCATTCAGGTCTTCTTGCGTCATCCAGTGTGGTTCATTGCCACTTGTTCCTGGATATGTAAACTCAATATCTTCCAAAGATATTGACTCGGCAGAATCCTCCCTTGAAGGCATTTCTTCATCTGATGAGGAAAGAAGATCCTTAGATACTGGAGGTGTGGGTACAGGAAGAACATCTGAATGGGGAACGGGTCTTATAGCAGATCGAAGGTTGCGATATTTGATCTTTTTCCTATTAGATGCATTGAAACCAGGTATATTAGTTAAACAAAAATAACAATCATCAGCGCGGTTTTGCGGCTCTCTCCAAACCAACCTGACTGCAAAGTTGAAAGCCGCTTTCTTTCCATTAAACCATGCAGTTAGTCCATTGTAGCAGGGTTTACAACAGATGTGTGGAGCCCAAGACTTGTCCTGATCACCAATTTTACAGTCAAAATAGTGAAAGTAGGCGGTTCTGAGGAGGAAAGTGATGGATCGACGATGTGCAACTGTTGTGAAGTCCCCACACACGTAGCAGAAAGAATTGGCCTTGTTGAGGAATCCTCGAGATTTTGACGTGCTTGAAGCCATTTGAGAATCTGAAAATATAACAAAGTAAAACTAAATGTGCATTTGAAAATGTAATACTAATATTTAGTAACGCAAAAGATGTGTAACACGATAGTTAAGGGATACCAACCTCCTGCGCCGCCTGCGAGACAACCTCTTCCACTGACTACTAGAGTGTGGACTTGCTGCCTTAATCCGTCTTGATATATAACTATATATATATATATATATATATATATATATATATATATATATATATATATAATGTAATGCTATCATTTACATTTAGTGCATGATAACTAAAAAATAAGCTATAAGTCTCACAATATTAGAATTAACCCTGAATTCATATACGCCTTTATGTACCGTATATGCACAAAATGCACACTATGCATATCTAAAAAACTAGAGGTGATGAGTAAAAACGGATTTCAAATTTGAATTCAGCACCCTCAAATTAGGTAAAAACGGGTATTTTTGTGCTTGCCTCAATTTCTTTGTAAACCAGTGTAATGAACCCCTGGGACTGGTATAACCACAATATACTACTCATGAAGAAAAGATAAATCGAAGCATATTTTAACGTGGGGCACAAACTTCAGACTTTGTTGACATTATCGGCTGGTGTTCCTTAGATAGCCAACATGAGGGACTGACCGAAATCCTGCGAAAGTAGGCTGTTTTTTTTCCAGGTGTACAAACAACGAACAAAGCAACGTCTCAAATGAGAGATACCAACGGGGAAAATGAAATAGAATAGACTAAAAACTTGCACTTCAATGTTATTTTTGGAGAATCCTTACACAAAGAGGGTATAGAAAAAGAATGCCGGAAATCTGAGAAGAATTCGCTAGATTTAAAACAATAATCTAAAAATGTGTTGTCCAAACTTGGACGATAATTAAGAAACTTTGGTTTTCTGACCTTGAAATATTAGAAATACAACAACAATAATTTGGGGAAACATGACAATAGGACCATAATACAGTAACCGGAACGCTAAATACTGAAAAATAAGATCCCTTCGAACGAATTGAAACAACGTAATAATTATAGAAATACCACGCACTCAAACAGCACAGAAAAACATTATTACAAGAAGAAAAAATATGTGTACTGATTATGTCTGAAAAGAAGACCATGTTACCATCTCTCGGGGATCAAGACTGGAAAATAGTCAAGCCAGAAACGGAAAAAACAGTAATTTATTAACTCATAACTCAACAAACAAATAACTGATTGATTGATTGGTTGGTTGATTTATTTTACGGTGTAACAACCCATTTTCGGACCATTTAACGCCGAATTAAACTCTAAACAATTCAGTTCAGTATAAGTAGAGTATTTGTTTACACACAGTTAAATGTCAAAACAGTTTTATTTAAAAAATCATTTTAACGTAAATACGCAGTTCCAATGTCAAAAGCAGTTTTATTTCAAATAATTCAATTTAGCATAAGTACACAGTTTAGTTCTATTTGACCCATTGATAGGACCCTATCAGGTGCTACCACTCAAAGCCAGAGTGGACCTGGGAGCGATGGAAATTTAAGGGTACTACGCATCCCCCAAAGCGCCAGCATTACTGTAGCCTCACCATCAGATTGTTTAGTGTCATATCCGAGACACTCTGCAGTGAAGCAGTCGTTGTATTCTGCATCCCCGGACGATTCAGCAACAAAATAACTGAATTAAACGAACTAATCTATGCAGGAGAGAAATTAGTCCGTGATAAAATCGGTGTTCCGCAAGAGAACCTGAATAGAAATTTAAAATCTGGATTGGACATCAGATTGGAAAAACTGATAAGAAATCTACGACAACGATCAAAAATGATAAGTCAGAAGAAAAACTTAATGTCTCCATGGCTTCAGACTCCGCAACGAAGCCTATATCAATTGCAAGGAGGAAGTAGTACAAGTTTAGATCAAGGGAATGGTTGCTGGAAGAACCTACATCTGACAAAAAGACTCAGCGCCATGCTATACCAACTAGACAAAGCAGTGCTGGCAGTCAGAACATTTTTGTGACAACATTACTCCTAACATTTGGCAACCTATCTTTCTAGATTGCAATCCCCTCTATTATTATGTGTGCGTCGCAGCTGAGGAAGCGACCAACAAAAATCTGTGTTCCACCAAAATGAACTGAAAGAACAGCAGTATTTACCAATTTAAACAAGCAGCCTATTAGAAAGACTTGCTGGTGATTCTGAGGACATCTGGAGGCTGTGGTTGAAGCCAATGGCAGTTTCTTTGCAGAGATTTATTAAATGGTATTTTTTGATATTTTCATGCAATTTTGGTAAATATATCTACTAAAATGAGATGTTTGTGTTATTTTTATTTATGCGTGATTTAGATGACAGTTTAGCCATCGCACCCTGTACATGACCTCAGCAAAAGCATCTGCTGCGATCAAATTGTGCCTTGAGTTACCAAAATATTGCAAAACTTTTTACTCACCCTAGTATGTAGAGAGAAAGACAGGAAAGAATCTATGAATTATTTATAGAGCAACAAATAAGTAAGATTCACATGTTGATCTCCAAAGAAGAAAGAAAAAAAAACATTGATTTTATTGATGTCAATATTGATCCTGGTTTGTCGTTTTTTTCCCGGGTCAAAATCTTTTCAATGATTATCTAAATTCCAGAAAACTATGAAATCTTTGAGAAAATTCTAAGTAGTTAAAGATTAGAACTATATACTTAACGCTTTTTTTTTATTTGCTTCCACGAATTTGTGATTGTTCTGAAGAGCAACAAAAGATTAATTTTTGTTAGATATAACGATTAATCTAAGACATTTTTTAGTTTCCAATTGAATTAATTGGGTCACACGTTTCTTTAATCTGAATATAACAGGGACAAAAGAATATAAATAAAATGTGTATATCACCTAATCATGGGCTCTTTCAGGGTCAGAAAAATGATATCAATTCCCTGTGGCATTAGGGTTATAGTGTTCATCAATGGACTGGGAAACTGAGGTTCAATCTCTGGTCGAGTCATTCCAAAATGGAACTTGATGCTTTGTTGCTTAACACTCAGCTTTATAATGTAGGTATCAAGAGTAAGCAGAGCAATCCAGAGGAACAAGTTGGGCTCCACTACACCTTTGTGTAGTTGCTACAGAAAAGGGAGCCTCCGACTACGGTTGGCCAACGTATATCTGTATACATAATGTGAGAAAAGTATAACTGTGTTTCATCCATTTGAAGAAGGTCATTTCTTAGGCCTGAAATGAATTTATGATGAAACTACAGAATTGAATTTGTTCGTTTAATTTTATTAAATATATATATATATATGTGTGTGTGTGTGTGTGTGTGTGTGTGTGTGTGTGTGTGTGTGTGTGTGTGTGTGTGTGTGCATGTGTGTGTGTGTGTGTGTGTATATATATTCACATAATTTTTGTTTAGTTTAATACATCATCATCATGTCGTGCCGCCAGCATTGATATCCCTGACCCTCTCTCGCCTCCTCTCCCTATCGTTCATCACCTCTGGCAGGTCTTCAGAGCTACATCCCGTATCCTCACATAGCTGCTGTATGTATGTTCGAGCTGATCGTCCAGCTTTTGCTTAGCCATATGCGGGGGTCCATAGGAGTACATCACTTATGAGCTCGTCCTTGCTTCTCCAGCAGTGTCCTGCATGTCTGGTTCGTCTAACTTGGATAGTTTTCGTGATGGGAGGGAGGCGGCCGTATAGTTGGTGCCTTGTTGGGTGTTGCCGCCAGCCTCAAAACTATAACCCTGTAGCTTGGGGCTGTAAAATACTACCGCTAAATCTCTGCAGAGGGTAAAAATCCCTCCCCACAACGAGTATCCGGATATGACTTTAAACAATCTGATACTGAGGTTCCATTCCTTAAGTTTTGGGGAATCTTTATTAATATAGTAAGTAAAGTCGGTGACCTAATTCGAGGGCAACCCGAAGGCTCCCTTTTCAATGGCTACTACACTGAGGTGTAGGGAAGGGCGCTACTCAACTTTACCCTTGATCCCTACCTTATAGTACTGAGTGTTAAGCAAGGCTGCATCAAGTACCATTTTTGAGTCTTTGGTATGGCTGGACATGGGATTGAATCCCGGTACACTGGGCTATTAGCCTAATGAGTTGAATGTTCGCCAATGGTCCGGGAGACCGGGGTTCAACAAATGAATAATGTTAAATAGATTTTTTTCTACGACCTATATATATATATATATATATATGTTTCGTAGCAGTACTTGAAACTGTTTTACCGTGTGCTAACAAATGAATAGTGTTAAATAGAATTATAAGGGTTTGAAACTATTTGACTTTGTGTAAAAAATGAGCTCTGATTCATTTAAAAAGAATGTTTCCTATAAACTGCTCACTTACAAATCATTATATCTGTAGGTGCCTGTTTGGTTTGGTTTCTTTGTTCAATGGCATATCAACCTTCGGGATTTATTTAATACCAAACCCCTTCTTCGAGAAGAAAAGAAGTGATATTATAAAACCCATTGGTGGGCGGATAAAGGTTTGCATACCTTTCTCAAACTGTATTTGGCGTTAAATAACCCACACGGGTTGATATGCCACTAAAAACAACCAAGCCATTACTCTATTGTAATTTATCGTATCTAACGGCTTATTAGACGCACTTTAAAAAAAAAACAATGTCTCAGAAAATCACCTTTCATCTTAAGGTCAATGGTCAACTTTGAGCAAAGGGTACTGGAGTTTTAGAACTAGAGTGGCCCTTAAAAGGAACTGCAACATGTTCGTAAATGTAAACGATCGCTTCAGCAACCATCCATGTACATCAGCAAAGCTATCAAGGTTTTTATATTGAAAACATTGAGATTTAATAAGTATGTAAATACAGCTGAAACTATAAGAATGACCTGATACGAAAGTCAGGCGAAAAATCTTCACCCCTAAATTGTACATCGAAGGACAACTGACAACGAACTTTTGCCTACAGCTCTAAAAATTCATATAATAAGAAAAATAGTTACCAAGTAAATATTCGCTTGCAAATCATATATAGAAAAAACCCAAAAGATTTGATCTGCCATTAAACAATAACCAAACCAAACAAACCTTCTCCTGATATTCGTAGTTTACACCCGTTTCTTCATTCTTTTTTTAATGCCTACCAAATGTATGTATATTCATATATTATTTACTGTCTCCTAGATATGGCATTATATGATACTATAGTTTGCCAACTGACCACCATGTGCTTAATATGTTTGCATGGTACCAAATGTAGTGCCGTCTCTTGTCGATGGGTTTTCAGGGTCGAATCCTCTTTATGGCTTTATGGCTGCGCTGTGGGTTGTTGGTGTCGAATCCTGTGTCTAGCTGTCATGGATTTTCAGGGTCGAATCTTGGTAATGGTGCCAAATGTGATACTATAGTTAGCACCATCTGGGTCCTTATCTTGGGCCCGGTACCAAATATAGTACCATAGCTTGGCTCGGCACCACATTTAACACTATCGCTTGGTCCAGTATCAAATGTGTTTCCAGTTTGTTTATCAATATTCTTTGTACCCACGCTGTGTTTGAAAGATCTATAGGTAAGGAATGACTCAATCTATCCTGAACTTCTGACGGTCGGGGTGATCCGTTGAAACAAAGTTGCCTGGGTGCTGGCAACTCAGACATAAGAACTCTCCATCAACAATTAACAATCATTTATTGTTTGATGTTCAGACTGTAGCCCGTTCGCGCGCAAGAGAGAGAGAGAGAGAGAGAGAGAGAGAGAGAGAGATCGCTAAGGGTCTATGAACAGACAAAAAGAGATAAGCTCCCCCAGCTCGATCAAACTCTCTGAACGCACACTTCCAACTGACAACAGACAATTTTTTTCGAAATTCGCTAATTTTTATGTTTAAATTCAGGATAGCGATCGGGGTGATGTCATCTTGCTAAATTATTGCGTCATCTCTCACGTGTTCCAAATTCACTGTTTTCATTTCTCCAATCAAACCTGTCACAGGCAAGATATGAATCCATTTTGTTCACATTTTAGCCTTCCTGTGTAGTTCGTTATCTACTCGCGTAAACTTTCCAATTTGACTTGCATTTCCGCTCAAAGATTTTAGCTAACTTAACAACTAACTGAAAAACTCGCGGCCCAACTAAACCATGAAATAAAATAAATAACCATCACGGTAACTGTGTTACAATAAAACTGCATCTGATTGTGCGGCTCCATATTTGAAATTTTGGAAATGGAGAGTACTACTTCATCACTATAACTCTCAGGTTCACTCTGACCCGAAGTGGTAGTACCTGTCAGGGTCCCATATATGGGTAAAATAGAATTGTTCAATCATTTACTATGGATTATTATTATTTTCATTATTATTATATTCCTTGAGAGTTTTTTCAGCTAGCATTCGCAGATTGTCGTTGATTGCAGTCCCAGTGAAATTTTCCCGATTTAACAAATACCACACACACACACACACACACACACACATCTCTCTCTCTCTCTCTCTATCTATATATATATATATATATATATAGTCTTTCTTTGTAACCGTTTTCAATAATAAAGTATAATAATCTAAATAAATAAATAGAGGGGAAAAGCCTAAATATATCACGCCAAATTGTCTCATCTCAAAAATTGGTGCCAAAATATATGTTACCAAAATATGAAAGCAAAAATGTCTTGGACGTCAAAATGAAATTTTCCAGATGCCATCAACTAAAATTTTGAATTATTTTACCATTTTCATTTACTCGAGCATGTTTTTAGTGTTTGATGTTTTGTTTTAGCATTTTTCTAAAAGTTTTCTAACACCTTTTCGTAACTTATTTCTCTCTCTATATATATATATGTGTGTGTGTGTGTGTGTGTATGCGTGTTTGAGACATACAGAGAGAGAGGAGAGAGAGAGAGAGAGAGAGAGAGAGAGAAGTAATATATATTGTATTACCATATATACTTTTGTAATAGGCAATGCTGATTCCTGAATCACAAAATAGATTTTTATCATATACACCCCTGGACAAAAAATATAAGACCACCATCAAAAATGAAGAAAAGATATTGTTTACATTTTTTTGATTATGAAAATCAGATATATGAAAGAAAAGGCATAAAGACAATTAGAGTTAAATATGAAGAAATTTCAATTCATTTTTTACATGTATATTAGAATTTATGCTAAATTCTAAAATTTATTTTGAACGTAGATATAAGACCACCGATAAAAACTAAAGAAGAAAAGCACTTAGTTTTATTGAAAAATGTATCATATATAATCTATATAATATCAAAGCAATTGAAATTGTAATACTTAAAATACTAAAAACATAAATGGCTAAAGGAACTAAATGATCAGAATTTGAGAAAGGGGAAATGACAGCTTTGAAAAGAGTTGGAAAATCTCAGAGATAAATTTCGAAGGCTTTAGGATGCAATAAAACCATTATGTGCAATGACTTGAAAAATCCAAATAAATATGGAACAAGAAAACTGACTGGCAGGCCAGAAAAATGATCACCACAATTCAAGAGAAAAATAGTTCGAGAAGTAAAAAAGAAAACTTCGTCAACATCAAACATACTGAAATCTCAACTAGATGCTCCTTGCAGTACTAGAACGATTAGAAGCCATTTAAACAACGGAAATTTAAGCATAAGAAAAGAATTCATCGTCCAAGGTTAACTATGAAGCAAAAAGATAAATGACTGGAATATGCCCGTCAATATCAAACATGAGTGCTTAAAGAATGGCGAAAAGTTGTTTTCTCGGACGAAAATAAATTCAATTTAGACGGTCCAAATGGCTTTCAGAAGTACTGGCCCGCAAAAAATATTCCGGAAGAGAATTACTCAACAAAGCATAGTGGAGGAGGATCTCTTGTGATATGGGGGGGGACTTCTCATCTTCAGAAGAACTTAAACTACAATTTTTCTGTGGTCAACCAAAAGTAGCAGATTATGTGAAGGTGCTAAATAATTTATTTCTTGCTCGAGAAGAGCGTTGTCTATGTGGAGATGAATGAATTTTTCAGTAAGATAAAGCAGCTATCCACAATGCATCAATAATAAAGTATTTGCTTGAACAAAAATAAGACTTCTTGACCACCCAACTCCAGACCTCAATCCTATTGAAAATTTGTGGGAATTGATTGTTTCAAAAGTTTATGAAGGAGGTCGACAGTACTCATCAATTTCTGAACTCAAAAACGCTTCTTAGACGTATGGGGAAAAGCTCCGGTATAACTAGAGCCTCAACATCAGATTGTTTAGTGTCATAACAGGACACTCATTTAGGCCGTCTTACCTTCTGAAGAGTAGTAGTCAGTGTATTCTTCAGTTCCAGCCGACTGGGCTGAGATTGTTTAGTATCATATTCAGGACACTCGTTTGGGGAGTTTTACCTCTATGCAGAGAAGCAGTCGGAGTATTCTACAGCTCCAGGCGACTAAGCAAGATATATTTAGGAGGATGATTTCGATTGTAAAATTCGTTATTCGTCCTGAAAAATTTCGACAACAATTTCAATCATCATTATTATCATTATCACAATGTTGTACTGATTGCACTTGATGCTCTAACTCTGTTTCACCATCCATCCCTATCGTTCATTGCTCATGGCAGATCCTCTAGACTGCATCAAGTGACTATACAGAACCGATATAAGTTCTTGCTGGTTAGCCAACCCTAACGTATCCATATGTACTAGTCAATGCAAAAATTTCTCTTAAAAATTCGTCCCTACTTCTCCGACTGTCCTCAGCATTTTTAGTCTGTCTGACTTGATTTGAGAGATAGTGGAGGAGGCGTCAGATGCAGTTTAGTGGAGTGCTGCTACCAGGATTTGTTCAGAAGAGCACGTATGATTCTTGTGTAGCTCACATCTAGATTTTTTCTCTTTATGCGTTTTGTTAGAATCTATGTGGTGTTTCTTTGCAGTTGTACGACGCACTTGCGTTACATAGCCATGATATAGCTACGTGTGAAATGTACATAGGAATATTCATAGC
>OY757934.1:25801306-25846306 GCA_963585895.1 Sepioteuthis lessoniana
GCCTAAATGAAAGACTGCTGTCTAAGCACACACACGCACACATACATACATACATACATACATACATTTATGTGTGTGTGTGAGTGTGTGTGTGTATGGAAGTAAAAATAATGGATGTAAATCCGACATTATTGTGAAAATTTGATAAACAAGGTAATACAAGAAGTAAAGTTTAATGTGAAAGAAGGTCAGTCGATGCTATAAAGTTCTGGTTTTAATGAAACATCTTCAGAAATAGGAAAAATGGTATCTCGTCATGTTGAATCACTGATGGATGTTTAATAAAATACAAAAATTAATTATTTTCCACACATATCACAAATTTCCCATTATTTCTTGCTCACTGCATCTCTCTTTCTGTTATATAATTGCGGAAGGATTTTTTTTTATATTATCATTTTTCGTTTTATATATCTTATCTTTCGGTTTAGTTAGGCTTAGAACCTTTCGGTTTCGTGCATTGGTTAGTTAGGTGCACACATTGAGTGCAGGTGTTCTCGCGCGCGCGGAGAAGATGTGACAATCACAGATGTCACAATAAAAAAACCCAGATAGGAAAATAGGATTGGGGATGTAAATGACGTCATGCCCGGAAGCGATGTGCTGGGATTCTAACTGATTTTGAATAAAAGCAGTGAGTTGAGATTTGTACTTAGACGAAGCGGGTTAATTTTTTTCGGACCTGGGCGAGGCCAGTGAGCTTGTGGACTGCGGGGTGTGCACGCACGTTGGTTGAGTCAGTGAGTTGAGAGATGACGATGGACGAACAGTCAGCATAGTAAAAATTGTGTGTCTCTCTCTCTTCATGTCGAAAACCTAAATTTAAAGAAGGTAATAAAAGTTTCGTACCTGAACCAAGAAAGTCGTCAGTGTTTCGAGTGTTTTTCGGATTCCTATGCGTAAAAACATTTTATGCATATGGCTATATTATATTTCTTCCATTTTTTCCCCTTCCACTCTGCCTCCTCCTCCTCCTTCTTCTTCCTCCTCCTTTCTCCTACTGATTCAAAATCTTTCTTGATGAACAAATAGAACAAACAAATTCAACAACTACTCCTATAGAGTCATGTGACATATTTTTAAACACGACGCCGATTTATTGATAAGATAGTTACCCCTTTCTCTGTATATGCAGCAAGTAAAATGTTGGCGACCGTAGTCGAGAGCGGCCCGAAGGTTCCGTTTTCACCGAGGTGTAGTGGGGGCGTTACTCTTTTCCCTGGAATGCTCCACTTTACCCTTGAAATGTACCTTAAAATGCTGAGTGTTAAGCAAGAAGGTATCAAGTACCATTTTTTGAGTCTTTGATATGACTCGACCTAAGATTAAACCCCAGTCTCCCGATAGCCATTGGCGAACACTCCACCATTAGGTTCCTTATTTTTGTATTTCATGCTTTTTTTTTTTCACTTGAAAGACACTTAAAGACTTTAATGCATGCAATCGGTGCCGAATAATTTTTTGTGAAACATTTAATTTCCTCTAATTTTTCAGTTGTTTTGATGCTACAGTGAATGGTGACTTTACTATTCAGACAATTTTTGTATCATTTGATGTGGTGGTTTTTATCTTCTGGCCACAAACTTCTTTTTGACGATAATTTCTAGTTTTCTGGAAATTTTTTTTAGGAAAACATCAATTGATGAAGGATGACGATTCAATTTCTTAGTCAACAACCCTTGCATGCTCCAATTTAACCTTTTCAAACTCAGACAACTGCTTATTAGCCATTAGCAAAGGGTTAATCACAAATTAGAATATCAAATCAATGAAAAGGAAATTCGATGAAATTTTCTAGTTTTCTAAGAATTTTATTTTTAGAATATGTCTTTTCGCTACAATTATGGGAACACTGACAACATTAATCAAGGAATATAACTACTTCCTATATGAGTCTAAGTTATTGAAGTTTCATTAAAATTCGTGGTGATAATAAAACGAAAAAAGGTTTCCATTTTTTTTCAAAGTCAGTTTTTTCTTGTTTTATACAGTTCATTTTTGGTTATCTTTTTCGGTTTTTTTTTCTTCATATTTTTATTCGTTCTTTTTATGTCTCATGATTTTCTTTCTCAAATCTTTTTTTCATTCTAATTCATTTATGTTATTTCAACGACTTATTTCGTCTTTTTTTACAAACAGCACACACACACACACACACGCACACACACACACACACACACACACACACACACACACACACACATATATATATTCTCAAACACGCATAGATATAGCCTAATGAACTCATAGGTAAGAAATTGATCGTCGGCAAGCACCGATGACTCTGTGTCTACGCTATTCCAACTTAAATTTATATTGTCCAGTAGACTGGGGCTATAGAATACACCGACTGTATCTCTGCAGAGGGGTAAGATTTCCCCAAAGAGTGTCCCTTGGCCCAGTCGACTGGGGCTATAGAATACTCCGACTGCTTCTCTGCAGAGAAGTAAGATTCCCTAATGAGTGTCCTGATATGACACTAAACAATCTGATGGTCCTATTTACCAACCCCTCCGCTCGGGCAGGATATGACACAAGGTCAATTTTTTTTAAGCGGAGTTTAACAGGTTTTTGAATTCAGAGTTTTCCTTCTCCTAGACTAGTTGCCTCACCAAGGCTGAAGAACCTAGTCCGTCCAACTATTTACCCATAGCTGGAGGGAGAATAAGGGGGTTCATACCTTTCCCAAGGGTATTTGCCCGAAAGTGAACGTAATAGCGCGACTGGATTACGAACTCGCGTACTACGATTCCGCAGTTCATCGCTTTAACCATTACACCACGAGGACACCCCCACAAACAATCTGATGGCGAGGTTCCAGTATTGCTGGAGCTTTAGGGAATGTAGACTACCCCTTCCTTGCCATCGTTCCCAGGTCTACTCTGGCCCGGGGTGATAGCACCTGATAGAGTCCTATCAATGGATTAAATAGAATTAAACTTAATACTTAAACTAAACTGATTGGTTTGAATTAGAACTGTTTGACTAAACTGAATAGCTTGAAATAGAACTGTTTTTGACAATTCAACTGAGTACTTATGCTAAACTGAATTATTTGAAATAGAATTGATTATATGTATAAAAAAAGATTTGGCTTTATATAACCTACAAAGGTTGAACTGCCATAAATCCAAAACAAACAACCAACTTTAAGTTTATAAGCTCTATCGATGATATTGAGCATCATTGGTAATAAAACCGCAAACTACATTATCAATACATATAAAAATACTTTGAAAAACAGTTACATATTCTTTAAGGAACATGTAACTAATTTCCCGCAGATGAGGTCACAATAACACCTAACACAATAAATTTGTAATGGAATTACCAAATTGAGTTCTTTTTCGTCTAATTCACTATATATATATATATATATATATATATATATATATATATATATATATGGCAAAATGTAAAGAAATGAAACCTAATACATAATGCCTTATAATTCCAGTGTTGACGAATGTCACCACATAGCTGAGCGATATCATACTAGGTTTAACGTAAATTTGGGCGGGTTTCGGTCTCAGCTTGAAACGTCCTACATGGCAAGCCACACTGAAGAGTTGTGATACAACGAAACAGACTGTCTGTGGATAACAATATATACATATATATATGTTTAAATATCGACTTATTCTTCAACGTTTTTTGTGCTTGCAACAGTTTTCTAAGAATCCCAGTATCCTTTTTTGAAACTTTCAGCTGCACTTCTTTTGGAGTTCCAACGGAACGACCGTCAACTAGGGTGTTCATTGGCAGGTGAGGTTACTTATACGAGCACCAAAAGGTTTTCTCTTTCCTTCAGGCCATACCTCTTAAGACTTTCTTTTAGTGGTCACCAATAGTTCGATGAATCAATCTTTCGGAACGAGAGTCGATGACAGATTGGTCCCGTGTGTCTTTAAGAAGCACTGACCGCCCTGACATTCAACAGGTTTCTTTAGTTTTCTCTTTGCGTTTCTGACCGGCGGGCAGACATCTGCTGTCCTCTAGTGACTAATTGTATTGGCATGTAAATCCAATGGAGTAATTTTAAAAGGGACTGGCCAGATTTCTTCATATAGAATTTCTTTTATCCACTCAATGGACGACCCAACTTAAAAAAAAGATACTCTTATAAGGTTTGAGGAAAAATATGTTTGTAATTTAAAAAAAAAAAAGAAAGATTTCAATCTTTAGTTGTTTATATGTGACACTCTATGCATCCAACTATACGCAAGGGGAATCTATAGTGTGCAGAGGCTAATGTACTGGACTGTGACATCGTAATAAGCAAGTTCGAACTTCAGTGGTGCTATCGCGTTCAAATTCCGACTAATAGACTTGGGAAAGGTATGTTCTTCTATAACGACGGCTTTGGCATTAAATAACCCACGAAGGTTGATATGCTATTAGATCACGAAACAAAACCAACTATACAAGATTCGTTCAAAAATTTCTAAGATTCACCCAGATTTTAAATTTGTCGTTCAAACTACTCATTTATGTATGGGCCTCACAAGCAGAAATCTTGTTAAGTTTTTCTAATTTTATAAAAAGTAGTTGTGTATTGTCACAGCCAAAATGTTCAGCTATGTGTATTTTTCCTGAGTGAGAGTAGGAAATTTTTGCGCAAACCCTCCTATCTATGTATGTATGTATGTATGTTGGTGTGTCTGATACTTCTTATACGGTGTACAGATATTACACTCTGATCCAGGATGACAATATCCCGAGTACAAACGCCAATCCATACATAATCCAGTCGTTGAAGACGAATATTTCAATTCTAAATTTTATTTTGACTTAATTAAAAAATTGTCCAACAAATGTCTATGTTTGTTGAAAACATTGAAAATTCAATATTTCAGAAGATATCATTGGTGACAAATCATCATCATATCGCGCTGGTAGCACGGATATCCCTGACCCTCTCTCGCCACTCCTCCCTATCTTTCATCGCCCTATGTAGGTCTTCAGGACAACATCCCGTATCCTCACATAGCTGCTGAGTGTATGTTCGTGCTGGTCGTCCTGCTTTTGTACGGCCATGTGTGGGGGTCCATAAGAGTACATCTCTTATGAGTTCGTCCCTGCTTCTCCAGCAGTGTCCTGCATGTCTGGTTCGTCTAACTTGAATAGTTTTCGTGATAGGGGGCAGGTGGCCGTACAGTTGGTGTCTTGTGGGGTGTTGCCGCCAGGACTTGTTTAAGATTGCACGTAGCATTCTTGTGTAATTGCCGTCTAGCTTCTTCTCCAGCCGTTTTGTTAGCGTCCATGTAGTGCATCCATATAGCAGTATCGATGTGACCGCTGCCTGGAAGAAACTGCGTTCACGTGTAGAATAAGATCACGAGTATGGACCAAGCTATGCAGATCGAAATTACGATCATACAGTTAAATTGCATTAGTCTACTTATTATATACAAGCTCACTAACAACAAGTACCCGATAGTGAAATGACTTAAAATAAAAATATGGGGCACCCATTCACAATTGAATCTACAGATAAGATGGTGGATTGCCAGATTTTGCTAAACTTTTTATCAACTGTTGTACGCCCAGAATGTGTGAATAAAATTGAAAGAGATTTAAATTTACTGTTTTGTGTCTATCTTCTTGTTTTGCTGTTTATTAAAATCAATCTTGTTTTATAATAGAGTCGTTTATAATTATACTAGAATATTCGTAATTTCGCTTCTGTACCCTGTATAGCCGGAATGAAAGAACGACAATACTTCTTTATAAAAATATAAACTCCTTTATTCGAAACGTCGTGATGGAGACAGAGACAGAGAGACGGAGGACTGCTACGATTTGCACCACGGGGAGACAAACATATTCAGAGCCCTGCTTCTTCTTGCTTCTTTGACAGAAACTTTGATACAGATCCGGTTCCCAGCAAAGGGGGCTACCTGCCCCATTCCGGGATAACGTGTCTACTTGCAGGCTGCTTTCCGAATCACTGACAACCTGACTCTCTAGGGTCGAAAAACTTACGCATTATTTATCATCTGGACGCCCACACATTGACTTCTTGCTCAATTCACGTTATTCCTTTCCACTGTCCCCTTGTTTACCCAAAGACACAGGTGCAATATCCGGTTTAGAAATCCACAACTTACATCCTGTCAAAAGTCAATAGGTAACATGCGAATGGGGTAAGACTCCTACCTAAAAAGTGTCCTGAGTATAACACAAGTCAGCGTCTAATGGGGATACTCCACTGCTTGAGCTCTGAGAAATACGGACTAATACCCTTGGGAAAAAGTACAAACCCCCTTTTTTTCTCCAGCTATGGATTAAGATAGTACCAGTCGAGTCCTTGTACAAGGACCTATTTTTCAGTATATAACCCACAAAGGTTGATATGTCATTAAAAGTTGAAAACCAAACCATACCAATAATAGTGAAGTGTTCATATTGAACAGCCCTCTTGAAGTTCATTATTTTAGTTTCAAGAGGTTACTAATATCCTTATTACTCTCCGACACCTCGCGAAGAACACTCTGAGATACTCCAAGTATCAGGTAATTTGGTTTTGTTAATTTGCTTAACACTTTATACCGAAATTTAATTTTTTTTATAGAAGTTTGATTATAATCTTAACTGCACTTTCAGTGTTCCATTGCATTTTTCTCATTTGCTTGCACATAGTTATATGGTATCAAGTGTTCCAATCTAATGAAAATAACTTTCTCGCAATTGTATGGTTTAAGTAGATAATAATAATAATGACAATGATAATAGATTATAAGAGTCGACACGACTGTGTGGAAAAGGTGATTCACTGGGAACTGTGCAAGAAATTCAACTGTGACCATGCAAACGAGTGGTATATACACAACCCAGAATCCGTCCTGGAGAACCAGACGCAGGAAATTCTCTGGTATTTTAAATACAAACGGATCACATATTCTTAGCCTGACTACCAGACCTTGAGATAGTCAACAAAAATGAAAACTTGCTGAATTTTGAACTTTATCGTCCCGGCAGACCACAGAGTAAAACTGAATGAAGTCGAAAAGAGAGATAAGTCCCTGGACCTTGCTAGGGAACTGAAAAAACTATGGAACGTGAAAGTGATTAATTGTAATCGGTGCGCTTGGTAAAGTCACCAAATGAATGGTAAAGAGAAGAATTGGAAATAAGAATACGAATAGAGACCATCCAAACTACAGCATTGCTGAAATTTGAGGATACCTGACTCAGCCTTTTGTGGAATATCATAAACTGATGCTGGTGTGAACAACTTTCAACGGAGCAAAATGACAATAATAAAATGTACAAGATATCCGACGAAGACGAAGTCATAAAGTCTATCGAGAAAACATGAAAAACTGGAAAGTGGAACTGACAGCAAAAAGAAAAGGCTTAGCTGAAGTGAAAATCCAGAGAGGAATCTTCTAGGAAGATGCGCTATCACCATTACTATTTTAGTAGCGATGATGCCACTGAATCACATACTTAGGAAATACACAGTTGGATACAAACTTCATAAATTGCAAGAAAAAATCAACCACCTAATGTACGTGGAGCATTCAATAAGTTTCCAGACATTTTTGTAAAGGCATTTAAACTTGGCGTAGACTCTAGAAAATTCAGTATATTATTACTATTCATCTTATAAGATGACTGACCAATTTTTATGATATCAGCTTCAAATGAATAGCTACAGTAGGAATTGGAATACACCCTACTAAACCCTGATTATCACAGCTGGTGAATTTCAAAAATGCAATCTTGACGTGAGGACACTTTAGAAGAACGATATGCAATGGAATTCTGTTTTAAACTTGGAAAAAATGCCACAGAAACGTATGGAATGCTTCAGACTGCTTTTCGACCATCTTGCATGAATCGAGTATCAGTTTTTGAGTGGCATAAGAGATTCAAGGAAGCCAGGGTGTCTGAGAGGGATGATGAGAGGTGTGGGAGGGGTAAGGAAGTCAATACACCAGAGTTGACTGAACAAAGGGTTAGGGTTAGGGTTACTATGTTGAGGTTTTAAGGGAGTTCAGCAGGAAGAGATTCCTAGGGAAGAGGCCAGCACTCTTCAAATCGGGTCAGTGGCATTTCCACCAGGACAATGCACCAGTCCACAACTCCATCCTTGTCACAGAATATTTGACCAAGATAGACATCAACACAGTTCCTCACCGTCCCTATAGTCCAGACCTTGCTCCCTGTGACTTTTCGTTATTCCCTAAGCTCAGAGGCTGTCGTTATGAGACAATTGAGGAGATGAAAGAGGCTGTGACGAAGGTCATTGACACGCTCACACAAGAGGACTTCCATGGGGCCTTCCATGAGTTGTTCAAACGGTACAACAAGTGCATTGCAGCCGGAGGAGATTACTTTGAAGGGGACTAGAGTTTCATGTATGTACTATCAATAAAAGTGCCCATACGAAAAAAGTCTGGAAACTTGTTTCATGATCCTCGTACATGGACGATATGAAACTGTTTAAAAAAAAGTTAGTGGAAACCCTAAAAATTTCAGTGAATATATACAGTGATGTTATATGGAGGAAATTTGGCATAGATAATGTGCCGTGCTAATAATGAAAAGCGGAAAACAACAAATGACGTGAAAATAGAACTATCAAATCAGAACGCTTGGAGAAAAGGAAACTTACAAATACTTGCTAATGTTTGGAGGGAACCCCATCAAATATGCGGGGATGAAAGAAAAAAATTAAAATGAATCCCTTGGGAGAACGAGAAAACTACGCGAAACCAAACTATATTGCAGAAATCCCATCAAAAGGCTAAACGCCTGGGATATCAACCTCCTTAGATACTCGGGACGATTCTTAAAGTGGACGAGGAAAGAACTTTAACAAATGGACCATACAACGAGAAAACATATGAAAAAAGAAATTTGGAAGAAAAACAGATGTATGGATATTTCCATCGTCAAACTAAAGAAATCTTACGCAAGAAGATGGTAAAGAAAGGTAAATTTTAAGAGAAAAACTGAAACTCTCCCAATAGCAATTAGGACAGATTCAGTCTCTCTCAAGCACAAAACAACGCCATAAGGACCAACTATGCTAAAACGATTACCGGACATTGGAATAATGGTTAGAGTGTTTGCCGATGAACTTGGAGACCTGGGTTCAATCTCCAGGTCGAGTCATACCAAAGACTCAAAAATGGTACTTGATGCCTCTTTGCTTAACACTCAGCATTATAAGGTACGGATCAAGGGTAAAGTGGAGAAATCCAGGGAAAGGAGTAGCACTCTCCCCTACAATGGTCACCAACTTTACTTACTTATGCTAAAACGAAAATCTCTACAAAGCAACAGAATAAGTGTAGGTTATGTGATTGAGATGAAACTATCAATTATCATTAATGTAGCAAACTTGCACAAAACAAGTGCAAAACAAGACACAAATCAGTAGGGAAGGTGATTCACTGGGAATTGTGCAAGAAATTGAAATTTGACCATACTACTAAATGGTACATGCGCAAATCAAAGAAAAAGAAAAGAAAGTATATGCACCTTGCCAGAGACCCAAGAAAGCTATGGAACATGAAAGTGACGGTGATACTAGTTGCAATTCACGCGCTCGAAACGGTCCCCAAAGTCTTGAAAAGTGATCTGGAAGAGTTGGAAATCAGAGGACGAATCAAGATCATCTAAAGTATAGATCAGCCAGAATACTGAGAAGAGTCCTGGAGTCTTGAGTAGATTTGCTGTCACTCAGACGCCATTGAAAGACCATCAGCTGACGCTAGTGTGAAAAACTTTCAAGGGGTGAAATAATAATACAAATAACTATTTTTAATGTTTCTTTAATAGTGGAGGGTATTACTCAACAACAGGGAATGCTATTAGCGTTGTCTAAGACACAACCTTGAAGTTCAATGGATAATTTGAACATGAAAAATGGATAAGAACCCCTTTCTAATTATCAAGGGTCAGTATCATTTGTAACGTAATGGCCAAGGGATTTCTGTCCATGCCTTTGAGTTTAGTTAGGCTGAGAACCTTTCGGTTCAGCACACGGGTTAGTTAGGTGCAAACATTGAGGTAGGTGTTAACGCGGGCGCGCGCGAACGGATGGAGGTGTCACTCAGATGGCACAATTGTCCGAGGCGAAACGGGTGACGGGGTGCGAGTGACGTCACGCACCGGAAGCGCGCAGAGGTTTGTGGAGATTTGAAGAAAGTTAGAGAGTTGAATACTAGACGCCAAACGAAGAGGTTCGACTTTTGGAGCTCGCAGACACGAGGCAAACTTGCGCCCTATGGGGGCCACTCGAGATGGGGGCCAAATGAATAAGACAGCGTAGAAGATTGTGTCTCTCCTCCATATGTCGAAACCTTTAACTCAAAGTTAATAGAAAGGTTTCGTACCTGAACAAGAAGTCGTTACGTGTTTTCGAATTTCGAGATTCCTATGTTCTTTATATGTTCTATCGTTATGAACATTATATGTCTATTTCGCACATGGCGTTAATTGTGGCTATGGAACACATTGCCTGATGCATATCGCCCAATCAACTGCAGCTATAGAATAATACATATCTGCGGTGGGACACGAACCCCCTCTAAAAAGTGTCCTGCCGATGACACTAAATGATTTGATAGTGAGGCTCCAGCACTGGTGTTTTGGGCAATATGGAGTACCCCTTTATTGCCACTATTCTGATGCGCAGTGGATCTCATAGAACGATTTAATCATTTACTATACTTGAAATCATATAACAGAGTACAAATAAAAGATGAATTATTAATAGAATTATTTATGTTAAATAACAATACTTTAAACTATTTAACTGTGTGCAAAAAAAGGATTGATATAATTGTCGGTATTCAATTAAATAAGTAATTTTAAATCAGATCAGAATATTTGATGAATCGAATCACTAATACAAGATAGCA
Source organism: Sepioteuthis lessoniana (assembly GCA_963585895.1). Lineage (NCBI taxonomy): Eukaryota > Metazoa > Mollusca > Cephalopoda > Myopsida > Loliginidae > Sepioteuthis > Sepioteuthis lessoniana. The sequence continues at coordinate 25,812,187 of OY757934.1, forward strand.
ATACTTGAGACCATTTGACTATGTGCAAACAAATTAGCTCTGATTTGTTTAAAATTGCCCAGTCGGCTGGGGCTGTAGAATACACCGACTGCACCTCTGCAGAGGGTTAAGACCCCCCCTCCCAATGAGTGTCCTGGAAATGACATTAAACAATCTGATGGTGAGGCTCCAGTGATGCTGGGGCTTTGGGGAATGCGGAGCACCCCTTCATTGCCATTGCTCCCAGGTACACTCTGGCCTGGCGTGGTAGCACCTGATAGGGCCCTATCTATGGGTTAAATAAAACTAACGGCATACTTATGCTAAATTGAATTGTTTGACTAAACTGAATAGCTTGAAATAGAAATATTTTTGACAATTAAACCGTACTTACATTAAAACTGCGTGCTAAAGCTAAACTGAAATCGTACTTACATTTTAACTGTGAGCTTATGCTAAACTGAATTATTTGAAATGGAACTGTTTTTGACATTGAAACTGTACTTACACTAAACTGATTTGTTTAATATAGAACTGTTTTGATATTTAACTGTAGAAGTGCTTGACTAAACTGAATTGCTAGAAATAGAAATGTTTTTCAAATTTAAACTGCGTACTTATACTAAACTGAATTGTTTGAAATAAAACAATTTTCATAAAAATGGATTAGGCGTTAAATAATATACAAAGGTTGATATGCCATAAAATCCAAACAACCAAACCAAACGTTGTTTAAAAATAACTTTACAAAAAGATATTTTCTTACAAAAATATATATATATGTGTGTGTGTTTGTGTGTGTGAACAGGATTTAGCATTGTATAACTCACTGGAATTAATATACCATAAAAAGAGTTGGAAATCAGAGATCATCTAAACTACAGATCAGCCAGGATACTGAGAAGAGTCCTGGAGTCTTGAGTGGACTCTGAACCAAACCATCTAGCCTATTGCTTAAATGTGGGAACCAACGGACCTACCAATTTTAATCACTACCATCGACCGTGCATCTGTGCACGGAAGGGCCTTAAAAATTATCTTGTATCACATACAGCCAGTTTTGCAGTGGGTAGGATAACAACGAGATGTAAGATGTTTACTTTCAAAAACTTAACGTATTATTCAATTATAAGCGACACCAAATACCATGGCAATCTGTATGCCCATTTTTATATTTCAATAAAGTTTTATTTCATTTTTTATTTCATTTTTACATTCATTTGTCGAAATGTTTCGTTAGTAAAATAACCCCAACAGCGAAATGACCAAGGGTTACCTTCAAAAATAAATATATTGACATATCCTTAAAGAAGACTCTTTCAACTTCACCGACCAGGTGACATTCGCAAGTGCCTGCCTGGTTTTTGTTTTTAGTTAGGTTTTTTTTTTTTTTTTGTTTGATTTGAAAGAGACACAGTATTCCTATTTTTACGTGTAGATGTTCGTGAAGTGAGCACACAATAATAGGAATAATATATTGTCCGTTGTTTCCAGGAATAGTAGAAGGCTGAGTAATACTGACCTTTTTTCTCCACTTATAAGAAGAGACTGAAACAAGCTTTGCGGAAAATCAATATTGACGGGTTCCAAAATAGGTTCAGTGTGCATGGATGGATATCGCTTACATCTATCTGGCAATCCCCAAAAGAAAACCATTTCCGTCTGTCTGAAAAATACGCGTGTTATCTAAGCCATAATTATTTGTAGGTGCTCAGTACTGCTGGCCTTAAGTCAAGCTAAGCTAATCTAAGTTAATAATTGCAGCATAACTAATCAAACAAAATTATTGATTAAAATCCAGAAATTTTTCCATCCTGTCAATGAGGATTAGAACAAACTGCCTGCATCCTCTGCAGAAGCTTCATCCTCTCAAAAAAGTGGCTTGATTTGGTTATATAGTTTAATGGCATATCTACATTCTTGGGTTATTTAATGCCAAAGCCATCCAAAAAAAAACTGCAGTGGTACAATTCAACACACAGCTGGGGATAATATACATGTGTTCATACCTGGTTTTTGCTGGGCCGTCAGGCATTCGTGTCGAATGTCGAATGAAGGTCCCCAACTTCGGTTGGGCCTCCCTCGGGTGGGCGAGCTGCAACCTTTGTCTCCTATGTACAGCACTAGACCTTGTCTAGTTTAAGCTATAACCCGGCATACGTGCCCGGATCCAAATTTGGATTCGTGAAACTGCTTGCTTCACTAGACCCACATTGCACTTAGTTGGTTGATGAGCAGCACAGACCAGCAGGGTTCGAGTCTAGGTTCGTTCCGTCCCTTTCCCTCCCTTTAATCCCCACTTTAATCGGCCTTCGGGCTTTTGACCTTGTGTCAAGTCCTCTCTGTTAGGAAGCAGCGACAATTACCATACATGTGTTCATGCCTTTTCTAATAGAATTAGTCCGAAATTGAACTCACTATGTTATATACTCACATAATAAATATGCTTATATACACATATACATGTTCATGCAGCATCATAACAACACAATAAATAATTTAACAGACGCACAATGATAAAGTCGCAAGAACAAACGACGCACACAGAAAGACACAGGAAGACTTCTTTATGAAATATTTTACCTCTCATCTTTATTTGTAAGGTTTCGAAAAGGGTTACTAAAAGTTTGCGTTTGAGAGGGAGTTGGAGACCGAACATAACTGAAATATTTTGACCACAAAGTTATGGCCGTCAGCGTTGTGTTTTTTCTCGTTCTCCATGGTTGCTCAACCGGAGCCTTGGCTTTCCTTACTATAACTCGTCCATCTCCGTCTGCAACTGTACTGCTTGTCCTCAACTCTACTCGCCTGATCACTGGCTCGTCGAACTCAACTGACCAGAACTCAACTGTCCTCTGTTCAATTCGTCGGCCTTATATTACCTTCAAACTCACACGCGGTGATATGGACACGCCTCAGCAACTCCTTCCGATATCTAGCGACCGGGATGTGTCACTTCCGCTTTCTTTGGAATGGCCTGTGTGATCGTCATCGAGCGGAAATAACTATCATCCAGTTCAGAGGTCACTCTCTTCCGGTGCGTCAGTCTATGAGAGTATAATGGGATTTTTTTTTACCTCGTCCCATTTCATCAGCCAATTTCCGCCCACGCGATTTCCTCTCATAACTGCCATCAGAATGTGTCACTTCCTTCCGGTGCATTACTTTGAATGGCATTTTTAGCCGGGTCAACAGGTCAAAACATAACAACTAGCTCGACTAAAGTTTGAACTCGCTTACTGCGATGTTCTAATGCAGTACGTAAACCACTACGTCACGGGGACTCCCCGACACACACACACACAAAAGAGGGAGTTCTGAGTAAGACACCAAGCTGCATCAGATAGTAGGCTCCAGTTGTAGAGATATGGGAAATGTATAGGCACCCTATCATTGCCCAGTTCTCACTGCCTTGGAGAGGTAATAAATAGCATTTGTGGATCAAATAGATATGTTTGAAAATTATTCGTATTCGACAGGTCCGTGAGCAAAAGAAAAACCTCTTGGGAAGCAATCCTATAAAAATGTAAATATGAAGGTGACTACATAAGTTCAAGGTATTGAAATATCTTAGAATGGTTGATATGACGTTGAAATCAATGAATCATCTTGGTTGAAATGTAGAGCAATCTCCTCATGGAATGGCCAGCATCTGAAATCAGTAGATTAGTTCACATACCTCGGTAGCAATATCTCATCTGTTTGAAAGTGATATCAATATATGCATAAAGTAAAGTAAGGACTGCTACTAACAGTCTATCGACCATATAGCAATCTGATCTTCTTTGTAAGATAAAACATGAATTCTTCCAAGTTGTAGCCTTGGTAATACTAACGCAGTTTTTTCTAGGCAGCGGTCGTGTCGATAGTGCTATATGGATGCACTACTTGGACGGTAACTAAATGGCTGGAGAAGAAGCTAGACGACAATTACACAAGAATGTTGCGAGCAATATTGAACAAGTCCTGGCAGCAACACCCCACAAGATACCAACTATACGGCCACCTACCTCCCTTCACGAAAACTATCCAAGCTAGACGAACCAGACACGCAGGACACTGCTGGAGAAACAAGGACGAGCTCATAAGTGATGTACACCTATGGACCCCCACATATGGCCAAGCAATAGCAGGACGACCAGCTCGAACATACATACAGCAGCTATGTGAGGATACGGGGTGTAGCCCTGAAGACCTGCCAGAGGCGATGGACGATAGGGAGAAGTGGCGAGAGAGGGCCAGGGATATCCGTGCTAACGGCACGGCATGATGACGATGACTATATGAATTCAACTCAAAAGCAAAAGCAAGACTTGAACTTGAATGCTGTGTGCTGTTTCGAAAAAATTCTGGGAACAACATTCTAAAAATCAGCATTTGTACGACTTTTTACTCCCCATCTCGCAAAACATTAAGGTAAGACGAGCAAGACTTCCTTAGCATTGCTTGTGAAGTAAGGAGGAACTCATTAGCGACGTTCTCCTATAGACTCCTATCCATAGACATACAATCGGTTGCCGACCAGCAATGACTTACATTCATCAGCTCTGAGTGCGCACTTGGTGCCATTTAAAGTAATTAACAAGAGTGATAGCGTGTGTGTATGTGTGTGTGTGAGAGAGAGAGAGAGATAGATAGATAGAGAGAGATTGGGAGTCGAGAGAAAACCTGTACTATACGCGTAAAGCAAAAGCTAAAACTAATACAACATACCACTAATCTCAAAGACCAGGGTACTAAAGGTACCACATTACTCTGGAGATTTAAGAGATAACGCACGTATACATCCTGGCCAAAAAAAGGATATACAATTCTTCAAATCTTTAATTGTGTCAATATTATTGTATGGTTGCACCACTTGGAATAAACGAAACGTCTGGAAAAAAAGCTAAATGGAAACTCCACAAGGAGCTTTTGTGCTGTTACGAACAAATCCTGTCAGCAGCGCCTTTTAAAAAAGCATCTGTACAGATACTTACCTCCCATCTCATAAACATTCCAAGTAAGACCTGTTGGTTACTGCTTAATAATTACCCCGGGGCTGTTCAGATAGATGAATATTTAGTGCACCATTGATAAAACTGTACGCAGTTTGAACCTCACCTTTCAGATTTGCCCATACGTAGAGCAGAGAATTCTATAATATGGTGTTGCGCAGGTTCGTTCTTGAGGTGACAGCACTCCTCATAGACACGAAAACTGTTAATTTCCAAAGACATCAAAGCCTGAAGATATCCATCAAGCGCAGTCGGCTATACGCTCCACGAGTTCCGTAGTTGTGGTGCAAGATTTTTTTAAAGGAGATTATGGAAAATATAAAACCTTTTTTAATGCCTGCTCTATGACAACTCACAGTCTCGGATCTGACGAGAAAACCCTATACTCCCCACTAGCAAAAATTATGGAATCGACAAACGTAGATGTTCACTGTGGATTGTATTTAGTTATAGATAAACAACTATAGGCGTCGTAAGCAATGGACAAAGTGAACATAGTTCAATTCCTGGAGGAGGTTGTTTGCATTCCACATTGAGCTAATACACTAGGGAAAGGTATGAATCCGACTATTCTCCCTCTATATATTGGGTAAAATAGAAGGGCATTTTGGTCTCTTGAGTCTTGATATGGCAACTGGTCTAGGAAATGCAAAATTAGTTAGAGTGGCATGGGCTCCGCTAAATGAATGGTGACCCCACGACTAAAACCGGAATAGAATATACTGACTGTATCCCTCTTCAACCCCTACCCCCAAAAAGGTATCTTGGGTATGACATCAAACTTTATTTGATGGTGAGGCTGCAGTTTTGGATATCTGGGAAATGTTAGGTATCGTTCATTGCTATGACTCTTACCTGTGGTCGTAGCACCAGTTAGGATATCGTCTATAAGTCAAAAAGATCTGTTTAAATTTATTCTTATTCCATAGGACCTTAAAAAAACTCTTTTAATTATCAACGACATAAAAAATACAAATATGAAGATAGAGTGAACGTCATTCCGTAACGTGGGATAGAGGCCTAAAATATATTTCCCCCAACCTCTCTTATGGGTAGGAAATGACAACGTCAATTTCTAAGCGGAGTTTAACTCCAGAGTTTTCTTTTTCCTAGACCAGTTACCATACCAAGGTTAAAGAACCCAGTCTGCCCATCTATTTTTCCAATAGCTGGAGTAAGAATAGTTGGATTCATAAATTTCCCAACGGTATTTACCGGGTCATTAGCCTGTTGAGTATTCTTATCCAATACAAATAATTTTCGAGCAGATCTGTTTGAACCATTCATGAGATATTAACAGCTATAATCACTATGAACCATAGTAGACCTGAGACTGCTTATTACATGCATGCCCCCTTTACTGTGTATCTTAACAATTTGCAGAGGCAACATTCGCCTTTTCTTAAGTCTCACCAACCAGGCAGTGGGTTACTTTGGGCTTTTTATATTAGACTAGTTGAATTATCAGTCCTCGTTAAATTAGATTGGTATGGTTTGGTTTTATGGGATATCAACCTATGTAGGTTATTCCATGCTAAATCTATGTTATAAATATAAACAGTTCTATTTCAAACAATTCAGTTTAGTATGAGTACAGTTATTTGTTTACATACAGTTAAATGTAAAAATAATTTTATTTCAAATAATTCAGTTTAGCATAATTATACTGCTTAGTTCTATTTGAGATATACATAGGACCCTATCAGGTGCTACCACTCCGAACCAGAGTGGACCTGGGAGCAATGGCAATAAAGGGGTATTCTGCATTCTACAAAACTCCAGCATTACTGGAGCCTCATCATCAGATTGTTTAGTGTCATACCCAGGATACTCGTTGTGGGGACTTACCCCTTTGCAGTGACGCAGTCAGCGTATTCTACATCCCCGGCTGACAAGGCTATCAAGTCCTTGTGACAGCATTAATTTTGTCAGGCATTGATTTCTCTAATTGAAATTATTATTCTTCATAAATTAAAAGATTGCAACAACGAAAGAAGTGTTAATTAGAATATTTTTAAAAATCTTAAAACTCATTCAAGAAACTAATCCACTATAAAGTATATTTATTTCTGCGTAACTTGGTAAAAATCATTTATTGTTGTTTTTGCCTTGCTAAATACAGCTTCAGTCTCGATACTTTTTCAGCACACCTCACATAAAATTGTTTCTGTCCCAAAATATATGTTTCGTTTAGTAAAAGAAATCTATACGGAAATGTACCAACAATTATGGGACAAAAATAGTTTCATTCATTGTTATTTCTGCCTTACTAAATACAGCTTCAGTCTCGATACTTTTTCAGCACACCTCACATAAAATTGTTTCTATCCCAAAATATATGTTTCGTTTAGTAAAAGAAATCTATATAGAAATGTACCAACAATTATGAGACAGAAATAGTTTCATTCATTGTCGTTTCTGTCTTGCTAAATACAGCTTCAGTGTAGATACTTTTTCAGAACAAATCACAAAACACTATCTCTGTCCCATTATAGATGGTTAATTTAGTCAAATAAATCAATATAGAAATGTATCAACAATTTTGGGACAAAAATAGTTTCATTTATAGTCGTTTCTGTCATGGTATATACTTTTTCAGCGCATCTCAAATAAGATCGCTTCTGTCTCGAAATATATGCTTCATTTAGTCAAATAAATCTATATAGAAATGTACCAACGATTATGGGACAAAGATAGTTTTATATATTGTCGTTTCTGTTTTTGTAAATACAGCTTCAGTCTCGATAGTTTTTCAGCACACTCACATAAGATCGTTTCTGTCCCAAAATATGTTTCATTTAGTCAAAGAAACCTATATAGAAATGTACCAACAATTATGGGACAAAAATAGTTTCGTTCTTTCACGTTTCTGTTTTGGTATATACAGCGTCAGTCTCAATACTTTTTCAGCATACCTGACAAAAGATTGTCTATGTCCCGAAATTCATGTTTCATCTAGTCAAATAAATCTATATAGAAATGTACCAACAATTATTGGACAAAGATAATTTCATTCATTATCGTTTTTGTGTTTTTAAATACAGCTTCAGTCTCGATACTTTTTTAGCACACCTCACATAAGATCGCTTCTATCCTGAAATATATGTTTTATTTAGTCAAATAAATCTTTATAGAAATTTACCAATAATTTTGGGACAAAAATAGTTCCATTCATTATCGTTTCTGTCTTGGTAAATATAGCTTCAGTCTCGATACTTTTTGAACAAACCGCACATGATAATTTTTCTTATAAGTATTATAATTAATTTAATTTTTTTCCTGCCGTTTTGGAAACTGAATAGAATATAACTGTGATTGTTTCGTGGCGATCAAAACAAGAGCTGTCAATCAAAATAGGCAAATCGTACAATCTGCAGGAGAGCAAATCAGAGGTTAGCTTACGAGTAATCAAAAAGCGAAAAAATATTGGTTAATACTGCTATTTTTAAATTTGTGGATCGACAGATTTAATTCATTTTATTATAGAAACGTCAATTAATAAACAAACTGAAAAGATGAAGATTATTTCAACGTTCCGACCACAAACTTTTAATTTACCAGGTCTGACCTAAAGGTATTAACTCATTTGATACTAACAGAAAAACAGCCTCCTTTTGGAAATGGCATTTTAGACTCCTTCAACTTGCTACGCTTGGGAGTCCTCCTTCGGGATCATCAACTGTCACGTTGGTCGTATTTTGCCCATGGTGTTTCTATGGCGGTTGGTTGGTCGGTCGAGTGATTGGTCGGTTAGTTTGTGTTGTGAAATTAAACTTATACGAGGGTGGGACTAATTTCTCTGAGCACCGCTTTCATTTATCCTTTAAGGAATGGACTTTCCTTCCGGTTCGTTGACTCTGTTTTTGTGCTAATAAAGCTTTAACAAGAAACGTTTAATTAATTTTCTAACAATAAAACAGTTGGTTTTACAGCATATCAACCGTTGCTGGGTTATTGAATATTGAATTCAGTTTTTTCTATACAGGGTGGAACGATAAACTTGGCGTCCCATAGAAAACAACACTACAGCTTTATTTTAAAACTTTTATTGAAAAAACAATTCAGGTAACTTGATTATGTAGTAGAGCTGACATCTATTCAATGTAGCCGCCTTCAGTCTCAATCACCGCCTCGACACGGATCCGGAACTGGGAGCATGCCTTTTTCTCAAGCGCAGGCGGGAGCTCAGCGAATACTCGGCGGATAGCGGCGATCAGGCTGGCTTTGGTGCTGTGGGAGGTCATATTGGTGATGTTCTCGACGTATGACCAAACGAAGTAGTCAAACAGGTTCAGGTCGGGGGAGGAGGGGGCAGTGAGAGAAAGGTACAAAATCGTAGCACTCCTTCTGAAGCCAAGCCTGGGTCTCCTTGGACTTGTGGGCCGGCGCCGTGTCCTGCTTCCACACCCAGGGTCTGCCACCGGCCACCTGATTGCACCAGGGGATCACCACACTCTTTAGTACATCCAGGTACACTTTGGTGTTGACTTTCAAGCCGACTTTGAAGATGTGAGGTGGCATGATGTGGCCCTCACTTGAAACCACACCAAAGACCATAATCCTAGCAGGAAACTTTGTTTTTATCATCATTGGAACGTCCCTGTTATTCGTGGCAATCCAGATTTGTGTAACAATTGACTTTCGACCCAGCCGTCAATCAAGAAACAGGTGCATCCGGTCGAAGATATCAGGGTGTCACCTTGATGGGTTGAATTCGGTGCAATTGCAGCGCTCACAAGAAGCAGGTGGACGCCAAACAATTATATAACCGGGGGCCACAGACGGCTTGAGTTAGTTGGAGTCAGTTTGTTGGAGTTCGAGTTGCAGTTTGAAGCAGGGAAAACCAGCTCAAGACAGAGGGCTTGGGTCCTCAGGACCCCAGTTGAGCAACCCAGCAGATTGAGGAAGAAGTGTTGCTATGACCAGAGGAACTTGGGGTCAATATTTTGCTGTCTGTTCCGTCTCCAACTCAGCTCTCACACACATCACCTTTCGCAACTCTTTCGCAATCCTTTCGAGAATAAAGGGTGAGAGGTATATTTTTCTAAAGAAGTGTGTTCGTTCGTCATTATTGTTGATTATGTTTCCACATATATATGTATACGTATAGTTGTATCACGGCTATACAACATTTTCATTTTGAGGATGCTGGCAATGGTCCTGTTGTCATAACTTGGATCGGTAGAGAGCATGAGTTGTACAGCGTCGCATCTCCAATCTCGCTCGTTGAACATTGTGTTACTTTCAGACATGATAGAAGACTCCTATCGCTCTTGGGATTTGTACACAACTGGCCAACTAATAGATGGTCTGCAACAAAAAAGAAAACCGGTTTTCATTAAACGGAAATGGAATCATGTCGTTTTTTCTCGGGCGACAATTTTATCGTTCCACCCTGTACAATTATATATTTCCAAGTAACTAATAAAAAGTATTTGTAGAAGAATATAGTTTTAAGTAACTATTCTTAATACAAATGATTTGTACATACTTATATGAGCCTCATTTGGTTGGGCTTCATAGCATATCAAACCTCGTGAGTTATGTGATGCCAAATCCTCTTATACATATTATACTGTTGTGGCCCTGGGAAGAATTACTAATGAAAACGCAAACATGCATATTAAATAACAGATTATATTACACAAGAAAGATAGAGTTACATAGAAAAGGTAAGAAGTCTCGTACTGTTCGGATAACACCGATATTGATCTGCGAGCATGTGTGGCACAAGGCCATTTTATGGGTTCAAGCACAGGGCCGTAACCCACAAGGGTCCGGCATTTCAAAAAATGCCAACGGCCCCGTCGGCATTCTCCTTATTAGGGGCGCCTCGGGCACTGAGCGATGAAACTAACCTCTCGAAGGGGGTAAAAGCCTGAGGTTAAGGCCCCTGAGGCCGAAGGAAATCTCCAGGTATCGAGACACACTCGGCCAGATCCGTGCCGCAGATAACATGGCCGGCCGAAGTACTACCCGGCACCTGGAGAGGTGCAGACCGATATTGTTCTGCCCCTCTGGCAGCGAAATCTCTCAGTACTAATAACGGTTAGAAGAGTCCATAATGGTGAGATGGGTAAGGCTCCCACAATACATACATAATTTATCAACCCATAGTTTGTAGATAGCAGTTTTAAACGAGTCAGAGCTCATTTGTTTGCACACTGTTAAATGGTCACACTAATCAACTGTCAGTCAACAACTTGTTGGCAATATTATCTTTCAATTAGTAAGAGCTAGTTGGTTCGCATACAAGTATTACTATTGTTTGCACATTGTCATAGGGCTCCAGGCCGGGTCATTGGTCTTATGGGCCGAATGTTAGCCAATAGTCCTGAATACCGGGATTCAATACCTGGTCGAGTCATACCAAAGACTCAAAAAATGGTACTTGATGCCACCTTGCTTAACACTCAGCATTATAAGGTACTATTTACCAACCCCTCCGCTCGGGCAGGATATGACACAAGGTCAATTTTTAAGCGGAGTTTAACAGGTTTTGAATTCAGAGTTTTCCTTCTCCTAGACTAGTTGCCTCACCAAGGCTGAAGAACCTAGTCCGTCCTACTATTTACCCATAGTTGGAGGGAGAATAAGGGGGTTCATACCTTTCCCAAGGGTATTTGCCCGAAAGTGAACGTAATAGCGCGACTGGAGTACGAACTCGCGTACTACGATTCCGCAGTTCATCGCTTTAACCATTACACCACGAGGACACCCCCCAGCATTATAAGGTAAGGGTCAATCTAAGAAATGGAATAGCGCCCTCCCCTACACTTCGGTGTTGTACCTATTGAAAAGGGAGCTATCAAGTCACCCACAACTAAAGTCACCAACTTTACTATATAGGGTTCCAAGAATTCGAACACGAAAAGTTCTATTAGTATTAATCATTTGCTTGCGTTCATTTAAATGCTTTCAGATATTGCAATTTGATAGAAATAGTCTTATTTACCCACAGTTAAATGGTTTCAAGCCTATCTATGTAAAACTAATAATTCCATTTAGTCACATATTTTAAGAGTTTCAATTATTGCTAATCAATATTAATGATTCTTTTCAACATCAGTCATTCTGTACCATAGGACCAACGTTTTGTGCTGTAAAGAAAGAAGTTCACAGAAAAAGAAATACTCAAACTCGAAGGTAAGGGTAGAAAATATAGCAGTCGTTTTTATTCAGCTATGATCACTGTAACTCGAAATGTTCGTTTTTATAGCGTCCTTCTCCTCCCTTCCTCTCTGTGATGACATGGTGTGGGTGAGAGCTGGCTGTTTGACACACGCCTGTCAAAGCAGATCGGCCGTAGTAGACTGGGGTAGGACGGGTCGGGGCCTCCGGAACCTTTAACGCACCCGTTTTGACCACTGCCTTCAACTCTACCAAAATCTCATTACTTGTTTTCTTATATAGAGATTTTGGGGAACAAATCGAAGATCCTCGAATGTTCGATGTCACTTGTGAAACACTTGATATTACATCTGTGATTATTTTAAAATCACGTCTAACTTTGCAGGTCATTCAGCCCGCGTGCGCTAGTCTCGTGACACCTTCACTGATTGACGACAGCGCCCGTCCGTAATATTACAATTCGTTTGAACTCAGTTAGATTGTTCCAGGTATTGCAATGTATCACTCACAATTCAATTTAACATCAGTCAGAGTTTAATGGTCAAACAGATCTATTTCTAGCAATTAGATTTAACGTAAGTCATTTATTTGCACACAGTTAAATTGTTCCAGGTATTGCTATGTATCACTTACAATTCAATAAAGCATCAGTCATTTGTTCTAACACAGTTAAATAGCCAGACAGTTCTATTTGTTATGGTTTGATTCAACATTAGTCATTTGTTTGCACACACTATAAACGTCAAATAGTTCTATTTGACCCATTGATAGGACCCTATCTTGTGTTGCTACTCCAGTTCATAGTGGACCTGTGATCAATGGCAAGGAAAGAGTACTTCATATTCCTCAAAGCTCCTAGGCTAGAGTCTCACCATCAGATTGTTTAATGTCATATCCAGGGCACACATTGAAGTGGGGATCTTACCCCTTTGAAGAGATGCAGTCCGTATATTCTTCGGCTATAGCTGACTGGGCTGTATGATTTCAAGTATAGCAATCAATTACTTTTAATTTACTAATCTTTTAATATGCGAGACTCAGCTGGAGAGGCATGAACGAACTCGTAAGTAATGTTCTTCTATGGACCACTAAGTATGGACGTGCCAGGCCAGTGTTGGTCGACCAGTAAAAAACTTACCAACAATGGCTCAGTGCAGACTCAGGATCTAGTTTAGAAGACATTTGGGGAGCGATGAACAATAGGGACGGACAGATGAGGAAGAGGCAGAAACTTCTGCATTGAGGGTGGAGGGAGAGGGTGTCTGGTTTGGCTTAACTTCAGTGTTATTGTCATAACTGCTATTCGTCTCAGTAGTATTTTCATTAATAGAATTTATCTTCATGTAACATTCCTCTTTTTTATACACATGAATCTCTGAGCGTACTCAAATAAAAAAAAGAGAAAGATGGCATAAGCAAAAATGTATTTTTCAATTTTTAAATTTAAATGCTGAGCAACTTATGTGATGAAGTGATGATATTGAAACATGTAGACTTGTAATATTACGGAGGGGTTCCGTCATTGAATTGCGGTGGTCTCAAGGTTGGAGAACGTGCGAGCACATCAGCTGTCATCAGTCATTGGGTACATGGGTCTGACGATCAAAAATGTCACGAACCTCGCTCGTGCAGGCAGAGTGACCTGTAGAGTTCAACCGTGATTTTAACATAATCACGCGTGAAATTTCACGTGCTGCACTACTAATCATCGAACCTTCGGGAACCTTCGAGTTGTTCCATCAAATCGCTATATAAGAAAAATCAAGTAGCGAGACTTTAGCAGTTCAAGACAGGTTTCCAAACAGGTTCAACAGAGGTCCACGACGCCACAACCCATGTCATACCTAGGCTGTCAGCAATTCGACTGATATGAAAGTATCAACAGGCCAACGATAACAACGCTAGCTGAAGTGCGCGGAGGGAAAGGAGACGTTTGACTGCGACAAAAAATAGAGAAGGCAAGGAAGAACACTATTGAACAAACTTTTAAAACTACAGTCCACTGTAGTCCCCAACAATAAAAGCGACTACAATTTTCTTCCTTGAAATTCAAGCTTTGAGTGTTTCTTTTAGATACAACGTATTTTGGTCCTATGCTACAGACTTCATCCAAAAGAATCAGTGCCAATTTGAAAAACAAATGATGAACCGAGTCTCAATTATTTTTTAACAAAATATTTTAAGTAAAACATAGGATTGTACAAGTTCAGCACCCTCCATACTCGCCACAACGAGCTCTGTCTGACTTTTCATCTCAAGAGTAAAAAATGAGAATGTCGAGAACATTAAAAGAAATAAAATGGCACAGTTTCCTAATATATCAAAAGAAGAGGTGATTTTTTCGTACATGATTATAAAGTTTTCAATTCTAATACTTTTTACGGGATTAACTATTTCAAGTATTTCAAACAATTACACAGTTTCAAGTAATTGATATTAACAATCCTTAATAAACAATTGTAACTTCAATTAACTATTCTAATGTACATTTTTTTTTTATATCATACATCTTCATTGATGCATCGGGATGGGTCATCAGCGAATGTTTCCTTTCGGTTCATAGGGGGTTTCGGGTCTTGCAACATCAGACCCCCTCACCCAAATAACCCAGTTGGCATTGATCTTACTCCAACTCCCATCCCGGCAGCTAACATGCGCATCCACATAATTTACATGCAATGAAATAGTTTCAAGTATTCCTATCTAATACTAGTTATTGTTCGTGACCTTAGTCGAGGGTAACCCGAGGCTTTTTTTTCAATAGCTATAACACCGAGGTGTAGAAGAGGGCGCAACACTATTCTCTGGATTACTTTACGTTACCCTTGATCCTTACCTTATAAAGCTGAGTGTTAAGCAAGGCGGTATCAAGTACCATTTTTTAAGTCTTTGGTATAACTCGACCTGGGATTGAACCCCGATCTCCTGGACCATTGGCAAAAACTATACACATTAGGTCAATACAACTAAATTTTAAACAGATCTATTTCAACAACAGATGGGACCGTAATAGGTGCTAACACTCACGGCGCGAATGAAATCGTGAATTATGGCAATGAAGGGCGACGAGAGAAAAACAAACATCTATTTTAATTCACATTTCTTGATGATACAACTTCAAAGTTGCACAAAAAAAGTACTCATAAGCAACAGTCTTGTTTTACTGATTGAAATTACTTACATTTTATACATGGAAAAATACGCATATTACGTACCCATACCACAGTAGTAATTTATGAGGCGCTTTGCTTAGATGTAGCACAAGGCCGAATAAATAGGGCACCCATTGAGGCCCGTACTCACTCTGGCAGGTTTGCTAGTCAAGGTTGCTAGCTATTACACTACCTGAGGTTCCCACCCGCACCACACAATGTATAATGTAATATATTCACATTTAAAAATGAACACCACACACATATGCACTCACTCTCTCTCTCTCTCTCTCTCACACACACACACACACACACACATATATATATATATCTTTATGGTTTGATATTTTGCTTCATTGCATATCAAACTTCATGGGTTATTTAATGCTAAAGCAATCTTTGAAGAAGATTAGTAGTAGCTCTATTTAACCTATAACTGGTTATATACACAGATTTAAGTAAGTAAAGTTGGCGACCATAGTCGAGGGTGACCCGAAGGCTCCCTTTTCGATAGCTTACTACACCAAGGTGTAGGGGAGGGCGCGACTCCTTTCCCTGGATTGCTCCACTTTACCCTTGATCCGTACCTTATAATGCTGAGTGTTAAGCAAGGAGGCATCAAGTACCATTTTTTGAGTCTTTGGTATGACTCAACCTGGGATTGAACCCAGGTCTCCCGGGCCACTGGCGTTCGTCGAAAACAAGAAATGATTCCAAATCCCTCGATGAACTAACGAACATGGATTTTGCACAATGTTTCTAATCTCAGGTGACGTATTCTAAAGATAAGAACGCTGATTCATTGATCAAACAGCCAACTTTTCTTGTTATACAACTTTTCCAAATTTTTATATATTGTTACACTTTTTATACATCCATCTATACTTAACCTCACTAATATAACCCCTCATAGTCCTGATGATGGTTCAGTAGAACCGAAACGCTAAAGTGTTGACTTTGTTTCTCTATAAATTACCCCTTTCTATTTGGATTACTTGTCAATTTTTCTTCATAAATTGTCGGATTACTATCCATTATTTTCTTTTATATATATATATATATATATAGTGCTAACACTTGAAAAAACTCTGAATACAAAATTTCTCCCTGCAGCTGGATATGGTAGTCAGGACTCTTTAACCGTGGAATAGCAACTGGTAGAGAAGAAGGAAGACCACGATTTCAACCCTGTTAAAAATTGACCTTGTTCGGAGGGGTTGGGTATATATTCATTATTAATTCATGCTGATAACATGGAATACCTTGAATCTGTCTATCTATCACTCTCTTTCTTTCTCTCTCTCTCTCATTCTCTCTCTTTCTAGCATCATCATCATCATCATCAGTCTCTATTCTTATGGCTTCTGTTAGGTCCTTTAGACTTCTCCCACTGAAGCTGATCTGATCTATAATTATGATTATATATATATATATATGTGTGTGTGTGTGTGTGTGTGTGTGTAGTTAGGCAGTAGTCGTTCATTTAAGCATGTTTTTTTTTTTTTTTGTCCCAAGTGCTTTCGGACCCTTCCTAGGCCATCATCAGAGGTTGCTTGCTAGTGTGAGGAATGCTGTTTTGTTTTGTTTTTCAAATGAGTTTTGAAATTTTTTGAAAGTTTCTTTTGTAACATAACAAGAATATGCGAAAGCAGAGTTGGATAAAAACTGAGTTACTGGTGAATTTAAAAGAGAACGCTATCAAAGGAATATTAAGGAAACACAAAAAAGTACGTTCACCAGATGGAGACACGGAATACTTCGACATTGTTGCAGGAGTACTACAAGGAGACACGCTAGCCCCATAACTCTATATCATTTGTCTAGACTACGTGCTTAGAACGTCGATCGACAAAATCAGAGAAAATGGCTTCGAGTTGACTAAGAAAAGCAAAAGGTACCCCGCAAAAACAATCACAGACGCCGACTACGCTGATGACTTGGCGTTACTGGCGAATACGCCTAATCAAGCAGAGACACTACTGCATAGTTTGGAACGAGCCGCAGCAGGCATTAGCCTCCATGTCAATGCACACAAAACTGAATATATGTGTTACAACCAAACGGGCAACATCACCACACTAGACGGAGCCTCTCTGAAACTAGTAGACAAATTCACTTACCTAGGAAGTAGCGTCCCATCAACCGAAAGCGACATCGACACACGACTGACGAAAGCATGGACGGCTATCGATAGGCTCTCGATCATATGGAAATCAGACCTGACCGATAAAATGAAACGCAGTTTCTTCCAGGCAGTGGTTGTATCGATACTGCTATATGGATGCACTACATGGACGCTAACTAAACGGCTGGAGAAGAAGCTAGACGGCAACTACACAAGAAAGTCGAGAGCAATATTGAACAGTCCTGGCGACAACACACCACGAGACACCAACTATACGGCCACTTGCCTCCCATCACGAAAACTATACAAGTTAGACGAACCAGACACGCAGGACACTGCTGGAGAAGCAAGGACGAGCTCATAAGTGATGTACTCCTATGGACCCCCACATATGGCCATGCAAAAGCAGGACGACCAACTCGAACTTACATACAGCAACTATGTGAGGACACAGGATGTAACCCTGAAGACCTGCCGGAGGCGATGAATGATAGGGAGAAGTGGCGGCACGACATGATGATGATGATGATGATTCAGGAATACGGAATATTAAAAAGAAAAAATAATTTTGGTGAAGTCATCCATTAATTCCAACCTGAAACCAAGACACTTCTCAGGAAACTCGAAAGAATCTTAAATAAATTATACAGAGAGAATTTGTCTTTATTATTTAATGAAACATGCTTAAAAATACATATATATGTGTGTGTGTGTAACCAAGACTAATTCATTTGGCATCTCTTGTGTGCGATGTGAGCCGGTGCCTCAGTAGTAGAGTTTCAGCTCTGCATTCTGTGGTCGCTGGTTCGATCTCCTGTGTTGGAGATCACTGTATGCACTGCTGATGGCACCCACTAAGGTCGAAACAGCTGTCCAGTATTCTGTATGTCGCACGGAGTGTTTGCCGGATTTTCTAGTCATGATTATTCAATATATATATATAGAGAGAGGAAAAGATAGAAAAGCAAATACGAAAGGTTTTCTTATATGAAAAGAGGGCTGACACAAGGTCAGTTTTTAAGCGGAGTTTAACAGGTTTGAATTCAGAGTTTTCCTTCTCCTAGACTAGTTGCTTCACCAAGGCTGAAGAGCCCAGTCTGCTCTACTATTTACCCATGGCTGGGGGGAGAATAATTAGATTCTTACCTTTCCCAAGGGTATTAGTGCTATGGGAAATGCAATCAGTCTCGTCCAGGATTTGAACTCGTGTCGCCATGTCCATTTCTTACGACGATAACCATTACACGACGGGCACCTCCAAACCCACGTACGATACCCTGTCCTCATCAGCCCCCGTCCAGGGGTGAGCCCACAATATCGATGACTAAGACGGTAGAGCAACCCCTGGCGCTACCAGCAGTTTTCACCACTGGACAGGGTATGAAGACAAATACAGCGAAAGTTCCTCCTTGTAGTTTAAGTTCGTACAACTAAGATGACCTTCAATATTAATCATCTGTTTGCACACAGTTAAACGATTTGAAGTATTACTATTTGAAATTCATTATTCTGGTTTCCAACTTTTCCAGTGTAGTGTAAACAATTTGTGCATAGTTGCATGGATTTCAATTATATTAATAACTATTAGAATAATACTTGTTTTGGTTGGATTTGGTTTTATGGCACATAAGGCATTGTGGGTTATTCAATGACAAATAAATTTTTATTCAAATAAA
Source organism: Sepioteuthis lessoniana (assembly GCA_963585895.1). NCBI lineage: Eukaryota > Metazoa > Mollusca > Cephalopoda > Myopsida > Loliginidae > Sepioteuthis > Sepioteuthis lessoniana. The sequence goes on from OY757934.1 coordinate 25,831,247, forward strand.
CAGTTCTATTTCAGACAATTTAGTTTAGTATGGGTTTTTTTTGTTTACGAACAGCTAAATGTCTAAAACAGTTTTATTTCAAACAATTCAGTTTAGCATAAGTATATTTAGTTCCATTTGACCAATACATTTGACATAAGCAGGTGATACCACTCCGGACCAGAGTAAACCTGGGAGCTATAGCAATGAAAGGGTACTCCGCATTTCGCAAAGCTCCAGCATTACTGGAACCTCACCATCAGATTGTTTAGAGTCATATCCAGTGGGGGATGCTTACTCCGTTGCAGAGAAGCAGTAGGTGTATTCTACAGCCCCAGCTGACTGGGAAATTAGAATAATAATCAGCAAAAACATGCCGAATGATGGACTTTGCTGTCCCGGCTGACCACAGAGTAAAATTGAAAGAAAGCGAAAAGAAAGATAAGTACCAAGACCTTGGTAGAGAATTGAAAAAGCTGTGGAACAAGAAAGTGACGGTGATACTAATTGTAATTGGTATTCTTGGTACAGTCACTAAATGATTGGCACAAGGAATGAAGAACTTAGAAATAAGAGAACGAGTGGAGACCATTCAAACTACTGCATTACTGAAATCGGTGAGAATACTGAGAAGAGTCCTGGAGACTTGAGAAGACTTGCTGTCATGCAAACTCCAGTGAAAAACTATCGGCTAACGCTGGTGGAATAAACACAAAAAGGAATAATAATAATGATAATAATATGCACAAACCAGCACCTGTCCAAGAAAATAACAGACATAAACTCCTATGGGACTTTGACATAGACCCGGATCACTGAATCTCGGCCAAAAAACCAGACCTAACATTAATCAACAACAACAAAAAAAAAGAGAAATTGCAAAATTGTTGACTTTGCTGTCCCGGCTGACTACAGAATAAAACTGAAAGAATGTGAAAAGAAGGATAAGTACCCCGACCTTGCTAGGGAATTGAAAAAAAACTGTGGAACATGAAGGTGACAATTATACCAATTGTAATTGGTACTTTTGGAACAGTAGCTAAAGGATTACTAAAGGGACTGGAGGACTTAGAAGTTGGCGGGCGAGTGGAAACTATCCAAACTACAGCATTATTGAGAACGGCCAGAATACTGAGAAGAGTCCTGGAGACTTGAGGAGACTTGCTGTCACTCAAATTTCAGTGGAAGACAATCAGCGTTAGTTGACGTGAAAAGACTATAATAATAATAATAATAATAATAATAATAATAATAATAGTCATTTATAAAGGATTGAACAGTTCTATTTGATTAATTGATTGGTGACAAAGTAAAAAATAAGTAAAGTCGGCGACCGTAGTCGAGGGTGACCAGAAGGGTCTCTTTTCAATTGCTACTACACCGAGTAGTAGTATAAGGCGACACTTTTTTCCCTGGATTGCTCCACTTTACCCTTGATACGTAACTTATACCTTATATTGCTGAGAGTTAAACAAAAAGGTATCAAGTACAATTTTTAAATCTTTGGTTTGACGTGACCTGAGATTGAACTCGGGTCTCCTGGACCATAGGTGACTAATAGGTAGTTACATTTCGGGTCAGGGCTGATCTGAAAGTTATGGTAATGAAAGTGTACTCCACATTCTCCAAACTCCAGGACTACAGCCTCACCATCAGATGCAGTTAATTGTTTTATCCAGGACACTTAGATTTCCTGAGAAATGTATAATCTGTGAAAATTATATCAAAGAATTAAAAAAAAAGTTATGTCTCTTTATTAAATGCAAAATCGGTCGTAAAAAGATAAATAATTTTTTTTTCTCGGTAATTTGTCTTCTTATTTTACCGAATCGTTTTATTTATTATTTTTTAAAGTTGAAGAAGTAAATGTAAGAAATCCAAACGACCTCTATTGATGCGGTGATTTGACGGCCACTTCACCCCGTAACATATTTTAATTTTCATCTTCGTTTGCACGAATGACAAGACTACGAAAATCAAATCAAATCAAAAGTTATATGTGGTGGATTCTTCGGGCCGGCTCGCTACGTAGAGATTAGACAACATTGAAGAAACAGGCAATGTAATTTTATCAGCAAAAATGTCCGCACGTTGGCAAGGCAACAGAATTTTAACTTCTCTTTGTAATCAATTCTCTCTCTCTCTCTCTCTCTCTCTCTCTCTCTCTCTCTCTCTCTCTCTCTCTCTCTAACCACTTTCGCCTCATTTTCGTCAGCAACGAAATCGATTGGAAAATGAAATATAATAACAATGTTTAATGGCACTAAATAAAGCTTTATCAGTCGTTATTTCTACAAAGTTGATGCTATTTAAATAACGCTAGAAAGTAGTTCATTTTCTTCTACCCCATCAGTTCAATTATTTTCGCGGATCGCTCCGAAAGTAATGCCTTTTATTTTATTACGTAGACACACAACGCTATAGCAGGTTGGTTTAGTTCTATAGCTTTTCAAACCTAATTAGCTTATTTAATGTGGAAGTCATTCTTTTTCTTATTTATTTAGTTAGTTAGCAGTCCGTTATATGGTCTGTATCCCCTAAAGAGTAGAGAGTCCCCGAAGAAAAAAGAGAATGTCCTAGGTATGATACTAAACTGTGTCTGTAGGTCAAGCTCCATTTATGGAGATCTGGCTTAGTCTGGTTGTTTTATGGCATATCAAACCTTGTGGGTTATTTAATGCCAAATCCTTTATATATATATATATATAGAGAGAGAGACAGACAGACAGACAGACAGACAGAGAGAGAGAGAGAGAGACATAGATCCTCACAACCAAATTCAGTTTAGTGTCAAACCCATGACACACTTATTTAAGGGGAATCTTACTTTTCTGCAGGGAGTGCATCCTGTATATGAAACCCAGTTTCTTCCAGGCAGCGGTCGTATGGATACTGCTGTATGTATGTTCTACTTGGACTCTAACTAAACGGCTGGAAAAGAAGATAGACGGCAATTACACAAGAATGCTGCGAGCAATATTGAACAAGTCCTGGCGGCAACACCCCGCAAGGAACCAACTGTCCGGCCACTTTCCTTCCATCACGAAAACTATCCAAGTTAGACGAACCAGACATGCAGGACACTGCAAGGACGAGCTCATAAGTGATGACTTCTATGGACCCCCACATATGGCCGGGCAAAAGCAGGACGACCAGCTCGAACATACATACAGCAGCTATGTGAGGATACGGGATGTAGCCCTGAAGACCTGCCAGTGGCGATGCACGATAGGGAGAAGTGGCGAGAGAGAGTCAGGGATATCCGTGTTAGCGGCACGACATGATGATGATGATGATATATATATATATATATATAGAGAGAGAGAGAGAGCAAATGCAGCCATACACACTTTTTCGAGAGTTTTCAATGTTTACAAAATAATGATTTCAATTTTTCTTCTCTTCTAACAATTTGCAGATAATTATTATCTTCTCAAGTAATTAATAATTATCCTTAAACTCTAAGGTGGTGGTGTGGTGTCTTTGTTTAATGGCATATCAACCTTTGTAGGTTATTTAATGTCAAATCTTTTATCCTAGTAGAACAGCAGCGGTACTATTTAACCCATAGCTGGGAGGATAAGGGGGTTCATACCTTTCCCCAGGGTATTTGCCCGAAAGTGAACGTAATAGCGCGACTGGAGTACGAACTCTCGTACTACGATTCCGGAGTCCACCGCTTTAACCATTACACCACGAGGACACCTCCCTTAAACTTTAAGGTTTTCTAACATTTATCTTTTAATTTCATAATAATAATCATTTGTTTGAACATAGACGGTTTCAATCCGGAGGATATTCAAGTAGATCTGTATGAACTATGGAACATAGTAGACCTGGGACTACTTATTACCTGGACTCCCCCTATTCTATGTATGTTAATACTCTATAGAGGATACATTCAGCTTACCTTAAGTCTGACCAACAGGGTAGTAGATTGTTTGAGCTTTTTATAGTGAACTAGTTGAATTACCAGTCCTCGTTGAATAAGAATGGTTTGGTTTGGTTTTATGGCATATCAACCATAGTAAGTTATTTAATGCTAAATCCATCTTTATACATACAAACAGTTCTATTTCAAACAGTTCAGTTTAGCACGAGTACATTTTTGTTTACGCACAGTTAAATGCCAAAACAGTCCTATTTCAAATTATTCAGTTTATCATAAGTACATTTTTGTTTACACGCAGCTAAATGCCATAACAGTTCTATTTCAAAGAATTCAGTTTAGCACAAGTACATTTTTGTTTACACACAAATGTCCAGGACACTGCTAAGTATTCTAGCTGATCTCAGCAATGCTAGATTCTGGACTACGTTAAATCTTCCTTAAATCACCATATCTGCAGTCTCACTCTTAGCTTGCTTGGTTGTTTGGGATTCATGGCGTATCAACCTTTGTAGGTTATCTAACACCAAATCCATTTATTATGACATTTGTGATTGTCACATCCCTTGCCCGCGAGAGTGAACACCTGCACTAATAGCCGAACAGTTCTAATCCCAACCAAAACGAATGATAAGATATAATTGACGAAAATGATTTTTTAAAAAATCACTCCGCAATTATATAAGAGGCGGGGTACCCCTCTACTGACATGCAGTCGATGCATTCTACAGTCCCAGCCGACTGGGCCATCACCGATTTAGAAGTCAAGACTTAGGTCACTGGGAGTCATACTAGCATTAAATAGATTTTTTAAATTAATTAAACGGCAGAGATTTATGAATTCAAACATTTTTTTTTGTTTTTGTCCAGACATTTCTAACTAAGTAGTACACTTGTCCAGCTCCAGAGCTGGATGTAGTTTATTGTCACAATCAGTACACGTCAAAGGTGGGTGTTAGTGGTCTAAGAGTAGTGGTTAAAACTTACCCGTCAATCACTCTTAATCTTTATTTCCGATGCAGCCTGCTTATTAATAATTCTGAAATGGGGATCTTAGGTTGCAAAAAAAAAAATGTTGACATATGACGTAAGAAATGGTCGGTCGGTGGGTTTGTTAGTTGGTGGGTTGAATATCAAACTAAATTAGCTTATTTAATATTGAAGCCATTCATTTTTATAATCTTTTTGTAAGCAATTGGATGGTTTCAAATAACTCATAGTATAAAAGTAAACTTGGCGACCGTAGTCAAGGGTGACCCGAAGGCTCCCTTTCCGATAGCTACTACACCAAGGTGTAGGGGAGGGCGCTACTCTATTCCCTAGATTGATCAACTTTACCCTTGATCCTTACCTTATAATGCTGAGTGTTAAACAAGGTAGCATCAAGTACCATTTTTTGAGTCTTTGGTATGATTCGACTTGCGATTGAACCCAGGTCTACGAGGCCATTGGTGATCACTGTAACCATTATGCCAATGTCCGGATGGTTTGGTTTGATTTGTTGGGTTTTATGGCATATCAACCTTTGTAGGTTATTTAACGCCAAATCCATTTTTATGTGAATAATCTGTTCTATTTAAAACAATCCAGTTTAGCATAAGTACACAGTTTAATTGTCAAAAACATTTCCATTTCAAACTATTCAAGCAGTTAAATGTAACAATTCAGTTAAGTGAAAATATAGTTTTAATGTCGAAAAACAGTTCTATTTCAAATAATTTAGTTAAGCATAAGCACGCAGTTTAAATGTAAGTACGGTTTAATTGTCAAAAACATTTCTCTTTCAAGCTATTCAGTTTACTCAAACAATTCATTTTAGCATAAGTATGTCGTTAGTTCTATTTAACCCATATATAGGACCCTTATCAGGTGCTACCACTGCGGGCCTGAGTGGACCTGGCAGCGATGGTAATGAAGGGGGACTCCGCATTTCCCAAAGCTCCAGAATTGCTGGAACCTCACCAACAGATTGTTTAGTGTCATATCCAAGACACTTCATGTATTCTACAGCCCCAGCTGACTGGGCAGCAATATCCGGCAAACATTCAGGTGTGGCTGTAGATTAAGACGACTGTATATCTGCAGAGGGGTAAAAAAAAATAACGAGCATCCTGAATATGACACTAAACTCCCTGATGGTGAGGCTCCAGTTCAAGAGCTTTGGGAATCTGGAGTAGCTTTTCATTGACTTTACTGGAGAGTCAGTATCTGTTATGGTTCAAATAGAACTATTTCATCATATATTATACTTGAAACCGGTTAACTGAATGATTGTTAAATTAAAATATTTGTATTGCACGACAGTTCTTTTAATCATTTAACTGTGTGCAGATCAATGATTAATGTCGAATAGAATTATCAGCGTTGGATGGCAATACTTAAAAAAAACATTTTGCGTCCAAGATATGACATTAAACTGTGTCTGATAGTGAAACTCCGGTCTTGCAGTTTGGCGAATACACAGTACCTCTTCGTTACTATTAAATAACCTACAATGATTGATATGCCATAGAACCAAACCAAATTATATATATATATATATATATATATATATATATATATATATATATATATATATATATATATATATATATTGGCTTAAGAGATCAGAGCCATGGAAGAAATAAAGAGGACAATGGACAGATGTCTATAAGAACGGCCGAAGTCCTGCCATATAATCTTTTTTGCTTTGGTAGAGGCACGAGCGTAGCACGTCGCGATCAAGGAGGCGGCTTGGCTCTTACAGAGTCATGCCGGGGTTTCTGTCGGAGCCGATATGATGCAAAAAACCTGAAATCGGCGAGGAAGACAGTGGATCATTGAAGACCTACCTTGATGCATCAAGGATGTATGATTGAAGATTACTCCCAGGTCCACTCTGACCCGGTGTGGTAGTCCCATCTATGCGTCAAGTAGAAATTTTCCATCTTTTACAAGGGATTATTATTAATCCTGGATTGATTGCATTTCACATAGCACTAATACCCTTGGGAAAGGTATTAATCCAATTATTCTCCCTCCAGCTATGAGTAAATTGTAGGGCAGACTAGGTTCTCCAGCCTTGGTGAGGTAACTAGTCTAAGAGAACGAAAACTTTGAATTCAAATCTGTTAAACTCTGCTTAAAAAAATTTACCTTGTGTCATATCCTGCCCGAGCGGAGGGGTTGGTTAAAAAAAATCGGTTGGGGTGCCCGTGGTGTAATGGTTATCGTCGTAGGAAATGGACACGGCGATGCGACTTCAAATCCAGGACGAGACTGATTGTATTTCACATAGCACTAATACCCTTGGGAAAGGTATGAATCCAACTATCCTCCCTCCAGCTATGGGTAAATAGTAGGGGAGACTAAGTTCTTCAGCCTTGGTGAGGCGACTAGTCTAGGAGAAGGAAAACTCTGAATTGAAACCTGTTAAACTCCGCTTCAAAATTGACCTTGTGTCATATCCTGCCCGAGCGTAGGGGTTGGTAAATATGATATGATTATTAATTTTGAAATTAAACGGAATTATTACAGTAAAAAATGCCATACCTGCAAGGATTTAACTGGGTGCAAACAAAATTTTAGTGTGAAATTAGATTGCGATACCTGATAAATAGAATTATTAGGTTTGGTTTCGGTTTCTTTGTTTAATGGCAAATCAACCTTTGTAGGTTATTTATTGCCAAAGCCATTCTCCAAGAAGAACAGTAGTGGTACTATTTAACCCATAGCTGGGAGGATAAGGGAGCTCATACCTTTCCCAAGGGTATTTGCCCGAAAGTGAACGTAATAGCGCGACTGGAGAATGAACTCACGTACTACGATTCCGCAGGCCATTAAAATTATTAATTTTAAATAGTAATACGTGAAACTATCTAATTGCGTGCAAATAAAAAAGATTAGTGTTTGTTAGCAAACAAATGAGCTATGGTTCGCTTAAAATTAATGTTACCAACAAATTATTCTTTTACAAATCATATCATATGTATATTTGTGTGTGTTTTTGTTTGTTTTAATTGCATATCAACCTTCTTGGAATATTTAATGCCAAATAGAAGGACAGTAGTAGCAGTATTTAGCCGATAGCTGGGATGATAAGGGAGTTCATACCTTTCCCAAGGGTATTTGTCCGAAAGTGAATGTAATGGTAAGACTAGAGTTCGAACTCACTAAGATTCCGTAGTCCAGCGCTTTAACAATTACACCAAAAGGACACACAAGAGAGAGAGACAGAGAGAGAGAGAGAGAGAGACTGACAGAGACAGAGATAGAGTGTGTGTGTGTGTGTGTGTGTGTGTGTGTGTGTGTGTGTGTGTGTGTGTACTCGCGTGCGAGTGCAAACAGGATTTGGCATAAAGTGACTTGCAAAGGTTGATATGCCTTAAAACACTGCCAACCAATTTATCTGATGGGGGTGTCCTCGTGGTGTAATGGTTAAAGCGATGAACTGCGGAATCGTAGTACGCGAGTTCGTACTCCAGTCGCGCTATTACGTTCACTTTCGGGCAAATACCCTTGGGAAAGGTATGAACCCCCTTATTCTCCCTCCAGCTATGGGTAAATAGTAGGACGGACTAGGTTCTTCAGCCTTGGTGAGGCAACTAGTCTAGGAGAAGGAAAACTCTGAATTCAAACCTGTTAAACTCCGCTTCAAAATTGACCTTGTGTCATATCCTGCCCGAGCGGAGGGGTTGGTAAATAGTACCAATTTATCTGATCGTTGATGAGACTCAGTTATTACAAGTAAGTGCCAGAGTTGATCCAGAGGGGGCACCAAGTACAATCTTCAGCTCCCGAACTGTAGTCTGACCTTTGGATACAGTTTAGTGTAATTTCCATGACACATCGTTGGCGCATATTAGTGGCTTGAGGTTAAACCTACACGTTAGTGACCCGTTATTTTTATTTCCGATATATCTTGCTTATTAATAATTGTGGGGTTGAACTCGAATCACACGATTACATTCTATTGGATAGTGGCTCGAACCACGCGACTTTCGGTATCGCGGAAGTATAAAAGACACCGTGTTTCTCAAGCAAGGCAGAAGCTGAAAGAGAAGCAGAGAGAGAGAGAGAGAGAGAGAGAGAGAGCTCTGAAAGACGTAGGTCAGTGGTAGACCAACTTCGGAAGTAACAACCAACAGCGTGAGACTAATAATACTAGTTAGACTCAAACACTTGAGGTAATAAACAATTAACTTTATTTTCACTGCGTATCTTTTCCTTACGACGATACAACACATTCACTTTCGAAATAATATCCTTGTGAAATTTTTGCATTCCCTCCAAGCAACAAGTTAAATAATAACACAACTGTCTTTAAAAGCTTTGGCATTAAATAACCCAGGAAGATTGATATACCTTTAAAACAAAGAAATCGAAACTGATTAATAGCGGAATGACTCTCTAGGAATTGCAATAAAAAGTAGTCTAAATTAAATTGAAAGAAAAACTATTCAATTTTAATATTAGATACCATTTTTTTAAGTAGTTTTCTGACAATTTTTTTCAAAATTTTCAGCCATTTTTGTAGAATTGTTGTGTGATTGTTGTTGTTGTTGTTTTTTTAGCTTTTAATAAATTTATTATCAGTAAGAAAAGAAGAAAAAGCTGTTTTTTAATCCTTTTTTCTTTATTAAAATGGAGATAAATAAAATGTAGTCATCAATTTACCAAACTAATAACTCAATTTTAGCAACGCCAGATACGAAAACGAAACTATTTAATCGCCTATACACACAGATGACTGACTTAAGATCAATCGCTTCTAAAATTCACCTTTATGCAAGATCTCCGATGCAGCAACAAGTCTATAATGTAGTATAATGGATGACCACTTTGAAAAAGCAGATATCGTGAGCTGCCTGAGTTCTCTGGGTCAGGCTAAGCAAAGTTTTATAAATTCTGTGTACTCATGTCACTCCACACATTACACTAGGGAGTTTCCCCTCCAGCTTTACGAAGAAAAGCAAACGATGGTTAAATCCATGCTAGCGAGACGTCTGAACCTGTTCGACTAATCGTAACATACCGCCTGCTTTAATATGCTTCAGTGGTGTCAATTACGTTGAGACCTTCCTGGAGATGATACTGTAAGCTATTCTTACAATATATATATATATATATATATATATATATATATATATATAAATGTTATTATTGATGTCAGATAAAACTCAACACATGTAGTCTATAATAAATTCATTTCAATAACTTCTATTTTTTGAAAATGTATCATCAGGTGGTGACACAATTTTTTATGAGGTTTTTACCGTTATACCGGGGAATACTTTATATATATATATATATATATATATATATATATATTCGAGAAACAGCAAGATTTCTTGTCTGTCTAGGACACTGCTAAGTATTCTCGCTGATCTCAGCAATGCTAGATTCTGGACTTCGTTAAAGCTTCCTTAAATCTGCACATCTTCCGTCTCACTCTTAGCTTGGTTGGTTGTTTGGGATTCATGGCGTATCAACCTTTGTAGGTTATTTAACACCAAATCCATTTTTATGAAAATAGTTCTATTTCAAACATTTCAGTTTAGCCTGAGTACACAGTTCAATTATCAAAAACATTTCTTTTTCAAGCCATTCAGTTTAGTCAAACAGTTTTAATTCAGCTAATTCCTTTCAGTATAAGTAAAAATTTCGTTTACACACAGTCAAAACACTTTTATATTAAACGATTCATCATCATAATGTCGTGCCACTAGAACGGATATACCTGACCCTCTCTCCCCACTTCTCCCTATCTTTCATCGCCTCCGGAGGGTCTTCAGGACTACATCCCGTATCTACACAGAGCTGCAGTATGTATGCTCGAGCTGGTCGTCCTGCTTTTGCACGGCAATATGTGGGGGTCCATAGGAGTACATCATTTATGAGCTCGTCCCTGCTTCCCCAGCAGTGTCCTGCATGTCTGGTTCGTCTAACTTGAATAGTTTTAGTGATGGGAGGCAGGTGGCCGTATAGTTGGTCCCTTGTGGGGTGTTGCCAACAGGACTTATTCAATATTGCTCGCAACATTCTTGTGTAATTGCCGTCTAGATTTTTCTACAGCCGTTTAGTTAGCGTCCAAGTAGTGCATCCATATAGCAGTATCGAGACGACCGCTGCCTGGAAGAAACTGCGTTTCATTTTATCGGTTAGGTCTGACTTCCATATGATCGATAGCCTATCGATAGCTGTCCATGCCTTCGTATCAGCGTGTCGATGTCTTTTTCGGTTGATGAGACACTGCTTCCTAGGTAGGTGAATTTGTCTACCAAAAAAGAAAAAAATTTCTGTTTAGCATAAGTATGCAGTTAGTTCTATTTAACCAATAGATAGGGCCCTATCAGTTGCTACCATTCCGGGCCAGAGTGGACCTGGAAGCAATGGAAATGAAGGAGTGCTTCCCATTCCCCAAAGTTCCAGCATCTCTTGAACCTCACCATCAGATTTTTTAGTATCATATCCAGAACACTCATTGGAGTGGGGGTATTACCCCTCTGCAGAGGTGCAGTCGGTGTATTCTATAGCTCCAACCGACTGGGCTATACACAGTGTTAATGTAAAAAGTTTTATTTCAGATAATTCAGTCTAGCTGAATTATCTAGTTTAGCTGTCAAAAGAGTTCTATTTCGAGCAATTCAGTTTAGCTTAAGTACGCAGTTTAAATGTCAAAACGGTTCTATTCCAAACAATTCAGTTTAGCATGAATACGTGGTTTAGATACTAAAAACAGTAAACTCAAACCTGGTAGCGATGGCAATAAAGGAGTACTCCGCATTCCCCAAAGCTCCGCAGCTGATTGGGCTATCTTAGGTTCTTCGGAATTGTTAGCAGGGCTCGAACTATGATTGATTTTACTGTCACCCCTTGGTTTCATAAAGTTTACAACTCTCAGTCAAGGATTGCATATTTTTATCTACATTATTTAAAACAATTCTGATATAAAATTAATCAAAATTGAAGAAATTTTATTATATAAGAAAAATACTGTGTAAATATTAAACAAGAAAATTATTTTTTAAGTAGAAGAATTACATTGTGAATTGAAAAATGAAAATGAACATCTATTTCCTTACCCTTGAGGTTATAATAATTACGTGGATGCGTATTTCCCATCCTCCTGGGAAGACGTGGCTCTGGAGGTGACCGAATCCTATGTAAAGAGTGCGGATGTAACTTGCAAGACATGTTATGGTTAACTGGCCACGCAATTACCATCACTAGTTAATTTGGGGTCGCTTGTGTACGCTGTTGGTTGCGGTCTCAGTGCTAGAGTTTCGGTTCTACATACTTTGGTCGCTGGTTCGATCATCAGTGGGAGAGTTTACGGTAATGAGACCTAATGAGATCGAAACAGCGGTCTCCTGTTTCTGTGTGTTGAATGCAAGTTTTCATATTTACCCAACCCCTCCGCTCGGGCAGGATATGACACAAGGTCAATTTTTTTAAGCGGAGTTTAACAGGTTTGAATTCTGAGTTTTCCTTCTCCTAGACTAGTTGCCTCACCAAGGCTAAAGAACCTAGTCTGCCCTACTATTTACTCATAGCTGGAGGGAGAATAATTGGATTCGTACCTTTCCCACGGGTATTAGTGCTATGTGAAATGTAATCAGTCCAGGATTTGAACTCGTGTCGCCGTGTCCAATTCCTGCGACGATAACCATTACACCACGGGTACATCCAATGAATGCAAGTTTTTGCCAGATTTTCTATCCATGGTAATTTAATTCACAAAGAAAATTCTTGTTTTATTTTTTAGAAGTATTCTTATTTCTTATTGTAATTAATTTTCTTTTTCTTTTTTTTTTTTTTGTGCTTTTTTTCTTTCGGTGTGTTTTTATAATAACTCAATCGTACCAATATTTCTGATTGAGTAAGGAAGATAAGATAATTTTTAATGTATACTTTTTTACCGCATTTAACTGGAGAGAATAATTGTTAAGCTGACTACGCCATAAAATAATCCAACAAGTGTTGGCGTGCCGTAAAAACAACCACCAACCAACCAACCAGCCAACCAACGAATACATTTTTAAATAAATAACTGAAAATATTTCCCGCATTTATAACTTCATAAGAATCAATATTTTTATAAAATTCCTGGTTTTTTTCATTTATAGACTTCGTTAGATTCACTTAATATCATGAGCTCTTGAGTGGGGAAGGTCAGAAGATAAATTTATTTTTCCTTCTCTTTTTTCCTCTTTTGTCGACATCATTGGGATATTTACAGTGATTTGATCTGGTCATCTCGCTTAGTTTGTGTGCTTCGGTTGGATCTTAAAGTCCAAGGGAAAAAAAAAAAAACACGAGTATAAAGTTATAATGATTAATAAATGTTGAATTAGATATTCCCTCAGCTTAGATTGGAGCAAAATTACAACTGACGTTTCAGATTTTTAGAATTAGACAAACGTCTATTTGGACAGAAGTTTTAACATTGCTAAATATTTATTTTCGGCTTGCAGCACAAGATGATACAGGAAATCTTTTTATAAATTGTTTATCTGTTTTTAAACCGGCAGTGCGTGAGGCGTATTGGTTATCGATGTGGAAAATGGATCCGAGTTCGAATTAATGCCTTGGCTATTTGCGTTCACTTCACTTAAAATGTTTGATCATATATATATATATATATATATATGTATATATATATATATATATATGTATATATATATATATATATATACATATATATATATATATGTATATATATATATATGTATATATATATATATATATATATACATCCTGTATCCTCACATAGCTGCTGAATGTACGTTCGAGCTGGTCGTCCTGCTTTTGCGCGGCCATGTGTGGGGATCCATGAGAGTACATCTCTTATGAGTTCATCTCTGCTTCTCCAGCAGTGTCCTGCATGTCTGGTTCGTCTAACTTGAATAGTTTTCGTGATAGGGGGCGGGTGGCCGTACAGTTGGTGTCTTGTGGGGTGTTGTTGCCAGGACTTGTTCAGGATTGCACGCAGCATTCTTGTGTAATTGCCATCTAGTTTCTTCTCCAGCCGTTTTGTTAGCGTCTATGTAGTGCATCCATATAGCAGTATCGATGTGACCGCTGCCTGGAAGAAACTGCGTTTCATTTTATCGGTTAGGTCAGATTTCCATATAATCGATAGCCTATTGATAGCTGTCCATGCTTTCGTTAGCCTCGTTTCGATGTCCTTTTCGGTTGATTCGACGCTGCTTCCTAGGTACGTGAATTTGTCTACTAGTTTAAGTGGGGTTCTTTCTAGAGTGGAGATGTCCCCCGTTTGGTTATAACACATATATTCCGTTTTGTGTGCATTAACGTAGAGGCCTATGCTTGCTGCTGCTCGTTCCAAACTATGCAGAAGAGTTTCGGCTTGGTCAGGTGTATTTGCCAGTATCGCTATGTCATCGGCGTAGTCGGCGTCGGTAATTGTTGTTGCGGGGTATCTTCTGCTTCTTTTCTTCGTCAGTTCGAAGCCATTCTCTTTGATTTTGTCAATCGATGTTCTAAGTACGTAGTCTAGACAAATGATAAAGAGGTACGGGGCCAGCGTGTTCCCTTGTAGTACTCCTGCTACAATGTCAAAGTATTCTGTGTCTCCATCCGGTGATCGTATTTTTACTTTAGTGTTTCTATAGAGAATCGTTATTGCCGCTACGGTTTCTTTAGGTATGCCGTACGCTAGTAGGATTTGTTCCATCTTTCCTCTGTGAATGGAGTCGAAAGCCTTGGTAAAGTCGACAAATATTAATGTCGCTTGTAGGTTCTTTGCCCGTACACCTTCAAGGATTCTGCGGATGGTTAATATTTGTGAGGTCGTGGATCTATTTCTTCGGAAGCCATTTTGGTTTTTTCTAAGTATGTTGTCGATTTTGGGTTCTATTCGGTTTCGTAGTAGGGCATTGTAGATTTTGGCAGCTATGGATGTAAGTGTTATGCCTCGGTAGTTTTTGGCTAATCCGAGGTCCCCCTTTTTAGGGAAGGGGAGTATGCATCCCTTCATCTATCTATCTATCTATCGGATTTTGATTGTATACTGCGTTGCAGTGGCGGAGCAGTATGTCGTCGAATTGTCTGGTCTTCCATACTTCCGGGGGAATTTCGTCCAGCCCTGCAGCTTTCCTATTTTTAATTTTTCTGAGAACCGAGTCGAGTTCTTCTTGTGTGAACGGTCCTAGTTTAATGTCTAATTGTTTGCTAATTATTCTGGTGAT
>OY757934.1:25851306-25871306 GCA_963585895.1 Sepioteuthis lessoniana
TTTGTTCCGATTCCTGAAACTGGTGATCCTTACATCTTCCTGGACTAGGTTCCACTGTTTAAGCCAAGAAGCCAAGAGCTCTGACTACTGTTTTGACAGATACAAATCACGAGCAAGATCATTCAGGTCTTCTTGCATGATCCAGTGTGGCTCATTGCCACTTGTTCCTGAATATGTAGACTCAATATCTTCCAAAGATATTGACTCAGTAGAATCCTCCCTTGAAGGCATTTCTTTATCTGATGAGGAAAGAAGATCCTTATTTACTGGAGGTGTAGGTACAGGAAGATCATCTTGAATGGGGAACGGGTCTTATAGCAGATCGAAGTTTGGGATATTTGATCTTTTTCCTAGAAGATGCATTGAAACCAGTTATATTAGTTAAACAAAAATAACAATCATCTGCGTGGTTTCGCGGCTCTCTCCAAACCATCGGGACAGCAAAGTTGAAAACTAAATGTGCATTTGAAAATGTAATACTAATATTTAGTAACGCAAAAGATGTGTAACACGATAGTTGAGGGACACCATCCTCTTGCACCTCCTGCGAGACAACCTCTTCCAATGATTGCCAGAGTGTGGATTGAGACCTGCAGCCTTAACTGTCAAAATCCGTCTTGATATATATATATATAATGTAATGCTATCACTTACATTTAGTGCATAATAACAAAAAATAAGCCATAAGTCTCACAATATTAGAATTAACCCTGAATTCATATACGACTTTATGTACCGTATATGCACAAAATGCACACTATACATATCTAAAAAACCAGAGGTGATGAGTAAAAACGGATTTCAAATTTGAATTCGGCACCCTCAAATTAGGTAAAAATGGGTATTTTTGTGCTTGCCTCAATTTTTTTTGTAAACCAGTGTTATCAATCTACCTATCTGTTTATGTCACGTTGTTCAAAACTGTATCTTTCTCTTCCCCACGGGGTCTTGAGCAATTTGACGAAGGAATTAACGATTGTTACTCGCGTAATGGGAAGCTCTTCTAACAAATTGAGCTCTTCGGTAGCCAATACAGCAAAATGTAAACCAACGAAAGTTGATAAGAATGTGCTAAATTCTTAAGCAGACGTTGATTTGCATTCTGGTTTAGGGGTATGCCATCGGCCTTACAGAAAAGTTAGGTGGGTTTCGAACCCGTCTTCAAGCGTCTCGCGTTATCTAGCCACACTAAAGAGTTGTGATACAATGAAACAGTCTGTCTGTGGATGACAATATGTGTATATATATATATATATATATATATATGCGTGTGTAGGGGGGCACTTGTGGAATAACGGTTATCATCGTATTGATTGGACTCAGCAAACTGAGTTCAAAGTTACTTGCTTTTCACATCGTGCTAATGCCCTTCTGAAAGGTATGAATCTTTCTATTCTTATCTTATAGCTTTAACCTTAGTATGGCAACCTGTCTAGAAAAAGGAAAATTCCGGAGTCAAACCTGTTAAAAGTTGACCTGTTCAAGTAGAAGGGTTTGGGTATATATATATATAGGGAGAGAAAGAGAGAGAGAGAGAGAGAGAGAGAGAGAGAGAGCGCAAGAGAGAGAGAGCGAGAGAGAAATGGTTGAGTTGGTAAAACCGACAAGAACTGGAAAAGTGGCCACCACTCTGACATATATATATATATATATACCTTTCCCTTTTTTTCTCTTCTATCTCTCCTTCTTGCAACCCCCTCCATTTTTCTATTTTTCATTTTTTATTTCCTTCTCTGCTGGACCCCCCACATATATATATATATATATATATATATATATATATATGTTGCATTAAGCTTGTCATTTGCATAGAAATAATACATGGTAGTGCTGTTAAGGAGACACTTTAGCCTCATACCTGTTTATCATCTGCCAAGACTACATGCTTAGAACGTCTATTGATTTAATGAAAGAAAACGGTTTCAAACTGGCAAAAGAAAAAAAAGCAGTAGATACCACCACACAAACTGTTACGGACGCGGACTACGCTGATAACATAGAGCTTCTAGCAAATTCACCCGCCTAATCTAAATCCCTGCTACATAGTCTGGAACGAGCTGCTGCTGGCATAAGCTTCCATGTTAACTCACACAAGATAGAATGCATGTGCTTTAATCAAAGCGGCGACATCTCCACACTGAAAGGTGGGCCTTTGAAACTAGTAGACAAGTTCACCTACCTAGAAAACAGTCTCATGAACCGAGACTGACATCAATACGCGACTAGCAAAGGCATGGGCAGCTATCGATAGACTATCGGTCATATGGAATTCAGACCTGACCAATAAAATAAAACGCAGTTTCTTCCAAGCAGTGGTCGTGTCAATACTGCTATATGGATGCTAACAAAACGTATGGAGAAAAAGCTTGACGGCAATTGTACAAGAATGCAACGAGCAATATCTAACAATGAGGCAACACCCCACAAAAAACAGCTGTACGGCCACCAACCACCTGCTGAAACTATCCAAACTATCCAACGAATCGGACATGCAGAACACTGCTGGGGAAATAAGGACAAACTCATAAGCGATAGGCTCCTGTGGACCCCTTCACATTGACGATCAAAGGCAGGTTGACCAGCTAGAACTTGCATACAACAGGTCTGTACCGATATGGAATATAGCCCTGGAGACCTCCCGGGAGCAATGGACGAAAGAGACGAGTGGTGAGAGAAGGTCAGGAAGATCCATGCTAGCAGCGTGACATGATGATGATGATATTTACGTGTATATGTATTTCTGTGTATATGTATGTATATGTATATATTAGCATATGTATATTTATGTATATCTATGGATAAATATGTGTTTTTATATACGTATGTATATATGTATGTAAAAATACAGACGTATGTATACATATAAATATATATATATATATATATATAGTCATCCACAGACAGATCTGTTTCGTTCTATCAGAACTCATCAGTGTGACTAGACATACTAGCTTCCCGTAGCTGGGATCGAAACCAGGTTGACTCAAACGCCAATCTGAGACTCTACCCCTCATCCTCGAGGAACTAGTAGCAGCGAAATGAATTTTAAACGGTTATGAATCACAATTACTATTTTTTACATACATCTGCTTAACGGCTACCGAGAGCTCAATTCATATATGAAGAGCCTTGCAATAAACACTAATGGCAACGCGATTACTTCATTCGCTAAAGAACTCAACCCTACGGGGGTAGGAGAGTATATATATATATATATATATATATTATTATATATATATATATATATATATACGTAGGTATATATACAAGTAAATATATACGTATGTGTATATATATATATATATACCTATACATATGTATAAATATATTGTCATCCACAGACAGACTGTTTCGTTGTATCACAACTTTTCAGTGTGGCTAGACACGTAGGACGCTGGGATCGAAACCCGCCCAAATTTAAGTTAGACCGCTCGGCCAACAAGGGTACCACAACAGTTAGGGAATTATAAGGTATTAAGTAGCAGCAGCAACAGCAGCAGCGTTCGTTCGTTCACATTTATACCTTACCGGATACCAGAGTGCTCAATTCGTTCGAAGAGCTTTTCCTATGTATACAAAATGTATATAACGTATATACATGTATATATGTGTATATACGAGTGTGTATATGTGTGTTTATACATGTATATTTGTGTAATTATGAAGTTTAATCAGACAGATATGTAGTAAAAACTAGGAAAAGGAAAGGAAAATTCACATTAATGGATGAGAAAATTTATAAATATTAAAAGTACCAAATTAATAATTCCTATCCTGACAATAACCTGTCGAAACACGTCGGTGGACCTTTAACAACTATTTATTTATAATTTTTTTTTATCCATTTATTTGTATTTTTCTTTCTGGTCTCTTTTTTATATGTATAAGTACACTTTTTACTCTCTGTGTATAAGTACACTTGGTTTTAAGTAAGCTGCTATTTTTATGGTTTTAAGTAAGCTGCTATGATTATGGTTTTAAGTAAGCTGCTAATGTTTATTAAATTTTAATCAAATTAATTAATGGTTTTAAGTAAGCAGAAAATTTTAATCAAATTCTTAATCAAATTAATTTGTGGTCTTGCATAAGCTGCTAATTTTTTTAGATTTCAAGTAAATTAAGTTATGGTTTTAATAAGTAAGCAGATAATTTTAATTAAGTTCTTAATTAAATTAAGCAGATAATTTTAATTAGATTTTTAAATTAAATAATTTATGGTTGTAAGTAAGCTGCTAATTCTTATTAAATTTTTAATTAAATTGATTCATGGTTTTTAGGAAGCTGCTAATTTTAATTAAATTTTTAATCAAAATAATTGTTGGTTTTAAATAAGTAGCTAATTTTGATTAAATTCTTAATTAAATTAATTTGTGGTTTTAAATAAATAGCTAATATTAATTAAATTCTTAATTAAATCAAGTTATGGTTTTAAGTAAGCTGCTAATTTTAATTGAATTTTTAATTAACCTGATTTATGGTTTTAAGTAAGCAGCCAATTTTAATTAGATTTTTAATTAGATTAATAGATGGTTTTAAGTAAGCAGCTAATTTCATTTAAAATTTTTAATCAAATAAACTTATGGTTTTAAGTAAACAGCAAATTTTTCAATGATTTAGCCCAATTCTTTTTTTCATCATCCTTTTTTAATTTTCTTTATTGTTTTTTTTATTTTCTTTTACAGCTCGTGCGCAACCGCTCCGTTCCAAGCATCCAAGAAGAAGATCGGGGCACACTTAATTTCAGCGTCCATTATAACCGTGACAGTTCAATGCTGACCGTTAAGATCATCCAGGCGAGAGATCTGGTACCCTGCAACAGTAACGAGACTGTCGATCCGTTTTGCAAAGTATCCATCTTGCCCAAACGATGGAACCAGCAAAATGGCAAAGTGTTGAAAAGCACGCTGAACCCGAAATTTGAAGAGGAATTTGTATTTGAGATTTTACCTAATGATCTCAAGTCATCAACGTTGGAGATTCTTTTAGTGCACCATGATAAATTTTCTCGTGGGAACAGTATTGGCAAGGTTCAAATGGCTCTCTATAATGTCGATCTGACGGACAAATTGTTTATTTGGAAAAATATCACGCAAATCTCATCAGATGATAACACAGAGGTAAGGAACTCTCTTTTATCAGTTATTGTTTTATCGGGCCATCCGCTTTATGCGTAGGGTGTTCGCAAATGGTTCGGGAGACCTGGGTTCAATCCTAGGTCGAGTCATACTAAAGACTAAAAAAACGGTATTTGATGCCGCCTCAGCATTATAAGGTAAGGATCAAAACTAAAGGGGAGCAATCCAGAGAATGGAGTAGCGCCCTCCCCTACACCTCGGTGTAGTAGCTGCTGAAAAGGGAGCCTTCCAGTAACCTTTGACTAAGGTCACCAACTTTATATATATATATATATATAGAATACTTAGTCCAGTTAAACCGGAGTTAGGAGTAATTCCATCAGGACAAGAAAATATTCATGAATATTTAGATCTTCCTGGTAAAGAGCTCAATGTATCAATTATACAGAGCAATATTTTCATTAAGAAAAAACAACGAAACCAATCACAAAGGATTATAAATTTATTTCAATCCTGTTACGCATTTTTGAAATTTTCAAAAACACGAAAAAAAATTAACAGGACTTCATCAGATCAATTAGATAAAAAAACTAGAGTAGACACATGAGAGTGGGAGGGGATAGAAGAGTGGGAGGGGATAGAAGAGGGGTGAAGAGTTATCTCTTCATTGAGCCCACTTCCGTTTTAAATTTAAATTTACGGTTGGCACTGTAGTACATTTATTTTAAAACAATTTTTTTTTTTAAATTTTTTCTAGAGACTTAAATTACAGATATTTCTAATTAGATTTAAATTTTAATTAATAATCTCACGTAAAGATGCAGTAATAGATATATTAAAACAACAACAAATATTTAATTTACTTAAATATTTTAAAATTTCTAAAATTTCAAAATATCAGTTACATTTTTTATGCGTAGTACATATATATTATATGCTTTTTCATAATTTTCTATCTAATAATTTATTATATTTATTCTCAAAATTAACTCTCATTCTTAAATAAATTTATGCTTTATAAAAAATTTTTTTTATTTATAGTTTAAATTTGGCTCTATGTCTACACCTGGCTATTAGTTCATTTCTCTTATTTAGTAAAATTTTTGGCTCAGGAAAAAGCAAAATGTGGATCTTTTCTTCAAGACATAGATTGCACCTACTATCGAAAGATTTTGGGGTACTAGATCTTTTCAATATGGACCATTGAATGTCAGGGGTTAACCCTTTATTTTTTAATCCCCAATAATGTTTTGATAGAGCAGTTTGATTTTTTTGATGCTCATGGGAAAAGGAATATTTATGATTTCCATATCTAATCTTGAAATTAGTAGAAGAAATGCCAATATAATATTTCTTATCACTTATGTCCTCTTTTGGATAAATAATAGCTTGGTATACTACATTATCTAAACTACACAAACCATTCATTGGACAATCACTTTGAGATTTACAATTACATTCTATTTTTTTACTATTAGTGTTATTATTATTTACTTGGTTATGAAATTTATTAATTAATTTATTATTATGGCTATTTATTATTTGAGAAATATTATTAGTGCAAGAATAACTTATTTTCAAGGTTTTCCTATTAAATATTTTATGCAATATATTATCTTGTTTAAAATGTTTATCTATCAGTCTCAAAAAATATTTACCTACATCTATATTGGCTAGTTTACAAAAAGGGGGGTTAAACCATATAATTTTCCTTTTTCTATTTTTTTGAACATAATTATTATTTTCTTTAGTAAATTCAGTTGTTATATTTTGTTTTAAATACCTAAAATCCTCCTTAAAACCACTATTTTTAAGGGCTTCTATATATCTTTTACTACTCTCTTTGAAAATCTTTTCATTTGCAGATAGCTTACCTATTCTTAAATTTACTGCTTTTGGGATTTGCTTGATTATATTTTTAGGGTGATTTGAATTAACATTAATGTACGATGGGTTCTGATTGGGTTTTATGAAAGGTTTATAGGAATTATTAGATAGATCTAAAGTGACATCCAAGAAATTGGCTATTTTAATATTAGATGAGATTTCTATTTTAAATCCCAAAAACTTAAAGGCCCTGATAATCCTTTTTTGTATGCTAGAGCTAAGAGGGCCATTACTATTTGGGATATATAATAACCCATCATCTCTATAAAGACCTACTTGTAGAGGACTAATGATTCTAGTGAGTATATCTAATATATATAAACCTACAAGGTCTGCTATTTGGGAGGAATCATACCCCCCCATTGGAACGTCAAAATTATCTAATCCATTTTTTACCCAAGTTGAATCGTTATTTTTTAAAACAGTTTTCCTACACGCTAATATTATTTCGTATTGTTCAACAGTTATATCTATATATTTACGGGCATAGTTAATGCTATCTATTAAAATATTTTTTGTTATGGAAGGATAGAAATCGATGATGTCAAATTGTATAAAAGTAGCTTTACTCTTATTTTTTATCCTTCTAAACCATTCAATGGTCTCATAAGAATTCTCCCAAAGATTGCAATGGTTAGCCTTTTTTACACTATTGACAATATATATATATATATATATATGTGTGTGTGCGTGTGTGTGTGTGTCTGTGTGGCGTCAATTTCGGTATACGAGTCGACCTTTTAAGCCTGAAAAAATCTCTATAAAACTAGGGGTCACCATATAAAGCCTGGACCAAAATCCAAATATTTACCACTGTGTAGTGAACCAATGAAACAGCACTTGTAAAGACGATATGCATCAATTACCGTAACTCAAGCAGACTCCCACTAACATTTCCAATTTAAACTCGTGTTTTTATCATTAAGGTTTTTCGGACTATTGTCTTCATCTTTATTGTTATATCCACAACGTTTCGGCCGATATGTCCTCCGGCCTTCTATGTGAGATGGTTCGTCATTCTTGCCAATTTTTTATTCAGTTTTTCAAATTGTTTCCATTGATACATTGTATCGGGTCCGTACCGACTGGTTATTAGTTGTCTAAATTTCTGAGACGAAGCTTGTTGATTTTTACCTTTAAGGTTTTTCGGACTATTGTCTTCATCTTTATTGTTATTTCCACAACGTTTCGGCCAATATGAAGGCTGAAGGACATATCGGCCGAAACGTTGTGGAAATAACCATAAAGATGAAGACAATAGTCCGAAAAACCTAAAATGATAAAAATCAACAAGCTTCGTCTCAGAAATTTAGACAACTAATAAACTCGAGTTTGTTGAAATATTCAACAAATTAATTCAGATTAATATAAAATAATAAAACTGATATACAAATGAAGTAATATATTAACACTACATCACACGCCATTTCAAATAGCTGATACACCTATTAAAAAAAGCGGGGTGTCCTCGTGATGTAATGGTTAAAGCGATGAACTGCGCAATCGTAGTAAGCGAGTTCAAACTCTAGTCGCACTTTTTGACAAATACCCTTGGGAAAGTTATGAACCCTCTTATCTTCCCAGGTATGGGTTAAGTGGTGCCACTGCTGTTCTTCTGGAATGATGGCCTTGGCATTAAATAACACAAAAAGATTGAATTACCATGAAACAAAACAAACTGACTGTAAGCACTAACAGTAACATCATAGTTGTCTATTGGATGTTCGAGAATCGACCAATTCAGTTGGAATTGGCTGAACTCTGAAATTTCTGCCAAAAATCTTGAAGTCAGTCGATTTATATGCCAGGTCAACTTCTACGTCGTAATTTACGGTAATTAAATTAAATAAATTAAATTTACAGTATATGTAATACGTGATAAAACCTTAAAATAAAATAAAAAGAAATATGCATCCCTAAAGATATTCTCCGGATCAGTTTCATTATATACATATATATATATATATAAAAAAGTGTTCGCCAATGGTCCGAATGACCGAGGTTCAATCCCAGGTGAAGTCATATCAAAAAATGTTTCTTAATGCCCCTTTGCTTAACACTCAGCATTATAGTGTACAGGTCAAAGGTAAGTGGAACAATCTAAAGAAATGAGTAGAAACCTATCCTACACCTCGTATCTACTGAAAAGGAAGCCTTCCGACAGTCATCGCCAACGGTCGGCTGATATATATATATATATATATATATAAAGTTTCATTACATATATACACCTAGACTTTATATATATATATCATCATGTCATGCCGCCAGCAGGGATATCTCTCACCCTCTCTCGCCACTTCTCCCTATCGTTCATCGGCTCTGGCAGGTCTTCAGGGCTACATCCCGTATCCTCACATAGCTGCTGTATGTATATTCGAGCTCATCGTCATGCTTTTGCTCGGCCATATGTGGTGGTCCATAGGAGTACATCACTTATGATCTCGCCTCTGCTTCTCCAGCAGTGTCCTGCATATCTGGATCGTCTAACTTGGATAGTTTTCGTGATAGGAGGTAGGTGGCCGTATAGTTGGTGCTTTGTGGGGTGTTGCCGCCAGAACTTGTTCAATATTGCTCGCAACATTCTTGTGTAATTGCCGTCTAGCTTTTTCTCCAGCCGTTTTGTAAACGTCCAAGTAGTGCATCCATATAACAGTATCGGCAAGACCGCTGCTTGGAAGATACTGTGTAGGGAGCTCAAAAGTCATTCACCGTGTTAAGAATTAAACAACATTTGAATAAAAGAATATAAAATCTTCCTTAAATTATATTTATTTGCACTTTTCTGCTTAATGTTGAAAGTGATACCTTTCTGATAAATAGATTATCAACAAAATATTTATTCATAGAGAGATTAAAAGACAACCTCCATTGCAAAAACTACCCTGAAAGCCTAGGATAGGATCGGCTCTAAGAAATTTTAATCGGACGACAGAAAATGTTTCCCGAAAACTCACTCAAGTCTGTTAATCCAATATCAAAGGCTTAACCGAAAACTTTCAAAAGTTATATTGTCCTTATGATATCAGGACAATATTCAAGAGTGGCACGAATCATCGAAGATATCTCTTCTGAGTCAATCCCCCAGTAGTATACAAGACCAAAAACTGCGTTTATTCCATTGCCGACAGTTCTGATAAAGTATACAATACGGAGACATACCCCCCACTAAAATATGGCTGGAGGAACATAGAAAGGCAGTATGTTCAGGGAGTTCAAAAAGTCAGGTATAGCTGACCATACATGGAAAGAAAAGAGAAAACATTAGCTCTTGTGAGATTGAGGTAAAGCCCTAGATAAGCAAGAACAGTGGAAAGGTTTGGTTTGGTTTCTTTGTTTAATGGCATATCAACTCTTAGTAGGTAATTTAATGCCAAATCTATTCTCCTAGAAGAACAGTAGTGGTACTATTTAACCCATATCTTGGAGGATTAGGGGGTTCATACCTTTCCCAAGAGTATTTGCCCGAAAGTGAATGTAATAGCGCGACTGGAGTACGAACTCGCTTACTACGATTCCACAGTCCAACGCTTTAACCATTACATCACGAGGACACCCCCGAACAGTGGACAATAAGATATTTTAAAAAAGCAGTACATAGTTGGACCTCAGTGACTTGTTGCACAGGTGAAATATTGAGATGAATACAATTTCGGAACGATTAATCAAAAAAAGGTTCAACAATTAAAAGATTGCGACATGAGCTAAGGTTAAGAAAAATATCACACATAGTAGTAATTAGTGTTTCATAGTTTGATGGAAACATTAGGTTTATATGTCCCAAAATTCACTCAGACTATTCCAGCAGCACATATGATGCAATGGGTAAGACGTTTGAGTTAGAAAGTATTTCTGATGTTTATTTGTTTGTTTGCACGGCAAATCAAACACTGGAGGTTATTTAAGGCCAAATCCATTTTGATACAAATAAAACAGTTCTATTTCAAACAATTCAGTTCAGCATAATTGTCAAAAACATTTCCATTTCAAGCGATTTTGTTTATTTAAACAGTTTTTTATCCAACAATTCAGTTTACTATTTGTATAGTTTTAGCTTATACACAGTTAAATGTCAAAACAATTCTATTTCAAACAACTCAGTTTAGTGTAAGTACAGATTCAATGACAAAACCCTTCTATTTCAAACAATTCAGTTTAGCATACAAAAAGAGTTCCATTCCAAACAATTTAGTTTAGCATAAGTACACAGCTTAAATGTCGAAACAGTTCTATTTAAAGCAATTCAGTTGAGCATAAGTGCACCGTTTAGTTCTATTTAACCCATAGATAGGACCCTATAGAGTGGACCTAGGAGCGATGACAATGAAGTGGTACACTATATTCCCCCAAGCACCAGCATTACTGGAAGCTCACCATCAGATTGTTTAGTGTCATATTTAGGATACACGTTGGGACAGGGGTCTTACCTCTCTGCAGAGAAGCAGTCAAAGTATTCTACAGTCCCTGCCGACTGAGCAAACGTATTTCTGAATAAAATCATCTGGAATTTGCTGGTTCAATCTTAACTACTGGTAATATAACAGAGAATACTTAGTTTAACATTTGTATCTGATTACCGTTAACGTAATTAGAATAATTTACACCTCTAGGTTAAATAAAGGGTTCAGTTCGCTGTTCGTTTTAGGCTTCCGAGTTCGAAACATCGGAAAAAGGCTAAAGGACATATCGATCGAAACGTTGAGACAATGAAGATGAAGACAATTATCCAAATATTCTAAGTGATGAAAGATGATGATTAAACCTTGGAATCAATTTTTTGTAGTTTATTCAATGATTGCAATAAATAAAGTGGTATATGTATTTGACAGGGAATTGTTATGTGGCTAAGACAGGCGTAAGCTTTCATAAGACATTTTTTCGAGTGTTTCCGATTCCAAGCACACTTGAAAGAATTCAGAAAAAGAAAAATGACTTTGAGAAAAATTATGGTATAGCTAGTTTTTTTTTTTTTTTTTTTTTTTTTAAATTACTGCATTCAACAACTTTTTTTGAGAGGTGAAGAGAAGTATTTTTCTGTCAAGAATGAAATAATAATGAGAAATTTCACCTTAAGTCCTAAAAATATTACATAATCTTCGTATGTACGATTTTCTAGCGTTTTCACTTCGGAAAATTAAGTTTCGTTTTCATTTTAGTGTTCCGAATTTAGGTTATAAAGTAAATATTTTCCTCTCTTGGCAAGAAAACAATATTTCAATAATAGATTGTCTTTCAGGACTCAAATAAGGCATTATTATTAAATTACCTCCTTGTCAAAAAATGAGGTAATTTAAAAATAAAAGAAAGCTGAGGTGAAAGTTATTTTCCTCGTTCGTCTATATTTGTCTACAAATTATGTAATTCAATCGTAGAGTTTAACACTTCATTACAAAGATAGGGTTCCATGTTTTCTTTGGTATTAAACGTAAAACGGATTGATATCCAAATATTTTCTTAGTGTAACGTAATGGCCAAGGGATTTCGGTTCATGCCTTTGAGTTTAGTTAGGCTGAGAACCTTTCGGCTCAGCACATGGGTTAGTTAGTTGCAAACCTTGACGTAGGTGGTAACGCGAACGCGGGGCGGACGTGCCACTCAGAGATGTCACAATAGCCCGAGATGACGGAACGGGGTGACAGGGTGCAGGTGACGTCACGCACCGGAAGCACGCGGAGGTTTGTGGGAGATTTGAAGAAAGTTAGAGAGTTGAGTACTAGACGCCAAACGAGGAGGTTCGACTTTTGGGGCGAGATTAATTTGCGTGAGATAGGGGCCAAATGAATAAGACGGCATAGGGAGATTGTGTCTCTCTTCCTTATGTCGAAACCTTTAACTCAAAGTTAGTAAAAAGGTTTCGTACCTGAACAAGAAGTCGTTACGTGTTTTCGAATTTCGAGATTCCTATGATTTTTATGTGTTCTACGTTATGTATATATGTAATGAACATCCCATGTACTTTTCGCAAATAGCCGTATTTACCTATTGTACATTAGGTTTTATCAGATTTACCAACCCCTCCTCTCGGGCAGGATATGACACAAGGTCAGTTATTAAGCGGAGTTTGACAGGTTTGAATTCAGAGTATTCCTTCTCCTAGACTAGTTGTCTCACCAAGGCTGAAGAACCTAATCTGTCCTACTATTTACCCATAGCTGGAGGGAGAATAATTGGATTCATACCTTTCCCAAGGGTATTAGTGCTATGTGAAATGCAATCAATCTCGTCTATGATTTGAACTCGTGTCGCCGTGTCCATTCCCTACGACGATGACCATTAAACCACGGCACCTCCTGGTACATTAAGTTTTATTCCCTTAAATGCCATTGATAGCGTTGTCGACGGGGATTTGAATCCATCGACTGTATTCTCTTCATTCCTTCCCCGAAATCGGTGTCCTGGGTATGATATTAAAGAGTATCAAGAAGTGTGGCTGCAGTTATGGACGTCTGGGGAATGCAGAGTACACCTCCATTGCCATTTCTCTCAAGTCAATTCAAACCAGTGTGTAAGTAACTTTTAGGGTCCCATCTACCGATTAAATAGATCTGTTTTAAATAAATTAGTTGTATTGAAGAGAAATACTTGAAACCGTACAACAGATTACAAATTATTAATATAAGATTGTTTGGTTTGGATTCTTTATTAATGGCCTCGTCCTTGTAGAAAGACTAAAATAAAAAAAGGAAAGTTGGCGACCGTAGTCAAGGGTGACCCGAAGGTTCGATAGCTACTACACCGAAGTGTAGGGGAGGGCGTTATTCCATTGCTTGGATTGCTCCATTTTACCCTTGATCCGCATCTTATAATGCTGCGTGTTAAGCAAGGAGGCACCAAGTACCATTTTTTTTTTTGAGTCTTTGGTATGACTCGACCTGGGATTGAACCCAGAGAGGTCATATTTAACCCACATCTATATTAAATAGGATTAGTTACTTGAAACATATAATTGTAAACCAATAGTCAAGTGGAAATTAAAAACTAAAGTGAAGCATTGAAAATAGTGCCATCATTTCAATCAATAAAAATTTAATAAAATTTTGGCAACAAATAAATCCATAAAGCCCATGCGTTTCAATAAACCCCAACCAAGGTGCCCGTGGTGTAATGGTTATCGTCATAGGAAATGGACACGGTGACACGAGTTCAGATCCTGGACGACACTGATTGCATTTCACATAGCACTAATACCCTTGAGAAAGGTATGAATCCAATTATTCTCTCTCCAGCTATGGGTAAATAGTAGGACAGGCAGTGTTCTTCAGCCTTGGTGAGACAACTAGTCTAGAAGAGGGAAAACCTGTCAAATTCCACTTAAAAACTGACCTGGTGTCATATCCTACCCGAGTGGAAGGGTTGGTAAATATGATCAACCCAAACGAAGCAAAATAAAAAAAAATGCTCTCTCTCTCTCTCTCTCTCTCTCTCTCTCTCTCTCTCCTTTTCTTCAAATTGTATTATTTATCGACTCCTCTGCACGGGCAGGTTGTGATGCTAGGTCAATTTTTAAGCGGAGTTTAACAGGTTTAAATGAGGAATTTTCATTCCCCATGATTGGTTCCTTAACCAACGCCAAAGAACCGAGTCTGCTCTATTATTTTCACTAGCTGCTGGGAGAACAGTTGTATTCTTACCTTTTTAAAGGATATCAGTTCTTTGTGAAATGCAAATAGTCTCGTCCAGAATTTGAACTCGAGTCGCTGTGTCTATCTCCTACGACGGTATCCATTACGCATCGTACGAGGTGCATACGATAGGTTTCCAGGCACTTTTATTGATAGTACACACATGAAACTCTATTCCCCTTCGAAGTAATCTCCTACGGATCCAATGCACTTATTGTACCGTTTCAATAACTTCTGGAAGGCCCCATGGAAGTCCTCTTGTTTGAGCGTGTCAATGACCTTCGTCACAGCCTCTTTCATCTCCTCAATTGTCTCATAACGACAGCCTCAGAGCTTAGGGAATAAGCAAAATCATAGTGAGCAAGGTCTGGACTTGAGGGAGGGTGAAGATCTGTCTTGATGCCCATCATGGTCAAATAGTCTGTGACAAGGATGGAGTAGTAGATTGGTGTATTGTCCTGGTGGAAATGCCACTGAGCCGATTTGAAGAGTGCTGGCCTCTTCCCAAGGAATCTCTCCCTGCTGAACTCCCTTAAAACCTCAACATAGTAACCCAAACCCTAGCCCTAACCCTTTGGCCAATCAACTCTGGTGTATTGACTTCCTTACTCCTCTCACGCCTTTTTTCATCCCTCACAGACTCCCTGCCTTCCTTTATTCTCTTATGTCACTCAAAAAACTGATGCTCGATTCCTGCAGGATGCTCCAAAATCACTCTGAAGCCTTCTATACGTTTCTCTGGAATTTTTCCAACATTA
The DNA here is from genome assembly GCA_963585895.1 of Sepioteuthis lessoniana. NCBI lineage: Eukaryota > Metazoa > Mollusca > Cephalopoda > Myopsida > Loliginidae > Sepioteuthis > Sepioteuthis lessoniana. Next base: position 25,866,649 of record OY757934.1, read on the forward strand.
AAACAGAATTTTATTGCATATCGTTCTTCTAAAGTGACAGATTGCCTTTTTGAAATTCACCAGCTGTGACAATCAGGCTTTAGTAGGGTGTATTCCCGTTGCTGCTGTAGCTGTTCATTTGAAGCTGAAATTATAAAAATTGGCTGGTCATCGTATAAGAAGTATCGCAATAACATGGTGAATTTTCAAGAGGCGACGACAATTTTAAATGCCCGAACCAAAAAAGTCTGGAAACTTATCGTATGCACCTCGTATACGGTCTTCCTATTATGTCACTTGTGTCTGGTTGTTGTCATGCTTCAATTTAGAAAGGAGAGAAAAGTGCTGATTAGAATTAAAAAATCATCTTAATTTTGAACGTTTATAAGAGGCGTGGCAAACTGAAGGACCCAAAAGGGCCATTTCATTCTTGAGAAGTACAGCAGGTCAAAACTAAGATTAAAGAGGGCATTGATTTCCAACAGTAAGAATGTTATTTGCAATACAGCTGATAGGCTACAATTTTTTTTATATCTAAATAAATACGCAAATAAATGAGGGAATTGAGAATTAGTTGAAAATATAGGGGAATAAATATTCAGTCTAAGATTTTCTTTAATTACATTTTCAATTTTGGTACATACCTTTTTTTCGCTGTCACATTTGATAAATCCCATTTTTTCCCCATTTTATTATTTTTCATCGGTAAATTCCAATAAGTTGGACAATAATATAATTAAACCAAAGAAACTTAAAACAGAATTCAAGAGTTTTACCACATCTCACGAAATAGCAGATATAATTTCTGTTTATTTAATATTCCACTCTCAAATATTTTTTTCATTTTCTATGTGTGTGTGTGTGTGTGTGTGTGTGTGTGTGTGTTGTCTGTCATCTCAGGTACACCTTCCACTTGAAAATAGTAGGTGACAAATTTAGTTATTCTTACTTTATGAAACAAAAGAAGTGTCTGCATGTCCTGTTGTGTATGTTAGTTGCCTGTTATTTTAAGTACACCCTTCACACAAATATAAGATGTCAAATCTACTCTTTCTCGTGCTTTGTTGAGTGAGTAAATTGTCTATCATCTCTGTCAGCCCTGCACCGCAATAAGCATTTGAAAAAAGACGACGTAGATTTTACTAACGTTTTAAGACTGTTTTTTTTTAAGCATATAGAATTGGATTATTTCAGATTTCGATTTTGAATTGAAAGAGACTGAAATATTAAAGTACAGGCTGTTTCAATATATATGGGACCCATGTGACTGGTACTATCTCAACTAATTATGTTGTGTACTTTTTTTGTTTTAGATTTGAAAATAGTATAGTATAACAACAATTAATCTTTGATAACAATGCCTTCTACAAGAGAGCAAAAATATTTATCGGCACTTCTTTTTTTGGAGACAAAATTATTCAAAACTGTTTCAAAATAGATGCAACCCATGAGTATGACAATGATTTATTATTGAGACAAAAAACTCAAAAATAAAATTGAATGTTCTGGAAGCTGATAGAATAACAATTAAAAAACCATTCATTTGATGACTCGAGCTGAAAATAATGCATTTTGTGCCGGAATGTTTCAAATGACTGCAATTACGCGTGTCTCAGTAATAAATCATCATCGTATTTATGGAGGTGCCCGTGGTGTAATGGTTATCGTCGTAGGAAATGGACACGGCAACATGAGTTCAAATCCTGGACGAGACTGATTGCATTTCACATAGCACTAATACCCTTGGGAAAGGTATGAATCCAATTATTCTCCCTCCATCTATGGATAAATAGTAGGGCAGACTAGGTTCTTCAGCCTTGGTTAGGCAACTAGGAGAAGGAAAACTCTGAATTCAAACCTCCGCTTAAAAACTGACCTTGTGTCATATCCTGCCCGTGCGGAAGGGTTGGTAAATATGATAAATCATTATCGTATCTATGAGTTGCATCTATATTGAGACGCCCTATGTATCGTAGCCTTCTGTGGGAAGAAACATGGTCAATGGATAGGGGGAAATTACCAAGATTAAGGAAAATATTAGTTTAGTTTAGTTGCTTTGTTTGATGACATTTCAACATATGTGGGTTATTTATTACCAAATTCATATTTACAGAAAACAGATGTGATAATATTTAACCTAAAGCTGGGGGGTGGAGTTTGATAACTTTTCTTGGGGTTTTATTCTTAAAGGAAACATCGTTGCGCAAATGGAGTTCGAGCACGCTTGAAGTCCAGAACGTTAGTCACTCACACCACAGGTACTCCCCGAAAATATTCATTAGGAAAATTGTTCTACTTCGCTCCCTAAAAAATGTTTGTGGACTTCTTGTTGGCTGCATTTTTTGAAACCCCTGGCTTTTTTCTAAAATTATGTTCTGACCATATCAAACCTCACGAATTTATAGGATTTCGGAGTGGGTATATTGCTTTATCGTCCCTGTGACATCTTTTTAAGCACGTTGTAGTGTTTTTTTTGTTTTGATGGGTTGATTGGTTGGTCGGTTGGTTGGTTAGTGTTTAATAGCATATCATCACTGGTTATTTATTTAATGCCAAATCTTATATATATATATATATATATATATATATATATATATAGAATTAACTTAAATCGCGAGTCGAAAATCTTCCAGAAGATTTTCGACTCGCGATTTATGTTAATTCTATAATTGGCTCCATTGTATTGTGCTGAGCACTTTAGTAATTGTAGCATTGCAGCATTCGCGGAGGGTTTTTTGGTTTTCTTTTGACCACTGAATGCGTACCCCTTGATTTTTTTCAAGGAGTCGGACGAGGTTGGCCTTTTCTTTCTTTTTTACCCAAAAAACTTTTTTCTTTTTCCCCTGGGCGGTGATTCGAGGTACTTTTATCTCTTTTTCCTGATCAGGTTTTTTTTGTTTTTTTCCGATACCGTGAATACTAGTAGATATTAGATTAGTAAATATATATATATATATATATATATATATATATATATATATATATATGAAAAAAAAATTATGGAAAACATCCGACAGCAAAAAGAAAAACACCCATCGTTGATCTATCAAAAAATCTATTTGTCCATTTAACTATATACAAACAAATGACTGATGTTAAATTGATTTGTTGGTGTTACACAGCAATATTTGAAAACATTGAAATGTGTGCAAATGAATATAGAGTTGAATAAAATTATTCCCGTAAAATCGTAATACTAATAGTTTACAAAACAAATATCGAATATATGTATAAACAGGATTTGACATTAAATAACCCCAAAAGTTCGATATGCCATAAAATTCAACCAACTAAACAACCAACAAACCAATAAGAATGGTTATTTGCTTGCTTGGATTTTATAGCATATCAACCATTGTAAGTTTGTAGCATATCCAAATAGGGGGGGTCCTCGTGGTGTAATGGTTAAAGAGATGGACTGCTGAATCGTAGTAAACGAGTTCGTACTCCAGTCGTGCTATTACGTTCACTTTTTGGCAAATACCCTTGGGAAAGGTATGAACCCCCTTATCCTCCCAGCTATGGGTTAAATAGTATCACTACTGTTCTTCTAGAACAATAGCTTTGGCATTAAATAACCGACAAAGGTTGATATGCCATTAAAGCAAAGAAACCAAACCAAACCAGATATATATATTTATATATATCATAGAAGGTTCGTAACATGTATAGATACAACATAGGAATCCCGAAACACAAAAACACTCACGACTTCTTACTTCAGGTACGAAACTTTTTATTACCTTTGAGTTTAAAGGTTTTTCGACATAAGGAAGAGAGATGTACAATCTTTCTATGCTGGCTTTTCTATCTGCACCCCCAACACGTGTGGCGCCCGTAGCGCACAAATTCGTCTGGCCCCAGCGAGCTCCGAAAGCCGACCCTTCCCGTTCGGAGTCTAGTTCTAAACTTACTGACTTTTTTCAAAATCCCCAAAATCCTCCGCGCGAACTTCCGGTGCATGACGTCATTCACATCTCCTGGTCAAATTTTCTCTCTGGGATTTTTATTTTGACATCTGTGAACGACACATCCTCCCCGCGCGAACGTTAACACCTGTGCTCAAGTTTGCACCTAACTAATCCATGTGCTGAACCGAAAGGTTCTCAGCCTAACTAAACCCAAAGGCAAGATATATAAAACGAAATCCCTCAGCCATTATATTACAAGTTATTTGATACCAAAATCCTCTTTACACACCCAAACACATACACACACACACACACACACACACACACACATATTTATATATATATATATCATTTGTTGATACATTTTGTAGATAACATTCTTAAACGAACCTGAGCTCTTTTTTGTACAATTTAATAGTTTCATTTATTGCAAATAACAGTCACAATTAAACACCAGTCATCTATTTACACTCAGTTGGTTCTATTTGACCCATGGATTGCCATTACTCCCAGTTCCACTCTGACCCGTAGTGGTAGCACCAGATTGGGTACTATGAAGGGGTACTCCACATTTCCAAGATCTCCATGACCGCATCTTCGCCATCAGATAGTTTAACATCATATGAAGGAAACCCAATAAGAATGTTAGCAATATACAGGGGGTCATCTACCGCCATTTGCTGGCGTTTTTTTTTATTCTGATTTGTATATCATTTTTTTTTAAATTATAATTCCAATACTTATATAAAGTACATTAATACTCTCCGT
>OY757934.1:25876306-25886306 GCA_963585895.1 Sepioteuthis lessoniana
AGGGAAGGACGCTACTCCATTTCCTGGTTTGCTCTACTTTACCCTTGATCCTTATCTTATAATGCTAATTGTTAAGCAAGGTGGCATCAAGTACCATTTTTTTATGTCTTTGGTATGACTCGACCTAGGATTGAACCCCGGTCTCCCAGACCATTGGCAAACACCCTACCCAAGATGTTGAAACCCTTGCGTAGGGGTGTATCCAGCAATCTAGACGAGTAAACCATTGTTATTAAGTTAAATTCTCAGTGGGTGCTGCATATATTTTGCCTTTTGCCACAATTAAGCAAAGCTTAGCAAGTTGCTATATTAATTAGTATAATCATTAATTAATTTTATATAGAAAAGAAAAATTATTTACATGGTCGGTCTGGAAAGTAATGATAGATTGTTTTTCTTTTTTAGGTCAGCAACCCTGATTAAAAATACCTGATTGGTGTTAACCTTGTTTTCATTTGAGAAAATTCATTTTATGTTTGTCTTTTATTTGGGTTGATAACAAATATTTTCTGATCATTTCCTGTATTCGGACTCTTGTCTTCATGTTCATTCTGATATTCACCATCTTTCGGACGATGCATCCATTGGTCTTCTTCAGCGTTTTTTGTCGAACTCACAAGCCAACCCGGAACTTTCAACTGAAACCTTTACATGATCCCCAGGGGTAGATTGTTCTAGTTCCGTTTACCATAAACGTGAATAAGTTTTAAGCAAGACACAAGGCGTAACGGATATAGGCATTTGGTTAAAGAGCTGAATGAAATTATCTGGTGGTTACAGATTCAATCCCGACTACAGTAAAAATATCAAAGAATACTTATAATAGCTTAACACTTGAATTGAAAAGTCGATAAGATCAGATGAGAGAATACGTTCGTTCTATTCTCCTCACATTCCAGTCGGCAGGGGCAGTAGAATATACCGTCTGCATCTCTTCAATGAGTACCCTGGATATGAGAATAAACCAACTTATAGTGAGGCTTTAGTTCTGAATTTTTTGAAAATTTGCCATTGTTCCCAGGTCTTCTCTGATCTAGAGAGGTAGTACCAGTCTGGGTTCAATCTGTTTATCAAATAGAAATATCTAATCCTTTTTTAAATACTTAAAAGCATTTAACAGTAGGAAAACAAATGATTACTATTAAATTAGATAGGAATTCTTGACAAATAGAACAACAAACGTTAAAAGGCAATACTTACAACGATCTAACCGTGTGCAAACAAATGAGTTCCAACAACTCATTTAAAAAATAAATTATTCTCTTACAAATTATAAACATGGTGCATTCAATTTGTTTGCAGACTTTTTTCTATAGGCATTTAGAATTGTTGTAGACTCTTGAAAATTCAGTATGTTATTGCTATACATCTTATGAGATGACTGGCCAATTTTTATGATTTCAGCTTCAAATGAACAGCTACAGCAGGAATTGGAATACACCCTACTAAAGCCTGATTGTCACAGCTGGTGAATTTCAAAAAGGCATTCTGACACTTTAAACGAACGATATGCCATAAAATTATGTTTTAAACTTGGAAAAAAATGCCACAGAAACGTATGGAATGCTTTAGACTGTTTTCGACGATCTTGCATGAATCGAGCATCAGTTTTTGAGTGGCATAAGAGATTCAATGAAGGCAGGGAGTCTGTGAGGGATGAAAAGAGGTGTAAGAGGAGTAAGGAAGTCAATACACCAGAGTTGATGGGCCAAAGGGTTAGGGTTAGGGTTACTATGTTGATGTTTTAAGGGAGTCCAGCCGGAAGAGATTCCTTGGGAAGAGGCCAGCACTCTTCAAATCGGGTCTGTGGCATATCCACCAGGACAATACACCAGTCCACAGACTATTTGACCAAGATGGACATCGACAGTTCCTCACCCTCCCTATAGTCGAGACCTTGCTCGCTGTGACTTTTGCTTATTCCCTAAGCTCAGAGGCTGTCGTTATGAGACAATTGAGAAGATGAAAGAGGCTGTGACGAAGGTCATTGACACGCTCACACAAGAGGTCTTTCATGCAGCCTTCCAGAAGTTGTTGGAATGGTACAACAAGTGCATTGCAGCTGGAGGAGATTACTTCGAAGGAAACAAAAGTTTCATGTGTGTACTATCAATAAAAGTGCCCATACGAAAAAAGTCTGGAAACCTATTTAATGATCCTCGTATCTCGAAACGAACCTGCAACGCAACTACTTCTCATGCAGGCATATGTTTTATTCCATGCAAAGATTGTAACATACATTATATCGGCGAAACCCAACGCAATCTAGAAAAAAAAAGCATCTACGAACACAAATCCCTAATTAAATTATATGACAACCGAAATGCATTTTTCTCTCACATGTTAGATCTCAAACACACTTTTAATTTTTCCCAACCTACTCTAATTAAACCAATACATTAAAAAAAAAATCCTGCAGATTGTTAGAATATTTAGTAATTTCGAAAACAAACTACATAGAGCTACGTCCATGGTTCTATCAGATTTCGCCCTATTAAGCAGACATTATGTTACATGAAAAGTATATCAGAGGAGAGAATGGATACAAAAAAAAGTAAGCAAAAGGTAAAACATTTTTCATCCAACACTACCATTCTATGAACGGTTTTTTCTTGAATTTCTTCTTTTTTCTTTTTGTCTTTTTCTTTCTTTTTAGATACTCCATTATAGTAAATGTCTTTAATGAAACGGGATACGCCTGAATCCCTGCCCCCTCCATTTCTGCTTTCTTTTTTCTCTAAACCTCTCCCCTTCTAATATATATCCCTCTTTCTTGCTGAAATTAATGTTGTACATTAACCTACGACCCGGCCGGGCTGTCAAAATAGGAAATGCACCTGTTTAAATAACAGGTGCAACCGGTCGATGAATAGCGGAGTATAACCTTGACCGTGGATGGGTTGAATGCGAAGAAGGTGGACGTTGAACTATTATATAACTCAGTGCACAGGAAATTCAATCAGTTGGGGATCAGACGAGTTGGAGATAAGATAGGTAGAGAAAACCAGCACCCAGAGAGGCTAGGCCCCCAGGCCCACGTATGAGCAGCCCAGGAGAACGGGAAAGAAACACGGTTATGGCCAATAGAGTGGGGGTTAATATGTTGCAGTTCTGTTCGGTCTCCAACTCCCTCTCACACACAAACCTTTCAAATAAAATGAGAGGTATATTTTTCTAAAGAACTGTGTCGCTCGTCTTTATTGTGTCGTCGTTATGATTCTACATGCAGATGTATATGTGTTTGTATAGTTAGTCATGGTCATGGCTATACAACATTAATCCATCTCTCTCTGGTCAAACCTCAGAAGAAACCCGATACACTTGGTGCCACCTAGCCTCATCCTTCAACCCAGACTGTCACCGTTAAAACTAAATTAACCCTTACCACCACCACTGAAACCTATATCTATTTCCCTCCTTGAAAATCCCTTATCTATCTCTTGTTTTTAGACCCTTTCCCTCCATTCATACCTTTTTACATTCTCCACTAGTTTTTCTATTTCCTCAAATACTAAAATGTAGAAAACGCAAAAAGGTTTTGTCTGATGAAGTTCTTCTGTTAAAAAAACGAAATATCACCACTAATCCCGTTATAAGTGTTTGATTCATCCACTTTTCCACTGATTTTTATCATCTTATCAGATTCATCAAAATCTACAATTTCTCTCTCTCTCTCTCTCTCTCTATATATATATATATATATATATACAGGAATTGTCATTAAATAACCCACATGAGTTGACATACCATAAAACACAACTAACCATCCAATTACTATTCTTATTAGTTTGTGATATAGAAGGTCGATTAGAAAGGTCTTTATCTTCCACAAGCTCTCACCAAAAATGCCATGCATATTTACCAACCCCTCCGCTCGGGCAGGATATGACACAAGGTCAATTTTTAAGCGGAGTTTAACATGCTTAAAAAAATGCCATATGCCCACTAAAAACCTGTGTCCAGACTACAATTGGTTTTTCATTTAGCCTGTTCTATTTATACAAAGAAATTTCTAAAATCTATCTTTCCCGTTATCATGAAGTCTGACACAAAATTTGGTCTTGTTGATGGATTGATAGACTAATTGCTTTTAAAGGCATGTCAACCCACCTAGGGTTATTTTATCCCTAGGAGTTAAGGAACGCTTTCACTGTACGTTCATATTTACTTTTTTGTTTACTTTTTAAAGTTTATTTGCACACGATCCTATCAAATACGAATAATTTTCAAATATATCTACTTGACACATTGATGAGACCCTTAAAGATATGGTTATATATCGTTACAAGGAGGAAGAATGAATGAAGAAACTACATTTGCTTACACAAATATAACCCTCTCAACTTTATTTCTCGTAAGGGTCGAAACTGGCGTAAGTGTATGATAGAGACAGAGACAAAGAGACGAAGACATACACAGAGAGACTGCCATATTGACCCCAAACTTTTTCTCAGCCGCGTTATGACATATAAATATTTAGGGCCTGCCGGTCACTCTTCATGACTGACCGTATCTCTTCTGGCCGCAAGATTGAGACTGGCCGTTACTCTTTGCCTACCTGGGTATATATAATTTCACTACACCTATGCATTTCCCGTACAACTACGCATCGCTGCCTTCCTGTTTACACAGGTGCGTCTTGCAGTCACTTTGTTTAACCAGCTGGAACATCCGGCTCTGTCAAAAGTTAATATGCAACAATATAACCACTCCGTGTTAGAGTGAAACTGGGTATAATGGCAATGAAGGAGTACTCTACACTCTCCAGATCTTCAGAACCGGATCCTGTCAAACAAATGCAGTTTAGTATCATTCTGAATACAGTTCTTTTTTGGTTGGTGATCCTACCTTCTGCAGAGAATACATGTAATATAATTAAAGATGATTATTAATTAGATTAGTTAATCATGTAATTTGAATTGATAATTTGTAAGTAACTAGACAAATTGAATGAAAATGAAAGTCTTGAAGGTCATAAGGTACACATTGCTGCACATGTAGCAGGATATGAGATGTATTTCAGTGTGTCATAATAAGAGTTCTGTTTTTGAAATCATTGAAGGCCAGATATTAAAAGTAAAAGAAGATAGGATAAGACTGACTGAAATTAAATAAAAGTAAATGACATGTGTTCTTACATGATTAGTGGATGGAATAATTAAGATATTATATAAGCAGAATTATTTAGTTCAGTTGGGCAGTCGAGTTCATTGTTCACAGGAAAGGGTCGAAACTGTCATAGTTTTCTGGGTTGAAGGAATTGAAGTATGTTTCTGTTTGTCTGCCGCTCATGGGTTTCTTCGCGTTTCTGTGACACAACAGTAGATCTTTCTACCTATCTTCCTCTCTTTCGTTTCATGTCTGACTGCTAGAAAAAACAGTATGGGTAATTAACCTTTCGTATTATTTGAACCAACTGGGTCCGTTTTGTATTTGAGAAGTGTGACGCATATTAATATTCGAGATAGTGCCGGGTCGGTGAGGCAACGTTACACTAGTGTATTTGGTCTTGTGGTGTCACACGCCACCTATTTGGTGCCATGTTGTTTGATACAATCAGTATAGTCTAAGCCTCGTTGACGGTGACTTTTGATCCTGTGTACCATTTTTGTAGGCCATTTAACCAAATACGCTCGTACTTATCAAAGATTAGTCAGCTGAACGTAAAGTCTAGGAATCAAACACGGTCTGAATATTTTCATATTTGTCGCAGATCAACATTCGTCAACTGATTAAAAAAAACAAAACACACAGTCTCATTAGATTCTTGATCGAAAAACGCATCGAATTGGTTGCAATTATATTAGTTTCGTTTCTATATTTCCAAAGCGAAGAACGTTATTTCCAATGCCTACATCACTATTTGGTGTGATTGTTTTTATTACATGCAAAACAATATCGCATGTCAGTTTTGGTAAAGTTAGGTTTGATGTTTCGCTCGATTCAGCGGTGTGATCGATGTGATAGGTCTGAGCAGCAGTCGAGTAATAGGTTCGGAAGCTTTTTAGAAAACTAATTCAACAATTGAATTAGTCTGACGATAAAGTATTTAGTTTTTGTTTTTTTGTTTTGTTTTTTGTTTTGTTTTTGTTTGTTTATTTTTTTTACTTTCTGTGAACTCTTTCATATTGCTTCAAAGTAAAACAGGTTTTATGATCCGTCAATCAATTGCTGAGAGTGAGAGAGTGTGTAAGAAAGAGAGACAGACAGACAGACAGACAGACAGAGAGAGAGAGAATGAACATCGATATAATGAGACGTTTCAATCTCTCAATATGCTTTCATGAAAATATCATCCTAAAATTGCGGTAACGATTAAGTGGATTCGGCATAGCTGTACTCGCCTCTGCATCTCGTTTGTAAGCATCTATATATACATACGAAAAAAATAGCACACACACACACACACACACACACACACACACACACACATACACATTTATATATATATATATATATATATATATATATAGAGAGAGAGAGAGAGGAACGACAAGAGATGGAAAATTAGAGACGGAAAGAAATTACAAAAGTTTATAAATGTAGATGGCTGGTTGTTTGGGTTTTATGGCATATCAACCTTTGTAGGTTATTTTACGCTAAAACAATCTTTATGCAAATAGTTAGCTCTATTTCAAAAAATTCAGTTTAGCATGAGTACACAATTTTATTGTCAAAACAGTTCTAATTCAGTTAATTCAGTTCAGTATAAGTACAGATTTTTTTAACACACAGTTAAATGTCAAAATAGTTCTATATTAAGCAATTCAGTTTAGCGTAAATACAGATTCAATGTTAAAAACAGTTCCATTCCAAACAATTCAGTTTAGCATGAGCATGCTGTTTAAATGTAAGTACAGTTTGATTGTCTAAAACATTTCTATTTAAGCTATTCAGTCAAACAGTTCTAATTAAAACAGTTTAGCATAAGTATGCAGTTTAGTTCTATTTAACCTATAGAAAGGGCCCTATCAGGTGCGACCATTCCAGGCCACAGTGGACCTGGGAGCAATGACAATGAATGGGTGCTCGGCATTCTCCAAAGCTCCAGCATTTCTAAAAACATCACCATCAGATTGTTTAGTGTCATATCCAGGACAGTCGTTGTGGGGGGGGGGAGGTATTAATCCTCTGCATAGAAGCAGTCAGTGTATTCTACAGTCCAAGCAGGACTGGGCAATATAAATGTAGAAGTATATATATATATATATATATTAGGGGAAGTCTCGTGCTGAAGTGGCTACTGTGCTAAACTATGAGATGATAGTGTGATCGAACTCAAGTCGCACTATTACATTTAACTTTCTGACTAATACGCTGGTGAGAGATATGAACTTTCATATTCTGCCAACCAGCAATGGGTTAAATAGTAAGACGAGGATGAATTTGGCATTAAATAACCAACGAAAATTGATATGCCTTTAACCAAAGACACCAAGCTATACCTAAAGAATATATTCGTACACGTCTACATACGAGGATCATTAAATAAGTTTTCAGACTTTTTTCGTATAGGCACGTTTATTGATAGTACACACATCAAACTCTAGTCCCCTTCGAAGTAATCTCCTCCGACTGCAATGCACTTATTGTAACGTTCCAACAACTTCTGGAAGGCCCCATGAAAGACCTCTTGTGTGAGTGTGTCAATGACCTTCGTCACAGCCTCTTTCATCTCCTCAATGGTCTCATAACGACAGCCTCTGAGCTTAGGGAATAACCAAAAGTCACAGGGAGCAAGATCTCGACTATAGGGAGGCTAAGGAACTGTCTTGATGCCCATCATGGTCAAATAGTCTGTGACAAGGATGCAGTTGTGAACTGGTGTATTGTCCTGGTGGAAATGCCACTGACCCGATTTGAAGAGTGCTGGCCTCTTCCGACGTAATCTCTTCCGGAACTCCCTTAAAAAATCAACATACAAACCCTAACCCTAACCGTTTGGCCAATCAACTCTGGTGTATTGACTTCCTTACTCCTCCCACACCTCTCATCATCCCTGACAGACTCCCTGCCTTCATTGAATCTCTTATGCCACTCAAAAACTGATGCTCGATTCATGCAAGATCGTCGAAAACAGTCTAAAGCATTCCATATGTTTCTGTGGCATTTTTTCCAAGTTTAAAACAGAATTTTATTGCATATCGTTCTTCTAAAGCGTCCTCTTGTCAAGATTGTATTTTTGAAATTCACCACCTGTGACAATCAGGCTTTAGTTGGGTGTATTCCAATTCCTGCTGTAGCTGTTTATTTGAAGCTGAAATCATAAAAATTGATCAGTCTTCTCAAAAGATGTATAGCAATAACATACTGAATTTTCAAAAGTCTACGACAATTTTAAATGCCTATACAAAAAGTGTGGAAACTTATTGAATTCACCACGTATATATGCATGCATATGATCTATATGATATATATGAATATGAATATATATATTGTCATCCACAGATAGATTGTTTCGTTGTATCACAACTCATCAGTGTGGCAAGACGCGCGAAATGTTTCACGCAGAGATCGAACCCCAGCTGATTTTTTATCGGTCGGTTATCTTACCGCGGAGTATCGACAATCTCGGCGTATGCGAAAAAATATTTTACAAATATATATATTTTTTGTTTACATAATGGCTACCGAAGTGGTCATTTCATTGGAAGAACTTTGTATTAGTCGTGAGTGGCATCCTGTAATTCTTTGCAAGTAGTACTTAACCCCCAGTGGGGAGGAGCATATATATAATGTTCCACAGACATACTATTTTGTCGTATTATAACAAATCAGTGTGGCTAAACACGTGAGTTACTTCAAGTTGGAATGTAAACCTAGCTGACTTTACGTCAGTCAGTTATCTTACCGCAGAGCTATCGACAAACTCAACGAAAGCGTAAGAATTTTTACGTACATATTTTTTGTTTAGATACGTACATAGGTATGCATATGTACATATAATACTGTAATATACTAGCTTAGCTAGCGACGATGAACTCAGCAGATTCAATGCGGTTGCAAGATGGCATCAACAAAGTGGTCCCACAGGAAAGAGAAAAATAAAAGACGATGGCGAGAATTTAATTTATTACCTATGGACAGAGTGACAGATATTTCAGTTCATAGATCAACAAGTGACTGGAAACTAAGCGGAAGTATGTAAATTCCGATAACCAGCCAATACGTGAGGCGAAGAGGGTGTTCATACTTCCGCATGGGACTTGAAAAGACAATATAAGGTCTGTAATTTTGGACTAAAGGAAGAGATCCGCTGGTCGCTTAAGTGAAGGGGAGAGGCCTGCGGGTCACTCAAGCAAACATATCGCGTGTGTTCTCCGGCCGTCGCACTACTTCACAAAAAGGCTCCCGCCACAGAAGAAAGAACTCTGTCTGACTGTATTCCTACAACACACAACCGTCGCCGAGGAAGAATGAAAATGTAAATTATATTTTTATTTATCTACGAGTATTCCGTTGTTTGTCCAGCCGTATAATGTACGACAATACGGTTTTTACATTGCACACACACACACCCATATATATATATATGTAACATTTTGTGGTTAACAGTTTAGAAAACGTTGTGATCAAACCTGTTTAACTCCTCTAAAAACTGACCCTGTGTCACATCTTGCAGTGCAAAAATTAATATATATATATATATATATATATATATATATAAGTAAAAGTAAAGTTAGCGACCATAGTCGAGGTGTGACCCGAAGGCTCCCTTTTCGATAGCTACTACACCAAGGTGTTGGGGAGGGCGCTACTCCATTCCCAGGATTGCTCCACTTTACCCTTGAACCGTACCTTATAATGCTGAGTGTTAAGCAAGGTGGTATCAAGTACCATTTTTAAAGTCTTTGGTATGACTCGACCTGGGATTGAACCCAGGTCTCCCGGGCCATTGGCGCGGGAGACCTGGGTTCAATCCCAGGTCGAGTCATACCAAAGACTTTAAAAATGGTACTTGATACCACCTTGCTTAACACTCAGCATTATAAGGTACGGT
>OY757934.1:25891306-26038806 GCA_963585895.1 Sepioteuthis lessoniana
GAATACATGTAAAGAGCCAGAAAAAAACATCCGCTAAGAAAATTTAAAAAAAAACAAACCCAATATTTTAGATTTTTTTTTTTTTTTGTGGGGATTACTTTGTTATATAGATTTAAAATAAAATGATCCCCACTTTTGGACTAGCAAGCATTACTGACAACTAGAAATTGTGGCGAAACGACTTGTAACCATTTTTTTTCATTTTTTGTTGGGAAATCAGATGGAGAGGGAGGAGTTTTTTTTGGGTTTTTTGCTAAATAAAAAAAGGGGTGAAAACAATAATGGGGAGGATTTTTTTCCTTTTCTTATAAGTAATCAAAAGACTTAAAAAAATTTTTTTTTAATCCTACGTTTCAGCAGAAAACAAAAATAATACTATTAAATATTTTATTTTTTTCTGCTGAAAAGTCGCTGTACCAATCCTTTCGTGACTGTATCGAGCGTGCCATTTACTATTGGTGTCAGTGTCACCTTCACGTTCCATAGTTTTTACGTCCTCTAGGAAGGTTTTGGTACTTAACTTTCCTTCAGTTTTACTCTGTTGTTAGCCAGAACGGCAACATCCTCTATTTGGCAGTTTCTTTTTTTGTTATTGACTCTCCCTAGGCATGGTTGTCTGGTACTTAGCTTTCCTTCAGTTTTACTCTGTTGTTAGCCAGAACGGCAACATCCTCTATTTGGCAGTTTTTTTTTTGTTGTTTGTTTTTTTGACTCTCCCTAGATCTGGTCCTCTGGCCGATATTAGATGATCCATTTGTATCTAAAAATCTCAAAGCATTTTGTGCATCTCATTTTCTTGGATGAATTCTGGATTGTACATATATAATTTCTTCGTATGGTCAAATTTAAAGTTCTTGCACAATTCCCAGTGGATCACCTCCCAACCCAATCGTGTCTAGTCTTATACTCTCTTTGCGCTAATTTACTGTATTTGTTTATTATATTATTGATTGTTTCGTCTCTATGACCACATAATCTGCCATTTTGCTTTGACGTAGTTAGTCCTTAGGGCGTTGTTTTGTGCTACTCTTAGAAGAGATTCAGTTTCTCTCTTAAGGTTTCCCTTTATTTGCCATGTCCAAGTCTTCTCGTGAGATTTCGATTGTTTGTCGCTTGAAATGTCCGTTGAGTTGCTTTTCTTCCCATTACTGTTTTCCGGTTATTTTTCTTCTGTTGACGCTTGCGTTGTCTGTAATGTTTCTAACCGCTGTAATCAGTCTTCTTCCGCGTTTTTTGTGTAGAGTTCTAGTCATTGTATCGATGCATTGACACTATCTGGAATGCTGGACAGTCCTCTTCCTCCATTTTTTTCTTGACACATACAATCTATCAACGTCATCTCTGGGATGTGAGGTCTTATGCATCGTCATGATTTTTCTTATTGTCGCGTACATTTGATGAAGTTCTTCTCTGGTCCGCTTTAAGAATGCTCCCGAGTATCTTACGTGGGCGACAGCCCAGGTATTTATCCCTATGATGAGATTTTTGCTCTGTAGTTTTGTTTCGAGAAGTTTTTTCGTTCTCCTGAGGTATTCATTTTAATTTATTCCGCATGTTTGATGGTGTCCGCTTCCAATATTGCCAAATACTATCTATCTATCTATCTATCTATCTATCTATCTATCTATCTATCTATCTATCTATCTATCTGTATGTATATATAAACAGTTATATATATAGTTATATATATATAGTGTATCACAAAAGTGAGTACACCCCTCACCTCACATTACTGCAGATGTTTAAGTATATCTCTTCATGGGACAACACTGGCAAAATGATACTTTGACACAATGAAAAGTAGTCTCTTTGCAGCTTATATAACAGAGTTAATTTATTTTCCCCTCAAAATAACTCAAAATATAACTATTAAAAGCTAAACACCTGCCAACAAAAGTGACTACACCCCTTAGAAACTACACCCCTAAATGTCCAAATTGAGTATTGCTTGTCAGTTTCCCACCAAAATGTCATGTGACTCATTAGTGTTACTAGGCCCATGTGTGCATAGGGAGCAGGTGTGTTCAAATTTGTAGTGCAGCTCTCACACTCTCTCATACTGGTCACTGAAAGTTCCAACATGATACCACATGGCAAAGAACTCTCTGAGGATTTAAAAAAACGTATTGTTGCGCTACATGATGATAGCCAAGGCTACAAGAAGATTGCCAACACCCTGAAACTGAGCTGCAACACAGTGGCTAAGATCATCCAGCGTTTTAAAAGAGCGGGTCCACTCAGAACAGACCTCAGGTAGGTCGTCCAATATTGCCAAATACTTGTAAGTTTCCTTTTCGTCGAGCGTTTTTTAAAAAAAATATTAACCTAGTTTTATGTCTCTGTTTTTCTTTTCTTTTTTTAAGAATCATCAGAATCGAACTCACTGACACTGGTCTAGTGGAGTATCACTTTAACTATTACATCTCAAAAAGCACCCAATCACTGGAATAATGCTGAGTGACATTGAAAAGAAAGAAAAAATAATGATCAGCCCCAGAATTACTTTTAATGGATATAACAGCATTTTGTGTTATTTGTCGAAAACAAAACCCAAATTATATTGTTTAAAACACTATTATGCGTTCTTTTAGCTGTTGTAATTTCTCAAAATTGTTTTAATTGTAAAATAAATACGATCAAATTCATATATGTTAACAAGTATATAGATACATCTATATACACTTACCACAGTATTTGCATATATATATATATATATATATACATGGGGGGTTGTGCGTGTGTGTATGTGTGTGCGCGCGCATATACATGTATAAATTTATACATGTGTCTGTGTTCGTGTGTCTGTGTTCGTGTACGTGTTTGCGTGCGCCTATGAGCACGCATGTGAGCATGCGTGTTCGCTCGAGTGCGTATGTATAGAGAATGGATGAGAAAAAATATTAGAAAAAATAAAAACAAGAGAGAAACAACGGTTTAAAAAATATTGATAAATCAAAGTGCTCATATGCTGATCTGCAGAGCAGAATAAAGACAAAATCTTTTCTCCATCTTTGAGTAATTTCGTTGCTGATAGTTTAAGACGTTTTGAAAGGGAAAAAGAAAAAACACAATCACAGAAAGATAAGTGTTTTCTTTCGCTTTCCACACACACACATATATATATATATATATATATATGTGGAGAGAGAAAGAGAGAGAGATTGGCTTGGTTTCTTTGTTTTATAGCATATCAACCTTTGTGGACCATTAAATGCCAGAGTCATCTTTGTAGAAGAACGGTAGTGGTACTATTAAACCCACAGCTTGAGATAAGGCAGTTCATACCTTTCCCGAAGATATAATTCCAAAAGTGAACGTAATATCATATATATATATATATATATATATATATATATATATATATATATATATATATATATATATACATATATATATATATATAAGAGGCTGTTTCACATTGCGGAAAGTTCTGGGTATAATTATTATCCCTCCAATTATAGGTAAATAGTAAGAAAGTCTAAAAAAACAAACTCTGGTGTGGTAACCGATAAAGGAGAAGGAAAACTCTAAATCCTCTCAAAGTTATTTTCGTATTAAACTGACTTTGTTTCGCATCCTACCCATGCAGAGATTTTGGTAAATATATATATGTGTGTGTGTATGTGTGTGTGTATGTGTGTGTTAGCATATTCTAGGAGCCACCAACTGGACAAAAGAAAAAGGCCCAAAGAAAAATACCCATCCAGAATGCTATTTTAAAATTCCGCTTTCGGTGGATATTGTAACCGGTGATGAAAAAGTCGATGCTTTGAAATAACCTGGAATGCCATGAACTTTGACAGACGTAAAATAAATGATTATAAATTGTGTCAAAAGCCAGCTTCGTGATCATTTAGAAAGCTTTGAAAACATACAAAACGTGGCAAACCAACAATAAGATGTGACTTTTGAAGACTTTGAGTACTGTTTCCATAAGTTACATGGTTGGCTGGTTGGCTGGTTGGTTGCTTGCTGGGTTACTTGATTTTACAGCATATTAACCCTTCTTGGTTCATGACCAAGTCAATTTAACAATTATGAGCTCCTGTTATAGTCTTTGCAAAATGTCTGTTCACACTTGTGTTTAGCAGTTTAAGATGTCGTTTTTAGTCGCAATATCAATGTTTTACAAGTCAATGTATTAAGAAAGTTTACAATCATTTTTGCCTAGTGGGCTGGGACTGTAGAATACACTGACTGCACCTCTGAAGAGGAGCCAGAGCTCCCCTCCCCAACGAGTGTCCTGGATATGACACTAAACAATCTGATGGCGAGGTTAAAGTAATGTTGGGACTTTGGGGAATACGGAGCACCCCTTTATTGCTATTGCTCCCAGGTCCACTCTGGCCCTGCGTGGTAGCAGCTGATAGGGCCCTATCTATGGCTTAAATAGAACTAACAAAATACTTATGCTAAACTGAATTGTTTGACTAAACTAAATAGCTTGAAATAGAAATGTTTTTGACAATTAAACTGTACTTACCGGCTCATTTACCTAGTGGGTAGAGTGTTTGCCAATGGTCCGGGAGATGTGTTCAATCCCAGGTCGCGTCACACCAAACACTTTAAAAATGGTACTGGATACCTCTTTGCTTAACACTAAGCAATATAAAGTACGTATCTAGGGTAAAGTGGAGCAATCCAGGGAAAGGAGTAGCGCCCTCCCCTACGCCTTGGAGTAGTAGCTATTGAAAAGGGAGCCTTCAGGTAGCCCTCGACAACGGTCGCCAACTTACTTACTTACATTTAAACTGCGTGCTTATGCTAAATTGAAATCATACTTACATTTAAACTGAGTGCTTATGCTAAAGTGAATTATTTGAAATGGAACTGTTTTTTTATATTGAAACTTTACTTACACTAAACTGATTTGTTTAATATAGAACTGTTTTGACATTTAACTGTGTGTAAACAAAATTTGTACTTATACTAAACTGAATTAGCTAATGTAGAACTGTTGGAAATAGAACAGATTATTTACATAAGGTGGATTTGACATTGAAATACCTACAAAGGTTAATATGCCATAAAAACCCAACCAACCAACAATCATTTTAAATAAGTAAATACTTCATACTTTGCTGCACTATCAGGGATTTAAGAGCAATGTATTAATAAAGTTTACAAACATTTGAAACAGGTAAACATTCCACATCTAGTTGTCATTGGAATGTTTTAAGAGTCAGTATATAAAGTTCAGAGTTTTGTTAAATATATAGACACTTCAAACTTAGTCTTTTTAAGCAAGTAAACACTTTATTCACTTCATACAAATATGTATCCTCAATTAAGTGTTTCTATTAAATTGTATAAGTATTCTATAATGTGAAAACAGCTAATGTTAAATAGAATTGTTAGTGTTAGATAGCAATACTTGAAAACATTTGAGTACCAACGAACGAGAAACGTTGAATAGAATTAGCAGGCGTAAATAGCAATAAATGGAATCAATTAACTGTGTGCAAATAAAGCTATTAGTACTAGATAGCAATACTTAAAGCCATTTAACTATGTGCAAATAAAATCATAAATGATAGATAGCAATACTTGAAACAATTTAACTGTGTGCAAACGAATGAGCTCTGGATAGTTTAAAATGTTATCTAAAAACTATTCATAAACAAATCATAAAGGAGGTGCATGTGGTGTAATGGTTATCGTCGTAGGAAATGGACACGGCGATACGAGTTCAAATCCTGGACGGAATTGATTGCATTTCACATAGAACTAATACCCTTGGGAAAGGTATGAATCCAATTATTCTCCCTCCAGCTATGGGTAAATAGTAGGACAGACTAGGTTCTTCAGCCTTGGTGAGGCAACTAGTCTAGGAGAAGGAAAACTCTGAATTCAAACATGTTAAACTTCGCTTAGATATTGACCTTGTGTCATACCCTGCCCGAGCGGAGGAGTTGATAAATAGGATTAACAAATCATAAATTTAATGCATGAACGTAAAAAAACGAATTGGCATCAAATCACCAACAAGGGTTGAAATGCCATTAATTCCAACCAACCAACCAATTAAATTACAATAGTTTTGTTGGGTTTGGTTTTATGGTATATCAACCATTTTAGGTTATTTAATACCAAAACCTCTTTATATATATATATATATATATATATATATATATATATATATTTGATTGGTAGGCACATTTTGTTGATAACATTTTTAAACGAGCCAAAGCTCATTCTTTTGCCCACAGTTAAATTGTTCCAAGTACTGCTATGCATCGCTAACAATTCAATAAACATCAGTCATTTCTTTAGATACAGTTAAATGTTCAAACATTTCTATTTCAAACAATTCAATTCAGCACAAATCATTTGATTGGTCACAGTTTAAATGCCAAACAGTTCTCTTTGACCCATTGATAGGACACTATCAGGTGCTACCACTCCCGGTCAGTGTGGACCTGAGAGTGATGACAATGAAGGGATAATCTGCATTCGCCAGTGCACCACCCTTACCATCAGATTGTTTAATGTCATATCCAGGAGACTCGTTGGTGGGGGTCTTACCCCTCTAAAGAGTTTCAGTCGCTGGATTCTACAGTCCCAGACGACTGGACTCTAAATTACAACAGAAATGTTTTAAAAGCCTATGTGATATTGTACTTTAAAATCATTTTAAACTCCAGTTTCAAGTGGACCTAGAAATAATGTATACAAAAGTTTGACTGATTTAATCTCAGACATCTTGAACTGGAGTCTCGCTACTTGATATCATCATCATCAACATCATGTCGTGCCGCTAGGACGGATATCCCTGACCCTCTCTCGCCACTTCTCCTTATCATTCATCGCTTCTGGAAGGTCTTCAGGGCTACATCCCGTATCCTCACAGAGCTACTGTATGTATGTTCGTGCTGGTCTTCCTGCTTTTGCACGGCCATATGCAGGGGTCCATAGGAGTACATCACTTATGAGCTCGTCCTTCCTTCTCCAGCAGTGTCCTGCGTGTCTGGTTCGTCTAACTAGTATAGTTTTCGTGATGGTAGGCAGGTGGCCGTATAGTTGGTGCCTTGTGGGGTGTTGCCGCCAGGACTTGTTCAATATTGCTCGCAACATTCTTGTGTAATTGCCGTCTAGCTTCTTCTTCAGCTGTTTAGTTAGCGTCCAAGTTATGCATCCATATAGCATCCATATATCCATATGCCTGGAAGAAACTGCGTTTCATTTTATCGGTCAGGTCTGATTTCCATATGATCGAGAGCCTATCGATAGCTTTCCATGCTTTCGTTAGCCGTGTGTCGATGTCTTTTTCAGTTGATGAGACTCTGCTTCCTAGGTAGGTGAATTTGTCTACTTGTTTCAGAGAGTTTCCATCTAGTGTGTAAATGTCGCCTGTTTGGTTATAACACATATATTCAGTTTTGTGTGCATTGACATGGAGGCCAATGCCTGCGGCGGCTCGTTCTAAACTATGCAGTAATTCACAAGGATGCGTATGCAATCGACGTACTTAAGACCCTTGCCCAAGGTCACGTTTTCAAGCGTTAGAACAACGTCTCTGCTGTATGGTTTTCCGAGGGAACTCTTTCGAAAAGTATAAAGCTGATTTGTAATGAAGTGGCACATCAGTTTTAAGGAGTGTTCAAATTGTCAACCGTAATAAATGTTTCATAAAACGACGCAACTTACAATGTCAACAAATAAATTATCATGTCCATTAAAACGAATTAATATCCCCCAAAGTTATTGCTTTTTTAGCTATCCGTAAGGCTTCTTGAACACACTGCTACCCTTGGTCAAATTGATGTGTCCCCTGTTATAGGCAAATCTTTAAAAGTTCTTTCAATTACGACAGCTTTCATTATTCGTTCATTTTAACAGTTAAAGACAATTATCCGAAAATCCCTATTTATGCAGATATTTCTTTTATCCGCGGAACGTTAATAGTATCATTAATATTAATGTTGATATTAGATTCAATTGATATTTTTATTAATGTGGATGTTCACTGAAGCTTGGAAATCGCATCATTTCTTGAAAATGACCAACCTCTTCATCGACAAAGAAAATGATATCAATAGTATTGATGGATGTCTCCTTTTCTTTCTTTCTTTCTGTCTTTCTTTCTCAAAATAACTCTCTTTTCTCTGTCTCTCTCTCTCTCTCTCTCTCTCTCATACACACATTCTTATTCTCTCCCCTCCTCTCTCTCTCTCTCTCTCTCTCTCTCTCGTATTTTCTACATCGATATAATTATCACTAAACGACTGTTACTCGAAAAGATATTTTCTTTTCCGCTATTTACCTGCCAAACTGAAGACGTTATGTCGTCACACAACAGAAGAATGTTCACCTCTCCTATCATATATATATATATATATATATATATATATATATATATATATATATATATATATTACTTTAAACTGAGTACTTTTACCATTCGATTAAAAAGATAAAGTGTCTTTCAACATTAAAATAACTGGTAACAGTAGTACGAAATTGTCATCAGGTAAAAAGAAGTTCATAGTCAGTAAGATACATGAAATAAAAAAAAAAGCACTCATTTGCAGAGTTTAAGTTTTTTAATATATTGATCATCAGGTAAATTTTGGGGAAATATACATACATATATATATATATATATATAAAGAACGAAATATTACCACTAAACCCGTTGTAAGTGTTTGATTCATCCACTTTTGCAAACGAACACACACACACACACACACACACACACACAGATATATATATATATATATATATATATATATATATATATATATATATATATATATGTGTGTGTGCGTTCGTGTGTAAAAGTGGATGAATCAAACACTTACAACGTGTTTAGTGGTAATATTTCGTTCTTTATACACAGAACTTCAGACTAAACATTTTTTTAGTTTTTCTACATTTTAGTAATTGAGGAAATAGATTTTAAAAAAGGAGAAAATAAAGGTATAAAGTTGAATGACTCAAAAAATGTTTAGTCCGAAGAAGTTCTGTGGATAAAGAACGAAATATTACTAGTAAACCAATTTTAAGTGTTTGATTCATTCACTTTTCCACATATTTTTATCATACGGTCAAATGTTATATGCCAATCCAAGGTGATGCACCAGAAGGAGGTGACACATTCTAATGGCAGTTATGAGAGGAAATCGCATGGGTGGAAATTGGCTGATGAAATGGGTCGAGCTAAATAAATTCCCATGGTACACTCATAGACTGACGCACCGGAAGAGAGTGACCTCTGAACTGCATGACAGTTATTTCCGCTTGATGACGATTAAACATTCGATTTTAAAGATCGAGTGGGCATCGAATGATTATATAATTCAGTTGAGTTCGACGAGCCAGTGGAGTTGCCAGTAGAGTTCCAGACAGTTGGAGAGGAGATGTGGTAGGGAAAGCCACACCCGACCGAGGGGGCCCTCGGGAACCCCGATGGAGTTTGGGGTCCAGAGAAGTTGCTGATAAGATGCAGTAAAGAAAGCCAGCATCCAGCAGAGTGGGCCCTAGGCCTCCCTTTGAGCAGCCCTAGAGAACAAGAAAGACACAACGTGACGGTCATAACATTTGGGTCAAAATATTACAGTTTATGTTCGGTCTCAGAGCTCCCTCTGACATGCAAACCCTGAGCAACCCTTTTGTACCCTTACAAATAAAGTGAGAGGTAAATATTTTGTTAAAGAAGACTTCCTGCGTCTGTCTTTATTATTGTGTCGTTATGATGCTTTAGATGAGTATACAACACAAATTCACCAAAATATACCATTTTTCTCTCTCTCTCTCCCTCTCTCTCGCTCCCTCTCTCTCTCTCTTTCTTTCTCTCTCTCTCTCTATATATATATACATATATACGACAGTCATTCAATTAAGTGAATTTTGCCTAAGGAGTTGAGCCCAGTCGGCTGAACTGTTGAATATGCTGACTACTTCTCTGCATATGACACTAAACCGTCTGATGGTGAGTCTACAGTCCTGCAACTTTTGTGAATGGGGAGTACCTGTTCATTGCCATTACTTCTAGGTCCATTCTTACACGATGGGTTAGTATCCCATCTGTGGATCAAATAGAAACGTTTAATCATTGTCTGTAGTTGAAACCATTTAACTGTGTGCAAAGAAACGACTGATATTGAATTGAATTATGGGTATACCATAGCAATACTTAGAAACATATAACTGTACAAATAAGAAATAGTGTTGAATAGATTTATCAATATTAAAGAGCAATATTTGAAACCATTTAACTATGTGCAAATAAATCTATTAGTGTTAGCAATACTTGAAACCTCTTCACTCTGTGCAAACAGATGATTAATATTAAAAACAATTATTTGCGTAAGATAGCAATACCTGAAATCATTTAACTATGTGCAAATAAATCTATAAGTGTTAGCAATACTTGAAACCTCTTCACTGCGTGCAAACAAATGATTGATATTAAAAACAATTATTCGTGTTAGATAGCAATACTTGAAACCATTTAATTATGCGCAAATAAATCTATTAGTGTTAGCAATACTGTACCATAGCCAGATACGGATATGCAAAATGGGCATATAATGTTCATATATATATATACATAGAACATAGAAATCTCGAAACACGAAAAACACTTATGACTTCTTAGTTCAGGTACAAAAACTTTTTATTACCTTTGAGTTTAAAGGTTCTTGGACATAAGGAGAGAGATACACATTCTTTCTATTCTGGCTTTTTCATCTGCCCCCCATCTCGTGCTACACCTGCCCAAGGCCTCCGCGAGCAAGCGAAAGTCAACCTTTTTCTTCCGAGGCAGGACTCAACTCAAATAACTGATTTATTTTTTTTTAAATCCCCCAAAATCCTCCGCGCACGCGCTTCTAGTGCATGACGTCATTCACATCCACCGTTCAACCTTTTAATCGGATTTTTATTTTGACATCTATGAACGACACATCCTCCCCGCGTGCGCGTTAAAAACTGCACTCAATTTTGCACCTAACTAACCCATGTGCTGAGCCGAAAGGTTCTCAGCCTAACTAAACCCAAAGGCATAAAACGAAATCCCTCGGCAATTATATTACAATACTTGAAACCTCTTCACTGTGTGCAAACAGATGAGTAGTATTAAAAACAATTAGTAGTTTTAGATAGCAATACTTGAAATCATTTAACTATGTGCAAATAAATCTATTAGTGTTAGCAATACTTGAAACATCTTCACTGTGTGCAAACAAGTGATTGATATTAAAAACAATTATTAGTGTTCGATAGCAATACTTGAAACAATTTAACTATGTGCCAATAAATCTATCAGTGTTCGCAATACTTGAAACCTCTTCACTGTGTGCAAACAAATGATTTGTATTAAAAAGAAGTATTCGTGTTTGATAGCTATTCTTGAAACAATGTAACTATGTGCAAGCAATAGTAATAATAGAAGCCATTTGTTTCCATTATATTCTTCATCTAAATGATTTAATTTTGTTTATTAAAGGAATATTTTAAGAAACCAGAATATTCAGCAATTAAATACAAATTTCTTTTCGTCTTTCCTGCTATTAGTTTATTTACTGCAATATAAAAAAATACCTAAGTGAAACAACAAAATACAACCAAGATGAGGACAAAAGTCTGCAATAAAATTAATATTCTGATTAAGAAGCCTCATCTCAAAAAGGATTCCCAGTAATGACAATTACGATTCCGCAGTCCAACGTTTTAACTATTACATCACGAGGACAACGCCGAACGGCACAGGGACGATTTAATTCATAGCTGTTTGGGATAAGATGGTTCATACGTTTGCAAAGTGTATAAGTCTGAAAGTGAAAGTAAAAAAAAATGTTACTGGAGTTCTAACTCATTTAATTTGAGGCCGTAATTCAACACTTTGTCCATTACGCCTCTCTCTCCCAATTACGTTAATTTAATTTTATTATGAATATCTGTCGAGAATTGGTGTCCTTTATTTGATTTGTTGAACTTGCAGTTCAAGCCAGTAACAGATTTCACGAATCTATAAAGTAATATCATATTTGAAGATTTTTCACCAACGCTGAATTTCGTTGCTAGTATATATAATTTGTCTGTTTTTGACAATTCCACAAAATATACGGATTAATCCATGATTTTTAACGTTGGTAAAGAAATAATTACGTTTATATCTAACTTTTATGAATGAAATATAACTAGATTAACAAAAAAACAAACAAACGATAAAAATAGAATAGAAAAATTGATTGGTTGATTTATTTCTTTTAATAGAATTTCAATGCATCTGAGATTATTTTATGCTTAGAAGTTTAAAAATCATGTTAGCTACACGATTATATACGAGAATCATTAAATAGTTTTCCTGACTTTTTTCGTATGGGCACTTTTATTGACAGTACACACATAAAACTCTAGTCTCCTTCGAAGTTATCTCCTCCGGCTGCAAGGCACTTGTTGTACGGTTCCAACAACTTCTGGAAGGCCCCATGGAAGTTCTCTTGGGTGAGCCTGTCAATGACCTTCGTCACAGCCTCTTTCATCTCCTCAATCGTCTCATAACGACAGCCTCTGAGCTTAGGGAATAACCAGTCACAGGGAGCAAGGTCTGGACTCTAGGCAGGGCTGAGGAACTGTCTTGATGCTCATCTTGGTCAAATAGTCTGTGACAAGGATGGAGTTGTGGACTGGTGCATTGTCCTGGTGGAAATGCCACTGACCCGATTTGAAGAGTGCTGGCCTCTTCCGACGAAATCATTTCCTGAACTCCCTTAAAACCTCAACATAGTAACCTTAACCCTAAACTTTTGGCCAATCAACTCTGGTGTATTGACTTGCTTACTCCTCCTACACCTCTCATCATCCCTGACAGACTCCCTGCCTTCATTGAATCTCTTATGCCACTCAAAAACTGATGCTCAATTCATGCAAGATGGTCCAAAAGCAGTCTGAAACATTGTATACCTTTCTGTGGCATTTTTTCCAAGTTTAAAACATAATTTTATTGCATATCGTTCTTCTAAAGTGTCAGATTGTATTTTTGAAATTTACCAGCTGTGACAATCAGTAGGGTGTATTCCAATTGCTGCTGTAGCTGTTTAATTAAACCTGAAATCATAAAAATCGGCCAGTCATCTCAGAAGATGTATAGCAATAACATAGTGAATTGTCAAGGGTCAATGACAATTTTAAATGCTCATACGAAAAATGTCTGTGAACTTATCGTATGCACCTCGTATTTTTTATGGTAGTCACTGATGTGTTTGTTTGGCATACAGTCCTATTGAATACGCATAATACTTAAACAGATCTTAATGAGCAAACAGGGACAACTACTGAAGAACGAAAGAAAACTGGGAGTACTGAGGATGGAGAGGTTCTCTATACACTCGTGTCCTATCAGATACAGTTTAGTTTCATACCCAGAGCAGTTTTTTTTTTAGGGAGTCTTTTCTGTCTGCCGGAGATGCAGTCAGCGTATTTCTAAGCTTCATCACCAGGATGATAGAAAACATTGAATAATCGGTCGTGTAACGTGTGAAGCTCACTTTTAAACTAAATGTAATAGTTTTTTTAAAAAATTCAATTAACTTTTAAAATGGGTGATTTGCTTTAAAATTTAGAAGGTTAAATTGCGAGAAAGTCAAGGTTTATAAGATCATTTACAGCAAGAAATAGTTCTATAATATATCAATAAAACTACCACTTATTTAAAAAAAGAAAATCAAGAATAACAATCAGTATTAAAATATTTTCTATTTTGTTTTTAATAACGTTTTTTCATCATTATCTTACTAAAGTTTTAAAGTAAAAGATTCAAATTAGTTAATCACTTCAGTTCAACAATGACAAAGTTTGTCAAGTTATATAGTATGTTTCTCAAAAAATTGATCCGGGAAGAAGAGGTATTATTAGTGACATTGTTCTTTGTAGGTGCGGGGAAGACTAAAACTGACAAAATAGCTATATATATATATATATATATGTGTGTGTGTGTGTGTGTGCTATTTACCAACCCCTCCGCTCGGGCAGGATACGACACAAGGTCAATTTTTAAGCGGAGTTTAACAGGTTTGAATTCAGAGTTTTCCTTCTCCTTGACTAGTTTCCTCACCAAGGCTGAAGAACCTAGTCTGTCCTACTATTTACCCATCGCTGGAGGGAGATTAATTGGATTCATACCTTTCCAAGGGTATTAGTGTTATGTGAAATGCAATCAGTCTCGTCCAGGATTTGAAATCGTGTCGCCGTGTCCATTTCCTACGACGATAACCACTATACCACGGGCACACACACACACACACACACACACACACACACACATATATATATATATATATATATATATATATATATATATATATATATATATATATATATATATATATATATATATATATATATATATATATATATATATATATATATATATATATATATATATATATATATATATATATATATATATATATATATATATATATATATATATATATATATATATATATGAAAGTAGCAGGAAAAATATAATCCAAATAGGTGAATATATCATGATGTGAAGTCGACGTTAACGTTTCGGTTATAATAACCATCGTCAGCACTTGGATATAAAATAGTTCCCAATATAGATATACAGCTGCTCTTCCGACAGGAGCAAATGAGAAATATTCATATATATATATATATATATATATATATATATATATATATATGTGTGTGTGTGTGTGTGTGTGAGTGTGTGTATTGTTGCTGTCGTAGGAAATGGACACAGTGACCCGTGTTCAAATCTTGCTCGAGTATGCCAGTATTTCCAAAAGCGCTAATACACTTCTCTTATTTCTCTCCTCCCCCCCTCTCTCTCTCTCTCTCTCTCATTCATACACACACACATACACATACACAAACATATATATATATATATATATATATATATATATATGGTTATTCATATAAAGCTTCTACACAATATTGTCACTTTGTAAAGCCAATGTTTACGATGTGCATATTAAAGTATTGATTTGGGTTCATATTTAGATGTTGAGAGAATAAACTAAATTCACATATGAAATCATTGACACAGAAGCAGCAAAGACTGTTTAATATAATTTACATCTGTGTAAAAAAATGACATTCTATTACTTTAAATATTTACTACAGAGTTAGAAAAGTGTTGCAATTACATTTTAATTTGGTTAAAAGAAAACGTTTCTACAGCGAACGTATGGTGAGTTCCAGACCAAGCTATGATCATAACCAATTGTAACTGAAAGAAATATATTAAAACATTAGTTGGCTAGAGCAACTATTACAACAAGAATCAACCGACTATCAGTTTTACATATTCACCCTTTATAAACAACAATACATCATCATCATCATCATGTCGTGCCGCTAGCACGGATATCCCTGACCCTCTCTCGCCACTTATCCCTATCATTCATCGCCTCCTGCAGGTCCGTCTCCTCACATCGCTGCTGTATGTACGTTCGAGCTGGTTGTCCTGCTTTTCCTTGGCCATATGTGAGGGTCCATAAGAGGTATCTCACTTATGAGCTCGTCCTTGCTTCTCCAGCAGTGTCCTGTAGGTGTGGTTCGTCTAGCTTGGATAGTTTTCGTGATGGGAGGTTGGTGGCCGTATAGTTGGTGCCTTATGGGGTGTTGCCGCCAGGACTTGTTCAATATTGCTCGCAACATTCTTGTGTAATTGCCGTCTAGCTTTTTCTCCAACCGTTTTGTTAGCGTCCAAGTAGTGCATCCATACAGCAGTATCGACACGGCCGCTGCCTGGATGAAACTGCGTTTCATTTTATCGGTCAGGTCTGATTTCCATATGATCGAGAGCCTATCGATAGCTGTCCATGCCTTCGTTAGCCGTGTGTCCATGTCTTTTTTGGTTGATGAGACGCTGCATCCTTGGTAGGTGAATTTGTCTACCAGTTTCAGAGAGGTTCTGTCTAGTGTTGAAATCTCACCTGTTTGATTATAGCACATATATTCCGTTTTGTATGCAATGACATGGAGCCAATGCCCGCGGCGGCTCGTTCCAAACTATGCAGTAGTGTTTCGGCTTGGTTGGGTGTATTCGCCAGTAACGCTATGTTATCGGCGTAGTCGGCGTCGGTAATTGTTTTTGAGGGGTAACTTCTGCTTCTTTTCTTTGTCAGCTTGACGCCGTTTTCTCCGATTTTATCAATCGAAGTTCTTAACACGTAGTCTAGACAGATGATAAAGAGGCATGGATCTAGCGTGTCCTCTTGTAGTACTCCTACTACAATGTCGAAGTATTCTGTGTCTCCATCCGGTGAACGTACTTTCACTTTGGTGTTTCTGTAGAGAATCGTTATTGCTGCTACGGTTTCTTTTGGTAGGCCGTATGCTAGTAGGATTTGTTCCATCTTCCCTCTGTGAATGGAATCGAAGGCCTTGGTAAAGTCGACAAATAAGAATGTCGCCTGAAGGTTTTTTTGCCTGTACGCCTTCAAGGATTCTACGGATGGTCAATATTTGTGAGGTCATGGATCTATTTCTTCGGAAGCCGTTTTGGTTTTTCCTAATGATGTTGTCGATTTTGGTTTCTGTGCGGTTTCATAGTAGGGCATTGTAAATTCTGGCTGCAATGGATGTAAGTGTTATACCTCGGTAGTTCTTGGCTTATCCGAGGTCACCCTTTTTAGGGAAGGAGAGGATGCATCCCTTCATCCATCTGTCTATCGGGTTTTGATTATAGATTGCGTTGCAGTGTCGGAGTAGTATGTCGTCGAATTGTCTGGTCTTCCATACTTCTGGGGGAATCTCGTCAAGCCCTGCAGCTTTCCTATTTTTAATTTTTCAAAGAACCGAATCGAGTTCAAATAGCTTTTCAGTATTTCAACACTTCACGTCTTTACAATATTTGATTGTTCTCTTGATTACAAATTTACTTTGGCGGTTGATTAATAATTGATTTTGTGACATTTCAACCCGTCCTGGGTTACTTTGTAACCAAGAAGTTAGGGAATTGCGTTAATTGTATAATTATATTTATATTTTTAAAGTATTTGTTTTTGGGGAATTCTTTTCTTTTTTTGCCGACAAGTATTTCTATCTAATACAAATAATTCACTCACAAACATATAGTTTCAAATATTCCCATCAAATGCTTATAATTACATGGTTTTAAGTTATCATTTCTCTCAATTAATTGTTATTTGTTTGAACATAGACATGTTTTAAAGCAACCAATAAAAATACTTGGTAAACACTTATGACTTCAGGTAACTATTTAGAATACAAATAATTTAAAATTATATGGCATCAGGGATTCCTGTCGTTTAAGCATGATTTTAAAACAGTTCTATAAGACTCATTGATGGGATCCTTGCAGGTATTGCCCCTTTGGGTCAGAGTGGACCTGGAGTAATGTCAATGAAGGGCTTCTTTACATTCTCTTGATCTTCATAATTGCAGTTCAAATTTCTGGTGCAATTTAATGTCATTCTCAAGACATCCTTTTTTTTCGGGGAGGTTCCTATCCCTCTGCGTGGAATAAATAGCGTATTAAAGGGCCTACGGAAAGATAGGCAAATTATCGATGTTTTATTTCTTAAAACTTTCAAAGCAACTTTAATCATAGGTAATATATTTTACACTTTCTGAGATGAGCGCCCCTGGTTGTGTAACTGTAAGCAAGCTAGACCAACAAACCTACACGAGTGTGTTCGAGTCACAGAGGGTACCCCATTTATTCGGCCTTGTGCCACATCAAAGCATAGGGCTTGGTGAATTACTACACTTACCGAGTTCTTCGCACAATAGATTCACCGCCAGGTGTTGTTTAATGTCATCCACAGGACACTCTTTTAAGGAAACGGGAGCCTTACCCTTTTGCCGGAAAGATGCAAACCGTCATACTTTAGGCTTCTCCAACATGGTGAGAGGGAAGTCTCTACTGCGAAATGGATTAAGAGCTAGACTATGACTGCAAGTGTTTGAGTACTGAAGTGTGTATATCTCCCCATGTGCATACGTGAAATATGTGGGCAAGACCTGTTCGTTCAACTTCCGGAGAAGTGACGGCCTCGACATCAAACGAAAGATGATTTCTGGCAGTAGAGCTGGGACGTCCCAACGCATCGGTGACCTGTCAGATCAAAGCAAATAAAGAAACCAATATTTTTTTCCGAACAGAACACCGTAAGTAAAAAGATGGAATTCTAACTTTTAAAAAAATGGCACGTGAAAAGAGACAAGCAAGTAAGAAAAATAGTTTTCAAAAATCTAAAATCTTTCTTTTTATTATCATACTCTGTGTGAACTTTTAACGTAGTTGTGACTGGTGGTTTTCTCATGAATCTGGGTGGCAACAAATTTCTTTAGCTCCCCAAGAGGGGAAGTCTATGCGGTGTTGTGGCTCATATGGTGGATTGCAATATCGTAGTGAACGTGTTCGAAATCCAGTCAATCAATTATAATCACTTTTGGACAAATACTGTTAGTAAAAAGATGGAATTCTAACTTTAAAAAAAATAGCACGTGAAAAGAGACAAGCAAGTATTGTATATCCACATATGATAGATATGCATATATGCACATATACATACAGAATACATATTGACGCAATAATGATAGACGAGCGAAGACTTCTTTAAAATAATATACCTCTCACTTTATTTGAAAGGGTTGTGTGTGTGAGAGGGAGTTGGAGACCGAACAGAACTACAACATATTGACCCCCACTCTTATGGCCATCAGCGTTGTGTCTTTCTCGTTCTCCAGGGCTGCTCAACTGGAGACCCGGAGCCCGGAGGCCCGGGGGCCCAGCTCTCTGCTGGATGCTATCTTTCTCTACCGCTACTTGTCACCAACGGTTTTGGTCTCCAAACTAGTCTCCAAACTAACTGACTTCCTGTCTTCACCGAGTTATATAATAGTTCAATCGCCCACTCAATATCTCCCCATAACTGACCATCGGGATGTGTCACTTCCGCTGTCCTTGGAATGGCATGTTTGATTGTCATCAAGCAGAAATAACTGTCATGCAGTTCACAGGTCACTCTCTTCCGGTGCATCAGTCTATGACTGTACCATAGGATTTTACCGTATCCCATTTTGTCAGCCAAGCACGCCTACACCAATGGAATATGCACTTCCGCCGTCTTTGTAATGGCATATCTAGTCGGGTCGAAGGTCAATATACAACACAAGTAAGAAAAATAGTTTTCAAAAATCTAAAATCTTTCACTTTATAATCAAACTTTGAGAGTTTTTAACGTAGTTGTTACTGGTGGTTTTCTCATGAATCTGGGTGGCAACAAATTTCCTTAGCTCCCCAAGTGGGGAACTGATGCGGTGTTGTGGCTAATGTGGTGGATTGCTATATCGTAGTGAGCGAGTTCGAAATCAAGTCAAGCTATCATATTCACTTTTTCCCTAATATCCTTGGAAAAAGGATTAACTCCTTTATCCCGTCCTAGGAAAGGGGTAAATACCACCATTTCTACAAAGGCGGCTTAGACATTAAATAAACCTTGGATATTGATATGCTATTAAACAAAGCAACCAAACCAACCAACATGTCGACGGTGATGAATAACATAGTAAGCTTTTACTGTAACGTCGTTCAAGATTTTCTTGTTCTTTTCCAATACTGGAAAGAGGATTTCCTCGTGGTATCGTACACGAGTTCAAATTTCATTCGTGTTGTAATGTTACGGCGCTGTCGTCAATCAGTGAAGGTGTCACGAGACTAGAACGTGCGGGCAGAATGACCTGCAAAGTTACACGAGATTTTAAAATAATCACAGATGAACTATCACGTGTTTCACGACAGTTTCACTGATGACGTCGAACATTCGGGGATCTTCGATTTGTTCCCCAAAATCTCTAGATGAGAAAACAAGTCAGGAGATTTTGGCAGAGTTGAAGGCAGTTGTCAAAACGGGTGCGTTAAAGGTTCCGAGGCCCCGACCCGTCCTACCCCAGACTGCTACGACCTATCTGTCTGGCGGGTGTCAATAGTCAGCTCTTACCCACAAGAAGAACGTAACTAAAATGAACTTTTCGAGTTGCAACGATCATAGCTAATTAGATTATAAACGACTGCTATATTTTCTTCCCTTACCTTCGAGTTTGAGTATTTCTTTTTCTGCGGACTTCTTTCTTTACAGCACAACGCGTTGGTCCTATGTTACAGTGTTACTGCATTCACTTTCGGACTAATAATCTAGGAAATAGTATGGACTCTTTTATCCCCCACCCCCGACCGGCTCTGGGTTAAAGAGTACAACTAATGTTCCTCTGCAAAGATGGCTTTATTTAGCAAAAAATAGCCCACGATGGTTGATATACCATTAAACTAAGAAACCTAACTATCACTCTCAATGCCTCTTCTAAGCGTCACAATGTACAGATTCCAAAATATTGAAAGGTTAATGAACAAAAATAGACAAGAAGTTATCCCCTAACTCCGACAACGGCAGGGAAATAACAAATGACTTTTACTCCCGAAAACCCACCCACTTTTATGTAATCCTGCATTTCAATGAACTGATCTCACAAAAAGGAATTCCTACTTGTTTGTTTGTTTATCTATTTTTTTTTTTTTTTTGTTAATGTTTTTGTGTGTGTGGTGTGGACATTTACATCGTTGTAAGCAAGTTTGAACTCCAGTCGCGCTGCTCTGTTCTCTATCAGCCTAACACCTTCCTTTCTCTAAACATGGAGTATTTCTATGAAGTTTCGCAAATGTGCATTATCATATTAGGCCTACCAGCGAAATCTTGAATTTTCACTGGAATCGGATAGGCTTTGGTTTGGTTTTATGGCATATCATCCACTATAGGTTATTAAATGCCAAATCCTGTTTATACATATATATTAAATATATATTATTTGATTTGGTTTGATTTTATGGCATATCAACCATTATAAGTCATTAAATGCCAAATCCTGTATATACATATATATTAAATATATATGATTTGATTTGGTTGGATTTTATGACATATCAACCATTATAAGTCATTAAATGCCAAATCCTGTTTATACATATATATCAAATATATATGATTTGATTTGGTTTGGTTTTATGGCACATCAACCATTATAAGTCATTAAATGCCAAATCATGTTTATACATATATATATTAAATATATATGATTTTATTTGGTTGGATTTTCTGGCATATCAACCATTATAGGTTATTAAATGCCAAATCCTGTATATACATATATATGAAATATTTATGATTTGATTTGGTTGAATTTTATGGCATATCAACCATTATAGGTAATTAAATGCCAAACCCTGTTTATACATATATATTAAATATATATGATTTGATTTGGTTTGGTTTTATGACATACCAACCATTATAGGTTATTAAATGCCAAATTGATTTTTATACACATAAACAAATCTATTTCAAGCAATGCAGTTTAGTAGAAGTACATTTTTTGTTTACTCACAGTTTAATGTAAAAACAGTTCTATATCAAACAATTCATGGTTGGATGGGTTTTATGGCATATCAACCTTTGTAGGTTATTTAACGCCAAGTCCATTTTTATACAAATAATCAGTTCTATTTCAAACAATTCAGTTTAGCATGAGTACATAGCTTAATTGTCAAAAACATTTCTATTTCAAACTATTGAGTTTATTCAAACAATTCTAATTCAGCTAATTTTGTTTACACGCAGTTAAATGTCAAAACAGTTCAATATATAACAATTCAGTTTAGTGTATTTACAGTTTCAATGTCAAAAACAGTTCCATTTCAAACAATTTAGCATAAGCATGTAGTTTAAATGTCTGTAGAGTTTAATTGTTAAAAACATTTCTACTTCAAGCTATTCAGTTTATTCCCACCGTTCTAATTCAAACAATTCAGTTTAGCATAAGTATGCTGTTAGTTCTATTTAACCAATAGATAGGGCCCTATCCACTGCTACCATTCCGGGCCAAAGTGGACCTGGAAGCAATGACAATGAAGGGATACTCCGGATTCCCCAAAGCTCCAGTATTACTGGAGCCTCACCATCAGATTGTTTAGTGTCATATCCCGGACACATATTGGGGTGGGATGTTACTCCTCTGCAGAGAAGCAGTCGATGTATTCTACAGCTCCAGCTGACTTGGACAAACTAGAATCGGAGTGATAGGAATTGTCGTTTGTTCTCTAGAACTCATCTTAGTATTCTCGCCGATCTCAATAAATGCTGTCTCGATTCTTCCTCCGGTTTCCAATTCTTGCAATACCCTCTTCAATTCTTTTGGGAAACATTCTTAGCACGTCGTCTAAACTTGGCACTATCGTCACCAGCATATTATTATTATTATTATTATTATTATTATTATAAATTACCTTTTCATAATCACTTATTTCGGAAAAACAGCTATAAACAAGGCAAATTCCCGATGATTGTAAATAACAGGATTATGGTAATCTTTAAAACTGATCACGCCTCAAACGACAAAAGGATTAATGATATGTTTGAGTATAACACATAAAAACGTCAAATCCTCTTCTTTCTATATTTATCCTGAGTTATTAATGATATGTGTTACAGTGTATACGTGCACACGTTCGTGTGGTGAGAATGGGAGAGACAAAGAGAGAAGTAGTTACAGTTGAGTTCTTATATCAGAGTGAACAGAAACATGTCCTTGCTTGCCTATGTGTTTTTGAAAGTATCTTTAACGTAAACAATATTATATATGTATTTATCCAGCCCCTTGTTGCCCAGTCGGCTGGGGCTGTAGAAAACACACCGACTGCTTCTCTACAGAGGAGTAAGACTCACCTAACGAGTGGCCCAGACTGCTGGAGCTGCAGAATACACACTGACTGCATCTCTGCGGAGGGGTAAGACCCCCCCCAGCAAGAGTCCTAGATATGACACTAAACAGTTTGACAGTGGGGTTCCAGTAATACTGGAGCTTTGGGGAATGCGGAGTACTCCTTCATTGCCATCACTCCTAGGTCTACTCTGGCCCGGAGTGGCAGCACCTGGTAGAGTACTATCTATGGGTTAAATAGAACTAAACTGTTTACTTATGCTAAACTGAATTGTTAGAAATAGAACTGTTTATTGTATGAAAATGGATTTGGCATTAAATAATCTGCAATGGTTGATGTGCCATAAACCCAAACAAACAAATCCAACCCCTTCTTAACAGGTTTCAATTTATCGCTTTCCATCTCCTAGACTGGTTGCCATACCAAGGTTAACAAATCTAATCTGCCCGACTATTAACTCATAGATGTGCTCATTTCGTACAAATAAAACCGTTACATCACGTGTGTCAATGATATTAAAAACACATGT
Source organism: Sepioteuthis lessoniana (assembly GCA_963585895.1). Taxonomy (NCBI): domain Eukaryota; kingdom Metazoa; phylum Mollusca; class Cephalopoda; order Myopsida; family Loliginidae; genus Sepioteuthis; species Sepioteuthis lessoniana. The sequence continues at coordinate 25,914,559 of OY757934.1, forward strand.
TGCAAGAAGTAAATTATGTAATGTATTCGCGTTACCAGTAACTAAAGCTGAATGTACTTTAAGATTAGTGAAGGATCGTTTTTCGGATAACTATGATAAAAGGCTTAGAATATGCTAACTTATCCCCGGCAATGGGATAAGACCCCATAAAAATGATCGCCCTTTGAAATGCGTCTGAGGCTCCCTCAAAAGATGTGCACTGCGTTGGATATTGACTTCAAGATCCCTTTGGCATCTGTCGATGCAGCGGTGGAATTCGAACCCTGGTTGAACGAAAATAACGGGAAATGTACCTGATACCTAAAATAAACAGGATGCAGGTGTTCTCCGTGGAAATGCCACGTAAATTACATGGGTAGCATGCAAGAAGGAAGTGTGACATGTGTATTGTGTAGGCAGCAGGGTTGAGTTTGCGTTTGTGGCAAGCTTGAAGGACGCGTATCTACGTGCAACATGTTAACGTCGGGCTGGAGGAGGTGTAACCAAGAGAATTTGTGCGGGTATCCGGGATGTTATATAACCAGGAAGAAAGAGGGGTTTACCAAAGATTCGAATCTCGGACTATGTGAATGTAGCTCAGCCGTCTTCTTCTCTCCCGTACTCTTTCAATCCGTATATTTTGGGTTATAAAAGGAAGAAAAGAACATGATTACATTTTTATCCTATTTACCCAACCCCTCCGCTCGGGCAGGATATGACACAAGGTCAATTTTTAAGCGGAGTTTAACAGGTTTGAATTCAGAGTTTTCCTTCTCCTAGACTAGTTGCCTAACCAAGGTTGAAGAACCTAGTCTGTCCTACTATTTACCCATAGCTGGAGGGGGAATAATTGGATTCATACATTTCCCAAGGGTATTAGTGCTATGTGAAATGCAATCAGTCTCGTCCAGGATTTGAACTCGTGTCGCCGTGTTCATTTCCTACGACGATAACAATTACACTACGGGCACCTCCAAAATTAATTGAACCTGATTACATTTTTATACAGCAGTGTTCTTAATTTTCTCTGCTATGCAGCACTGTATATGAGTCTAAAGTGCTTCTGATGGGATATTAGGATGTGTAGAAAAGCTCTTTATTGCCATTATTCCTTAGTTCACTCTGACCAGGTGTGTAACGTAATGGCCAAGGGATTTCGGTTCATGCCTTTGAGTTTAGTTAGGCTGAGAACCTTTCGGCTCAGCACATGTGATAGAGTGCGAGTGATGTCACGCACCGGAAGCGCGCAGAGGTTGGTGGAGAATTGAAAGAAAGTTAGAGAGTTGAAGGCAGTTGTCAAAACGGGTGCGTTAAAGGTTCTGGAAGCCGACCCGTTATACCCCAGTCTGCTGCGACCGATCTGCTGTGACAAACGTGTGTCAAACAACCAGCTCTCACACACACCCCGTCACCACCAATGGGAAGGGATAGGAAGGACGCGACAAAAGAGAACTTTTTGAAATACAGCGATCATAGCTGAATTAAAACGACTGCTATATTGTTTTCCCTTTCCTTCGAGTTTTTCTTTTTCTGTGGACTTCTTTCTTTACAGCACAAAACGTTGGTCCTATGGTACTGGTGTGGTTGTACCTATTGGAGTCCCATTTATGGATCGAATAGGTATTTTTCTAAATTATTCGATAATGCCGACTGCATAAAAAATACCTTAATAAACAACTAGACAAAAAAAGTAAATATGAACGTACAATTAACGCGCTTCCCTAACCTTAAGACATAAAATTAATCTAGACAGGTTGACATGCCATCAGAATCAATCAAATGTTATATAATTACGGAATGATTTTTTATATAAATAATTTTTCGCTAATTATATTTTATCATTCAGTTTGGTTGGGCTTTGAACTATTCGGCTCTTAGTTCAGTTTACGCTCGTCCGCAGAGGATATGACAATCACAATTGTCATAATGGGGCTGCAGTGTGAATGACGTCATGCCCGGAAACGATTTGGAGATTTTGAAAAAGGCGTCAGTTGAGTCTCGACTGTGGGCCAGTCGAGTTGGGTCTCGGCTGTGGGCCAGTCGATTTGGTAGTTTACTGTGAACCAGTTCAGTTGGTTGTCGAATGGGAACCGGTCGAGTTGGTAGTCGACTTGGGCCATGTAAACGGACAATAGAAGTTGAGTTCCGACCATGGTGTTGAGAAGTTTGGGTTTCGACCGTTGAGGCATACGGTTAAGTTTTTCGGGTCCCGACCGACGAAGATGAAAGGAGATCTAAAACTCCACGAGATGTGCCGAGCGTTTGTGTTTTGTTAGCATGGTATGATACAAAAGACTTTTAAGAATTGTGTGTTTCTCTCCTCGTGTCGAAGAACCGAACTCAGAAGTCAAGAAGTTAATAAACGTTCGTACCTGAACAACAGTGACTTCGCCTGTTAATGTGTTGTGCATTTGAGTTTTTGAATTTGTACCGTTGGATTGAGATATCCTTGTAATTATGATATGATTATGGCTATGGTTGTGAGCATACAACATAAACAGTACATCATAAAAATAATTATTAAAAACCATGCGTGTCATTATAATCTTTGTTGATTATTTCCGCAAGTGTCTATGCCGAAGTCTCAAATGTGTAATTATAGTTTCCTCAAAATAGAATTCTGCCTTTCCCGGGATTTTAGCCCATTCACGTAATAGCTTGCTTACTGTGTGTTTGTGGCATATCAAACCTTGTGGGTTATTTGAAATTAAATCCTGCTTGTGAGCTCACTTGCACGCATAGACATATATACGCGGTGAATTTAATAAGTTTCCAGACATTTTTGTACAGGCATTTAAAATTGTCGTAGACACTTCAAAATTCAGTCTCTTATTGTTACACATCTTATGAGATGACTGACCAATTTTTTATGATTTAGGGTTCAAATGAACAGCTTCAGCAGCAATTGGAATACACCCTACTAAAGCCTGATTGTTACAGCAGGTGAATTTTAAAAATGCAATCTGGACGTGAGGACACTTCAGAAGAACGATATGCAATAAAATTCTGTTTTAAACTTGGAAAAAATGCCACAGAAACGTATGTTTCAGAATGGACCATCTTGCATGAATTGAGCATCTTGCATGGACCATCTTGCATGAATTGAGCATCAGTTTTTGAGTGGCATAAGAGATTCAAGGAAGACAAGGAGTCTGTAAAGGATGATGAGAGGTGTGGGAGGAGTAAGGAAGTCAATACACCAGAGTTGATTGGCCAAACGGTTAGGGTTAGGGTTAATATGTTGAGGTTTTAAGGGAGTTCAGGAAGAGATTCCGTTGGAAGAGGACAGCAGTCATCAAATCAGGTCAGTGGCATTTCCACCAGGACAATGCTCCAGTCCACAACTGCATCCTTATCACAGACTATTTGACCAAGATGGGCATTAAGACAATTCCTCAGCCTCCCTATAGTCGAGACCTTGCTCCCTTTGACTTTTGGTTATTCACTAAGCTCAGAGTTTGTCGTTATGAGACAATTGAGGAGATGAAAGTGGCTGTGACGAAAGTTATAAACACACTCACAGAAGAGAACTTCCATGGGACCAGAAATTGTTGGAACGGAACAACAAGTGCATTGCAGCCGGGGGAAATTACTTCGAAGGGGACTAGAGTTTCATGTGTGTACTATCAATAAAAGTGCCCATACGAAAAAAGTCTGTAAACTTATTTAATAATCCCGGTACATATATATATATATATATATATACGTGTGTGTGTGTGATTTGTAAGCAATTATTTCATTGGTGTATTCATTTTTAAACAAGTTAAAGCACGTATTTGCGCACAATTAAATGATTTCAAATATCATTTTCAACTTTAGAAATTTTATTAATCAAGTATTCCTATCTAATACTAACAACTTGCATAAATCTGTATATAGTATTATAACTTATGATAATAATCCTTATAAAAAGATTGAACAGTTCTATTTGGCCCATTGATTGAACCCTAACAGGTACTCCAATGTCGAGTCAGAGTGGACCCGAGAGCAATGGTAATGAAGAGTTACTTCCCATAACCCAAACCCAAGAATGGAGCCTCAACATAAAAAGCAGTTTAATTCTGTACCTAGGACACTAAATGTTTCAATCATTATATTTATACTCAAAATTATTTATTCGTTTGTACATAGTTAAATAGCTTCAAGTATTGCTGTCTAATACTTATTTGTCTAATTAAAATTAATGAAACTTTTGCGCACTTTTGAGTGGTTTATAGTACAGTAAATTATTGAATATCTGTATATGACTCATAGATGGGACCCCAAAAGGTACTATTACTCAAAGTCAGAATGGACCTGGAAGTAATTGCTATGAAGCTGTATTCAACCTTCCCCAAAACTCAATATCAGGAGCCTCGCGATCAGATGATTAAGTCTCATAAAGAGGACACTTTTTTGTCGGGGGTGGGGATCTAATTCTTCTGCAGTTGCGTGGCCAGCACATTTCCCTGACCTAGCCAACAGGACAGCCCTATGAAATAGTATAAAAGCTTATGGTTAAATATAAATTATCATGTAAAAGTTCGAGAACGGTTCCTGTTACAAAGTCTAACATTCTAGAATTTCACTTTCTATAGCTTGCCTTCCGTCTACAGGCCAGAAAAACTCATTGCATACATATATTTGTTCTTAAGAGTAGTAAATCTGGCTCAATTAAATAATCCCCCCAGCTGAATCTTTTATGCATAGCCTGGAGCGTCAGCAAGGACATTGGTCTCTACGTCAACGCAGATAGACCAGATTTCATCTGTTTTAACCAAGATGGTGATATCTTCTCATTCAATGGCGAGACCCTGAAATTTATAGACCAGTTCCTATACGTCAACAGGTATATCCCATTAACTGAAAGCGATGTTAATATACGTAGAACCCTGGATTGTTATTGCTAAGTTATCGACTTTATGAAAAGCTGATAGAATACAGTGATAAGTCTTCCAAGCAATACGTTTGTCAGTACTATCGTAAGATTGATGGAAACTGCAGTGATACAGCGTACTCTTTTGAAAAAAATCCTGGAAGCAGTATTTCATAAAATAGCTGTTGTACGAACACACCTCCCATCTTGCAAAACATCCAAGGAAGATGAGTAAGATATGCTGGGCATTACTGGTGACGTAAGAAAGACATTTTTCTATGGACTCCTATACATAGACACACTAGTTTGGGGGCGAACAGCACAATTTACATTAATTTCTGTGCTGACATTGAGTATCGTCTAGAGCATTTACTAAATGTGCTGACCTATAGGGAAAGGGAGTGAGAGGGAGTCACGAGAATCCATACTGTCGGTAAGACATAATGATGACGATTGACGTCTATTTCAGTGCTCGCCGTTTGGTCAATGTTCGACCCTTCGGATTGCCATAGCAACCTTAATATCATAGGTCAGTGTCTAAATTGGCCACATCTGTATTGATCAGCTACGATGCACAAACTTCATCGTTATCAAGTGACCAGCGATGATTAACTCACAAGACAACTAAATGGAGCGTTACAAAAGAGTTGGATATAGTTTCTCTTCAAAATGGACAGCAAACTGAACAACGGCGCTAAAAAAAAAGCCAGGCAATGGGTATTGACACAGACAGACATATAGAGATCTCGACATCTCTCTTTGTCTCTCTCTCTCTCTTTCTCTCTCTTTGTCTCTCTCTCTCTCTCTCTCTCTCTGTATATATCTATCTATCTCTCTATCTATCTATCTCTTATAGGCGTATACATTGAGATACTTACACTTGTAAACACCAATAAGCTTGGTGCTTTGGTTATCGTCCCAGGAGAATGGAATCGGCGCTCCGAGTTCAAATACTGGACGAGGCCGTTTGCGTTTCACTGATACAGCCGAAAAAACATTGAATCCTTCTGTTTTTTCATTCACAGGATAGACTCGAGTTCTTTCGATTTGGTTGGGCTAGCAGTCTATGAGAAAGAAAACACTGATGTCAAACCAGCTTGAACCTGCTTAAAAATTAACCTTGTGTCCATTCCAGCCTGTTTCGGAGGGTTTAGGCAAATACACATGGCAAACACAGGAGAGCACTGAAAATCACATCCGCACGATTCACGCACACAGACACACACACACACAGACACACACACACACAATTTTAGTGAGTGAATGGGTGAGGGATAGAAAGAGAAATACACCATCGAATTAGATGTCTAAATTTCTGAGACAAAGCTTGTTAATTTTTATCATTAAGGGTTTTCGGACTATTGTCTTCATCTTTATTGTTATTTTCACTACGTTTCGGTCGATATGTCCTCCGGCCTTCTTCAGGTGTTTGGTGTTTAAATTTCTGAGCCGAAGCTTGTTGATTTGTATCATAAAGGGTTTTCGCACTATTGTCTTCATCTTTATTGTTATTTCCACAACGTTTCGGTCGATATGTCCTCCGGCCTTCTTCAGGTGTTTGGTGTCTACATTTCTGAGCCGAAGCTTGTTGATTTGTATCATTAAAGGCTTTCGCACTATTGTCTTCATCTTTATTGTTATTTCCACAACGTTTCGGTCGATATGTTTTCCGGCCTTCTTCAGGTGTTTGGTGTCTACATTTCTGAGCCGAAGCTTGTTGATTTGTATCATTAAGGGCTTTCGGACTATTGTCTTCATCTTTATTGTTATTCTCACAACGTTTCGGCCGATATGTCCTCCAGCCTTCTTCAAGTGTTTGTCGAACTCGGGAACCTTCACGGAACTTCGAACTACGTCCGTTATTGAATCGACGGGGGTCACCTGTTCTGGTTCCGTTAGCCATAATCGGGTACAAGTGTTAAGTTTTTCTGTATTGTTACTCGTCTGTAGTGAGGATTAAAATTTAAAAAAAAAAACAAAAAAAAAAAAACAATCGAATGTTGTTTAGGGTCATACACCGAACACCTCTTTTTTTTGGGGGGGGGGGTCTAACCCCTCATCAGGATACACAATTAACTTATTCAAAGCCTTAACGACTGTGCCAATACAGAGAGAAGGAAAGAGAGAAAATGATGAAAAAAAGAGTGATAGAGATAAATATCAATTAGGCCTATTAGTTCTGAGACGAAGCTTCAGGAACCATCCCCTATAACCGTTACATTAAGTGTCCATCTTCTAAGGGGACAATCATCTGGTGGTTGCAGGTTCAACCCTGACTGCAGGTGAGTAACAATACAGGAACTCTAAACACCTGTACCCGAGTGTGGTTAACGGAATCAGAATAGGCGACCCCAGTGGATTCAATAAAGGACATAGTTCAAAGTTTCGTGTAGGTTCCCGAATTCGACAAACACCTGAAGAAGGCCGGAGGACATATCGGCTGAAACTTTGTGGAAATAACAATAAAGATGAAGACAATAGTCCGAAAACCCTTAATGATAAGAATTAATTAGGCATCTTGCTTAATTATTCTCAATTGACGAACTCTCTTAGTTTCAAACGAAATGAAGAATAATTGAGTTTTTACGTCAATATTCTTTGTATTTTTAAGGCGATATTTAATATTCATGTTTTTACAAATGATTTATGAGTGAATTAAAATAACAACAGCTGTTCTGAAATAGTCAAGCTGTGGTTTTCAAATAACGTCTTACATTTATATAAGTACCCAGCGAAAGCGTTATTCTTGTTTAAGTAGTTCCAAAATATTTATACATAAATATTCATTAATACATACATATATTAAAAGGAATAAAGAGGCGCACGTGGTGTAATGGTTATCGTCATAGGAAATGGACACGGCGACTCGAGTTCAAATTCTGGACGAGACTGATTGCATTTCACATAGCGCTAATACCCTTGGGAAAGGTATGAATCCAATTATTCTCCCTCCAGCTATGGGTAAATAGTAGGGCAGACTAGGTTCTTCAGCCTTGGTGAGGCAACTAGTCTAGGAGAAGGAAAACTCTGAATTCAAACCTGTTAAAATCCGCTTAAAAAATTGACCTTGTGTCATATCCTGCCCGAGCGGAGGGGTTGGTAAATATGTATATTAAAAGGAATCAGCAACCTGTTTTTAACTGCCCTTGGAGAAGGCACGAATCCAAATCCACTCTGCGATAGGTAAATCGGTGGGCAGGTTTGGCTTTTTAGCAAACAGTATGGCAAATAATCCATGAGAAGGAAAATTCTGAACACAAACCAACACTGTCCTATACTGCCCCGTGTGATTTGGTTGTTAGGGTTTTATGGCATATCAACCTTTGTAGGTTATCTAATTCCAAATCCTATTTCAAACAAATCAATTTAACATGAGTAAACAGAATAATTGTCGAAAAAATTTCTTTTTCAAGTTATTCATTTTAGTCAAATTCTACCAATTCAAGTTAGTATAAGTATAGATTTTGTCCCTACACAGATAAATGTCAAAATAGTTCTGTTTAAAAGAATCCAGTTAAACTTAAGTACAGTTTCGTTGTAAAAACAGCTCCATCGCAAGCAATTCAGTTTAGCATAAGTATGCAGTTTAGTTCTATTTGACGCATAGATAAGACCCTATCAGGTGCTACCACTCCGGGCCAGAGTGGATCTGGGAGCGATGGCAATAAAGGAGTACTCCCCATTCCCGAAAACTGCAGCATTACTGGAACCTCACCATCAGATTGTTTAGAATCATCGACAGGAAACTCGCTGGGGTTACCCCTCTGCAAAGAAGCAGTCGGTGTATTCTATAGCCTCAACTGACTTTGCAATGCTTCGGGCTAAGAAATTAAGTAAATATATCCCTATATATATATGTCTGTTTATGAAATCTTAAGTATATATATATATATTGAGAGAGAGACAAATGACATATATATCATAGGTATTCTTTAACAAGGACGGCTTTGGTATCAAATAACCCACGAATGTTGATATGCCATTAAACAGAGATATCGAAAACGAACCTTGTTAAATTGTAAAAAAATGAGCGAAACAAGCCTTTATCAGCTTATTGAATTTCCTTAAGCAACATATCTTGATGTTATACCCAGGACGTATCGGCTCTCTCACTTTCTCTCTCTCTCTACCTATATATATATATATATGTGTGTGTGTGTGTATCAATAATAACCAGTCAGTGTCCAAAGACAATGGGTATATATTATTGATAAAATTCCACCGGCAACGAAAAATCGAGTATGTTCAAATTTAGGATGGGTTAATTTACAAGAATACCCTTCTTCTAGTTTCTTAATTTTTCTGTTCTTTATTGTTTTAACCCCCTTTTCTTTCGCTTGATAATTTAAATTGATATATATTTTTTCTTTCTTTTTCCTTTTTTTCGGACATATATATTGACGGTAATCAATATTTGCTGTTTTTCAACCCCAAATTAAACGTGTGAAGTTATCTGATGAGACGAAGGGTTTAATTATATTATTCTCCGAAATAGATTTATAATGACAATTTAACCAAGTCTGAGTTTTCTTCGAATTGCACTATACATATATAGGGTGTCTCAAAATAGATGAGACCCATTAATATGATTATGATTTATTATTGAGACAAGCGCAATGGCGGTTATTTGAAACACGTCCTGTAAAAAAATTCATCTTTTGAGGTAGCGACATCAAATCAATGCTTTTTTATTAATTGTTATTACATCAACTTCCAGGATATACAATCTTTTTTCGAGTTTCTTGTCCTAGTAATAAATCATTCTCGTATTAACGGGTTGCATCGATTTGGAGACAGTTTTGTAGTGACACAAAATATTTTTCCTATCTATTCCAAAACATTGTGATCGATAATTAATAGTTGTTAAAGTATACTATTTTCAAATCTGAAACAAAAAATCGCTCAATATTATTATCAGTAGAGTTATTAGCTGTCATCTGGGTCCCATGTATATTGATACACTATATATATATATATATATATATATATATATATATATATATATTTAAGTATGTACGTAATTAGATTGTAAGTGTTACGTAGCAATATATCAAACCATTTAACTATGTTCAAATATGATTTATAACAAAATAAATAATTCCAGTTTGAAAGCTTTTTATTATATACCAAAAGAAAATTGCCTCAGGCTCATTTAAAAATATTATCTACAAAATCTCATTACAATCTTGGTTGATATGCCATAAACCCCAACCAAACTGAATCCTATAAGTTTGATATATATATATTGAAAAAGTTTGGCATTAAATAAGCTACAATGGTTGGTATGCTATAAAACCCAAACAAACCGAATCATATATATTTGATATATTTGTATAAAGAGGATTTGGCATTAAATAACCTACAATGGTTGATATGCCATAAAACCCAACCAAAGGCTATTGATCATATGGAAATCAGACCTGACCGATAAAATGAAACGCAGTTTCTTCCAGGCAGCGGTCGTATAGATACTGCTGTATGGATGCACTACTTGGACGCTAACTAAACGGCTGGAGAAGAAGCTAGACGGCAATTACACAAGAATATTGCGAGCAATATTGAACAAGTCCTGGCGGCAACACACCACAAGGCACCAGCTATACGGCCATCTGCCTTCCATCACGAAAACTATCCAAGTTAGACGAACCAGACATGTAGGTCACTGCTGGAGAAGTAGGAACGAGCTCATAAGTAATGTACTCCTATGGACCCTCACATATGGCCGGGCAAAAGCAGGACGACCAGCTCGAACATACTCCCAGCAGATATGTGAGGATACAGGATGTGGCTCTGAAGACCTGCCAGAGGCGATGAGCGATAGGGAGAAGTGACGAGGGAGGGTCAGGAATATCCGTGCCTGCTGCACGACATGATGACGATATGTATTGAAAAGATTTTACATTAAATAACCAACAAAGTTCGTATGCTCTAAATCCAACCAAACCGAATCAATAATATTTAATATATCTGTATAAAGAGAATTTGGCATTAAATACCTACAATGGTTGATTTGCCGTAAAAACCAACCTAACCAAATCATATAAATTTAATATATACGTATAAACAGGATCTAGCATCTTATAACCTACAATGGTTGATTTGCCATAAAACCCAACCAAACGAAATCATATATATTTAATATACATGTATAAACAGGATCTAGCATTTAATAACCTACAATGGTTGATATGCCATGAAACCCAACCAAACCGAATCATATTTGTATAATATATATGTATTGAAAAGATTTTACATTAAATAACCTACAAAGGTTGGTATGCTCTAGATCCAACAAAACCGAATCAATAATATTTAATATAATTGTATAAAGAGGATTTGGCATTAAATACCTACAATGGTTGATATGCCATAAAAACCAACCTAACCAAATCATATATATTTAATATATATGTATAAAGAGGATTTAGTATTAAATAACCGACAATGCCATGAACCCCAACCAAAATAAACCAATCAACTGATGTCATTTGTTTATTAACTCTTTTCTGATGTATCCATGAAAGAAAAAAAACGATGTCATTCAAGGAAACAATTCACGTCGTTGGTATTAATAATTCTCTTGACACTTTAGACAAAAATGCTAATCTTACTCTAAATAAACTGAATTTACAGCAGATGTAACACGTGCAATAGAGGAAAAAGAGCGACTTGACTGTTTTAATGAAAGGTTGTCTGATTTTTGCCAGATTTTCTGCATGTTCACAGCATTATTTATTGTGAACATCCGGCAGTTACATGGAAACCCGCCGGCAATTCAGAAATTCAATTGAAGGTCTGCAGCTTGAAGATAAACAATGTGACACCTTTTTCTTTAGAACTGTCTGACATCTGTCTGCCAGAATCGTCTTCAGTACGTTATTCATTCTTGTATTCTAAATTTCAGCTGTTAGTGAGGCTCAATTTCTGGAGCTCTAAGAAGTGTTGTGTCTTCCCATTGCTACCGTTTATTATCATTATCATCACATCAAGTCGTGCTGACAGCCATGATTCCCTTAACTCTCTCTCTCACTCTCTCTCTCTCTCTCTCTCTCTCTCTCTCTCTCTCTCTCTCGCCCATCCCGAACGGTAAACTTTGTGCATCGTAGCTGACCAATACCGTTGTGGCTAATGTCGACACTGACCTATGATATTAAGATTGCTATGACGAACTGAGGTGTCGGATAGGAACCAAACAGCGAGCACCGAAAAAGACGTCAATCATCATCATTGTGCTAACAACTTGATTCCCGTGACTCTCTCTCTCTCTCTCTCTCTCTCTCTCTCTCTCTCTCTCTCTCTCTATCCCTCTCCCTCTTTCCGTCCATCTTTCCCAATCGACCAACACAGTAAGTCCTTTATGGATCATACCATGTCCGCACTGACCTGATGAATATAAGATTTCTCAATTTGTCTAACACTGGTGTGTCTTTGTATGGTAGTCCATACGAAAACGCCGCTTTTGATTCCATCCTTAATTCTCTAGCAATACCTAACATATCTTAATCTTCTTACTTGAATAATTTGTGAGATAGGAGGTAAGTGGCAGTACAGATGCTGTTTTGTAAGGTGCTTTTTTCAAGGATTTGTTCAAAATAGCTATACCATTAACCATGATAAAAAATTTTCCCGTATAGAGGAGATTGAAAACCGTATTCTTTAATAAGTTGGCCGACCATAGCCGTGGGTGACCAGAAGGCTTTCTTTTCAATAGCTACTCCACATAGGTGTTGAGGAGGACGCTGCTTCTTTCCCATGGATTGCTAGACTTGCCTTTGATCTGAACCTTACAATGCAGAGTGTTAAGCAAGGAGGCATCAAGTACCATTTTTTGAATCTTCGATTTGACTCGACTTGGGATTGAACTCCGACCTTCCGTACAATTAACGAATACTGTAACCATTATGCCAATGGGTCGGTAATATTCTTAATGGTTACTGATCTACTACATGGAAATCTCTTCCTAGCAGGTGTTCCCATGGCGTAGTACTTAAGGTGCCGGAGTGAGACATCGTAGAAGGCGAGTTCAAACTCCAGTCTCGCTATTACGTTCACTTATCGACTTAACTTAACTGAAAGGTATGATTTCACCTGCTATTAGTTAAATAGTATCATTCCCGATCTTCTATAAGGATGAATTTGGTATTAAATAAACCAAAAAAGTTGTTGTGTCATTAAATAAAGAAACCACGAATTTACCTTGTTAAAGAGTAAAGATAAAACACGAACGCTTGGCAGTTTATCAAATCGCCTGAGGTTTTAGCCATCATAATCTGCAGACTTCTTCAGCAGTCAAGTATCTAACTGCGTAAAAACAAAATTATTGATGTTTAATTTAATTGTTAGTGATACATGGCAATAATTGAAACCATTTAACTTTGTTGACATGCTAAACTGAATTGATGGAAATAGAATTTGGTATTAAATAAACCAAAAAAGTTGTTATGCCATTAAATAAAGAAACCGAGAATGAACCTTGTTAAAGAGTAAAGATAAAACACGAACGTTCGGCAGTTTATCAAATCGCCTGAAGTTTTAGCCGTCATAATCTGCAGGCTTCTTCAGCCGTCAAGCATCCAACTGCGTAAAAACAAAATTATTGATGTTTAATTCAATTGTTAGTGATACATGGCAATACGTGAAACCATTTAACTTTGTTGACATGCTAAACTGAATTGATCGAAATAGAACTGTTTTTACTTTTAACTGTGTGTAAACTAAATATGCAATTAAACAAATGACGACTGTGCATATACAAAAAAAGTGCTATTATGCTAAACCAAATTGTTTGAAATAAAGTGAAACCATTTAACTGTGCAAAAAAGTGAGCTCAGGGTTGTTTTAAAATGTTATCTATAAAATGTGTTTAGAAATCATATATTCAATATATATATAAAAAGGATTTGGCATTAAATGACCAACAATGGTTGATAAGCCATCAAACCAAACAAAAACAAATCATCTATATTTAACATATATGTATGAAAAGGATTTGTCGTTAAATAACCTACAATGAGTGATATACTATAAAAATAAATGTAACGTTATTGGCTTCATCTTGAATTTTCGGACGTCACACGCTTCTTTAAAAACAATAAGTAACTCATGTTGTTCAGTTACGAAAGTCTTTATTCAGACAATGTACATTTTTAGCAGTGCGACGCAAACACGGGGAGAGTGGAAGACCTTGTGAGTGTTTATCAACATATCTCCTTTGCAGCAATCACACCACTCTGTCTCACACCGACTCGCACCAACGTCTAACTCCAACTTCTTTCTTCGGGTTTCAAAATTCAACTGCCATAATTTTCAAATCATCTCATTGTTGCATAGCCATATACAGGAATATGACCATGTGCGAAATAGGTGAAATGGACATCGAATGTTGATTACGATAGAACATATGAATCTCGGAATTCTAAAACACGTAACGACTTCTTATTCAGATACGAAACCTTTTTATTAACTTTGAGTTAAAGGTCTCGACGTAAGGAGGAGAGACACAATCTTCTATGCTGTCTTATTCATTTGGCCCCCAACTCGAGCGGCCCCCATAGGGCGCACGTTTGCCTCGCGCCTGCGAGCTCCAAAAGTCGATCCTTCTCGTTTGGCGTCTAGTACCCGACTCTTTCTCGCTTCAAATTTTCACACAAACCTCCGCACGCTTCCGGTGCGTGACGTCACCCGCACCCTGTCACCTCGGTTCATTTCGGACTCTTATGACATCTGAGTGACACCTCCATCCGCCCTCGCGCACCCGCGTTAACACCAGCTTCAATGTTGTACCTTACTAACCCATGTGCTGAGCCGAAAGGTTCTCAGCCTAACTAAACTCAAAGGCATGAACCGAAATCCCTCGGCTATTTTATAACATCATTTTTATAGATTCCCTGATTTAATTACTTATAGCATCATACTTTCTAGAATAATCACATGTGTCACTAACCTTTATTTATTCACGCCGGTTGACAAGCCTTGATTTATTTATCATCCATATTCTGCCTTCCCCAACGTTATTTTGAGGTGAGGTGTTAAACCTAGTCGCCACCTGTGCACGCGTTTGACTTTTGCTAAGAACTACACTTACATTCAGTGTCCTTATCTAACTTACAATTTTAGCAAATAAATAAAATAATTAATAGAATTAATTAATTACCCAAATTGTTTTACACAAACCAAACCAAACGACACCAAACTGTTCAGTATGAGTTTTTAAATGATTATATAAAATATATTCTTTATTAAATATAGAAAAATAGGTAGGAGAGATTTTTTTCTTAGTTCCATGGTGGATGCGATACAAGTCTTTATCTTTTAACCCGCGTAGATAGGTACTTCAACTAGTACATTATAAGCCCGTTTCTGTCGGTAAACAATTTAATCGTTATCAAAACTTTATGAGAAAATCTTTAATTAAACTGAAATTAAACTTTGAAATGTTGATATTTTGAGGTTTCCATATTTTATGAAAGGTTGAAGTGTTCATGTAGCGTCGATGGTCGTATGCTGACATTGCTGGCTTTTTCTCTTTGCAATTTTAATATTCTTTTTAGGCTTTGTAATTTAAGGTTCTCCAGACAGTGCCGTTCCCAGGAACGATCCAAATATTAAGATAATTAATTAATATTAGAAACAGTCCTTAATAAAATTATATTTGGTTTGGCCTCCAGCGTCAAAGAGGGAAAAGTTGTTTGTTCCTGGAAGTGTGGACACGTTGATAACCAGAATTTTTTTTTTTATTTTAAGCTTAATAGGTGTGAGATCAATATTATCTTATATATATATATATATATATATAGGATGTCTCAAAATAGATGCAACCTATTAATATGATTATGATTTATCAATGAAGCTCCATGTCAGCTTGTGAGAGTTTATCATATTTACCAACCCCTCCACTTAGGCAGGATATGACACAAGGCCAGTTTTTAAGCGGAGTTTAACCGTTTTATAATTCAGAGTTTTCTTTCTCCTAGACTAGTTGCCTCACCAAGGCTGAAGAATCTGGTCTGCCCTAATATTGACCCATAGCTGGAGGGAGACTAATTGGATTCATACCTTTCCCAAGGGTATTAGTGCTATGTGAAATGCAGTCAATCTCGTCCAGGATTTGAACTCATGTCGCCGTGTCCATTTCCTTCAACGATAACCATTACACCACGGGCATCTCCACCTGTCCATTGTGAGAGTTTGTGCTTGATCTGGATTCTGTCTGGGTATAGCTGAAGATCCTTCTTTAAGTATCTTTTCAACAATGCACGTGAAAGACCAAGTTCTTGGGACCAACTTCGGAGGGACATCTTCGGACTCCTTCCGTCAGAATCTCTCACTGTATCCACATTATCTGATCATCTATCAGTCTACTTCCTGTCAGATCTAGGATTTTCTGCCTTCTAGTTGAGGTTGGTTACCGATCCTGTGGCTTGAAATTTGTGTACCCAATAATAAATTTGGATTTTCTGGGGATAATTGTTAAAGTTAAACATCTTGCGACATTTGTTTGCACAGTTTTGTCATCAAATAATTGACTCAAAATATTTTTTTCCTCTTTTGTCAAAGACATTCTGATCGAGGATTGGTTGTTCTTAAAGAATACTATTTTCAAATCTGAAATAAAAAAGAATACATTATAATTAGAGTTATTAACAGCCACATGGGTACAATGTATATTAAGACACCATATATATATATATATATATATATGCAAATTTCATTAAATATAATAGACATTTTATGCCTACATATTTTCTTCTGGATCCGTTCGAATTCCCGTATTACTTTTATCGTATTCGGGGGGAATTGATTTAGGTATTGTCCATAGTTGTATGTATCCCTAGTTCTTTCTGCCTGACTTTGGGCCATAATCAGGGGAGAATCTATTACAAAAGTGATGTAACTTTTGTTTTAGCAAATTGATGATATCCTTATTCATACTAATAATATTAACGAAATCAACATACTACAAGATACCTTCCAAAACAATTCAGTTCTTAACTTTACTCATGAACTAAACAAAAACAATAAAATTTCCGTTTTAGATGTTCTCATTGATACTAACAACAATAATAACTTCACTACCTCCACTTACAAAAAAACCCTCTAGTAATAACTCCTGTACCCTCAACTTTAAAAGTGAATGCCCCTTCAGATATAAAAATGCAATTATTCGTAATCTAATATCCCGTGCCAAACTAATCTCTTCCTCCAAAACAATATTTTATAAAGAGGTAGAAAACATAAAACAGGCTCTCATTAATAATGGGTTTCCTAACTATAGTGTTGATGAACAAATTAAACGTATGATCAAAAATGTTAACCAACAAAATAAACAGTGTACTACTCCATTCAGTCAACAAACATATATCAAACTTTTTTATCGTAACCAAATGCACTACAATTATAAATCCGATGAAAAAAAATGAAAACATTGATTCACAAAAACATACTCCCCACTGATCCTAATAAAAAAAATAAAACATATATATTATAATAAGTTTAAAACCTCGAATTTGGTCATTAGAAATAACTCCACTCCCTCGATTGGGGTGTTGCAAAAAACCAACGTTATATATAAAATTAAATGTCCCCTAGGAGATTGTATCTCTGATAATAATAATAATATATATGTTGGTTTAACCTCAACTACCCTGTCGAGGAGACTTACAATGCACCTTTCTGACACAAGTTCAATAGCTCAGCATTTAAAAAAACATTCATGCCCAACAACACAACTACGAAAAATTCTCACTGACAACACAACAATACTCGAACATCAAAATAATAAACAAAAACTTCAGATTCTCGAAGCACTATATATTAGAAACCTGCAACCAGCACTTAATATAATTAATTTTCAAACCAGTGCTAGTGTACTTAAATGTCTTTAGCTACTGGTACTATTTACAGAATTACATTTAAAAGCAAACACCATAATCTCCAACGGCAAAGACGTCATTACACAGTGGTAATTTACTAAAACAAAAGTTGGATCACTTTTGTAATAGATTCTCCCCTGATGATGGCCCAAAGTCGGGCAGAAAGTACTAGGGATACATACAACTATGGACAATACCTAAATCAATTCCCCCCGAATACGATAAAAGTAATCCGGGAATTCGAACGGATCCAGAAGAAAATATGCAGGCATAAAATGTCTATTATTTTTAATGAAATTTGCATTAACGAAGAAATGCTGCATATATATATATATATATATATATATATATATATATATATTTCAGTTTGTCAAAATGTCAGAAGTGTTCTATAGTAAACAGTTCAGTTTAGTGTTCCGGGAGACCTGGGTTCAATTCCAGGTCGCGTCATACCAAGGACTTTTAAAAAGGTACCTGATACATCCTTGCTAACACTGAGCAACCTGGGTTCGATTCCAGGTCGCGTCATACCAAAGACTTTTAAAAAGGTACCTGATACATCCTTGCTAACACTGAGCAATGTACGTATCAAGGGTAAAGTGGAGGAATCCATGAAAGGGAGTTGCGCACTCCTGTACATCTTTGTATAGTAGCTATTGAAAAGGGAGCCTTCTGGTCGCCCTCAACTACGGTCGCCAACTTTTCTTTTACTTAGAGTTTCAATCTCAAAGGCAGTTCTATTTCAAATAATTCAGTTCAGCATAAGTACGCAGTTTAAATCTTAGTACACAGTTTAATTGTCAAAAACATTTTTATTACAAGCTATTCAGTTCAGTCAAACAGATCAAATTCAAACAATTCAGTTTACCATAAGTATGCAGTTTAGTTCCTATTTAATCCATAGATAGGTGCTAACATTCCGGGCCAGAGTGGACCTGGGAGCCTCACCATCAGATTGTTTAGTATAATATTCAGGACACTCATTGGTGGGGTCTTACCCCTATTCAGAGGTGTAGTCAGTGTATTCTACAGCCCCAGCGGACTGGGCAATGGATATTTGGGGAGAGTGGTGTCATACCTACATTTGCCATTACTCAAACAGATCTATTTGACCTATAGATAGGATCATATCAGGTGCTACAACAATGGGTTAGAAAGGAACTGGGAGTGATGGCAATGAGAGGTTACTTGCATTCCCCCAAAGCCCCAGCATTACTGGAACCTCACCATCAGATTGTTTAGTATCATATCGAGGACATTCGTGGTAGTGGTGTAGTCTTACCTCTCTGCAGAGAAGCAATCGGTATATTCTACAGCCCCAGCCGACTCTGGCAATTCTACACTATTTACACGACTCCTCCGTTGAAACAGGATGAGAGACAAGGTCAATTTTTCAGGACACACTTCAACTGGCCGTTTTGGTCTGTACATGGATCTGGTCGGGTGTATCCTGGTTCCGCTGGTAATTGTTCGAAACCGTCTGACATGGATTCCGGGAAGCCGGTATTCACGTCGGGCGCACCAAGACTGGCATCCTCCAGCCTCAGTGGGCCATCTTCACAGGCTCTTACCTTCCTTTGAGGGGCTAGGCTTATTGCTTGGTGCCTGAAAGAGGCTGACGGGACCGGAGGCATTTTTGGAGCTGTTGGGCGTGTCTGGACTACGACCCTGTACCTCGACCTACCTTAAACAAGGCCTTGTGCCACACTCGTCCGGTCGGGTGGACGTATGAAAAATACCGACAAGGTCAATTTTTGAGCATTGTTTAATCTAGAGTTTTCTTTCTCCAAGACCAGTTGTCATATCAAGGTTTAAAAATCCCAGAGAATACCCTTCATTTTGAATTGCTGCAGTTTTGGTAAACAAATCTTTTGATAGGGCTTCTAAATCTTTGAAAATAAAGTTGTTTCGGCTTGTGTCCGACTTGAAAGAGCAAGTAATTAATTCTGATACACCAGTGACACTGAAAAAGCGAAAGGCAGAAGGGATTTCCATACATTAACTAGCTATGCTTTTTTTAGTCGAATTTTGTTTTTAACTTGTCTGCTTAACAATCAAAGGGGAACTATTTGTCTTTCGCTCAACAAATAAATCCTGATTTTCGTCGCGTCAGCAACAGAAAACTGCGAATGGAATTCTATTTATTGGATGTAAATCAATCAAGATGAATGATTGGACGAACGAAAAACGACTAAACGAACGAACGAATACATACTGATACACACAGGCACACACATATATACACATGTGCTGAGATATAGCGAGAGAGGTCGGGCAGTGCCCGAAAACATAAAAAATTAAAGAACACAAGCAGCTAAACGTCCACTTTTGAAGATGCCTTGTCAGGAAGGATTCAAGAAGGAAAATCTCCACTAATGTATAAAAAAGTTATGTTCCAACTACAGGGTGATTAAAAGATGTTAGCATTTCTATGGGAGTCTCTTTATTAGAAAAGGAGAACTGACATTACGGAAATATCCTGAAGAAGATTCAAATAATGTTTTGAAAAGATGAGCAATGATTTTATTTGGCTTGGTTTTATAGCACATCAACCGTTGTTTAATGCCATTATTTAATACCAAATCCAGTTTATACATATATAATAGATATATATGATTTGTAAACTTAAGTCAACAAAGTTAAATGGTTCCTGGTATTGCTATGTATCACAAACAATTCAATTAAACATCACTCATTTGTTTACACACAGTTAAAGGATCAAACAGTTCTATTTCAAACAATTCAATTTAACATAAGTCATTATTTTTCAGTTATATAATTTGTCATATAATGTCATATAATTTGTCATATAATGTCATATAATTTTATTTGACTAATAGATAGGACCCTTTCAGGCGCTACCACTCCAGGCCAGAGTGGACCTGGGAGTGATAGCAATGAAGAAGTACTCCGCATTCCCCAAAGCTCCAGCATTTCTGTTACCTCATTATCAGATTTTTTATTGTCATATCAGGAACTCCTGTTGGGGGATTTATGGCTGAGTTTGAACTTGTAAAAGAATAAGTTCTCAAATCAGACTACGTTGAACGTTCGTTTATGTGTCTTTCAAATCATACACCGAATGATTTAATACACAATATGTAAGTGCATTACAACCACCATACCACCAACTATATCGAACCCAAACACGGCTTTAACTACGTCAGTCATGAGAAATACGCGCCACAAATTAGTGTAAGTTATTATATTCTCTTAAAAAATAAAATTCAAAAATAATAGGTGACTCTCTTATTCGGAATATGAAAAGCCTATATTCAGACTCGTACATTTTCAAAGCCGTCCGACGCAACACAAAATAGGAAGACCTTGTAATGGTGTTGTATAGTGGCTCGTACCACGTGACTTCCGATATCTAAGAGGAATAAAAGATATTGTGCTTCTTAAGCACGTCGGTACGTAAAGATCTCGTTCAGTAGTAAGACTAACTTCGGACGTAACACCCACAGCGCGAGACTTATAATATTTGTTGGACTGAACCACTTCAGTTAATAAACAAACTCTATTTCACTGTGTATCTCTTCCTTACCACGATACAACAAATGGCTTCCAACGTACCTCCTTTACAGCCACCCTAGCACCCCGTCTTTGGTACGAATCGTTGTACCAAAGTATAACGCAACTGTTGTATAGTGGCTCGTACCACGTGACTTCTGGTATCGCGGAGGAATAAAAGACGTCGTGTTTCTTAAGCACGTCGGTAGGTAAAGATCTCGGTCAATAGTAAGACCAACTTCGGACGTAACACCCACGGTACGAGACTTATGATATCTGTTGGACTGTACCACTTCTTGTTAAATAATTAACTTTATTTCACCGTGTATCTCTTCCTTATCACAATACAACACCAACTTTTCTCTTCAGGTTTCAAAACTCAACTGCCTTAATTTCCAAATCATCTCATTTTTATATATTCTCTATTTTACTTACTTATTACATCATATTTCTAGAATCATCACACATGTCACAAACTCTTATTTCCCTACGCCAATCGACCAGCCTTGATTTGTTTATTATCCATATCCCGTCTTCACCTATGATATTTTAACATGGGGTGTCTAACCTGGTCACCACCTCTGCATGCTTGTGATCTTTGCGAGGACCTATACTTATATTCAATGCTCTTAGCTAACTTACAATTTTAGCGAATGGATAAAATAATTAACAGAATTAATTAATCTCCCTAATTATGTACGCAATGAAACATGAGAAAACTTTTGCCTCAGCCTGGTATCTCTTCACCCCGGAAAAGAATGTTCTTGGGATTGTTGTTCCAACATTTGATCTTTGCTTAAAATGGGAAAGATGAAGGGTTCTTAATCCAATAAAAAGTTAACGGACATTTCAACCACAAAAGGATCGAATTACCGAATCGATTTAGAAATTCGTAAGGAAATATTAATTTCTTTTACTTTTCATTTTTTTTTCCAATTTTTTTTTTTTTTCAATAATGATCTTTTTAAAGATCTAGAATAAAAAAAAAATTCATCTTTGATAAAAACAGATGAATTTCGACCCAGTCAAATAAACATTTTAAAAACAATTTTTAATAAAAGAAAATGATGCCTACATTTCTTAATCTATCGCTGGCTGTTTTGCTTGCTTGATTGTTTTGTTTTGTTTTATGGCATATCAACCCTTTTTCAGGTTATTTAATGCTAATTTCTGTTGGTTTAGTTGTCTGGTGTTTGCATCATGTACACAAATGGAATATTAAAAGTTTAAATTCTTTTACATAGACCAACTGCTTTTAGAAACGCTAGTATTTTGTCTACTGGCTGTTTTGCTTAAGTTAGTCCCTGTCAAAGCTATAGTTCGAATCCTTTGTACCCAGTAATCTCAAAGGCTTTGAACCGAGCAGCTAACGGTATGAGTTGAAATTTGTGGATCGGAACAATTAACAATTAATCGTTATCTGTTTAATTAAAAACATGTCCAATTATCCAAGAACGTTGAGCAAACTCACACTCACACACTCACACACACACATATATATATATAGGGTGGAACGATAAAATTGTCGTCCTAAAGAAAACAACACTGCAAATTTATTTTTAAACTTTTGTAGAAAAAATCAATTCAGGTAACTTGATTATGTAGTAGAGCTGACATCTATTCAATGTAGCCGCCTTCAGCCTCAATCACCGCCTCGATACGGATCCGGAACCGCGAGCATGCCTTTTCCACAAGTGCCGGCGGGAGCTGGGCGAATACTCGGCGGGTGGCGGTGATCAGGCTGGCTTTGTTGTTGTGGGAGGTCATGTTGGTGATGTTCTCGACGTATGACCAAACGAAGTAGTCCAGCGGGTTCAGGTCGGGGGTGGAGGGAGCCAGTGAGAGAAGGGTACAAAGTTTAAATATGAAAATAGTTCTATTTCAAACAATTTAGTTTAGCATAAGTATACAGTTTAGTTCTATTTGGCCCATGGATAGGATACTATCAGGTGCTACAATTCCAGGCTAGAAGGGACCTAGGAGTGATAGCAATGAAGAGGCACTCCGCATTCCCCAAAGCTCCATTATTACTAGAACCCCACCATCAGATTATTTAGTGTCATAATAGGACACTCGTTGGAGGAGTCTTACCTCCCAACAGAGAAGCAGTCCATGTATTCTACAGCCCCAGCCGACAGAGCAATATATATATATATATGTGTGTGTGTGTGTGTGTGTGTTTGTACATGTATATATATATACACAGACGTATATTTATTCACATATATATCCAAAGATTATTTACAAAAAAACACTGCATAAATAGCAATTTTACTTCCAATAAAGTCTTCATCGGACGATAACCCTGGGTTCAGGCATGGTTTCGGGGCCGAAGAATCATTACCACTAACCCAGGGCGCCCCAGCAGTATCTCACAAAACTACCAGACTTTATTGGATGGTGTTTGCTCTGTCGGAGTTTGGTTAAAAATGTAGATGTTGAGTTCGAAATAAAACCTCGACATCCAATCTCTAAAGGAAATATGTCTCTTGACCAGCCATTCTTAACACACTGCTCCCGCAGGTCTTCGTACTTTTCCAACTTACGCTGATGCGCCCAGTCGATGTTTTCCTCGAAAGGGATCATTAATTCAGCAATGATAACTTGTTTTGAATTAACTGACCAAATGACGAGATCTGAAGGCTGGCGAGTTGATGCTATTTCAGTCGGAAAATCGAGTTGCCGATTTACGTCAGCAATTACGCGCCAGACTGTGCAACCATCAAGAAATGTTGCTTTTTGCCAATTTCTGAGTGGATTTTTCGAAACGTTTCGTTCTTTAATAAACTGTATACTTGTTTTTATACATGAAATTTTTATGGGCAGTTTCACATCACATTTTTGTAATCACAGTAATAATCCCTAAGGTTTCATTATGTCGCCACGTGTAACTTCTTAGGGAATACTGACATCCAGTTAGAACGTGTTTGAGATTAGCAATTCCCCCACATGCTTTGCAAAGGTTGGATGCATTTAACCCCCAGAGTTTTAAATTTACTTGTGTAGGTAATATGTCAAAAACTGCCTTAACGAAGAAACTTAATTGTTTAGGCTCTATTTGCTTGATTTCACTCCATGTGATGGTCCTGTCCTAGGTGTTTTCCTACCGAGTCCATGCACCATGGTTGGGTTGCGCCACAGCTATAGCGAGACGCTTGCTTTCCTCAAAAACAATTTCCACCGAAACAATTCTTCGTTTATTCTTTGTGGTCTCTTTTGACTCCCACCATTGTGGGTGAAGACCAAATACGGCTCTTTCAGTTGCCACAGAGTCGATTACTTCTTTCATTTGGAGGGAAGATTCTGCCGTCTCAACTGCATATTTAGCGTCCAATTTCCGACCTGTTATATAAATTTAAATGTCCTTTAGGAGATTGTATCTCTGATAATGATAATATATACGTTGGTTTAACCTCAACTACCCCGTCGAGGAGACTTACAATGCACCTTTCTGACACAAGTTCAATAGCTCAGCATTTAAAAAAACATTCATGCCCAACAACACAACTACGAAAAATTCTCACCGACAACACAACAATATTAGAACATCAAAATAATTAACAAAAACATCAGATTCTCGAAGCACTACATATTAGAAACCTGCAAACAACACTTAATAGAATTAATTTTCGAACCAGTGCTAATGTACCTTTAGTGTCTTTAGCTACTGGTACTAATTATAGAATTACATTTAAAAGCAAACGCCATAATCTTCAACGGCAAAGACTCCCTTACACAGTAGTAATATGCTAAAACAAAAGTTACATCACTTTTGTAATAGATCCTCCCCTGATGATGGCCCAAAGTCGGGCAGAAAGTACTAGGGATACATACAACTATGGACAATGCATAAATCAATTCCCCCTGAATACGATAAAAGTAATACGGGAATTCGAACGGATCCAGAAGAAAATATGTAGACATAAAATGTCTATTATGTTTAATGAAATTTGCATATATATATATATATATATATATATATATATACATGGTATTACTTAAAATGTTCTGGGCAATTAAATATCGGAAATGACTACTTCAAAAGATGTAGAATAAATTTATAATACGATGTTATTCAACAAAGTGATAGTCAGTTGAAACCTTTTAATTATTTATAAATTATTACTATTTAATTGGCAGCAAAGTTGTAAAACCAATTGGCATCCAAATCATAACTCACTGGCGTAAACAAATACATTAACATGTTATGATATATCTAATATATTCAGTAAGGTTTTCATTTATTTATTTTTAACCTCCTGCTATTCATCTCTCTCCTGTCATTTCATAATGATTGATACTGATTTGTCGATAGCTAATTCTGAACTAAAAAGGACAGCTATATCATCAGACAATACTAGCTAAACTTACTTTTAAGTCGTTGTTTTGACAAAGCATTAGTCTCCCATAATTTCACCTTCTAATACTTTTTGTTATCCCCTAATGAGTTCTCTTCTGTCAATGTCGAATTCTTCAGAAAATGATTTGAGATGTCCTGTCCCATTTATTCTTTTACAAGTGACGCCTCTTCTTTTATGTCTTCATTGTCTATTGGCCAAATATTAATAATTTGGGTCATTTTTTGTTGTTGTTGAATTATTCAGATGAATAGATTAAGTCCTTTAAAACCAAACCAGAATTATTTATTTATTTATTTCCTTCCTGATTGATAAAGGACACAACGCATGGGTCATTAGTTAAAAATCAATAATGGAACAATACAATTCCTGGTTTTGTTTGGTTTTATGTGTGACAATTCTAACGGCCAAGATAAATGTGGGAAGGGGTTAAGGATAAAAATACTTCCCTTCCCTTCTAACAAAAAGTGCAACAAAAAAAAATCAGCAGTCATAAGAGGGTTAAACACACATACACACCCACAAAAACGAAATAGATTTTTTTTTCTTTCTACATTTTAAAATTCCTTACAAATCAAAAAAATTTCTTATAGCCGAGTGCAGAGATTTAATGGAGGGGTGATAGTGGACTCCTTAAGTTTGTAGGTTTTCTTTTTGTTTTAAAAAAGATCTTCTCGTGTGGAGGTTTTTTTGTTTTGTTTTTCCTGTCTCTACGCATTTGCAGGCTATCACAGGCGTGTATTTGTGCGAAACTTCCACAAAGCCACTAGGAATGCTGACTTATCTCTTGAATGCCCTGTTCTGTCGACCGGTCTCTTCTGCTCCCTTCTGATGACTGTCTTCTTCAGCCCTCCTTTGTCAACTGACTCTTTCTGTCTTCTCTGGGACCTTCCTTCCCTCCTCCACTTCCGGTCTCGCGTTCAAGCCCTTTGTATAGGTTTTGCGCCAAAACCGACAAAGGGTTCTCTGACTGTCACCTACACACAGAGAAATGGATGCCACTCATAATGTCACGTATGGCATATGAACCATTGTTGGTTAATTAATGCCAAGCCCATTTTATGCATATAATTAGTTCTGTATCAAGCAATTCAGATTAGCGTAAGTACAGTTTTCTTGCATACCAACAGTTAAAAGTAAAAACTGTTCTATTTCAAGCAATTCAGTTTAACATAAGTATGTAGTATAATTGGGAAAACAGTTCTATTTTAAATAATTCAGTTTAGCATAAGTAACCTATTTAAAAGTTAAACTGTTTCATTTGATCCATAGATAGGAGCCTCTCAGGTGCGATTACTACGCGCCAGTATGGTCCTGTGAGTGATGGCAATAAAGGGGTCGTCTGCATTCCCTAAAGCTCCCGCATTACTGGAGCCTCACCATCAGATTGTTTAGTACTCTATCCCGGACACTCATTGGGTGAGTCTATCCATAGTCAGAGATGCAGTCGGTGTATTCTGCAGCCCCAGTTGACTGGGCCAAAGAACACTTGTTGGGGAACTCTTACCCCTCTACAGAGATTCAGTCGGTGTATTCTACAGTTCCAGCCGACTGGGCCAAAGAACACTTGTTGGGGAAATCTTATCCTCTGGAGAGATGCTGTCGGTATATTTTGCAGCTCCAGCCGACTGAGCAGCAATGCAATATATGTCTATGATGTAGTTAAAACTGGTTTAAGACTTTTAAGTATGATGATTTGTCACTTAAAAGAAAACCAAATCTTAAAAACCATCAGTTATCGATTATTTTCGGAAAATGTTTGATTGATTGATTGATATAAATATATCAATCAATCAGAGAGTCAGACAGCGAACTGACAGTATGTCAAATAATCTACATTTAATTTATGCCAAGTAGTTAGAGAATAGACTACATTGTATGTTGGTATTGGCATTTTTGTTCCGTTTCTTAAGAAATTTTGCACCTAATTATACGATATTAAGTCTTTCAATCATCTTATTCCTCGAGACTTTTTCACACCAGCGTTCGATGATGGTCTTTCCCACGAATTTCAACGACAGCAAGTCTCCACAAATCACCAGAACTCTTCCCAGTATTCAGGTGGATCTTAATATTACTGCAGTTTGGGTGGTCTCCACTCATCCTCCAACTTCCAAGTCCTTCAGTCCCTTTAATAATCCTTTAGTTACTGTACCAAAAGCACCAATCACAATTGGTATTACAGTCACGTGCATGTTCCATAGTTTTTTCAATTCTCTAGCAAGGTCGAGGTACTTATCCTTCTTTTCACTTACTTTCAGTTTTATTCTGTTATTATCACTATTATTGTTATATACTCCTTTCATACTTTTTCACATCAGCATTAGTTGATGGTTTCTTACTGGAGTTTGAACGAGCGGAGGTCTCCTCAAATCTCCACGGCTCTTCTCAGTACGTATTATGGCGCAACTTTACAATGCTTTAGTCTGGATGGTCTCTATCTGTCCTCTAATTTCCAAGACTTCCAGACTTTTTACAAATCCTTTGGAGATTGTCCTGAATGCACCGACCGGAATTTGTATCAGTGTCACCTACATGTTTTATAGTTGTTTTTTGTTCTTTTTTAAGGTCTAGATGTTCACGCTGTTGTCAGCTAGGACGGTAAAGTCTACTATTCGGCAGGTTTTTATTTCTGTTTTTTTTTTTGGTTTTTTTTTTTTTTTTGGTTGACTGTCTGTTGGTCCGGTAGTCTGGCCGAAATTAGTTACTCCGTTTGTATCTCAAAATCTTATTGGGCGTCTAATTTTTCTGGATGAATTCCGAGTTTTGCATATGCCCTTTGTCCTTATGATCAAAGATAAATTTTATTGTATCGTGAGCTAAAAAGTTAATTATTTATTGACTCAAGTGGTACAGTCCCACAAATATTATAAGTCTCGCGCTGTTGTTGTTACGTCTGAGTGTTGTATAACCAAATATATACAAATACAAATATAAGCGGAAGCATAATCAAACATAATTTACGAAATTCAATGAACGAACGAACACTTCTTTATTAGAATATATTTCTCATTTTCTTCTTAGAAAAGGGCCCACTGTTTGTTGTTGTTTGAGAGATAGATGGAGAGACATATATCAGAGAGAGGACTTCTTCTTTCCATATCTTCTACCAGGAGCCAGGGGGTGCCAATGCTTGCACTTACTTGCAAGCTCGTCAGAGACGCTGCTGATCGGCTGCGTGCCCCCAAGCTCGACTGCGATTCTCTGCACTATGTCTAAATCTGACGCCGTGGTTCTCATCACGTGATCCCCTTCTTGTTACACACCGGTTCGATTTAAGTGCCCTGACGCGCTGTCATCTTTCTGTTTACTAATCAAAATGTGACAGCTTACCAAAGCACACGGGGTCACTAGGAACGAACCGAAAATCCATGGCATATGTTATATAACACGAGTTGGTCTTGCTACTGACCGAGATCTTCCAGAACACTCATGTTTAAGAAACACAACGTTTTTTTATACCGGAAGTGACGTGGTACGAGACACTATACAACAGATTTTTGCACAACTCGGAGTGGATTACCTTCCCCACCAATTTGTGTCTAGTCTTATTCTCTTTTTTGTTAATTTACTGCATTCGGTTAATATATGATTGATCGTTTCGTTACTATCACGACATACATTCGCTATTTTGCTGCGGCTTATCTATTATTTGGCTTCAACAGTTGGTCTTTTTGGTGTTTCTTTGTGCTGTTATTTGACGATATTTAGTCTCTCTCTCATGGTTTCCTTTTCTTGATAAAGTCCAAGTCTTCTCCTGTGGAGTTTCGCTTGTTTGTCGCTTGAAATATTCCCACAAGTGCTGTTCCTCCCATTGTTTACTTTTTTAAGTTATTGTTGTTCTGTTGATCTTGTGTTGTTTGTGTTGTTTTTGCCTTTGTTTTTTTAATGTAGTCTTCAAGACATCTTATAGATGTATCGAGGATATTTACAATGCCGGCGTGTCCTCTTCCTCCTTCTTTTCTTGACTCTCATAATCTGCCTGCTTCATCTCTGGAATTTAAGGCTTCATATATCGTCATTAGTTTTCTTGTTCTCTGGTCCAGTTGTTGAAGTTCTTCCCTCGCCTTTTTTCGGAATGGTTCCGAGTATTATACAAGGGGAGCAGTCCAGGTGTTTAAGCATTTGAAGAAGTTTCTGCAATATAGTTTGGTTTCGAGTAGTTTTCTTGTTCTCCAGAGATATTGCTTTTTTTTTCTTTTATCTCCGCTTGTTTTCTGGTGTCAGCTTCCAATTTTCCCGAGTATTTTAAAGTTTCTTTTTCTCCAAGCGTTCTGATTTTTTCTTAATTTGGTAGTTCTATTCTTTCCGTCGTTTGTCGTTTTCTGCTTTTCATTATTATCATGGAACATTTTTCTCTACCAAATTCTATCCCTTTATCGTCTCTGTATATCTTCGGGCTTTCAATTCTTTTTTTTTATTTTTGGCAAACAGTTTGATGTCGTCAATGTACATTGGGTGGTTGATTTTTCTTGCGATTTATGAAGTTTGTATCCACCTGTGTATTTCCTAAGTATGTGATTCAGTGGCATCATCTTTTAACAAATTGTAATGGAGATAGTGCATCTTCCTGGAAGATTCCTCTCTGGATTTTCACCTCAGCAAACATTTTTCTTCCTGCTGTCAGTCCCACTCTCCAGTTTATTATCATTATTATTAATATTAATAATAATCCTTGCGGTGCGAGATTTTTTTTTTTACTCCGGCATTAGCTGATGTTCTATCGCTGAGATCTGAGAGACAGCAAGTTTCCTCAAATCTCCAGGACTATTCTCGGTATTCTGGCTGATCTTAACAATGCTGTCAGTAAAGGTGACGACTGTGGTCGAGGGCGACTCTAAGATTTTTTTTCATTAGCTACTACTTTGAGGTGTAGGGGAAGGCGCTCTTTTCGCTGGATTGATCCACTTGACCCTTAATCCGTACCTTATAAAGCAGAGTGTTAAACAAGGAGGTATCAAATACCATTTTTTGACTCGACCTGGGATTGAACCCCGGTCTCCCAGGCCATTAGCCAACACTCTATCTTCTACCGGTACAAAGCTGTTCTCTGATGATCTCTGCTCGTCCTCTAATTTCCAAATCTTCCAGCCCCACTTCGGGAAAAGAGTTAATACTTCAGATCTACGCCGCCATTCTGAATCTGTGATACTTCCTAATACTTCAATGAGGTAAAGATTCGGTAAAAAAAAGGTCAGTCGGGATGCATTAGTGATGTGCATGCTGGCTTATTTCTCTGGCAGACACATCCCTCACGACCTCAAAATAAATTCATAAATATATATCATCATCATCATGTCGTGCTGGTAGCACGGATATCCCTGACCCTCTGTCGCCACTCCTCCCTATCGTTCATCGCCCCAGGCAGGTCTTCAGGACACCATCCCGTATCCTCACATAGCTGCTGAATGTATGTTCGTGCTGGTCGTCCTGCTTTTGCACGGCCACGTGTAGGGGTCCATAAGAGTACATCTCTTATGAGTTCGTCCCTACTTCTCCAACAGTGTCCTGCATGTCTGGTTCGTCTAACTTGAATAGTTTTCGTGATAGGAGGCAGGTGGCCGTACAGTTGGTGTCTTGTGGGGTGTTGCCGCCAGGACTTGTTCAAGATTGCTGACGACCAAACTCAATACCTAAACAAGTCCTGGGCGTGAGTTTGACGACTTAACGCTCAGGATCGTTTGTTCGATCGCGGAACTACTGCTGCTCCTCTATAAGAGTGGCTTCTATAGAAGAGAATAAAACAGCCATCGAAAGATAACCATGACCCACACTGAAACCACATACTCAAACCGCATCGCTCTTCGCGCGGGTAAAAAAGGGGCGCGTCCTGCTGAGGTTGGAGCCTTGGCCTCAGTGTTCGAAAAATCAGCTACAGAGCTCAAAAGACAAAAACTACTAAAATGCAAGCAAACAGTACAAATAGCGACATTTAACGTAAGAACCTTGAATAGAATAGGACAACAACCAGAGCTAATCGCATCGGTCGTAGAACATAAATGTATATAGAATTCAAATTAATAGTATATAATCCTACATGGTCTCCAATCAGACTCTCAGACGCTAATTAAGCAGAATTACTGATTTCACAAATAACTTTAAATAGAAGGATCCAACATTTTAATTATTTATATATTTGCATCGAATAACGAGAGCAGAAATAATTTAGCGAGTAATTTCTGTTGGAAATCTATTAGTTTTGATCCGTGGCCGCCAAACTTTCTGTTTTGTAATTCATAGCAATATAATAATTCATATGTTCTGAGTGCTATGCATGGTGCCTGGAATAGTTGCATATTTTTGGTGGTCAGTGTTCAAGCACATGTATTATATTGGTGACAAAAGACTTGACTGAAGCCTATTTATATATGTTATATCGTTAAGGCAATGATTATTTATACTAATCATTTTTCGTTGATTATATTTTATTATTTAGTTCGGTAAGGCGGTGTCTCTTGGTTCAGGTGTGGTTTAAGACGGTGCACTCGCGCGTCCACGCTGAAAGGATATGTCAATCATCACCTGTCATAATAAACTCCCGTACAGGAAATGAGGCTGGACGCGCAGTTGGAGTGAATCGAGTAGTTTGGTGACGTCATGCCCGGAAGAGATGTTCTGAGAATTCGAGGATTTTAAAAAGGAGGAGTTGAGGTTCGACTGTTGAATCGAGCGGTTGGGGTTTTCGGATCTGATCAAATGAGATCAGTTTGGGTCTCGACCGGCTGAGATGAGTTGAGATCTTTGACACTACAAGATGTGCTGCATTTCGGAGGGCGAGGTCACTTAGTATGGTTATTATTGGCCCTTATGAATTGTGTCTCTCACCTCGTATCTCCAAGGACTGGAGGCAGAAAAAAATAAAGCCGTTCGTATCTTAAACGACGGAGTCCACCTGTGTTGTTATGATTATCATTATTATAAATATCATCATGGCTATACAACATACATAGTTACTATCTCTTACGTTATGGGTAAGCTTACAAGCAAGGACAACGTGTTTATTTGGCTAGGAAAAAAGACTGAACATTAACAACCATTTTAAACGTTATACTCTTGTTGTTTAGTCTTTCAAGAGTTGCTGTTACTGCTTGGTTGGTTGGTTGGTTTGACGTCATCTCAACATTTCTTGACTACGCCGAAGTCAGATCATCCGTTATGGTCTCTAAACATTTATGGTTAAATGTGTCTTCACAATCATTTTAGACAGGCAGAACTTTATTCTTGATAATAATAACGATGTTTCAAGGGACAATGATTAGATAAATTTTACAATCTATCTAAACGAATAAACACTCATTATTTGGTTTCAATATCAATGTTTCAAGAGTCAATGCAATAAATTTCACAGACATTTTAAACATATAAACTCTTAAAACTAAGTTGCAATATTGATACTTTAAGAGCCAATATAAGTATTTACCCAACCCCACCGCACGGGCAGGATGTGACACAAGGTCAATTTTTAAGCGGAGTTTAACAGGTTTGAATTCAGAGTTTTCCTCCTATTAGACTGATTGCTTTACCATGGTTAGATAACCCCTGTTTGTACAACCATTTACCCATAACCGGGGGGGGGAAATAATTTGATTCATACTTTTCACAACGGTATTAGTGCTATGTTAAATCCAATCAGCATCGTCCATGATTTGAACTCGTGTCGCCGTGTCCATTTCCAACAACGATAACCATTACACAACGAACTCCTCTATAATGCATGAATGTAGTTCAGAATCATTTTAAACATCATCGCGAACCACCAGAGCCTTATCGACGGGGCTCAAAATATTCTGATTATAGTTAGCAAGTTCGAACTCAGTTTGCGCAATTACGTTCACTTTTAGACAAATATCCTTAGTAAAGTTATAAAACCCCTTATCCCTCTAGCTACGTGTTGAATAGTATCACAGCTGTTCTTCTACTAGTATGGCTTTGACAATGAATAACCTATGAAGTTTAATATGCCATTATGCATTAAAACTAAACCAACGCATAATACTGTTGACGATATCACAATTTTTTTTAATGTAACAAATTGAAAAAGAAAAAAAAGTGAATTGAAAATCCGGTGAACACTTAAGCACGACATACAGAAACACAGGATAGCTGTTTCGACCTTATTAGGTCTCATCAGCAGTGCATACTGTGATCTCCACCACAGCTGATTGCAGCAGCGACCACAGATTGCTGAGCCGAAACTCTGTGTTTGCCAGATTTTCTAGTCATGGTAATTCAATTCACAATATAATTACTCTACTAAAAAAATTTTTAAAAAAAGAAAAAGAAAAAAATATACAAATAAAAAATAGTTTTCTAAAACAGAAAATGGACAGAAAAAAATAACGATACCATTAAATAATTTAAAAATGAAAACAACCTGCAAAATTATTTTTTTTAATATAAAAAACTAGACAAATAAAAAAAATATAGCCAGCAGAAGGTCAATTAAAACTACTGCTGTTATTTTCTAAGGATGGCATTGCTTAACCCGTGAAGGTTGACATGCCAATTAACAAAGAAACCAAACCAATCTTCTATTGTGTGATTGTTTATTTCATGTCACAGTAGACATGGCTCATGAGGAAAATCTATGTCGATGGGAATTCGCTTGTTTTATGGTAATGGAGTAGATATATCAGAAAACAAATAATTTCTGTGTGATAAGGATTACCGTCGCTTCAAACGGCTTTGTGTTATGTGTTTTGCACAGTGTTCACATCATTTGTATGGAATCTGATTCTATATCATGAGATTTGTAATATATGGATAATAAAAGCCCTCAGTTCTCACATTCAGTCATACACGGAACTTAAAGCTATCTCATGAAAAGAGATGGTAAGCATTCAGCTGGAGTCTTTCGACTGGAGGCAGACGTGTAGTGATTTGAATTATCATGAACCTACGAATATAAGGAAATTTTAGAAAGATGCTTGTCTGTGATAACTACTTTGGGTGCAGTCTAGAAGACGTACCAAGTGTGATAGCTGATGATGATTTTATGTAGGGTTTTATGGCATATCAACCCTTTTAGTTTATTTAATGCCAAATCCTCTTTATACATATATATTAAATATATATTATTTGGTTTCGTGGGGTGTTATGACATATCAACGCATGTAGTTTATTTAAGGTATAATCCTGTTGATTCATGCACATTAAATATATATGATTTGTAAACACATTTTTGTAAAGACATTTAAAAACATTTTTAACGAGCCTGAGCTCTTTTTTGCTCACAGTTAAATGGTTTCAAGTATTGCTATAAAACAGTCACAATCTAACGTCAGTTGTTTGTTTACAAATTTATTTTGTAAGTAATTTCATTTTAAAATGAGTTTGAACTCATTCGTTTATTTATTATTGCTTATCTTTCTACAGAGTTAAATGTTTAGAATTATTGCTTTCTGACACTAATAATTCTATTCAATATTAATCATTTCTTTGCACATAGTGAAATAGCAACAGATATTGCTATGTAACAATAAATATTATATTCAACATTATTCATTCATTTGCACACAGTGAACAAGTTCCAAGTATTGCTATGTGGTACTCATTATTCAATTTAGGCACACACAAAAAGAGTTTCCAGGATTGCTATTTAACACAAATAATTCAAGTCAACATAATTCTTTCGTTTGATAGTCCCAGTTATCGCTATATGATATCCATAGTTCTATTTCGGCACAAAGTTAAAGTGTTCCAAGTATTACTTTGTGATACCCATAATTCTATTTCGGCACACACTTAAATAGTTCCAAGTATTACTATGTGATACCCATAATTCTATTTCGGCAAACACTTAAATAGTTCCAAGTATTACTATGTGATACCCATAATTCTATTTCGGCAAACACTTAAATAGTTCCAAGTATTACTATGTGATACCCATAATTCTATTTCGGCAAACACTTAAATAGTTCCAAGTGTTTCTAAACGATACCCATAATTCCTTTTAGGCATTCTGTCAAATAGTTCCAATTATTGATAAGTGATACCCATATTTATACTAAAGCAAACAGCTAAAGAGTTTCAGGCATTGCTACGTGATACTTATAATTCTATTTAGGTAAACCGTTAAAAAGAGTTTTAAGTATTGCTACTTAACACCAATAATTCTAGTCAACATAAGTCTTTCATTTGCACACAGTTAAATCGTTGAAAGTATTGCTATCTATCACGAACAATTAGGTACTATCACTCCTGGACAGAATGGACCTGGGAGCGATGGCAGTGAAGGGGCACACTGCATCCCACATATTTCTAATGAGCCTCACCATCTGATTGTTTAGTGTCATATCTAGGCACTCGTTGAGGGAGTCTTACACCTATGCAGGGATGCAGTCGGTGTATTCTGCAGCCCTAGTCGATTGAGGCACAAGACACTGGTTGGAGGAGTCGCACATCCCTGCAGAGATGCAATCGGAGTATTCTGCTGCCCCAGTCGACTAGACCAATTGATTTAGGAGAATAGAGGGATTCATATATTTCCAAAGGACATTAGCGTGAAGTGAAGCGCAAACAGCTTACCCAAGGTTTTGAACTCGGATCACCGATTCAAAAGCTTTTGTCCGTGTCACTTAGACTTTACCCTATTTACCCAACCCCTCTGCTCGGGCAGAATATGACACAAGGTCAATTTTTAAGCGGAGTTTAACAGGTTTCAATTCAGAGTTTTCTTTCTCCTAGACTAGTTGCCTCACCAAGGCTGAAGAAATCAGTCTGCCCTACTATTTACCCATAATTGGAGGGAGAATAATTGGATTCATACCTTTCCCAAGGGTATTAGTGCTATGTGAAATGCAATCAGTCTCGACCAGGATTTGAACTCGAATCGCCGTGTCCATTTCCTACGACGATTACCATTATACCACGGACATTAGACTTTACAATAACTGTATTTCACTGGCTTCTTCTTCTTCTTTGTTTAATGACTTCTCAACTTTCGTGGGTTATTCAATTCCATACTTATGGGATTAAGAGATCCCTGCCCTCCCCAAGGATATCAATCCAAAAGTGAATATAAAGCACGATTGGAGTTTGAACTCGCTTCTATCGATGTCGCAATTGAGTTCGTTAGCAACTACGCCCCGCGGAACCATTCCCTCAGCTGTTTCCATAAAGTTTTTCCAACAAACCGGTCCAGAATTTGTAGTTTCTGATCTGTCCTCCTTGGGGATTTTTTCAGTTGCATAGCTAACATACACGAAGTCACTAATTGTTTTTTCGGATATTGATCGATTTCCAGGAACTTTACCCTTACACAAACATCCTGTTGTTTCTCGTATCATTGAGTGATGGGTTTTCTAGTTGGCAGTCATTTGCCGAAAGGTCTAATATGGCGTTACATGACAGCAAGAGAATTTGTTTCATTTATTCAAGCTCACAAAACGCCTTCTCAACAGCTATAGTTTTTGTTTCTCTGACTAAGAAAATAAAAGAACAAGTGTTTCCGAAAATTTTTTTTTTATTCAACTGCAATGGTTTTTCTACTAATAAAATGAAAATGAATTAAATATTTTTTTTAAGTAAATCTTGGAAATTTCTATTTTTTGTTGTTTGATTGGATGTTTGACTGGTTGATATATTGATGGATTGTTCGCTTAGTCGATTGGTTGGTTGATTTGTTGATTGGTTAGTAGGATGGTTGATTGGTTCATGGATTGATTCCTTAGTCGTACTAGTTGATTGGTTGTTTTTACCGTTTATCAACTCGCTCTGAATATTCTTATGGCGAAGTCATTTCATCAATTATGACCTCGAAATATATACGAGACTAACATTTATCATCACAATCATTTTAAGCAGGTTTGGTTTGGTTTGGCTCATTCATTTAACGACATATCAACTCCTTATAGGTGATTTAGAGCTAAAATTTATTAATTTGTAATTTTTTTAAATGCAAATCAAAACCATATTTTAATGCTTCATTGCATTTTTAAATTTGTCAAAAATCATTTTTTACACACAATAATTGGATATAAAGTATTCCTAACTAATACAAATAACGTGCATACAGTTGTATGGCTGGAAGCATTTCTATCTAATAATAATTTATACACAATTATATGGTTTAAAATGGCTATTAAAATTTTAAAATAATGTCTCTGCACACGGATGATATCAAATATCCCAATCTAATGCCAGTAATTTGCTGGCAATTATATCGTTCAAGTAAGTAATAATAATCATCATCATCATCATGTCGTGACATCAGCACGGATATCCCTGACACTCTCTCACCACCCCTCCCTATCGTTCATCGCTTCCGGCAGGTCTTCAGGGCTACACCCCGTACCCTCACAGAGCAGCTGTATGTAGGTGCGAGCTGGTCTCCCTGACTTTGCTCGGCCATGGGAAGGGGTCCGTAGGAGTACATCACTAATGAGCTCGTCCCAACTTCTCAAGCAGTGTCCTGCATGTCTGATTTCCTAGTAAACTATTATAACTTCAAGTAATTATTCTTAATGCAAATACATTTCGCACAATTATATGGTTTCAAGTATTCCTATTAAGAAGAGGTTTTAGGGGGTGCCCGTGGTGTAATAGTTATCTTCATAGGAAATGGACACGGCGATTCGAGTTCAAATCCTGGACGAGACTATGGGTAAATTGTAGGACAGACTGATTTCTTCAGCCTTGGTGAGGCAACTAGTCTAGGAGAAGGAAAACTCTGAATTCAAACCTGTTAAACCCCGCTTAAAAATTGACCTTGTGTCATATCCTGCCCGAGCGGAGGGGTTGGGTAAATTGGATTAAGAAGAAGTACTCTAAAAGATTTTACAACTCCAAGTCAGAGTGGACATGAGAGTAATGACGACAAAATGGTGATCCACGACGACAAAATGGTGATCCACGACGACAAAATGGTGATCCTAGATTTCCGAAGCTGGAGTCTCACCACCGGATACAATTTTTTATACAGACGTCAACTTATTTGAGAAGGGGATGACCTTTCAGCATAATATTAAATCGACGTATCTATATTTTACGAACTGCGTGGTATATATATTTTTGTAGATACAATTCATTACTGTAAGTTAATATGGTGAGTCAAAGGTTTGGCTACTAGACTAATTGCCTCACCAAGGCTGAAGAACCTAGTCTGTCGCACTATTACCCATAGCTGGAGGGAGAAATAATTGGATTCATACCTTTCCCAAGGGTATTAGTGCAATGTGAAATGCAATCAGTCTCGACCAGGATTTGAACTCGTGCCGCCGTGTTCATTTCCCACGACGATAACCATTACACCACGGGCACCTCCTTCTCCATACATTGTAAAATTTCGAGTAACACATGAATCTCATAAAAATACGTAAATAAATGAATCGTTGACTCCATCGACTTAATTTAGGGTTAAATCCTCAAAGAATTTCCAAAGAAATCTTTACAGATTTTCTGTACAGAAAAGGTGTAATCTCAATAGAAAGCGCTGTTTGCATGTTTGGCATTTCAGGAATATGATATCGAGTGTTGAGAACAATTGAAGCAGATTAAAGTCAACAATTGGATTAAGAATAAAAGTAGGTTAATCCAATTGATTAAAACTAAGGAAATAAACTGCATATTTTTCGATTTCTGTTGATATCGTTAATATCTACAGATAATTAAATCTACTCGATTTCATTGATGAATATCCAAGATTCAGTAAGAACTATATTGACTAGACTAGTGTAAATAAAGGATGCATTAACCCAACCGCTCCACCACGAGATTTTCAGTGGAATAAAGCTGGTTTTAGTTCAATGTTTCCATTCTCCAAGACTTATTGCCTAATCAAGACTAAAAACACAGCCTCTTCTACTATTTACACGCACCTGAGCAGAGACCAAGTGGATTCACAACTTTGGCGAAAGCAATACCACAAAGTTAAACACAAATTATCTCGTCCAAGATTTGAACTTTGGTCCCCGATTTCATTTTCTACGACAATAATCGTTATACTAATCGCACCTCAATAAAGTAAACGCATATATATATATATATATATGTATTAATCAACATACAGACTGTTTCGTTGTATCACAAATCCTTAGTGTGGCTAGACACGTGAGATGCTTCAAGCTGGGATCGAAACCCGCTGACTTTAGTCGGATATCTTATGGCACAGCTATCAGCAAGCTCAGCGTAAACTAAGGGATTTCATGTATATGGATTATTTTTTTTCTTTTGTTTACATATACACTTAAAGGCTACCGAGAGCTCAATTCATTGGAAGAGCTTTGCATTACGGAATTGGCAACAAGTAATTCTTTCGTAAGAGTTCTCAACCTCTGCGGCGAGAGCATATATATTGTCATCTACAGACAGATTGTTTCGTTTTATCATATTTCATATATATATACATACCAACACCTCAGCTCAAATAGGATACGACGTAAGGTTAATTTTTCATCATCATCATCATCATCATCATCATCTCGCGCAATCAGCACGGATATCCTTTATCCTCTCTCGCCACCCCTTCCTATCGTCCATTGCTTCCGGCAGGTCCTCAAGGCTACATCCCGTATCGGCACTGAGCTGCTGTATGTATGCTCGAGCTTGTCGACCTGCCTTTGCTCGTCCATGTGAAGGGGCCCACAAGTGTATATCACTTATGAGCTCTCCCTACTTCTCCACCTGTGTCCCACATATCTGGTTCATCTAATTTTGATAGTTTTCGTGATGAGTGGTACGTAGCCGTACAGCTGCTGCTTTGTGGGGTGCTGTCTCCAGGACCTGTCCAATATTGCTCGCAGCATTCTTGTGTAATTGCCGTCAAGCTTTTTCTCCAGCCATTCAGTTAGCGTCCATGTAGTTCATCTATATAGCAGTATCGACACAGCCGCTGCTTGGAAGAAACTATGCTTTATTTTATCGGTCAGCTCTGACTTCTATATAACCGATAGCTTATCAATAGCTGTCCATGCCTTTGCTAGTCGCGTGTCGATGTCTGTCTCGGTTGATGACACACTGCTTCCTTGGTAGGTGTTAGCTGAGGTTAACTGGTTTGAATTCAAAGTTTTCCTTGTTGCTATTCCCAGGTTAAAGAGTCAAGTATTCCTAACTATTTACTCATTACTGGAGGAAGAATAGATGAATTAAAACTTTTCCCAAGAGTATTAGCGCATTGTAAAACGCAAAAAGCCTCGAGTATCTGTGTCCACATTTGACTGTTATGAAATAGCCGAGGGATTTGATTTGAGTTAGGCTGAGAACCTTTCGGCTCAGCACATGGGTTGGTTGGGTGTAAGA
This sequence comes from Sepioteuthis lessoniana, assembly GCA_963585895.1. Lineage (NCBI taxonomy): Eukaryota > Metazoa > Mollusca > Cephalopoda > Myopsida > Loliginidae > Sepioteuthis > Sepioteuthis lessoniana. The sequence continues at coordinate 25,955,373 of OY757934.1, forward strand.
TTGAAGCAGGTGTTAACGCGGGTGCGCGCGAGCGGATGGAGGTGTCACTCAGATGTCATAACAGTCCGAGAAAATACTGGGTGGCAAGGTGCGGGTGACGTCACGCACCGGAAGCACGCGGAAGTTTGTGTGATAATTTGAAGAAAATAAGAGTCGGGTTTTAGAAACCGAACGAGAAGGATCGATTTTTGGAGCTCGCAGTTGCGAGGCGAACGTGCGCCCGATGGGGGCCGCTCAAGTTGGGGGCTAAATGAATAAGACAGCATAGAAGATTGTGTCTCTTCTCCTTACGTCGAAACCTTTAACTCAAAGTTAATAAAAAGGTTTCGTACCTGAACAAGAAGTAGTTACGTGTTTTTGAGATTCCTGTTCTTTATATGTTCTATAGTAATGAACATCACATGTCTATTTCGCACATGGCCATATTCGTGTATATGGCTACGCAACATGACGACGGCAGCCATTCTATCAGGAAGGTATGAGAGTGATACCAGAAAGCGGTTTCAATGAAACGGCTCAGACCTCTATTTTTACCCCTAGGAGTTGCTTTTAATTCAAAATAAAGTTGGAAAAGACATGAGCCTCCAGAAAATTCTCCTGTCAGTACTTCGATAGAAAATCTGATTATGGAATCTACCAAAATAGAGTGTGGAGGTGGTTTTTATTTGAAAAACGAAACACTAAGAAATAACAAACGTCGACTAGCCGTAAATAGATAAATAGATTAGGAAAAGGCCTTTGGCTGATATCCTGAAAAAAAGACTCAGACATCTTTGGGGAAGACTGCTTCATTACGATGTACAAAAAAGGCTTGCCAAATTCCTTTTGAAAATGTTATTCACCATAGAAAGCGACAAATCCTGGGACGATGGCAACGACTTTTAAACAAAAGATCAGTTATCTGCTTTGCACAATTTGTTTAAAGCAATTAGCTATTAGAGAGAGTATTGCCTTAAAGCAAATTAGCTATAAATGAGAGGATTGCCTTAAAGCAATTAGCTATTCATAAGAGTATTGCCTTAATGCAAATTAGTTATCAATGAGAGTATTGCCTTAAAGCAATTAGCTATTCGAAAGAGTATTGCCTTAAAGCAAATTAGCTATAAATGAGAGTATTGCCTTAAAGCAATTAGCTATTCATAAGAGTATTGCCTTAATGCAAATTAGTTATCAATGAGAGAATTGCCTTAAAGAAATTAGCTATTCGAAAGAGTATTGCCTTAATGCAAATTAGCTATAAATGAGAGTATTGCCTTAAAGCAATTAGCTATTCATAAGAGTATTGCCTTAATGCAAATTAGTTATCAATGAGAGTATTGCCTTAAAGCAATTAGCTATTCGAAAGAGTATTGCCTTAAAGCAAATTAGCTATAAATGAGAGTATTGCCTTAAAGCAATTAGCTATTCATAAGAGTATTGCCTTAATGCAAATTAGTTATCAATGAGAGAATTGCCTTAAAGAAATTAGCTATTCGAAAGAGTATTGCCTTAATGCAAATTAGCTATAAATGAGAGTATTGCCTTAAAGCAATTAGCTATTCATAAGAGTATTGCCTTAAAGCAAATTAGTTATCAATGAGAGTATTGCCTTAAAGCAATTAGCTATTCGAGAGAGAATCTTCTTAAAGCAATTAGCTATTAAAGAGATAATTGCCTTAAAGCAAATTAGCTATCAATGAGAGTATTGCGTTAAAGCAATTAGCTATCAATGAGAGTATTGCTTTAAAATATATATAAAACATTTGGGTCAAGCCATTCAAATGGTAGATTTTCATCGGAGCTTTTGATGTTAGATCAAAAAGTATTTCGAATGACCGTGGTTCGATTTTGCTTCACTGTGCAGAAGCCATCCGAGTACGTGACGAATGGAGGTTATACGACTACTGTCCTGAAAAAAGAACTCAATCATATATGTTGAAAACTCCGTCATCCCTAAGGCCAAGGAAGGCTCATCAAGTTTGCAGCAATATTAATGTGCTGTTCAGTTTTTGTCTTGTTTTTGCATTTTTATTTTTTTACAAAAAGGATAAACTTCGCTTTATCCACATTAAAGTCAATCAAACGATATAACTTTGAAATTATGCTTGGCCTCTGAGATTACGCATCAGAAACAGCTATATCAAGGCTCCTTGGATCAAAGGCAGGTTTCCTATAAGAAATCTTGTATCGTGGTAAGGAAACGATACACAGTGAAATAGAGTTAATTATTTATTAACTGAAGTCCCACAAGTATTACAAGTCTCGCGCAGTAGGTGTTACGTTCGAAGTTGGTCTACTACTGACTGAGATCTTTCAGAGCTCTCTGTCTCCCTGCTTCTTTCTGCTTCTGTGTGCTTGAGAAACACGGCGTCTTTTATACTTTCACGATACCGGAAGTCACGTGATACGAGCCACTATATAAAAAAAAGGTACCGGCCCAATTGTCCAATATGTTTTAGCCGAACCTGGTTATTTACTAATAAAATCTCCTCCGTACAAACACGTTCTAGGTGGCGCTCTTGGTAAAATGGTTATCATCGTAGAAAATGGGCAAGGCGACCCAAGTTCAAACGCTGTACTATATAGTCTGCATTTTCCCATGGAGTTATAACTCTTTGTAAATGTATGAATCCAACTATTCTATCTTCAGCTATGGGCACATAGTAGGGTAGGCTGTGCTCTTAAATTTTGGTATGGTAACCGGACTTGAAAGAAAACTCTGAATTCAAAACTTAAATTTGAAGACGAGGAAGATATTTAAAAATATGGTTTGGTTTGGTTTCTTTGTTTGATGGCATATCAACCTTTGTAGGTTATTTAATGCCAAATCTATTCTCCAAGAAGAACAGTAATGGTACTATTTAACCCATAGCTGGGAGGATAAGGGGGTTCATACCTTTCCCAAAGGTATTTGCCCGAAAGTGAACGTAATAGCGTGACTGTAGTACGAACTCGCGTACTACGATTCCGCAGTCCATCGCTTTAACCATTACACCACGAGGACATCCCCTTTAAATATATGACAGTGCAGATTCATATTATATAAAAACAGATGGTTCTGGTGTGGATTTATTAGCGCTAAATGAAATGCAAGTAAACTCGTCTAGTATTTGAACTCCCCAAAATGTAAAATGATAACGAAAACACCGCAATTGCATAAGTAACATTAATATTTTCCATTTATTATCATGATTGGAGCACATATTATTATCACAATTATTTCATCATCATTATCATCCTCTCTAATATAATTCTCATATCAAACAGATAGATTCCCGATCCTTTACATACATTTCTGCCCCTGTCTGTTTTCCTATTTGTCTCTATCTTGTTCTGCCTTTTTCGATTTTCAACCTATAAAAATTCACCATACATCTTTTCATGACAGGTTATAAAAATACAATATTACAAAACTCACACCGCATGAAATAGGAAATGACACCTAGGGTAGGGGGAAAATATTCGTGAAGTCCCATTTCTGGCTAAAGAAAAAAAAGTTCTGCTTTTTTTTTTATCAGTTTCGTAACAAATTATGAAATTATATTCTCGTATTGGGTGTTGTCCCGCTCCCCAAAAATAACGTGACTGCAGGAAGAAAAAAACTCAGACTGGCAATAAACAATGAATAAATCAGTGAAAGGGGGAGTACATTACTCAGAATGTTCGTGATGTGTACGGTAAACACCAGCTTTCGATGCTAATCTGGCTGAATTCTAAACTCTAAACATATATATATATATATATATATATATATATATATATATATATATATATATGTGTGTGTGTGTGTGTGTGTGTGTGTGTGTGTGTGTGTGTGTCGCCTGTCTGTCTGTGAGTCTATATGTGTATATATATCCATTGATAGCAGTATATATGTTTATGTGTGGATGCAAGAATGAATTATTACATACCTCTATATGTCAGAATGTAAATATATATATATATATATATATATATATATATATATATTGATCGTAGATTGTATGTTTATGTGTGGATAAAAGAATGAATGCCTACATATATGTATATGTTAGATTATGTATCTGTGAGTGAGTGAATGTGTGTGTGCGTATGCGTGCTTGTGTGTACGTGTCGTGTGCAAGCACATCGTGATTATGGAACATTATTTACATTCAATGTGTGTGTGTGTGTGTGTGTGTGCGTGTGTGTGTGTGTGTGTGTGTGTGCGCGCGCGCGCCTAGCTTCTGATAAACATACATTATATATGTATATCCGCATATGCACACAGGCCTATATATATATATATATATATATATTATATAAATATGACGGAAAAATTGCTTTATATATATATATATATATATATATATTGGTTACACAAGCTTGTTTCACGAGAGAGTAATAAGATATGTTATTTTTAAAATGAGTCATTTTTGAAATTAAACTATATTCTCCTTTTTTTTTCTTTCTCGGATAATAACCGCGAAGGCAACACTAGTTGATCTCTCTCTCTCTCTCTCTCTCTCTCTCTCTCTCTCTCTCTCTCTCTCTCTCTCTCCTATTTTCTCTTTCACTTTATTAACATTTTCTCTCTCAATCTGATTTTCTATAATTTACTCTACTTCTATATCTCTATCACTTTGTGTTTCTTCCCGCTTAATCACTTCTCTTTTCTTCTAATTTCGTCTATCTTTTCTTTCCCTCTATCTTTCTTTCTTTTTTTTTTTCTTTTTTCTTTCTTTTTTTTTTTTTCTGTTTGTATAAATGATTTAATGTCCCTGTATTTTCGACTCGTCAGTACGATGGAAATCCAACGCAGATGTTAGGTTGATATATTGTCTCTTTATTTACTATGGTGACTTTATATATATATATATATATATATATATATATATATATATATATATATATACATACATATGAACTAGAAAGGCTACCTGGTGATGCCCGAGTGGGTGGAATTGAATAACTGTGTAATTTTTATTCCTTTTGTGTTTTTTCCAAAAATAAATAAATAAATAAATAAATAAATAAAGCGCAACGGACTTAAAAATTATATTTCAACACGTTCTTTCTTTTAAAAAAAAGTATGTTTAAAATGTTCAGTTTTCTAATGCACTTTTCATTTCACAATTTAAACTAGATTTTCTGCAAGAGAGAGTGAACTTTTTCATAATCTATTTAACGATTTAAATTCTTTGACAAATATAATCCGACTTGACGTGCAGAAATGAGTTTAATTAGATAATACGAAAAGTTAAAAGAAGTGGGAGGTAACAGACTGAAAGAATATACTTTTCCATAAATTTCTACTAAAATAAAAACGTTTGAAAAATATTTCAAAACAGTGAAAAAGAAAGGACATAATTGCCTTCATTTTTATAAAATTTGAACATTTTTTCCCAGTTGAGATACAAGTGAATGTAAATAACTCAGGTCTGGATAGCACATTCGACCCCTTATCGATTGCATATAAATATTTTACCCAATAATTCTAAAACAAACATCGTCAAAAATTCTATACAACTTGGTATCCACACACTTATAAACCCAGTCTGCTTGGGTAAGACCCTACCAACAAGTGTCCAGCATATGACTGCATCTGATGGTGAGTGTTCAATCTTTTGGGGAATTTGGAGTAACTCTTGATTACTATTATTCCCAGGTCCACTTTCACTCAGCGGTGTAGTGTTTGCTCTGGAATGAACAATGGATCAAATAGAACTTTTTAACCATTTGTGTTAAATCGAACTTTGAGTGTTACACAGCTTCTAATAAGACCATTTAACTACATGCAAATAAAATTATTCATATTATATAGCAGTGTCTGAAACCATTTAACTGTGTACGAATGAATGTCTGATATCAAATTCAACATTTAGTGTTACATAGCTATACATGAGACCAATTAATAGCGTGCGAATCAATGTATTAGTATTATATAGCAGTGGTTGAAACCATTTAAGTATATGCAAACAAATGACTAATACTAAAAAGAATTATTAGTGTTAGATAGAAATACTTGAAACCATTTAACTGAGTGCTTGTTTAAAATGTTACCTCGAAACTATTCGTTTACACACACACACACACATATATATATATATATATATATATATATATATATATATATATATATTTGAATTTCGTCGAAAACGAAGAATGATTCGAAATCTCTCGATGAACTAACGGAACGTGGATTATGCACAATGTTTCTAATATCAGGTGACGTATTTTAAAGAAACGAACGCTGATTCATTGATCAAACGGCCAATTTTTCTTGTCATAAACAGCCAACTTTTCTTGTTATACAACTTTCCAAATTTTTATACATTTTTACACTTTTTTATACATCCATCTTTTCTTCCTAAAATCACAAATAAAACCCCTCATAGCCTGATGATGGTTCAGCAGAACCGAAACGCTATAGTGTCGACTGACTTTGTTTCTCTATAAATTCCCACTTTCTATTTGGATTACTTGTTGTCAATTTTTCTTCACAAATTGTCGGATTATTATCCATTATTTTCTTTCATATATATATATATATATATATATATAAAGAAATTGGCATTGAATAACCTGGTGGGGTTAATATTGCCAAAAAAAAAAAACAACCATACAAAGCCACACCATACCAGACAGTTACAAACTCTTCTGAAACTCTTTTAAAACAATTAGGGAAATAATTAATAAGAAACAGAACAAGAATCAAATCAAATATGATACTAGCGTATATTTGATCGCGTGCAAGGAGTGTGTTATATAAACTATATGGCCAAGACTTAAAAATCAATCAAAAGACGTATTTATGAATACATTAGACGTTTTAGAAATGGTGTCGACAGAAACCCTTACGTAAAAAACAATGTAAAAACTAATGATAGTTTTAATTCCAAATTTTCTAAAATGTTACTTAATATACATAATAAATAACACTAATTGATTGTTAAATCTAACATTATTTCTAATTATAATACGATCAAAGAAAGGCTCGGTTTTTGCAAATTATCTCCTTATTTATTCAAATTAATTAGAAATTATTGAAATATCCTTTATTTAAATGAGTTTTTATTAGTTATTGAAAAAGCAGCAACTGTATGGCCACTTACCACCTATCATGAAAACTAGACGACCTGACATGCAGGACACTGCTTGAGAAGTAAGGACAAACTCATAAGGGACATACACCTGTGGACCCCTTCATATAGACGATCAAAAGCAGGACGACCAGCTAGAACCTATATACAACAGCTCCGTGCCGATACAGGATATAGCCTTGAAAGCCTACCGGGAGTAATGGACAATAGGAAGGGGTGGTGGGAGAGGGTCAGGGAGATTCTTGCTGGCGGCATGACATGATGATGATGATACTTTTTTAATAATTTCGATATGATTTCTAATGAAAATATTTTTTGACCCATGTTTTAATTGTTAACGACGACGAAATCGATATTATTTAATACAAAAGTACGAAAGTATTTTTGTACATACAAATAATTTTTAAAGATTTTCTAAACAACACACATTGATGTTATTTTTGACATCGAAAAAATCTCTTTATATTATAAGGATAGTATTTTTTCAAATTTACATCTAATGCGTTGTCCATTTCTTGGTAAAAACATGAATAAATAAACAAACAAACAAACAAACAAAATAAATAAATAAAAGGTTTTTATCTCTAATTGCATCATATTGTAATACATTGCATTAACCGGTAATGAACCCAGCGGATGTCGTTGACAAATACATCCAGTCGTTGATTAAAACAAGAAAGTGACAAGCTCAAAAGCAAAAATGCATGAGAGTAAGCAATGACCACTGGAGAACCAGCAATGCATGGATGTAAGCCATGACCAATGGAGAACAAGCATTGCGTGGGAGAAGAGGAGTTGACATGTGAAACGCATGGGAGTTTGAAGAGTATAAAAGATCTAGAATTTTGGCTGAAGTCAGTTCCCGCTGAAAAAAATGAAAAAAACTTTATAGGAATAAATATATCTTGAAAAACTTTTTTCGTATTTTACATTTACATACGTTCGGATGTATTTCAATTTTCGCTTTATAAATGTGTGTTTATATATTGTGTCATCCACAGACAGACCTGTTTCGTTCTATCAGAACTATACAGTGTAGCTCGACAGGCTAGATTCCCGAAGCTGGGATCGAAACCTGGCAGACTGAGTACCAATCCAAGATTCTACCACTCTGCCACGAGGAAACTAGTGCACAGGAAGGAAATTTAAACGCTCATGAATCACATTTGTTTTTTGGGTTTTTTTTTTACATATATCCATTTAACGGCTACCGAGAGCTCAATTAATTTGAAGAGCCTTGCTTTAAGCTAGTGGCAACCATTTCCGCTTGCATACATATATTTTGTCAAGCACAGACAGACCGTTTCATTGTATTACAACTATTCAGTGGGGCTAGACACAAAAGATGCTTAAAGTGGGGATTGGAAACCAGGCTGATATCTTACCCCAGCGCTATCGTCACTTTCAACGGTAGTGGAGGAAAATTTTACCTAAATCTTTTTACATATACGTTATCGGCTACCTGGAGGGCTTAAATCTTGGGAAAAGCTATTATTTACCGGCCCATTGGCTTTGTGGGTAGAGTGTTCGCAAATAGCCCGGGAGACCGGGGTTCAATCCCAGTTTGAGTCATACCAAAGACTAAAACAATGGTACTTGATACCTCCTTGCTTAACACTCAGCATTATAAGGTACATATCATGTGGTAAAGTAGAGCAATCTAGAGAAAGGAGTAGCGCCCTCCGCTGTACCTCAGTGTAGTAGCTATTAAAAAGGGAGACTTCGGGTCGCTCTCGACTACGGTCGCCAACTTTTCTTTTACTTAATTACATATATATAAAGAGAGGGCTGCGTTTGTAGTGTAATGGTTACGTTTGTAGATAAAGGAAACGGTGATCCGTGGGCAATTCCTGGACAAGGCTGTTTTCTTTTCACACTGCTATAATACTTTTGAGAGAGGTAGGCATTTAAGAATTCCCTCTTTAACTATGGGTAAATATTAGGGCAAACTATACTCTTTAAAGTTGCAACAACAGGTGTAGGAGAAGGAAAACACTAAAGGGAAACCTGTTAAACTCCGCTTAAAAATTGACCGGGCGTCGCATCCTGCTCGTGTGGAAGGGTTGGTATACACGCACACACACACACACACACACACACACACATATATATATATATATATATATATATACATATGGATATATATAAAGTTAGTAAAGTTGGCGACTGTAGTCGAGGGTGACCCGAAGGCCCCCTTTTCAAAAGCTACTACACCGAGCGCAAAGGGAGAGCACTACTCCATTCCTTGTATTGGTCCACTTTACACACTCTCCGTATCTTTATATGCTGAGTGTTAAGCAAAACGGTATCAAGTACCATAATTTGAGTCTTTAGTATGACTTGACCTGGGATTGAACCCAGGTACTCCCGGACCATTGGCGAATACTCTACCCAATTTCTGGGAAAATGAACCCAAACAGTTACTCAAAATGTTTGGTGAGGCTCGATATCAACTGAATTCATTTAAGCATTATCCTAAAAAATCTGATCACCCTGATTTTCTGGAATTCCTGCCAAAGCAATATTATTGATATATTTACTACTTTTTCAGTATAAGTAATTAGCTGATGGATTTCTACTGGAGTTTGAGTGACAGCAAGTCTCCACCACTCTTCTCAGCACTCTAGCCAATCTAATAATTGTGTCGTCTGGATAGTCTCCACTAGTCCTTTTATTTTCAAGTCTTCCAATCCTTTTAACAATCCTTTGGGGATTGTTTCGAATACAGTTTTTTGTTTACACACAGTTAAATGTCAAAACAGTTCTATTTCAAAGAGTTCGGTTTAACATAAGTACACAGCTTAGTTCTATTTGACCCATAGATACTTATCAGGTGCTACCACTCCGAGCCAGAGTGGACTTGGGAGAGATGACAATGAAGGGGTTCTCGGCATTCCCCAAAACTCCGGCGTTACTGGAGCCTCGATATTAGATTGTTTAGTGTTATATCCTAAATACCCGCTGAAGGGGTCTTAGCTCTCCATAGAAATGCAGTCGGTGTATTATGCAGCTCCAGCCAACTGCGTCAACATCTCCCGGGCTTTTCTCAGTATTCTTGCTGGATGGTCTCGATTCTTTCAATAGTTCCAACTCTTCCAGTTCTTCTACCAAGCATTCTAATAAGTATCATCGTCACACTCATGTTACACTTTTTTCTTTCTTTCTTTCTAATTTTTTTCTTTTTGCTATATATCTATCGGTAAGCTATCGATCATATGCAAGTCAGACCTGACCGATAAAATTAAACGCAGTTTCTTCCAGGCAGCGGTTGTGTCGATACTGCGGTATGGATGCACTACTTGGACGCTACCAAAACAGCTGGAGAAAAAGCCAGACGGCAATTACACAAGAATGTTGCGAGCAATATTGAACAGGTCCTGGCAGCAACACCCCACAAAGCACAAACTATACGGCCACCTACCTGCCATCGCAAAAAACTATCCAAGTTAGACGAACCAGACACGCAGACACTGCTGGAGAAGCAGGGACGAACTCATTAGTGATGTACTCCTATGGACCCCCACACATGGCCGAGCAAAAGCAGGACGACTAGCTCGAACATACATACAGCAGCTATGTGAGGATACGGGATGTAACCCTGAAGTGGAGGTGCCCGTGGTGTAATTGTTATCGTCGTAGGAAATGAACACGGCGACGCGAGTTCAAATCCTGGACGAGACTGATTGCATTTAACATTGCACGAATACCCTTGGGAAAGGTTTGAAACCAATTATTCTCCCTCCAGCTATGGGTAAATAGTAGGACAGACTAGGTTCTTCAGCCTTGGTTAGGCAACTAGTCTAGGAGAAGGAAAACTCTGAATTCAAACCTGTTAAACTCCGCTTAAAAATTGACCTTGTGTCATATCCTGCCCGAGCGGAGGGGGTTGGTAAATAGGGTAACCCTGAAGACCTGCCAGGGGCGATGAACGATAGGGAGAAGTGGCGAGGGAGCATCAGGGATATCCGCGCTGGCGGCACGACATGATGATGATGATGATCTGTCTTTATGCTTTCTTTTATTTTCACTCTGTGGTGTGCTGGAACGGCAATATCAACAAGACACCAAGTTTTCTTTACTTTTTTATTATTTCTCATTAGTCATTAGGTCTGATCTTCTCGTACGAATGAAATGATTTGTTTGTACCTCAAAATTCCGGTGTATTTTACGTGTCTCATTCTCTTGGGCAGATTCTGGTTAGTGCATTTGGTAATATGGTCAGTTATTGTTATTATGCTTCTAACGAGTTTTTCACACCAATTGACGGTCTTTCACTGGAGTCCGAGTAACAGAAAATTTCATCACGTCTCCAGGACTCTTCTCAGTATTGAAACAGATCTAAAAAATGCTGGAGTTTGGATGGTCTCCGCTCATCCTCCGGATTTCAACTTTTTCAGTCTCCTTTCAAAGCCTTTAGAGACAAGTGCATTAATTACAATTTATATATCACCCTCATATTTCATGACCGATTTTGTACTCCGTTAAGGGCCAAGTTGTTATCTCCCTTTTCACTTTGTTTTGGAATCTCACCATCAGATTTTTAGTGTCATTCATTGGATGGATCTTACTCTTCTATAGCCCCAGCCGACTGAGCTATGAGTGTTGAGTACCTATTTGTTGATATTACTCCCAGGTCCACTCTGACACTGTGTGATAGTACCAGTTAGGGTTTCTCCTATGAGTCAATATAGGAATGCGTCCCCACAAAAAAAACCTTGAAAGCAACTACGCATTAAATGTAAACATCAGAATACAATTAATATGATTCCCTAACCTCTAAGCATAAAATAACCCTCGATAACATGCTATATAAACTGGTTCTCTCTTTTTTGTTTGCCTAGTCGGCTGTGGCTGTAAAATAAACTAACTGCATCTCTGTCGAGGGGTAAGGCCCTCCCCCAATGACTATCCTGCATGTGACACTTAACAATCTGATGGTGAGGTTCCAGTAATTCTGGAGCTTTGGGGAATGCAAAGTACCTCGATATTGCCATCTCTCCCAGGTCAACTCTGGTCCAGAGTGGTAGCACCTGATAGGGTCCTATCTATGGGTCAAATAGAACTAAACTGCATACTTATGTTAAACTGAATTGTTTGAATTAAAACTTTTGACAAAACAGAATTGCTTCAAATAGAAATGTTTTTGACAAACTGTGTACTTAGGTTTAAATTGCGTACTTGTGCTAAACTGAATTGTTTGAAATGAAACTGTTTTTGACATTGAAACTCTACTGACGCTAAACTGAATTGTTTAACATAAAACAATTTTAACATTTAACTGTGTGTAAATAAAATCTATACTGATACTAAACTGAATTGTTTGAAATTAGAACTGTTTCACTAAACTGAATAGCTTGAAATAAGAAATGTTTTGACGATTAAACTGTGGACTCATGCTAAGCTGAAATTTTTTAAATAGAACTGATTATTTGTATAAAAACGGATTTGGTATTAAAAAAACCTACAAAAGTTGATATGCCATAAAACCCAACCAACCAACCAACTAACCAACCAACCAAAACAGTTTACTAATACTAAACTGAATTGTTTGAAATATAACTGTTTTGAAATTTAACTGTTTCTAAATGAGATCTATACTTATACGAAACTAAATAGTTTGAAATTTAATTTGGCGCTAAATGACCCGAAAAGGGTTGATACAGCGTAAAACAAACCAACGAAACGAACTCTTTTTTTTTTTGTTGTTTTTTTATTAATTATCAATTGGTCTGGTCTCTGGGCTGAGCAATCTGTTTGTGTCTCAAAATCCTGGAGAATTTCAGGGGTCTCTGGGACAGATTCTGGTTTATGCTTGTAACCTTTGATAGTAGTCAAATTTCAATTTTTACACCGGCAATATTATCCTATCCCTTTTAATCTCAATATACCATAATACACTTACTGAATTTTAGTGTACCTCTCCTGAATGCTACCACAAAAGACATTTTCTAAATGACCGCTCTGTCAGTAGAGAATTACCCGCTTTCCGTTTGCCTTGACTTGTAGGTTCGTTTGTTATTTAATGGCATATCAACCTTGTCGTGTTATTTATCGCCAAATACACATATTTAGAAGAAAAATAGTGGTACTATTTAACTCATTGCTGGGAGGATAAGGGACTTCATACCTTTCCCAAGAGTATTTGTCCGAAAGTGAACGTGAGTTTGAACTCCCGTATGACTATCCCGCAGTATAGCGTTTTTAACCATTATAGCACGGGTACAACCCCCCGACTTGTAGGAGTACGTTCGTTACGCATATATATACGCATATATAAAAGAAAATACACATATTTATATATATGTTCCTCTGTATGTGTGTACGAGTTTTTTACATTTATGTGTGTGCATATAATTGGTTGTGTTGATGTAAGTTCTAAATTTGAATTTTATAATGTTATCACAATTTGCTTGTCAATCTGTCATTTTCATAGCTAATTAGTGATGTCTGCATTGATTTCATGTGTTTGTTTGGATTCTAATAATCAAACAATTCTAAAAAGTTAAAGTAACATACACACATTGCTACACAAATGTAATAAAAAAAAAACACTGCTTTGACGGAAACTGTATTAGTCATTCCCATTGAAATCAAATTTCTGTCGATAATAATATAAGGTAGAGAGAAACAACGTGTATTTATGCTACTACACGCAACTTTATATATATATATATATATATATATATATATATATATATATATATATATATATATATATAAGAAGTTTATGGTTCTTACTAGCTCACTTGGTGAGTTAATGGAGGACCAAATGTTACAGCAGTACACTATTGTTAAATAGTGCTCAATATCAATGATAAAGCATTTACATATTGATATATATATATATATATATATGTATATATATATATATATATACTGCATGGTAGATTCTGTGACCATGGTTTTATGCAATCAGTAATCGTGGGAAATTGCTGATTGCATGAAGCCCATGGTTACAGAATGTACCATACGATAGAATTAATATATAATATATGAGAATTAATTTTTAGCCTCATCTCAAAATGATTCCAAAGAAAATTACAAAAGACAATATAATATATATGTATATATTTCTATAAATATATATAAAGTTTCGTAACATCGATTGACAAAATCAAAGAGAAGGGCTTCGAACTGACGAAGAAAAGAAGCAGAAGATACCCCGCAACAACAATTACCGACGCCGACTACGCCGATGACATAGCGATACTGGCAAATACACCTGACCAAGCCGAAACTCTTCTGCATAGTTTGGAACGAGCAGCAGCAAGCATAGGCCTCTATGTTAATGCACACAAAACGGAATATATGTGCTATAACCAAACGGGAGACATCTCCACTCTAGAAGGAACCCCACTTAAACTAGTAGACAAATTCACGTACCTAGGAAGCAGCGTCGAATCAACCGAAAAGGACATCGAAACGAGGTTAACGAAAGCATGGACAGCTATCAATAGGCTATCGATTATATGGAAATCAGACCTAACCGATAAAATGAAACGCAGTTTCTTCCAGGCAGCGGTCGCATCGATACTGCTATATGGATGCACTACATGGACGCTAACAAAACGACTGGAGAAGAAGCTAGATGGCAATTACACAAGAATGCTGCGTGCAATCCTGAACAAGTCCTGGTAGCAACACCCCACAAGATACCAACTGTACGGCCACCTGCCCCCTATCATGAAAACTATTCAAGTTAGACGAACCAGACATGCAGGACACTGCTGGAGAAGCAGAGATGAACTCATAAGAGATGTACTCCTATGGATCCCCACACATGGCCGCGCAAAAGCAGGGCGACCAGCTCGAACGTACATTCAGCAGCTATGTGAGGATACAGGATGTTGTCCTGAAGACCTGCCTAGGGCGATGAACGATAGGGAGGAGTGGCGAGAGAGGGTCAGGGATATCCGTGCTACCAGCACGATATGATGATGATATATATATATAGAGAGAGAAGGGCTTTTTTGTGTAATGATCGTCGTCGTACAAAATGGGCACGATGATCTTGAGTTCAAATACTACACGAGTCTGCATTTCACATAGCGCTAATACATTTGGAAAAGGTATGAATCCAGTTATTTTTATTTCCAGTTATTGATAAATAGTAGGCTAGACTACGGTCTTTTACCAAGGTGTAGCAATCGGTCTAGGTGAAGTAAAATTCTGAATTTAGCTAAAAAATGATCTTGTTTCTCAACCTGTTTATGCGACGAGTTTGAGTGTATATATATATATATATATATATATATATACATGCATGTATGAATGTATGTATATATGTGAGTGTGTGTCTGCGAGGGTCATTCAAGTAATGATAAGAATTTTTTTAAAACCCAAAATGATTTTTTTTTCAGAATTTTTTTCCTAAGATGTAAACTCTGCAATTTTTCGAGAGTGGTTTCTTGCAAAAATTGTTTTACTTTCGCTAAAGTATTTATTTTACTGTCTAAAAGATTTTTCAAGTGCGATAGCTGATAAAGATGGATGGCAAGACAAAGGCAAAGGGTCGGATGGCAAGAGATAGTCTGAGGGATGGATGACAAGAGAAAAATCAAAGGAATCCGTGCTGTTGGTACGCTTTGATAATGAGACACACAATCAACGGCACTTTGTGTCCTCAGTGTCTCGCATATTGTTGTATAGCCACATACTGTTACGTTTCGCTCTGGCCAAACAAACGACAACACGTAGTATATATAAAGATTTGTACTTATTTTCTCGACGGACGATTGCGTGAAGTAGGAGCATTCAGGAGATGTATTAGAATCGTTCGTCTATGAGGCCTGGATTCTTCGGTGTAAGTAGACGATGGCTGAGAAAACGCACACGGGGCAATGACGGGACAAGCTTGCGTGAACAGCGGAACTTTCACTGTCTTCCGTTCAATTCGTCGGCCTTATATTACTATCAAACTCCCACGCGGAGATATGGGCACGCCTCCACGCACACGCAATCTCTTCTCATAACTGACCAATGGAATATGCAACTTCCGCCGTTTTTGGAATGGCATGTTTGATCATCATCGAGCGGAAATAACTACCATGCAGTTCACAGGTCACTCTCTCCCGGTGCATCAGTTTGTGACTGTACCGTGGGATTTTAACCTTGTCCCATATTGTCAGCCAAGCTATATTTTACAATACAACTGCACGTGTACATATACAAATATACACTTACATGTGGAAACATCATTTACCGGTAATGACGACTTCAATAACGAACGAATACACTTCATTATAAAAGTATAAATCCCTCACACTTTATTTTCAAAAAGGTGATGTGTGTTGTGTGTGAGAAATGAGTGGAAATAAGGAAGGACTGCAATATTGAACCAAGTTCTTCCTCGACCATAGCAGCACATCTTTCGCATCTTGGCTTGGCTTACTCAACCGGTGGTCACTTAGGGTCCAAAGCCCTCTGTCTGGATCTGGTTCTCACTTCGGCATCCTGTCTCCAACTGTCTCAAACCATCTGGGCACCTGGTTATATTATTTTCTAATGTCCACCTTCTTCCGCTGTTCTTCTACTTATTTACACAGGTGCATCTCTTGATTGACGGTTCGGTTGAGGGTCAATCTGTCATCATCAACAAAAGCCTGGGATGTCCTCCTGGCCTAGTAGCAAACATGCGATTTTGTTGTAAGCAAGTTCGAACTCCAGATGCACTAATACGTTCACTTTCAAACTAATACCCTATGGAATGATATGAATTTCCATGCCCAACCGCTAAGGGTTAGATAATACGACTATTGTCCTTTTACAAGGCTGATATTGGCATTAGATAATTCACGAAGGTTTATATGCCATCAAAGAAACCAACTAAACTAAGTCTGCAGCGGAGGCTGATCATTTTACACTTCGTCTAGTAACCAGCCTAAACGGAAAACATTGAAATTGCATCTTGACCATAGCAGAGGTGTTGGCTAAATACTTTCACAGGTGTAATGACTGATAAGACCGTTTTTTTTACTGACCGACAATAACATCACCACCCCACGCAAGGAAGTAGGCGTTATCTTTTAAGGTAATGCGCAAATTTCTCCGTACAAAATTATCTTGTCAATATTCCAACAATACCGACGGTAAAAACGAGTTTACAAATGCAGGATGTTATTTTTAACAGGCTTCTGTCTAATAATCGATTGTAACAGGCTTCATCAGCCAGGAACTTAAAGATAATGTTGAAACCCCAAGACAGTAATTATTGATAGTATCTCTATTTTTGGAATAATACGAGAAAGATTGCAGACGCAGTACACGAGAAAGTCGCATTTTGAAATTCTGGGAACAGAATCGGCTTATCAAAAGAAGCTTGATATGCTGAGTCGTTTTGTTGAGAGAAAAAGCGAATCAAAGAGAGAAATAGCAATACCACATAATTTAACAACACACAAAATGTCGTCGCTTAAGTCAGTTCATCTCTTATTAAACGTACCCTTGGGAAAGGTATGAACCACCTTATCCTTCCAGCTACGGGTTAAATAGCACCACTACTGTTCTTCTAGGAGAATAGCTTTGGCATTAAATAACCTACAAAGGTTGATAAGCCATTAAACAAAGAAACCAAACCAATCTTACAAAACGCATCATATTTAACTGGAAAGAAAGTCCTGTCGCTTTTACATTCGATTGTTGCGAAAAAAATGCTAAATTTTTGATGACCCAGTTGGCTGGAGCAGCAGAATACACCGACTGCATCTCTGCAGATGGATAAGACATCCCCAACGAGTGTCCTGTATATGACACTAAACAATCTGATGGTGAGGTTCCTGTGATATGAGAGCTTTATGGAATGTGGATTTCCTCTTTATTGCCATCGCTCCCAGGTCTACTCTGGCCCGGAGTGGTAGCACTTGATACGGTCATATCTATGGGTCAAAAAGAACTGTGTGGCACTCTAACTATGTACTTATGTTAAAATGAATTGTTTGAAAAAGAACTGTTTCATCATTGAATGATTGATGGTTAATTGATTGGTTTGGTTTGGTTTCTTTGTTTAATGGCATATCAACTCTTTTTAGGTTATTTAATACCGAAGCCATTCTCCTAGAAGAACAGTAGTGGTACTATTTAACCCATAGCTGGGAGGATAAGGGGCTTCATACCTTTCCCAAGGGTATTTGCCCGAAAGTGAACGTAATAGCGCGACTGGAGTACGAACTCGCGTACTACGATTCCGCAGTCCATCGCTTTAACCATTACACCACGAGGATACCCCCATGGTTGATTGAATTATAATTGAAATACTTGGAACCATTTAACTTTGGTTGTCTAAATTTCTGCGATGAAGCTTGATAATTTTTATC
This sequence comes from Sepioteuthis lessoniana, assembly GCA_963585895.1. Classification (NCBI taxonomy): domain Eukaryota; kingdom Metazoa; phylum Mollusca; class Cephalopoda; order Myopsida; family Loliginidae; genus Sepioteuthis; species Sepioteuthis lessoniana. Next base: position 25,973,725 of record OY757934.1, read on the forward strand.
ATTCAGGGTTTTCGGGCTATTGTCTCTATCTTTATTGTTATTTCCACAACTGTTATATAGTCATCTACAGCATCACAACGATACAATAATTAAACAGACGCAAGGACAAAGACGCAAGAAGAAAGGATGCTGGAATGAAGGACGCAGGAAGACTTCTTTATAAAATATTTTACCTCACATCTTTATTTGTAGGTTTCGAAAGGGTTGTTCAAAGTTTGCGTGTGAGCTGGAGACCGAACATTACTGAAATATTTTGACCCCGAAGTTATGGCCGTCAGCGTTGTGTCTTTCTCGTTCTCCATGGTTGCTCAACCGGACCCTGGAGTAAACTCTTCTGTGTGCTGGCTTTTCCTACTACATTGCGTCTACCTCCGTTTTCCACAGTACAGCTTGCCCTCCTTCTCGCCTATCTCCCACTGTCCCCAATTCGTCGGCCTTATATTACCTTCAAACTCCCACGCAGTAATATAGACACGCCTCAACGCCTGCGCAACCTCTTCCGATTTCCAGCGACCAAGATGTGTCACTTCCTTCCGGTGCACCACCTTGAATGGCATTTTTGGCTGGGTCAAAAGGTCAAAACATAACACAACATTTCGGCCGATATGTCCTCCGGCATTCTTCAGGTGTTTGTCGAACTCGGGAACCTACATGGAACTTTGAACTACGTCCTTTATTGAATCCACGGAGGTCGCCTGTTCTGATTCCGTTAGACATAACCGGGTACAAGTGTTAAGTATTCCTGTTTTTTTACTCGCCTGCAGTCAGGACTGAACCTGCAACCTCCAGATGATTATCTCCTTAGAAGCTTAGGGAACCAACGGCCATAACCGTTACGCTATGTGTCCTGCAGGAATACTTAACACTTGTACTGTAGCACTTGTACAAGAGAACTGAAATCAGCGCCAAAGTTGAGACTTCACCTCGCATTCTGTTGAATTTGGCATTATATCCAAGCTCCAGTTCTATCAAAATAAGGAGACGCATCACTTCTTATTTCGTACTCATATCCAAAATCAAATTCTTTAAGCGATAGAAAATTATCAACGAAAACACTTTAATTATAAGAAATGCGATTTTTTTTTACAACTGCTATTAAAGTCACATGTTAAAATAGAATTTTAAACGTTTATACAAAAGTCAGACTAGTTTGGTTTTGGTTTAATTTGGTTTTATAACATATCAACTATTGTAGGTCATTTAATCCCAAATCCATTTTATACATATAGGGTGGAACGATAAAATTGTCGTCCTAAAGAAAACAACACTACAGCTTTATTTTAAAACTTTTATTGAAAAAATCAATTCAGGTAACTTGATTATGCAGTTGAGCTGACATCTATTCAATGTAGCCGCCTTCAGCCTCAATCCCCGCCTCTATACGGATCCGGAACTAGGAGCATGCCTTTTCCACAAGTGCCGGCGGGGGCTCGGTGAATACTCGGCGGATGGCGGCGATCAGCCTGCCATTGTGTTGTGGGAGGTCATGTTGGTGATGTTCTCGACGTATGACCAAACGAAGTAGTCCAGTGGGTTCAGGTCGGGAGAGGAGGGGGTCCAGTGAAAGAAGGGTACAAAGTCGTATCACTCATTCTGAAGCCAAGCCTGGGTCTCTTTGGACTCGTGGGCCGGCGCCGAGTCTTGCTGCCACACCCAGGGTCTGCCACCGGCCATCTGAATTCACTAGGGCATCACCACACTCTTCAGCACATCCAGATACACTTTGGTGTTGACTTTCAAGCCGACTTCGATGATGTGTGGAGGCATGATTTGGCCTTCACTTGAAGCCACACCGAAGACCATAACCGTAGCCGGAAACTTTGTTTTCATCACCCTGGGCACTTTGAGGGTGCTGGTAATGGTCCTGTTGTCATAACTTAGATCGGTAGAGAGCATGAGTTGTACAGCGGTTCATCTCCGATCTCGCTTGCTGAACATTGTGTCACTGTCAGACATGATAGAAGGCTCCTATCGCTCTAGGGATTTCTACACAACTGGCCAACTAGTAGATGGTCTGCAACAAAAAAAGAAAACCTGTTTTCATTAAACGGAAATGGAATCATGTCGTCTTTTCTAGGGTGACAATTTTATCGTTCCACCCTGTAGAATGAGTTCTGTTTCAAACAATTCAAATTAGCATGAGTACAATTTTTTTGTTTACACAGTTACATTAAAGTTTAGTTCTATTTAACCCATAGATAGGACCTTATCAGGTGCTACCACTCCGGGCCAGAGTGTACCTTGGAGCGATGACAATTGAGGGGTAGTCCGCATTCCTCAAAGTTCCAGCATTACTGGAGTTTCAACAACAGATCGTTTAGTGTCAAATCCAGGACACTCGTTGGGGGAAGTCTTACCTCTCTGCAGAGGTGCAGTCAGTGTATTCTACAACCTCAGCCGACTAGGCCAAAAAGTCAGACTGAATTTTCTGAACAACCAAATAACTTTTAATGAAATAAATCACTAAAAGTAAGATGAAAATGTGGATGAAAATTAATAAAGGCACAGATCCTATTTCTGTATCAAGCGGCCCAATCAGTGAATCCAAAAATACGCAAATGGTATCCTTGCTGAGGAGTAAGAACTCTCCCGATTGTAGATGTCTTGTATATGACACTAAACTGCATTTGGAGGTGAGGCTCCAGTTCTAGTAATTCGTGGAGTGAGGAGTACCCGCTCCTTATAAGATGAATTTTCGTGGGCTTGTTGTTAATCTACTGGACTGCAAAATCGAAGTAAACGAGTTAGAATTCGAATGTAAATATTAACATTCAATGAACGTTATTCCCTAATATATAGGCATTAAATAACCCCATACGGGTTGACATACTGTTAAAGTCAATTAATCAATCGCTTTATGAATGCTGGTATTGTAAGCAGCAAGAGAATTACGTGCCAAAAGAAACACGACTTAATAAATATGGGTAAAAAACAAAACCAGAAAATATATTGCCCAGTTGGATGGGGCTATAAAATACACCGACTGCACCTCTGCAGAGGGGTAAGACCTCCCCCACCCCGCCAATGAGTGTCCTGGGTTCGACACTAAACGATCTGATGGTGAGGTCCCAGTAATGCTGAAGCTTTGGGGAATACGGAACACCCCTTCATTGCCATTGCTCCCAGGTCCACTCTGGCCCGGCGTGGTAGCACCTGATAAGGCCCTATCTATGGGTTAAATAGAACTAACGGCATACTTATGCTAAACTGAATTGTTTTATTAAACTGAATAGCTCGAAATAGAAATGTTTTTTACAATTAAACCGTACTTACATTTATACTGCGTGCTTATGCTAAACTAAATTGTTTGAAATTGAACTGTTTTTGACATTGAAACTGTACTTACACTAAACTGAATTATTATATATAACTGTTTGAATAAACTGAATAGTTTGAAATAGAAATGTTTTTGACTATTAAACTGTGTACACAAGCTAAACTGAATTTTTAAAAATAGAACTGATTATCTACATAAAAATGGATTTGGCGTTAAATAACCTACAACGGTTGATATGCCATAAAATCCAACCAACCAACCAAAAAATATAGCATGAGATTATTTGATTAAATGACACATAAACCCTTAACTGGTATTTAAGACTAGTTCCTGTTTATATGTATAGATATATGAGTTTTGAGTGAATAGTTTGAAAGCAACTTTAATTTTAAACGACTTAGATTACATTTGTTGGTACACAGTTAAACGTTTTCAGTTATTAATAGTTTCTTTTGGTTGGTTTTTAGATGGCATATTAACCTTTGAGGATTATTTTATGCAAAAGCCATTCTGTAGAAATACAGCAATGATACTATTTAACTCATAGTTGGAGCAAAGGGGATTGTACCTATTCCAAATAGTATTAGTCCTAAAGTGGAGGTAATAGCGGGACTGGGTTTCGAATTCATTTGCTCCAGTCCAGCACTTTAAACATTACACTACTGGAAATATTATCATATTTGCTTTACATCATTAGTTTGGTTTCTTTGTTTAATAACATATTAACCTTCGTGGGATTATTTAATGCCAAAGTCATCTTTACGGAAGGACAGCACTGATTATATTTAACCCATAGGTTGGAGGGTATGAAATAGTTCATATATTTCTGAAGTGTTGAGTCTGAATGTAAAATTAATAGCGTGACTGGATTTCGAACTGGTTTATTTCGAGGTCTCAGTCCACCACTTTAGCCATTGTTCCGCGAGGATTCACCCATCATATATTGTTATTGATTGTTTGAAGAGTTTGATGGTTTCAAATAGTGCTATTCTACACAATTAATTCTGTTGAATAGCCACATAATAAATATGCATATGTACGTACATGCAGGATACATTTTGACGCAATAATAAAGACGAGCGAAGACTTCTTTAAAAAAATATACCTCTCACTTTATAGAAAGTGTTGTGTGTGAGAGGGAGTTAGAGACCGAACGGAACAGCAATTTATTGACCCCCACTCTTATGGCCATCAGTGTTGTGTCTTTTTCGTTCTCCAGGGCTGATCAACCGGAGGCCCGGGGGCTCAGCTTTCTGCTGAGTGCTGGCTTTCTCTACCACATCTTGTCTCCAACTTCTGGTCTCCAAAACTCAATCGGGGGTCCCGACGGCCCCTTCTGCTGGGTGGTGGCTTTGTCTACCACATCTCGTCACCAACGGGTCTGGCATCCAAACTCAATCGGGGGTCCCAAAGGCCCCTTTTGCCGGGTGGTGGCTTTCTCGACCACATCTTGTCTCTAACTCATCTGATCTCCAACTAACTGACTTCCTGTCCAGACCGAGTTATATAATAGTTCAATCGCCCACTCAATCTTTGGAATGGCATGTTTGATCGTCATCAAGCGGAAATAACTGTCATGCAGTTCACAGGTGACTCTCTTCCGGTGCATCAGTCTATTAGTGCACCATGGGATTTTATCTTGTCCCATATTGTCAGCCAAGCCAACCTACGCGATTTCTTCTCATAACTGCCATCGGAATGTGTCACTTCCTTCCAGTGCATCACTTTGGAATGGCAAGTTCGGCCGGGTTGAAGGTTAATATACAACAATTCTATAAGATATAAATAAAAATCTCAATTAAAAGATTGAAATGTTCTATTTGATCGATAGATTGGATCCTAATAGGTACTACCACTCTGGGTCAGTGGGAGTAGCAGCAATGAAGTTGTACTCCTCATTCATTCAAGTTCCAGAACTGGAACCTCACCATCATATGCAGTTTAGTGACATATCCTGGACGATCGTGGGGGGGGATCTTATTCCTCTGCAGATATACAATCGGCGTATTCTTCAGCCCCAGACAAGTGAGCAAAGAGCAAATTAATAGGCAAACTTCGAATTATGGCCACTGAGAAAAGCGCAAATTGGAATTTAAAATTCATCTTGCGACCGGTTTAAAGCAATAAAAACCTTAAGAAGTTTTAATTTTCCCGTGTTCAATTTCTCACGCGAAATTTGATAAGGAAAAAAAAATTCTGCATTGATGTACTTGCGTGGAAATGCCTAATATAATGAGATCAGCACAAGTAATTACGTTTTGATGCAAAAAGGTAAGAATTGGATTAATTTGTCTTGGTCAACGGCTAAATCTGAGGTAGAATTTTTACATCGACGTCGGCTTCAACGATTAATTTATTCAAAAATAAATAAAGCGTAAAACAAAAAACAAGAGCTGGGTTTATTTACCAATCTCCTCTTAAAACCCGCAGGAGTATTTAACGAGAAGCAATTTTCCTGTCGTCAGTTTTTAATATTTCAAGAAAGAGAAGTCATTAAAGAAGGATAACGTTTTTGAGATGTTGTTGTTTTTTCACTCTTAGAGCGCAGGGTTGAGGGAGGAATGAGCTTTTTTAAAAAATTATTTTGCTCCCCAGAAACTAACATTTGCGTGTGGATAGTTCATTGTTTTTTTACCTCTCAAAAGTCCATGAAACTGGCAAACTCTTCAAAATCTTTTCTTAGCGTTGTTAGATGTGCTCCGAAGAACAAAAGAATAGATAGATAGATAGATAGATAGATAGATTAGAAGAAAGTGATAGATAGATAGATAGATAGATAGATTAGAAGAAAGTGATTGATAGATAGATAGATAGATAGATAGATAGATAGATAGATAGATTAGAAGAAAGTGATAGATAGATAGATAGATAGATTTGAAGAAAGTGATAGATAGATAGATAGATAGATACATAGATAGATAGATAGATAGATTAGAAGAAAGAGATAGATAGATTAGAGTTTGAGTTTGAGTTTTGTTTGATGGTATATCAACATCTGTGGGTCATTTAATGCTAAGAAAGTTTATGTTGGTTTTGTCTTTTATCTAGGTTTTTGGACATGAGTTTTTATTATAGTTTTTGATTCTATTTTGGCTAAATATTGATTGATTTGGTCAATTTCAAGAAAAAGGTGAGTGTTTTTTTTGTTTTTGTTTTTTTTTTCTGAAAACTCAAGATGTTTTCTAGTTTAATTTGGTTTGGTTATGTATAGATTTGAAGAAAGTGATAAAGTTAGATAACTAGAGAGATAGAAACAAAAGATAGATAGATAGATAGATAGAATGAGATAACCAGACAGACAGATGAGAGCGAAAGGATAGATAGATAGATAGATAGATAGATAGAATTTTAGCTATGTTCTAATAAACATGAAAATGTTTGTACCTTACTTTTTCAATATCTTTTTCACAAAACAAAATGAGTGCATTGTGTCTTTTAATAATACGTACACATTTCTCTCTCTCTCCTTCTCTCTCTCTCTCTCTCTCTCTCTCTCTCTCTCTCTCTCTCTCTCTCGCTCTCTTTCTCTCTTTCAAACACACACATATACACACTTATCACTGTGAAAAGCTTATGCTTTTATGTGCGTATATTTCCTCTGATCTCAATCAATGGAAAGTTTCACAGTTCTGATTACTTGCATCGAAACTAAACGAAGATCATTAGGTATTATATATTACCAAACACTATACTATTACAACCCTGTAACGAAAAAATAATTGCAATTTCTCAAAATTCAACTCCCACCCTTTCTTGACCAGTTACCGTACCAAGGCTAAAGAGTCCAGCTTACCCATAGTTTAGGAGATATATGCTTTTCTTTAGAGCATTATCAAAACTTAAACGCCAACAGCCCCGTTCAGAAGATGAATTCGCCTCACTGAGTCAATTTTAAATGTTGATAACCGTTACCCCTTTGTCCTTTCAGTATAATGCCTCTGTATCCAAAATTACTATTGTATGTTTATGCATAAGGCGGCAACTTGTTTTGGACAAGTATCTTTTCCTACCCAGTCCATGATGCAAAAAATATGCTGACTATTTTCGGCTGAGTGGTAGCAAAAAAATTCAATAGTTTTGGAGATATGGGTTGTGTGGAGTACTTCTTCATTGCTATTACTCCCATTTGCACTTTGACGCAGAGTGCTAGTAACTGCTTGGGACCCATGTATTGGTCAAATAGAACTGTTAAAAAGTTATTTATATTCGATTGGACCGTGCATAAAAAAAAATCATTAAAAATTACAGAAAAATTTAAATATGAACGTACAACGAACACGATTCCCTAACTTCTTTGAATTAAATAGACCTTGACAGGTTGACAGACCTTTAAAGTTAAAGTTAAATCAACACTAAATATTCATATTTTGAAGGCACTCATCATGTAATGATTATCATCGGAGGAAATAGATATTCGCGTTCAAATCCTGCACGAAGATGTTAGCATTTCATATAATACTAATACCATTTGGAAAGGTCTAATTCCAATTATACTCACTCGAGCTATGGATAAATAGTAAGAAATACTAGGCTCTTTAAACTTGGTATAGCAACCAGTCTAGACGAAGAAAAACACTGACTTCAAACCTTTTAAACTCCGCTTTAAAAAAAAACTATATTGTGTCGCATCCTGCTTGTGCGGTGGGGTTGGGTAAATACGTATATACATATTTTTTATTAAAGATTGGTTTGGTTTGGCATATCAACCTTTGTGGGTTATTTAATGCCAAAGCCATTCTCCAAGAAGAAACAGTAATGGTACTATTTAGCCTATAGCTGAGAGGATAAGGGGGTTCATACCTTTCCCAAGGGTATTTTCCAGAAAGTGAACGTAATAGCGCGACTGGAGTACGAACACGCGTACTACGATTCCGCAGTCCATCGCTTTAACCATTACACCACGAGAACACGTCCTTTTTGTTAAAGAGTTTCAATTTGTAAATGTTTGCCTTTTTACTTCAGGAACATTCCTCATATATTGTGAGACTTCAGGAACATTCCTCATATATTGTGAGACAGAGTTAGCAAGGAGACCATTGATAATATACCGTGATTCTTTCCTCTTTGGCAGTATAGAAAGCTTAGAATCTATCTGATATTCAAAGCTTTGTATCAAATATTATATTCGTCTTAGAATATCTTTGTGTTACTTCATTTCTTTTTCTTTTACTCTGATTCAATCCAAATATATATAGATTATACCTCTCCTGCCTAAATCCGATGTGATAAAAGTCTCCATTTAATTCGTTGCCGTAAGCCGACGGTTTTTCTTGTCTCTAGTTGGAGCAGATTAAGCTTTTCGCGTTTTAATCCATAATGATATCCATGTGATTTCCATGCAGGATTCGTTGGATTAACGGCAGTCTTTACGAGTCCAAGATTGAAAACTCATGGAAGAAACATCTTTAAAATCAAATTTTGTAAAACATGACAAAATCTAGCCGAACAGTTACATCACTTAGATCTTTCCTTTATGGAGACAAACACGCTTAACGTAACAGAGATGCAACTGGTGACCCGAGTTCATTTTCTGAACGAGGATTTTTGCCTTACAGTACTTGCGAAGGTTCTTTGGAAAAGTTTAAATTCATCTGTTCCTCGATTCAACTATCGCTAAATAGGAGGTCAGAATGGATTCTTAAGCCATGGGACAGCAATCAGCCTAGAAGGGAAACTTTGAATTCCAACCTGTTAAACTCAGCAGGCATTGGCCTCCATGTCAATGCACACAAAACCGAATATATGTGCTATAACCAAACAGGCGACATTTCCACACTAGACGGAACCTCTCTGAAACTAGTGGACAAATTCACCTACCTAGGAAGCAGCGTCTCATCAACCGAAAAAGACATCGACACGCAGTTAACGAAGGCATGTACAGGCTCTTGATCATATGGAAATCAGACCTGACCGATAAAATGAAACGCTGTTTCTTTCAGGCAGCGGTCGTATCGATACTGCTGTATGGATGCACTACTTGGACGCTAACTAAACGGCTGGAGAAGAAGCTAGACAGCAATTATACAATAATGTTGCGAGCAATATTGAACAAGTCCTGGCGGCAACACCCCACAAGGCACCAACTATACAGCCACCTGCCTCCCATCACGAAAACTATCCAAGCTAGACGAACCAGACATGCTGGAGAAGCAAGGACGAGCTCATAAGTGATGTACTCCTATGGACCCCTGCATACAGCCAAGCTAAAGCGGAACAACCAGCTCGAACATACATACAGCAGCTATGTAAGGATACGGGATGTAGCCCTAAAGACCTGCTAGAGGCAATGAATGATGGGGATAAGTGGCGAGAGAGGGTCAGGGGATATCTGTGCTAACGGCACGACATGATGATGATGATGATAATAACTCTGCCCGTGGTGTAATGGTTATCGTCGCAGGAATTGGACACGGCGATACGAGTTCAAATCCTGGACTGATTGCATTTCACATAGCATATATACCCTAGGGAAAGGTATGAATCCAATTATTTTCCTTCCAGCTATGGGTAAATAGTAGGGCAGACTAGGTTCTTCAGCCTTGTTAGGCAACTAGTCTAGGAGAAGGAAAACTCTGAATTCAAACCTGTTAAACTCCGCTTTAAAAATTGACCTTGTGTCATATCCTGCCGAGCGGAGGGGTTGGGTAAATATGATAACTTCGCTTAATAATTGTGTCCCACTCTTGATGGGGGTAAATGCTGACAGCTCTTACATTCTAAAGTTGTATTCCAAATATATTTCTGAACTTATCACCAATTTGTGTTTAAGGAAAATTTTATTAGTTAACAAGCAAAACAGTAAAAATCCCGTTTGGACCTAAAAGAGTTGAATTGATTGACTTTTGCGGCATATCAATAGGGATAGGGTTATTTTATGCCTATTAAGAAATAGCATTCATAGTCACATTTTTTCTAATTTTTTAACGGTTTTTTTTTGGTGGGGGGTTGATATCATGCCAAATCATGTTGATGTATATATATGTGTAGTCATGCACAGACAGATCTGTTTCGTTCTATCAGAACTCATCAGTGTGGCTAGACATACTAGCTTCCCATAGCTGGGATCGAAATCCGGTTGACTCAAACGCCAATCCAAGACTCTACCCCTCAGTCACGAGGAACTAGCAGCAGACTGTTTCGTTGTATCACAACTTTTCAGTGTGGCTAGACACGCGAGATGCTTTAAGCTGGGATCGAAACCAGGCTGATTTTACATTAATCAGATATCTTACTCCAGAGTTATCGTCATCTCAGCGTAAAGCGAAGGGATTTTTTATGTTTATATTCATATATACGCTTATCGGCTACCGAAGAGCTCAATCTGGCTGCCGGCAATTTTTACTGGAATGCTCAACCCACTGGGGGGCCATATATATATATATATATAGGTAAAGAATGGAGTGTAATGCGACAATATATAAACATCATTAATATCATCCTTCATAGTCCTGATGATGCTTCATTAGAACTGAAACGTTTTTGTGTTGACTTTGCTTCTCAATAAATCTCTCCTTCTACTTGGATTACCTTGTAATCAATTTCTCTCTCTCTCTCTCTCTCTCTCTCTCTCTCTCTCTCTCTCTCTCTCTCTCTCTCTCTCTCTCTCGCTTTCAATATATATATATATATATATATATATATATATACCAACTCCTCCGCTCGGGCAGGATATGACACAAGGTCAATTTTTAAGCGGAGTTTAACAGGTTTGAATTCAGAGTTTTCCATCTAGACTAGTTGCCTCACCAAGGTTGAAGAACCTCGTCTGTCCTACTATTTACCCATAGCTGGAGGGAGAATAATTGGATTAATACCTTTCCCCAGGGTATTAGTGCTATGTGAAATGCAATCTGTCTGGTTCAGGATTTTAACTCGTGTCACCTTGTCCATTTCCTACGACGATAACCAATATACCACGGGCATATATATATATATATATATATATATATATATATATATATATATATATATATATGGGGGGAGTCTCCACTTTAATATCGCTTTAAGATAGTTCAAATTCCAGTTGTGCTATATATATATATATATATATATGTATATCAGGTCTAAAACATCATTTAGAATAAAGTTACCTACAATCTATTCACTTACAAATTGTATATATATATATATATATATATATATATATATATATATATATATATAATTTGCAAGTGAATAGATTGTAAGTAACTTTATTTTTGAATAAAGTTTTAGACCTTATTTGTTGGCACATAGTTAAATAGTTTCCAGTAACTTTATTTTATATATGAAATCATTTGTTTGTACATAGTTAATTGGTTTTCACATATAGCAATTCAACATTAGGAATTCGATATTTCAAGTATATATCGTTGGCCTAAGGAGTAGAAAATTCCCCCATCTTCTGGAAGACAGGGGTTCGATTTCAGGTTGAGTCATACCAAAGACTCAGACACTGGTACTTGATGCCGTCTTGCTTAACACTGAGCATTATAAGGTAGGAATCAAGAGTAAAGTGGAACAATCCAGGAAATGGAGTAGCGCGCCCCCCTACACCTCAGTGTAGTAGCTATTGAAAAGGGACCCCTCGACTATTGTCGTCAACTTTTCTTTTTTACTCATCAAGTATTTCAATGTAATATGAATTATTCGCACACGACTGTATGGTTTGAAATGATTTATAAGAATAGTCCCGAATAAATGATTGAACTGTTCTATTTGCCCAAGTGATGGGACCTTAAAAATTATTACCACCCCGGGTCAGAGTGGACCTGGGAGTAATCGCAGTGAAGGGATACTTCACATTCTCCAAAGCTCCAAGACTGGAACCTCATTATCAGTTGAAGTTTTATGTCATCCGAATGACGTTTGATAGGGGGGTCCAACCTCTCTATCAAAGAGCAGATGGCGTATTTTACAGCCCTCGACAACAGAGCCGGAGTTTTTTTGTTTTTTTTTATTCACAGTTGTATAGTTTCTAGTATTCCTCGCTAATAGTCATTGGTTCTATGGTTTAATGGTTAGCATTCTGGACTTTGAATCCTACGATAGTTGTTCATATCTCGGGAGAACCTATCTAATATTTATTTATACGCAATTTTATAATTAAATAACTATTTCTATTTAGCAATAAACATGTCTTTGTATACTGCTAAATCATTTCTGCATAATATCATCATCATCACGTTACGCCATCAGCACGGATATCCCTGACCCTCTCTCACCACCCTTCCCTATCGTCCATTGCTTCCGGCAGGTTTTCAAAGTATCGGGACAGAGCTGCTATATGTATGTTCGAGCTGGTCGACCTGCCTTTGCTCGTCCATATGAAGGAGTCCACAGGAGTACATCACTTATGAACTCGTCCCTACTTCTCGAGCCGTGTCCTGCATATCTGGTTCGTCAATTTAATATAATCCTTAGTAAACAGTTTCAACTATCTAGGATCAGTTAAATTAATTATATCTTATTTGGTATATATAATTATATCATATCTAGTATTTATAATTTTTATGTACATTTTCTTTTTTAAGTAGAGGAATTATATTGTGAATTGAATAACCATGACCACAAAATCCCGGATAACGAGTTAATTTTGCGTAACTGGTGTATAAACGGATCGTTCAGTCGTTGAGTTTCGGCTCTCCAATTTGTGGTCGCTGGTTCGATCGCCAGTGGTGGAGAACAAGGTATACACTGCTGATGAGACCTAATTAGGTCGAAACAGCTGTCCGGTGTTTGCGTACGTAAGTGTTCGCCGGACTCTTTGGTCATGGTAATTCAATTCATAAGATCTTTTTCAATCAGAAGTTGGATCCTTACAGATACAACCACACCGTGTTAAATTATAACTGCAATGAAAGGCTGTCTTTATGTTCTTCAGAGCACCAGAAGTGGAGCCTCACCACCGGATGCAGTTTAATCTTATCCTATTTACCCAACCCCTTCGCTCGGGCAGAATATGACACAAGGTCAATTTTTAAAGTGGAGTTTAACAGGTTTTAATTCAGAGTTTTCCTTCTCCTAGACTAGTTGCCTCCCCAAGGCTGAAGAACCTAGTCTGCCCTACTATTTACCCATAGTTGGAGGGAGAATAATTGGATTCATACCTTTCCCAAGGGTATTAGTGCTATGCGAAATGCAATCAGTCCAGGATTTGAACTCGTGTCGCCGTGTCCAATTCCTGCGACGATAACCATTACACCACGGGCACCTCCAGTTTAATCTTATACTAAAGACTTCCCTGAAGAGGATATAGATTGTGTATTGTAAGGCTCTCTAACTGAGTCGCAAATCGGTTGAAGATCAATATTTTTGAGGGATTATTTTTTAATGTAGGAAGTGTCTTAAAAATCATCGAAACGGAATATTTACTTTTTTAAAGCCTGAAATTTAACATTTAAAAGAAGACATTTAAACCACTGTGACGATGATTTATTCACGTCTAGGCGTCTAGACTGTCTTGTATACTGTCAAGACAAGTCGGCACCAATTCTTGATATTTTTGATAAAAAGTTTTTGGTTAGTTTCTTCTTCTACCAGGATGACGTTGTTATTAAATAACCCATAAAGGTTGTCAAGCAATTAAACATCGAAACCTAATCTATTTTAAGTTGCTTGGTTTGTTTGTTTTTATTCATGGCATATCGAACTACGTGGATTATGTAAAGCCAAAGCCATCCGTGATGAATAACAGTAGTGATTGTATCTAATCCATTGTTGGGAAAAGAAGGTTCAATACCTTTCCCAAGGCTATTTGTCCAAAAGTGAACATCATAGCTCGACTGAAGTTCGAACTAATTTACTTTGAGGCCGCAGTACAGCACATTAGCCGTTACATAATGGAAAATTCTTAGATTAATATATAATCCAAAATCTGACGGGATCGAGAAAAAAAAACCCTCGCAACTTGACTAGAAGTATATCAAGAACTGCAGTGTTTATCAACGTCCAGTAATTATCAGCCCTTTTTGTGGCTGCTCATAACTGCACCGATGGACCTTTGTTCTAGGATTGAAGCAGTTCTTATTACTTTGATTGAAAGATGGATAAAAAAATGTCTTTTAGATAAAACACGTGATGGTAGATAACTGCATGTCTAAAACAGGAAAAAAATGAAAACCGTCACAAGCAACGCCATCAACTCTAGGCTTTTCAGTGCTTTAGAGGATATGACAGCTATATTTTTGGATGAAACGAATGTAATGATCGATTTTAGAGTATATATTATCAATAGAATAAAAATTACGTCAGTAGAAATATTTAATCATTAGCATAACCTCCATTGCTTCCTAGAACTACATTCTATCCGTCAACAAATTTATATATGACGCGCTTGTAAAAGTCTTTCGGTTTTCCGGCAAATCACGAGTTCAACATCTCTTGATGTTAACCTAAGACCATCCAAGTTAGAGTAAGTTGGCCACAACAATCGAGAGCTACCCGAAAGCTCACTTTTCAATAGCTACTACACCGAGGTGAAGAGGAGGGCGCTACTCCTTTCCCTGGATTGCTCCACTTTACCCTTGAAACGTACTTTATATTGCTGAGTGTTAAGCAAGGACGTATCAAGTACCATTTTTTGAGTCTTTGGTATGACTCGACCTGAGATTGAACCCCAGTCTCCATTGGCGAAAAAAACCGAAGTCAGAGGAATATGGAGGATCAAGGAATTTTCACAAATGAGTTCGTCTAAAAGATCCTTAGTTTTTGAGCCGTGCGAGGACGGGTATTATTGTGATGGAAAATTATTGTCTTTCTGTTCACCGTATAGGGCGCTTTTTTATTATCCAAAGCTGTTTTCAAACGAAGAAATTGATTTCAGTAGAGATTAGAAGTGATTGTTTGGTTATAACAGTTTATGATGGACAATTCCATGTATATCCCACCATAGAGTGAATATGACCTTGGTTCTGTTCTGGCTTTGACACCTTAATATTTGTTTATTTGTTTGGGCTTTATGGCATATCAACCTTTGTAGGTTATTTAATGCCAATTCAATTCTTTATATAAATGAAGAGTTCTGTTTCAAGCTATTCAGTTTAGAATAAGTACAGTTTAATTGTCAAAAACATTTCTATTTCTACTACTTCAGTTTAGTCAAAAAGTTCTTATTCAAAAAATTCAGTTTAGTATTAGTTTAGTTTTTTTTTTTTTTTGTTAACTGTTGTGGCCCCGGAAAGGGTCACTAATGAAAATACAAACACGGGTATTAGATGACAGATTATATTACACAAGAAAGATAGAGTTACATAGAAAAAGTAAGAAGTCTCGTACTGTTCGAATAACACCGATATTGATAATCTTCTTGGCAGCGAAATCTCTCAGCACTAATAACGATGGGAAAAGTCCATTATGGTGAGATGGGTGAGGCTCCCACAACATTAACATGCAGTTAAATCTCAAAACTGTTCCTTTTTGAAAAGTTTCGCGTAAGTACAATTTTAAAGTCAAAAATAGTTTCATTTCAAAAAATTCAGCTGAGCATACAAAAACTGATCTATTTTAAACAATTCTGTTTAGCATAAATACGCAGTTTTATTGAAGTACACAGTTAAAATGTCAAAACTGTTCTTTTTTCCAGCTACTCAGTTTGGCATAAGTACGTAGACGTTTAGTTCTATTTGACCCATAGATAAGATCCTATTAAGTGCTACCAATCCTGACCTGAAAGCGATGGCAATGAAAGAGTACTCTGCATCCCCAAAAGTTCCAGTATAACTGGAGCCTCACCATCAGATTGTTTAGTGTCCTATCCAGGACACTAGTAGTGGGGGGATCTTACCTTTCTGCAGAGTTGCAATCGGTGCATTCTGCAGCCCCTGATGAGTGGGCAAGACACCTTTATGAAACTCGCTTGGTTTGGTTTGGTTTGTTGGGTTTTATGGCATATCATCCTTTGTAGGTTATTTAACGCCAAATCCATCTTTATATAAATAATCTGTTCTATTTAAAACAATTCAGTTTAGTATAAGTACACAGTTTAATTGTCAAAAACATTTCTATTTCAAACTATTCAAGCAGTTATATGTAACAATTCAGTTAAGTGTAAATACAGTTTTAATGTCGAAAAACAGTTCTATTTCAAATAATTCAGTTAAGCATAAGCACGCAGTTTAAATGTAAGTACGGTTTAATTGTCAAAAAACATTTCTCTTTCAAGCTTTTCAGTTTATTCAAACAATTCATTTTAGCATAAGTATGCTGTTAGTTCTATTTAACCCATAGATAGGGCCCTATGCGATGGCAATGAAGGGGTACTCTGCATTCCCCAAAGTTCCAGCACTTCTGGAACCTCGCCATCAGATTGTTTACTGTTATATCCAGGACAGTCGTTATGGGGGTCTTACCCCTCTGCAGAGGTGCAGTCAGTATATTCAACAGCCCCAGCCGACTGGGTACATGAAACTCGTAGAGTAAAACGCGTCTCGTGTGTTCTTCAGTTTGGACAAATATTGAGGTGAATACCGGTAAGGTTACGAACGATATTCTTATAATTTCAAAGAAAACCATAAAAATTACTCATTGCATCATTCCTAAATAATAACAAGAACCAACGCTTAGATAAATAATGTCGAAAACATTAATCTAGAAAATCAGAAGTTACACACACACACACACACACACACACACAAACACACACACATATATATATATATATATATATATATATATATATATATATATATATATACTATTATTATTAATAATAAAAGGAGAGATGCTTGTGTGTGAGCTATTTTTCTCGTAGGCATCGAGAAGGCAATTTCTTAGTTTCACATGATATATCGCAAAATTGAAAAGTCATTTTTGACAGCGACTGATAGATTGCATGAGTCAGTGAGTACAGAAGCCAAAATGCTATAAAGATGTCAATCCATTTATTCTGTTCTTTAATGATTTAAAAAACATGATATTGTTTCCAGAATTTCCTAATTATTTTTCTAATAATTAAGACTACATCGCCAATATATAATCAATAATACAATAATCTCTTGTGTTCGTGTGAATCATTGTGTGATTCTGAGTGTGTCTGTGCAGTTTTTTTTATTGCCTCATCGTTTATTGTGAGTTCGACCATTATCAAATTTTAATGACTACTAAATTGGCTGTTTGTTCAAATACTTATGTCCAGTATACATAAATCCGATGGTCGTTCAAAACGTTCTAAGCCTGTCTCAGAAAGAAGCCCATGGCCGCACATTTGTCTAAAAACAAACGCACTTTTAAAACTAGAAAAAACTGAATTAGTTTTTTTTATAGATTTATATGTAATGGTAGTGCGTTGCCATAAGAAAAATGCTCTTCTTTCTGAGTGAGGCTAAGAACATTTTGAACGAATTTCTTATATATATATATATATATATATATATATATATATATATATATATATATATATATACATATATATATATATATATATATAACTGTGTAGATATATACGTGGATAGATATATGAAGGAATACATATGTGCATTCATTTCCATTTACGTCGTTTCTTGTTGACATGAAAATATAAAAACTAAAAGTTTTTGATAAAACTTTTGATCTTCTGAGTTTAATTTCAAAATGGAGATAATTTTCAATGCCTTTTCAAATTAGTATCTATAGCAAGGGACCAAATTCATAACAAGTCCTCACACTTCGAACTAGAGTAGACCAGGGATTTCTGGCAACAAAAAGTTACTCCACATTTCCCAGTGCTCCATTAGATTCAGTTTAGTGACATACCCAGGACAACCCTTTTTGGGAGAGTTCTTTTACCTCTGCTTGAGATACAGTTAGCGTATTAAAAACCATAATAAGTCACTTGGAATTCTGTACATTTATTTCAGATAGTTTTCCATTGGTCGAAACATCCCTAAAACTTGTGATATAATGTGGAGATCGGTCTTCATATTGATATTCATTTCGTCCTCAGTGAATTTCATTCTCACTGGCTACTTTGTACACATAGCCTTGAGCCAAACTAAGCTTTCTAAAAAAATTAGTCACTGGACTAAGTTAAAAGATAATTTAGAATACGATTTCTTTTGTTTTACGTAGGGTCAATTTCCTTGGGTTATTTAATGCCAAAATCTTCTACGTACAAGTACAATAAATTAAAGTAAGTAAAACTAGTGACCGTATTCGAGGGCGACCTGAAGCTACTACACCGAGGTGTATGGGAGGGCGCTACTCCTTTCCCTGGGTTGCTTCACTTTAACCTTTGATTCATACCTTATAATGTTGAGTGTTAAGCAAGGAGGTATCAAGTACTATTTTTTGAGTTTTTGATATTACTCAACCTGGGATTGAATCCATTACCTATTTGTTCATTGGACCGGTAATGGTACTATTTAACTCATAACGGGGAGGATAAGAGGGATCATACATTTTCCAAGGTGAAAGGTCCTAAAGTGAATGTGATAGGGCGTCTGGAGTTCGAACACACTAACAACGATGTTGCAGTCTTGCTCGATAGCCACTACATCTCTAGTATCCGCAAGGATTTGATAGATAGATAGATAGATAGATAGATAGATAGATATGAACAGAGTGACATAGATTGATAGATAAAAATAGGTAGACAGATAGATATAACCACAATAAGATAGATAGAAAGAAAGAAAGAAAAAAAGACTCAGATAGATAGATAGATAGATATTACCGCAATAAGATAGAAAGAAAGAAAGAAAGAAAGAAAGAAAGACTCAGGTAGATAGATAGACAGATAGATATTACTGCAATAAGAAAGAAAGAAAGAAAGAAAGAAAAGGCTCAGATAGATAGATAGATAGATAGATAGATATTACTGCAATAAGATATATACATTGATAGATAGATAAAAAAGACTCAGATAGATAGTTAGTAGATAGATAGATATTACCGCAATCAGATAGATAGATAGATAGATAGATAGATAGAAATCTTTAATATTTTTAACATCGCTGTCGTACTTTTTCGGTTTCTCTCTCTGTCACTTTCTTAACCACTACACCTCGTTAGCACCCCCGCATTTAAAGGTAATAAAAGATTACTTTAATCTGGCTTTTCAATTTGATTGATATATTCCTAAAGACTAAAGGATAATATTGAGAAAACGTAGTAATAAATATCGATCCAAACCGTAAGTTTAAAAGTCTGCGCTGTGAAACCAACTAATCACAAAGCAATAAACATTGGCACACAGTGTGAATTGAAATCACAAACATTGGTCCGTTTGTCGAGCTTTAAAATTACACGGCGTGAAGTGACCGCAGGGAAAAACTAGGGCAAGTCAAAGGTTTTACAATATTTGCATTTCGAACGCTAGGTGATGTTCTCTGTCAGGTTGAATTATGAGGAGGTAATCCACATGGAGTTCTTTGCAGTAGGCTGAACTCTCAATACCAACCTGTACCCTGAATAATTGGAGCTTCCGAGGTTGAAGAATGATAGCCTCTACTTAGAATGCTTGGTTGCTTTTGTTTTAACTAGAAGAATAAAACAAATACATAATGCAAAACTTTTGACTCACCCAAGAAATATCGGTGATTTCAAGCATCTGCCAACGATCTTAAAACATATTCTCCCACAGATAAGGAAAGATTAGAGTATGGTATAAAATAAGTGTATAATATTTGAGTGAGTCAAAAGTTTTTTCAATAGCTTAGTAACACGAGGCACAATTCAGCGGCTCTGTATGCTTTTGTCGTCTGTCAGGATTGTGAGCTGCCGAGCTCACCTGATACTCCCCGGGTGCTACTCACCAGATTTGCCTCAGTGGTTTGAAGCATTGCCTTGGAATTCTTGCTATGAAGCCCATCTAAACTTGACTGATCGTCGAGATTCTTGTAACCGAGCGAAATTTCAACCGCATTTTACCTTTTACATTATAAATGTTTCGTTCACTTCCGTAGCCTGGTGGCATCGTAAAGTATAACTTGACGAATTCGACAACGATACACGCACATCTGTGCGGTTTTCAGATCACACGACGAAGAGAAGCAATGCACAACGTATCAGCGCATCAACTACCACGTTACTACCAACTTCACAAAATACTATCCACAGCTTGAACTGATTCGGTCAATTGATACATACATTGCATAATAGATAGTTCCAATATAATGCAAAACTTTTGATTCACCCCAGCCATATCGTCGATTTCAGGCACCTGTTAAAGTTTTTGGAGCATATAAGGGAAGACAACTGTATGGTACGAAATAAGTATTGGATATTTTTTAATGTTACATTTAGATATTATGCTTTTAATTATAAGAATAAATATATACTTTATCAGGTAGTCAAGCCCTTTTCACTTTACAAGTCTAGGATTTTCCTAATCTTAAAGGTGGGACCCAGTAATTACGCCTAAATATCTCTAAACTGATCGATTAATTAAAAGTGGCCAATCCTTCAAGTCTTGCAGAACTGATTAGTGTTTAAATCAATGCCAATCAATCGATAAGTCTCGCACAAATGTTTCTCTGGCGATTTCAGGCAAGAAAAAAAATTATTTCCGATTAGCTGACAGGAAGAGGTTTATCAATTATATTGAAAAATCAGAGGAAGATTTTCCAAAACCAACGAGGCCTTTTAAAGATATGATCTTTTCAATGACACTGCTTGAGTTCTCAATTGATTACACAGTGTTTTAATAAAGTACAAAGGTGATCAATAAGGAAAAGGTGTCATCAACGCCATACAGGTGTAAACTTCAACTACTGTGAGCAAGTACGATTAGGTATATATCAATAAGTCTCAATATATATATATATATATATATGTATGTATATATACTTGATTTTTATTCATTGGTTTTGTTATTTCATGCGCAATGCTCGATATCTTAGAAATAATAATAATAATAATAATAATAATAATAATAATAATAATAATAATAATAATAAGCGAATGCAGCAAATTAGCACAGAAGGAGTACAAGGGGAGACACGACTGGGTCGGCAAGGTGATCCACTGGGAAATGTGCAGGAAATTTCAATTCGACCATACAAACAAATGGTATATGCACAACCCGTGGCCTGTCCTAGAAAATGACTCGCATAAACTCCTATGGGACTTTAACATACAAACGGATCACCTAATTCCGGCCAGAAGACCAGACCTCATAATAATCAACAAAAGAAAGAGAATCTGCAAAATTGTTGACTTTGCTGTCCCGGCGGACCACAGAATAAATCTGAAGGAAAGTGAAAAGAAGGATAAGTACCTCGACCTTGCTAGAGAATTGAAAAAAACTGTGGAACATGAAAGTAACGATCGTGCCAATTGTGATTGGTGCGTTAGGCACAGTAACTAAAGGGTTATTAAAGGGCCTGGAGGACTTGGAAGTTAGCGGACGGGTAGAGACTATCCAAACGACAGCATTGCTGAGGACGGCCAGAATACTGAGACGAGTCCTGGAGACTTGAGGAGACTTGCTGTCACTCAAACTCCAGTGAAAAACCATCAGCTAATACTGATGTGAAAACTCTAGTGGAGTAAATAATAATAATAATAATAATAATAATAATAATAATAATAATAATAATAATGTGTCAAATACTTAGGAATATTGGAAGCTGACACCATCAAATAAGTGGCTATGAAAGAAAAAGTAAAAAAAAAGAGTATCTCGAGAGAATCAGAATGCTACGCGAGTCTCAACTATATAGCAGGAACCTTATAAAAGAGATAAATACCTGGGCAATCCCTTTCGTAAGATACTCGGGACCATTCTTGAAGCGGACCAGCGAAGACCTCAAATAAATGGACCAGAGAACAAGAAAACTAATGACCATGAATAAGGCGTTGCATCCCAGAGATGACGTAGACAGACTATATGTGTCAAGGAAAGAAGGAGGAATGGGACTTACCAGCATTGTAGACTGCTTTGATGTATCGATACAACGACTCGGAGATTACACAGAAAAAGGCGGAGGAACACTGATCACAGCCATCAGAAACAATACTGAAAACATTGGGATCAGTTGATCAGAAATAACCCGAAAACATGAATGGGAAGCAAAGCAACTCTATGGACCTTTCAAGCAAATAGCAAGCAACATCTCACACGAAAAAAAAAAGTGGATGTGGCTAAGAAAGAGAAACCTCAAGAGAGAAACTGAATCTCTCCTAATATTAGCTCAAAACAACGCTATAACGACTAGCTAGTTTAGATAGGACGCAACAAAACAGCAGATGTAGGTTATGTGGAGATAAAGACAAAACGATCAATCACATGATGAGCTAATGCATCAAATTAGCATAGAAAGATAACAAGACTAGACACGACTGGGTGGGAAAAGTGATCCATTGGGAACTGTGTAAGAAAATTAAATTAGATCATCCGAGCAAGTGGTTTCTGCACAACCCAGAATCCGTCCAGGAGAATGAGACGCACAAACGCCTCTGGGATTTCGACATACAAACGGATCACCTAATCTCAGCCAGACGACCAGACCTTATAATAATCAATCAAAAAGAAGATAACTTGCAGAATTGTGAACTTTGCTCTCCCGGCTGACCAAAAAGTGAAATTGAAAGAAAACGGAAAGAGGGATAAGTCCCACAACCTCGCAAGATAATTGAAAAACTGTGGTACATGAAAGTGACGGTTCCACTAATTGTAAATTGTGCTCTTTGTACAGACACCAAAAGATTGGTAAAAGAACTTGAGAACTTGAAAATAAGAGGACGAGTGGGGAGCATCCAAACCACTGAATTGTTGAGATCTGTTAGAATACTTAGAATAGTCCTGGAGACTTATGGAGGTTTGCTGTCACTAAGACTCCTGTGAAAGACCATCAGCTAACGTTGGTGAGAAAAGCTCACCAGGACTAAAATAATAATGATAATAATTACTGCTTACATCAATTTTGATATTATAGAATATAATATACTCTAAAATATGTCCTATGATGTATAGTATAATTAATAAATATTCATTACTATCGTAAACGCAGTTTCTTCCAGGCAGCGGTCGCATCGATACTGCTATATGGATGCACTACATGGACGCTAACAAAACGGCTGGAGAAGAAGCTAGACGGCAATTACACAAGAATGCTGCGTGCAATCTTGAACAAGTCCTGGCGGCAACACCCAACAAGACACCAGCTGTACGGCCACCTGCTTCCTATCACGAAAACTATTCAAGTTAGACGAACCAGACATGCAGGACACTGCTGGAGAAGCAGGGACGAACTCATAAGTGATGTACTCTAATGGACCCCCACACATGGCCGGGCAAAAGCAGGACGACCAGCACGAACATACATTCAGCAGCTATGTGAGGATACGGGATGTTGTCCTGAAGACCTGCCTGGGGCGATGAACGATAGGGAAAAGTCACTAGAGAGGGTCAGGAATATCCGTGCTACCAGCACGACATGATGATGATGATGATGATGACTATCGTAAAAGAATTTGAGATGCATTTTCTTTCTTCGACTTCCTAAATTTGTTGAAGTTTTCGTGGAAATAGATAGGAGGCTTTAATTTGTAGCATCGATCGTACAAGAGAAACTTTTGTCAAAGCCTTTTTTTTTTCAGATTTAAATCCCTGCTTGATATCTAATAGAAAAATTTTCTAAAGAAGAGAGCTTCGGACATTTCTGGAAAAATATTACAATTTTAAATCAAATCCCAAATAATACTTACCACTAATTATGAAATTTGCATGTACCAACAAACTATATCCTTACGCGTAGACATTATTTAAAGTAAGAGTGAGTGATCTCAGACAAAAAGTGGTCTACGTGTAACATAACCAGATATACGGATGTGTGAAATAGACATATTCATACCGGTACGCAAAACGTTCATAATGTCCATAACGCACATACATAGATAACACACGAATCCCGAAACACGAAAAACACTTACGACTTCTTAGTTCAGGTACGAAACATTTTACTACCTTTTAGTTTAAATGTTTTCGACATAAGGAAGAGAGAGGCACAATCTTTCTATGACGACATTTTCATCTGCGCCCCCACCTCCAACACGCGCAGCGCCCGTAGTACACAAATTCGCCTCGCCTCGCCTCGCCTCGCCTCGCCTCGCTAAGGTCTCAATCTCAACTCAACTGACTTTTCTCAAATCTCAGCCCACGCTTCCGGTGCGTGACGTCATTCACATCCCCCTATCTGGGATTTCTATTGTGACATCTGTGAATGACACATTCTACCCGCGCACGCGCATGGACACCCGCGCTCATGTTTGCACCTAACTAACCCATGCGCTAAGCGAAAGGTTCTCAGCCTAACTAAACCGAAAGGCAAAATATATAAAACGAAATCACTCGGCCATTATATTACATACAAAAGCGACCAATTCTAAATTAATGAAAAAATCTATTCAGTATTAAAATTAAAAACACAAATAAGAAAAAATACTTCACAAAAGGACAAAATTTTTACTCTGTACTTAAAATCAACAAAAAAGAATATTTATAGGTTTGGTTTCGTTGTTTGATTTTTATGCTAAATCTTATATATACATATGAATTAAATATATATGATTTTAAACTTATTTTCTGGATAGGATTTTTAAACGTGCCTGAGCTCATATTTTTGCACGCAGTTAAATGAGTTCAAGTATTTATATCTGATACATATTTCTATTTACTATTAATTATTTGGTTGCACAGTTAAATGGTTTCAAGTATTTTTATGTCAGAGTATCAATTTAACATTAGTCATTTGTTTGTACCCATTTTAATGGATATAAATATATGATTTATAAGCTAATAGTTTTTTGGTAATTTTATTTGAATATGAACGAGAACTATTTAATTTGCTCACAATTAAATATTGTCATTGTTTCTACAGAGTTAAGTAATGCTATTTAACACTAATCATTATATTTAAAATTATTCAATGATCTGCTTTATTTGTTTGTTTGAGTTTTATGCCATATAAACCTTTGTAGGTTATTTAATGCTAAATCCATCTTTATAAAAAATGAATAGTTCTATTGCAAACAATTCAGTTTAGTATAAGTACACAGTTTAATTGTCAAAAACATTTCTATTTCAAGCTATTCAGTTCATTCAAACAGTTCTAATTCAAACAATTCAGTTTAGTATAATTACGCTTTTTAGTTCTATTAGACTCATAGAGAGGACCCTATCAGGTGCTTCCACTGCGAGCCATAGTGGACCTGAGAGCGATAGCAATGAAGGGGTACTCCGTATTACCCAAAGCTCCAACGTTACTGGAACCTAACCATCAGATTGTTTAGTGTCCTATCCAGGGCATTCGTTGAGGGAGTCTTACCGTTCTGCAGAGATGCAGTCGGTGTATTCTACAGCTCTAGCCGACTGAGCATCAATGATCTGCCCACAATCGAATTGATCCAAGTATTACTATGTAATTCCAATAATTCTTTTTCGCATACTGTTTAATGGTTTTTCAGTATTCAAGAGTAACAGTTTTATTTGCTCGCAAATAAATGGTTCCAAGTATTACTATGAGTCACCAACAATTCAAGTATACGTTAGTCATTTATTTACACACAGTTTAAATGTTAAACTGTTTTGCTGGACGGATAGATAGGATACTATCAGGTTCTACAACTCCGGGTCAGAATAAACTTGGGAGAAATGGTGGTGAAATGCTACCCCACATTCCCCTAAGTTTCATGACTGAAGCATCACAATTAGAATATCTAATGTCATATCCTTGACGCTCATTGGAGGAGGGTCTTATCCTTCTACAGAGATACAGTGGGTGGGCAGGATTTGGATTGAGAACGTTTTGGGGTTGTAAGTAAAGGTTAAATCGATCTGTTTGAATAAAATTTGTATTGAAGATGAACGCTTGTAACAAAAAAACTGTGTGTACATTAATTGTATTAACATTTATTTGATCTCTACCTATTTAGTAAGGTTTATTATTATCCCTTACTTGAAATCATATAACTGTTTGTACATTATTTGTATTAAGATTGATTTTATCTCTGCCTATTTATTAAGCTTTATCATTATTCCTTACTTGAAACCATACACCTGTGTGTACATTATTTGTATTAAGATTGATTTGATCTCTACCTATTTACTAAGCTTTATCATTATTCCTTACTTGAAACCATATACCTGTGTGTACATTATTTGTATTAAGATCGATTTGATCTCTACCTATTTACTAAGCTTTATCATTATTCCTTACTTGAAACCATACACCTGTGTGTACATTATTTGTATTAAGATTGATTTGATCTTTACTAAGGTTTATTATTATTCCTTACTAGAAACCATACACCTGTGTGTACATTATTTGTATTAAGATCGATTTGATCTCTACCTATTTACTAAGCTTTATCATTATTCCTTACTTAAAACAATACAACTGTGTATACATTATTTGTTTTAAGATTGATTAGATCTTTACTTATTTACAAAGCTTTATCATTATTCTTTACTTGAAATCATATAACTGTGTGCAAACAATGGATTTATATTAAATAGAATGGCAAAATTGTCCGAGTGTTCTCCAATGGTCTGGGAAACCGCAGTTCAACCCCAGGTCGAGTCCTACCAAAGACTGAAAAAATTGCACTTAATGCCACCGTGCTTAATACTCAGTATTTTAAGGTATGGATCAAGAGTAAGTTGAACAATCCAGGTACAAGAGTATCGCCTTCTTCTACAGCTCAGTGTAATGGCTATTGTAAAGGGAGCTTTCGACTACGGTCGACTAACTTACTTATAAAATACTCATTTTAAATAAGAATACTTGAAATCAATGCAGCTGAGAATTAATTGAATTGAATAGGAATAGTTGATATCAGATAACTATAAATTACACTCAGAATAATGACTTGACAGTTATAAATGTTAACTAAGTATTATCATTTACTTGAAACCCTATAATTGCTTGCAAACAAATGACAGTTATAAATGTTATCTAAATATTATCATTTACTTGAAACCCTACAATTGTTTGCAAACAAATGACTATTATTAAATAGAAAATTATTACTTGAAAGCATATTATTATTAGCATTATATAGGAATACTTGAAACTACGTAACTATAAGCAAATCATATCAGTTAGATAGAAAATATTTGATCACATAAAACTGCATGCAAAAGAATCTTGGTGGAAGATTCCTGGTGTGATATCGAAAGCGTTAAACTGCAGCCTTAAAGTAAGCGAGTTCGAACTCCAGCCATGCTATTACGTTTGTTGTATATTGACCTACGACCCGACCGGGCTGTCAAAATAGGAAATGCACCTTTGTAAATTACAGGTCCATCCGGTCGATCAGGATATTATAACCTTGACCGTGGATGGGTTGAATGAGTGCAATTGTGACGCCCACAAGAAGGGGACGTTGAACTATTATATAACTCGGTAAAGACAGGAAATCAGTCAGTTTGGAGACCAGACCCGTTGGTGACAAGATGTGGTAGAGAAAGCCAACACCCAGCGAAGTGGGCCCTCAGCCCCCCGGTTGAGCAGCACAGGAAAACGGGAAAGAAACGCAGTTATGTCCAATAGAGTTGGTGTCAGTATGTTGCAGTTCTGTTCGGTCTCTAACTCCCTGTCACACACAACCCTTTCAAATAAAGTGAGAGGTATATTTTTCTAAAAGAACTGTATCGCTCGTCTTTGTTATTGCGTCGTTATGATTTATACATACATCTGCCTATGAGTATACAACACGTTCACTTTCCGACTAATATTCTTGGGAAATATAAGCCATCCCTCCAGTCAGTTATGGGTTAAATAGTTCCATTACTATTCTTCTGTAACTATGGCTTTGGCCTTAAATAACCAAGGAAGTTTGATATGCCATTAAACAAATAAAACAGAAACTAAAATAAACTACACAAAATGTAACTACAAATGTACAGCGTATATGATTCCCTTACCATAGGCATAAAATAACCTTAGACATGTTGATATACCATTAAAATCAATCACCTCCGCCTTGAATTTTGCTTGCTGATTCTCACTGACTATAAGCACTAAACCACCGCCGCCTTTATTGAAAAATGTAAGGTTTGGTTTGTTTGTTTTTTTTTAATTTAATGTCATATCAACCTTTATAGGTTATTTAATGCCAAATCTATTCTCCTAGAAGAATAGTAGTGGTACTATTTAACCAACAGCTGGGGGGATAAGGGGGTTCATACCTTTCCCAAGGGTATTTGCCCGAAAGTGAACGTAATAGCGTGACTGGAGTACGAACTCGCTTACTATGATTCCGCAGTTCATCGCTTTAACCATTACATCACAAGGACACCCCCTGAAAAATGTAAGAATACTGGTAGGTTGAAAAATAAACAAATTCTGTCTTTTGAGCATTATTGATAGGGATGAATTGTTGAACCGGTCCCTGATTTTTTCCTTGTCTGTGGTTCAGCTCTTACCCTACACACAGTTGACTTCATCCATTCTTTCCTGAAATTGGATTATTTGAAGGGGGCGTGCTTAATTTGGGGGTGTAGAGCATTTTGAATCGACTACGAACGTTATCTTTCCTGCTTGCTTGTTGACTTTCGCTCTCTCCCTCTCTCTCTCTCTCTCTCTCGCTCTATCTCTCTTACTCTGGGTTATCTCTTGAGGGGACCAGATTAGTTTCTCACATTTATTCCCCACCCCGTATAATGCTAAATTCGATCGCATTCGCACACGCGCGTATTCAGGCAATTGCTTAAATAATCAGACAAGAGATATATCTATAATGCAGAGTAACGTGCATAGGAATAAAACTTACAGAAATATATATACATACGTATATTCATATAAAACCGATTACATATAATCGGTTTATTTCTTAATGGCATATCAACTTTTCATGGTATATTTAATGCTGAACTTTGATTGGTTTCTATGACATATCAATATTATGGCCTATTTAATACCGAATACATCATCGTAGAACAATAAGAGAAATACTACTTAACTCATAATTGGAGGGGTACATGGGGTTGAAACCTTTCCCAAATAAATTAGCCCGAGAGCAAACTTAATACCGTGACTGGAGTTCGAACTCACTTACTTCAAGACAGTAGTCCAGTACTTTGACCATTACACCACGGAAATTTGGAGGTGCCCGTGGTGTAATGGTTATCGTCGCAGGAAATGAACACGGCGGCACGAGTTCAAATCCTGGACGAGACTTATTGCATTTCACATAGCACTAATACCGTTTGGAAAGGTATGAATCCAATTACTCTCCCTCCAGCTATGGATAAATAGTAGGGCAGACTAGGTTCTTCAGCCTTGGTGAGGCAACTAGTCTAGGAGAAGGAAAACTCTGAATTCAAACCTGTTAAACTCCGCTTAAAAATTGGCCTTGTGTCATATCCTGCCCGAGCGGAGGGGTTGGGTAAATAGGATTACACCACGGAAATTTAATTGGTATTATAAATATTTATATTTCCAATTTTCCATTCTATTTTTTTTTTTTTAATTTCTTGTTTTTATTTGCTTAGAATTATTTGTTAATAATCAATTATTGTATTTGACGGCATATAAGACGCGCTAATTTTTTATGTTATTTTGTTTTTACCGAAAACATCTTTTAAAATTTCCCTGCGTCTTATATGCCATATGTTGGTTTAAAAGTCGCGATAGTCGGCCGAAATTAACTACCTGGCAACTCTGATGAGCTTAGGCTTTAAAGTAACTTTCATATGCCTATTGTCATTATTTAAAAGAATATTATGCAGATTAAAAGACTTATCATTGATAATATTCATTATATCAATTTCATTACGTTTGATATTAGTACTCTGTTTTTATTATCGATTTGCCCCGCTGAAATTGAAGTGTGTCTGATACAACCGTGCGTCGTATATGCCTTCAATACGATATATGATATCAATTATTCCTATCAATTATAGAAAATTCAAGTATCTAACACCAATAATTTTCAAGCAATTATATGATTATACTTGACTGATAATGATGATAATCCTTAGTAAGCAGTTATAGCTCCAAGTAACTCTTCGTAAAACAAAGCGTTTTCTCACAATTTGGTTTAAACAGAGTTATTTGAATATAGATCGGACTCCAACAGATATTTCCACTCAGGTTAGACTAAATATGTTATGTCAACCCAAGTGGGTTATTCAATACCATATCTATCTATCTATCTATCTATCTATCTATGTCAGTTGTTCATATCTATCTATCTATCTATCTATCTATCTATCTATCTATCTATCTATCCTAGTATGTTCATATCTATCTATCTATCTATCTATCTATCTATCTATCTATCTATCCTAGTATGTTTCTTTCTTTCTATCTATCTATCTATCTATCTATCTATCTATCTATCTATCTATCTATCTATGTCAGTCTGTTCATATCTATCTATCTATCTATCTATCCTAGTATGTTTCTTTCAATCTATCTATCTATGTATGTATGTATCTATCTATCTATCCTAGTATCTATCTATCTATCTATCTATCTATCTATCTATGTCAGTCTGTTCATATCTATCTATCTATCTATCCTAGTATGTTTCTTTCAATCTATCTATCTATCTATCTATCTATCTATGTATCTATCTATCTATCTATCTATCTATCTATCTATCTATCCTTGTATGTGTCTTTCAATCTATCTATCTATGTATGTATCTATCTATCCTAGTATGTTTCTTTCTTTCTATCTATCTATCTGTCTATCTATGTCAGTCTGTTCATATCTATCTATCTATCTATCTATCAGTGTGTGTCTGTGTGTGTGTGTGTGTGTGTGTGTGTGTGTGTGTGTGTGTGTGTGTGTGTGTGTGTGTGTAGAATGATAAACGAACTAAAAATATACAGGGTGTCTTAAAATTGATGTTACCCGTTAATATAATAATGATTTATTACAGAGACAAGCGCAATGGCGCTCATTTGAAACACGTCCAGTAAAAAATACAACCTTTGAGCTATAGACATCAAGTTAATATTTTTTAAATTATTATTAAATCAGCTTCCAGGACATGCCTTTTTTTATTTAATTTTCCCAGTAATGGATCATGATCATTTTAATGGGTTACATCTATTTTGAGACAGTTTCGAAGGATTTTTGTCTCCAAATAAGTAGGGATGCAAAATATTTTTCCTCTCTCGTCCAAGGTATTGTAATCGAAGATTAATTGTTATAATAGTATACTATTTTCAAATCTGAAACAAAAAGTACACAATATTATCAATAGTAGAGTTATTAGCAGTCACATGGGTCCCGTGTACATTGAAGCAGCCTATATCATTAATGGTAGAGTTATTAGCAGTCACGTAGGGGAGTACATTAAGACACCCTATATATTTGGTGAAGATGATGATTTATTTATTATTTATTCATTATTTTTGCCTACACGTGTTTCGATTTTAAATTTGCCCGCGCACAAAAGCATTCTATCAAAATTATTTAAGTATGAAAATAAAATAAGATATTGAGAGGTTGAGAGAGAGAGAGAGATGTATAAGCAGTATATTTGTCTCTGCCTCCCACCAGACAGGACTTGACACAAGGTCAATGACCCAAAGGTCGATTATAGTAGGGATTTAGGGGAGGGAAAAGTCGGCCACGAGCCGAGGCTCGAGCCGTGCTTGACTATGCTGGTCATCGGCCCACTGTGCAATGTTAGCCTGATGAGCCTAGCTAGACATGGACCCAAAGCTGGGTCTAGGCACGTATCCCTGATTATAGCTTAAACTGAACAGCAAGGTCCAAAGCTATACAAGAGTGACAATGGTGTCAGTGATGTACATGGTGCCTTCAATAAGTTCCAGCCTTTTTTTGTACAGGCATTTAAAATTCTCGTAGACTCTTGAAAATTCAGTATGTTATTGCTATACATATTATGAGATGACAGGCAAATTTTTATGATTTAGGCTTGAAATTAACTGCTACAACAAGAATTGGAATACATCCTGATTTTCACAACTGGTGAATTTCAAAAATGCAATCTGGACGTGAGGACACTTGAGAAGAACGATATGCAATACAATTCTATTTTAAACTTGGAAAAAAATGCCACGGAAACGTATGGAATGCTTCAGACTGCTTTTTGACCATCTTGTATGAATCAAACATCAGTTTTTGTGTGGCATAAGAGATTCAAGTAAAGCAGGGAATCTGTGAGGGATAATGAGAGGAGTGGGAGGAGTAAGGAAGTCAATACACCAGAGTTGATTGGCCAAAGGGTTAGGGTTAGGGTTACTATGTTGAGGTTTTAAGGGAGTTCAGGAAGAGATTCGGTCAGATGAGGCCAGCACTCTTCAAATCGGGTCAGTGGCATTTCCACCAGGACAATAACTCCATCCTTGTCACAGACTGTTTCACTAAGATAGACATCAAGACAGTTCCTCGCCGTCCCTATAGTCCATACCTTGCTCCCTGTGACTTTTGGTTATTCCCTAAGCTCAGAGGCTGTCGTTATGAGACAATTAAGAAGATGAAAGAGGCTGTGATTAAGGTCATTGACACGCTCACACAAGAGGACTTCCATGGGGCCTTCCATAAGTTGTTGTAACGGTACAACAAGTGCATTGCAGCCTGAGGAGATTACTTCGAAGAGGGCTAGAGTTTGATGTGTGTACTATCAATAAAAGTGCCCATACGAAAAAAGTCAGGAAACTTATTTAATGATCCTCGTAGCTCGACCACCTGAAAGGTGGCCCAGCCTAAGCCTTCGGCCTCAAGTCGGCCTTTGTTGGACAGCACTTGCTTGCGTTAATGCCAACAGCAAATTAATGCCGTCAGCCTCGACGCCCGGGACGCGAGAGATGGATAAGCGAATCATTTGTTTGTAACATTTTTAAGCAAACCAGAGCTCATTTGTTATCCTACAGTCAAATGATTTCAAGTATAGCAATTTATTGCTTGTACTTAGTTAAATAAATTCAAATATTGCTATCTAACATTAATAATTTAAAAACAGTTAAATATTTTCAATGGTTCTTATCTAACACGAATTGTTCTATTAAGAATTGATCATTTGTTTGCACATAGTTAAATGGTTTCAAGTATTGCTATTTAACATTAGTGATTCTATTTATCAAGTATTCCTATCTAATTTACTATTAATCATTTATTTGCACATAGTTAAATGGTTTCAAGTATTGCTATTTAACATTAGTGATTCTATTTATCAAGTATTCCTATCTTTTTAATATTAATCATTTGTTTGCACATAGTTAAATGGTTTCAAGTATTGCTATTTATCAAGTATTTCTATCTAATTTAATATTAATCATTTGTTTGCACATAGTTGAATGGTTTCAAGTATTGCTATTTAATGCAAATAATTAAAGTAAATATCACTCATTCTTTCGCACAAATTTAACTGGTTTGAAGAATTCTAATGTATCACTAACAATTTAATTTAATATCAGTTATTGTTTACATACGATTAATGATTGAATATTTCTATTTGACTCATATATGGGATCCTAATAGTTGATATGAATTTGTTTCAGAGTAGACCAGAGCGTAATAGTACTAAAGGGGTAATCGACATTCTTCAAAGCTCCAGGACTGAAGTCGCACTATTAGGTCGTTTAGTTTCATATCCAAGATAGTAGTTTAAAAGGTTTTACCCCATCCACAGAGCTGCAGTCGGCGTATTCTACACTCCATCTGATTGAGCCACTACCACCCAGAATCAGAATGGACCAGTGAATAATGATAATGAAGGGGTACTCCAAACTCCATAGATTTCCAGAACTGGAACCACAACAACGGATGCTGTTTAATTTCATTCTGAGGAAACCCTTTTTTTTTCCAAGGGGGTGGTCTTACCTCTCTGCAAAGTTTGAAGTCCGCACATTTTAAGCCTTGCCGACAGAGCTGGAATGATATCTAAGTGATTTATAGATTAAAGTTTTTTATTGTTTATTCCAACTAATCGATAATGATAGATTACTGTTTTTACATCCAGCTTGAATAACTTCTTGCAAACCTACTTAATACAGATTAATTAAATATGAATAAGTTTAACTAAAAAGTAGACGAAGCGAAAAAGCTGAGCAGTGACTTTTTTTAATGTCACGTGTTTGTTTGGCTGTTATCTAAATCACATTTACAATCAAAGGACATAAATGACAGTCATTATATGTCAAAATAGAGTTCGTTCTTTTGGTTGGACAATTCAGTTGTAGTAATTCCGGTAGAGTCTAATTTGTTACATATCCTGTCAAAATGTGAAGTCTCATTATCGAACTCTGTTGTCAAACCCTCAAGGAAAAACGACGTTCTCAAAAGATGTCACGTCAGCCGCCGGTTCCAAGTGACTAAACGGGAAATTGGATAAATGTATAGCACAATGCAAAACAAGAATATCAGAACGAAAATGTAGACAGGACATACAAAAAAAAAATATTCACTAATTGTTTTCTTTTTGTGACCTGTCTACATTTATATATTGTCGAGTCATCTGGGGGCAGTAGACTACACCGACAGCATCTCTGCAGAGAGTAAGACCCCCAACCCTGTGAATGTCCTGTTTATGACATTAAACAATCTGATGCTGAGATTCCAGGAATGATGGAGCTTTGGGGAATGAGGAGTAACCCTTCATTGTCATAGCTCCCAGATACACTCTGACTCGGAGTGGTAGCATTTAATAGGGTCCTATTTCTGGCTCAAATAGAATTAAACTGTGTAGTTATGATAAACTGAATTGCTTGAAATACAACTGTTAATTTATATAAAAATGGCTTTGGCATCAAATAACCTACAAAGGTTGCCATTAAACCTAAACAAACAAACAAACAAACACACAAACACACACACACACACACACACACACATATATATATATATATATATATGGTAGTCATTCAATTATTATGGTGAAGATGGTAAAAGAATTTGGCAATCGGAAGCACTTTTTATAATTGTTCTTTTTTTAAGGAAATCAATAGTAATGGGTATTTTTAAGACCTAGACGACAGCATCACCTTCTTTAGTGACTGCTGAGCACGGAACGTTTTCGTTACCGGAGATTCAGTGTGTTTCCACTCCATCGACTGTCTCATCAACTCAGGCTCGTGATTTTTGGTGGGAGGGCTTCATCACTGGGTTATGAATTTTCAAATGGCCACATCTTTTAAACTCAAAAGAATTTGTCTCGATTCAAGTACAAGTGTTTACTTTTTTTTATTTTGAGAAACTTCCGCAAGCCACACAATAGTTCAGCGGGCCGCATGCAGCCCACGGGACGCCGTTTTCCGACCCCTGGGTTAGATGCACTATATAAAGAAAGAAAGAAGAAATATTAGCAAGACAGCAAATTATTGTAGCCATTCGAATGGGGCTTTAGAGTACCTTAATTGCACCTCGTCTAGGAGTCATATATTAGCATTAAATCATTTACTATACCTAAAAACTTGTAGCAGTGTACAAACAAATGATTAATAATAAATAGAATTAAATAGCCGCATACCATTGTGGTACTAAAGAGATTTGGTCGCCGTTGAAAACTCAAATGCGAAACTAAAGTTAAACATACTCCAAAGGTTTATTTACTACTAGGTATCAAGTAGCCACCGGGCGAAAGGGAGTAAGAAAACATGAGACGACAGTTAACTAGACAAAAATAAGCAACAGATCCTAGTGAGAAAAAGATGAGCAGACACAGACCTTGAATTTTTTCCTGGTTCTAATATGCTTGTCCACTGGGTCTGTCACCCACTTTAGGGCGCCCCAGAATTTGGAGCTCGTAAACTTTCTTCTTTTTACATCTCCGTGGCTCGTTTTCTATTGACGACTTTACCTATGGTGTCCTGCCGTCAATTCCCGAAAGGATATTAGTTTTCCCCTCACTTCTGCCTGTCGTGACGGTAGGAGAGACATCCGTTTCCTGTGCACATGCTCAAACTATCCTCAGACCTCCAGTTCTCCCCAGGCATCCCCAACTACCACGAGCGCTTCGGCCCTTTCATTTGGTGATTACTGACCATCTAATTATATTTATGTATTCATTCATTCAAATTCCCATGCGTACAGTACTCGAAACTATCTAACCGAGTACAAATAAATTATTAAAATCTAATAGAATTATTTGTGTTTAAAAGTAAACTTTAAACTATTTAATTGTCTACAAACGAATGATTAACATTAAATTGAATGATGGATGTTAGTAATACTTGAAAAATTATAAGTATTAGATAACAATACTTGAAACCATTTAACTGTGTACAAATAAATGAACTCTTAATCCTTTAAGAATAAAGTTATGTGCAAACTATTCACTTAAAAACCACACACATACACACACACACACACATATATATATATATATAGGATTTAGTATTAATCAACAATCAAGGGTGGATACGCCACTAAACCAAATTACCTTACCTAAATTTATCGACACACTCAACCTATCAGTACCCCTTGAAAATGTGACACTGAATTCTTTTGAATTTATTCGTTCGCAAATTACTGCACACCACTCCGAGCATGCAAATCACAAAGTTTGCCAACTTAAAAGACTTGTTTCCAGTGTGTTCCCAGCGGATTTCGCGTCGTTTGGTTCGATATAATTACCAGCTTCGTCACACACACACACAGCCAGAACTGTCTCCTGGCCTAAAAGGGTTCAGAGCTGGGGTTGATTGCACAGTGCCTGATGCGGCCTTCAAAGCGAATGCAGAAAGAACTGAGCAATTTTTGCTTGTCTCCTACGACATACGCAACCCTAAACTGACCTGAATCACGCCTTATTTTCTGGCCGCCACCTGTGATGGTTCTACCTATTTACCCAACCCCTCCGCTCGGGCAGGATATGACACAAGGTCAGTTTTTAAGCGGAGTTTAACAGGTTTTGAATTCAGAGTTTTCCTTCTCCTAGACTAGTTGCCTCACCAAGGCTGAAGAAACCAGTCTGCCCTACTATTTACCCATAGCTGGAGGGAGAATATTTGGATTCATACCTTTCCCAAGGGTATTAGTGCTATGTGAAATGCAATCAGTCTCGTCCAGGATTTGAACTCGTATTCATTGCCCACGGCGATAACGATTACACCACGGGCACCTCCATATTACACCACGGGCACCTGCGATGGTTTTACAATGGCTAAGGCTGATGAATTCTCAGAAGACATTCTTAAAGTGAGAATTGAGCATCTGCAATCGCTGACGCCACGCCCTCAGCGTAAGTTTTAACAGTATATGATAACTAAAACAAAACTTATTTGAACGTGGTGTTCCAAGTTTGCAGTTTTTATTTTTTTTTTTTTTTTGTCGAAGAGCTGACAGACAAACACAGTTAAAATTATAAAGAGCACAAATGCAAGTTCAAATAGAGTACGGAAAGATTATCTACCAATCACAAAGAAAATTTTATTACAAAATCCTGAATCTCACTCATCACACAGGCCTTAGACCACTACAAGTATCATTCCGAAGTTCCCCAGTAGAAACTTTTTTTGCAATAAAGCAAATGAAACTCCTCCAAGACTAGCAGAGTCTGTAGTATAGCCACATAATACATATGTATGCAGAATCATAACGGCGCAATGAAGACAAGCGACACAGTTCTTTAGAAAAATATACCTCTCGCTTTTTTGAAAAGGTTGTGTGTGAGCGGGAGTCAGAGACCGAAAAGTACTGCAACATATTGACCCCCACTCTTATGGCCATAACAGTCTTTCTTTCCCGTTCTCCTGGGCTACTCAACCAAGGGCCCAGGGGCCCAGCCTCTTTGAGTGCTGGTTTTCTTTACCGCATTTTATCTCGAACTGATTGAACTTCCTGTGCACCGAGTCATATAATTGTTCAACATCCACCTTCTTCAAAAATCGCACTCTTTCCACGGTCAAGGTTATATTCTGATATTCCTTGATCGGATGCACCTGTTATTTACACAGGTGCATTTCCTATTTTGACAGCCCGGCCGGGTCGGAGGCCAATATACAACAAGTCAACTGGAACAGAAGAATACGCTGACAGCGTCTTTGCTTACGCCGCCCAACAAATTTCCTGGTTATGACACTAAACTGCATCTGATGGTGAGGATTCAGTCCTGGAGCTCTTGGGAATGTGTATCACCCCTTCACAGCCATTCTACCTAGACCCGCTCTGACTCGGAGTGGTAGTATCTTTTAGGCTCCCATCTATTGGTCAAATAGGATTGTTTAATCCTTCACTATACTTGAAGCCATTTTAACTGTGTGCAAACAAATAATGAATATTAAATTGAATTATTTGTGTTAGATAGCAATACTTTAAACCATTTAACTCCGTAGAACCAGCTAGGGTTCCATTTATGGGTCAAATAGAACTGTCTAACCATTTAGCTGTGTGCAAACAAATTATTGATGTTAAATTGAATTTTTACTGTTAAATAGCTATAACTTTTTAACTGTATGTAAATCAAACTATTAATGTCACATAGCAATACTTGAAACTATTTAACTGTGTGCTAACAAATTATTGATGTTAAATTGAATTTTTACTGTTAAGTAGCTATAACTTTTTAACTGTATGTAAATGAAACTATTAATGTTACATAGCAATACTTGAAACTATTTAACTGTGTGCAAATAAATTAGCTCTGGCTTGTTTCAAATGTTACCTTCATACTAATCGTTCACAAATCATATATATTCTTAAACGGGGTTTGGCAGAAAATTATTTACAAGGGTTGATATGCTATGAAGCACAATCAATCAATCTTTTCTCGTTGGTTTCTTTCTTGGATATTATGACAAAAATTTTATTTGTTAAAAGAAAACTAATATCATTAGTAACTATCCGTCCTATGGTAGTGTTTTGGTCCCATTGTTGACGTATCAGTGTCTTCATGGGGATTCTCCATGGCGTAATGGCTAAAATGCTATACTGCAACCTCAAAGTAATAGGGTTCGAACTCCAGTCCAACTATAACCTTTAATTTGGGACAAAGAGCACAGGGAAAGGCATGAACCATCTCACCCTCACCAATGTGTAAAATAGTATCACTGCTCTTCTTCCACTAGGATGGCTTTGGCATTAAAAACAAAGAAACAAGGAAAGAATTTGTTTTCTGGTACATCAACCTTCGTGGGTTATTTAATACCAAAACCATCCTCATAGAAGAAGAGCTATGATAATATTTAACCCATAACTGGTTGGGTGGAGGACTTCATTTCTTTCTCGATGGAACTTATCCTTAAGCGAATATAACAGTGTGACTGGAGTTCGAACTCGTTCATACCGACGTCACGGTCCAGCACGTTAGACACAACAGCAAGAAAACACCCCGCTTACCACATTTAAAAACAAAATTTTCTTTAATCAAGTTATCTGACTTTCATAAAGATTTATGTATCTTAGAAAATGCTGTTGATGAGATTTTGGACCAATGGGATACATACACTTCAATAGTGAGGAAAGAAGTGTGAACCACAAGGCGGAACAAGTAGAAAAAGAAAACTCGTTTAGTCACATCCTGTGAGAATATCTTAGTCAGTCTATGAACTTTTCAGCCAACTATCGTATATTTGTTCATGCCACCCTGTGAGTGAAAGTTTTGCTCACACTTGGATACATTTTCTGGTCACGTTAGAACAACTATTGAGACCTCGAAAGATCTCCAATGAACTTGATATTCCCTATCAGTACGATTAGAGTCATCATTCAAGCATAGAGGCAACTTGGCGTGACGACGGATCTTCCTCGAACAGGATGTTCTCATAAATAAAGTGAATGAGCAGCTATATCCATTTGTAAGGAAGTAATTGAAAACTCATTCCCTACCTGACGAGGATATCAGAAAGATCTGCAAACAGCTGATTCAGAGCCGAGCAACGATACAATAAGTCGGACACTCCATCATTGGAAAACATTTTTTTTTTCTGAATACCAGTCACGGCATGTCTCAGTTATACTTTGAGGAAATCCCAGTAGCGTAGTGGTTGACATGCTGGACTACGACATCCTAGTAAGTGAGTTCGAACTTTAGTCGCACTTACACTTTCAGACCTTTGGGAAAGGTAAAAAAGAAAAACCCTTATCCCGACAGCTATGGGTTAAATAATACCAGGAATATTCTTCTAAAATATCTTTAGCATTAAATAACCCAAGAACGATTATTTGCTATTAAACAAAGAATCCAGACTGTTATTTACTTTTCACTCATAATCAACTCAAGACGCTTTCTTCTTTCAAAGAGAAAATATCATGGTTTGACAAAACAAAAATAGAATTTTTCCGTTGATTCAATTCGGGACATATCTCGAGAAAAATCGGCCTTGTTTATAATCCTCAAAATGCCATTCCTCCAATTTAACATAGAAAGTATAACGATTTGGGGTAGTTTTTGTTCTAGGGGTATTGATGCTCTGTCAGGTAGTCTCAAAATAGATTGACCCTTTAATATGATAAGGATTTATTCCTGAGACAAGCGCAATGGCGATCATTTAGAACACGCCCTGTAAATTCTTTATTTTGATTTTATTGTATCAGCTTCCAGGAGATGCAATCTTTTTTTAAAATTTATTTGTCTTAGTAATAAATCATGACCATATTAATGCGTTGCATCAATTTTGAGACAGTTTTGAATGATTTTGTCTCCAAAAAAGAGGTGACACAAAATATTTTTCTTTTCTTGTCCAAGGCATTGTGATCAAAGATTAATAGTTGATATAGTATAATATTTTAAATCAGAAACAAAGAAGAGCACAAGATTATCAGGAAAGTTATTGGTAGTCAAATGGGTCCCATATATATTGACACACCCTATATAAAAAATGATATTGAGACACCCTTTATAACCATGTATATTAAGACACCATAAACAACCATGTTTATTAAGACCCACCATTCAAACGTATAATGATACACCCTATATAACCATATGTAATGAGATACTCTATTCAAACATGTATATTGAGACACCCTATTCAAACATGTATATTGAGACACCCTATATAACCATGTATATTGAGACACCCTATTCAAACATGTATATTGAGACACCCTATTCAAAATTGTATATGGAGATACCCTATATAACCGTGTATATTGAGACACCCTATATAACCATGCATATTGAGACACCCTATTCAAACATGTATAATGAGAAACCCTATATAACCATGTATATTGAGACACCCTATATAACCATGCATATTGAGACACCCTATTCAAACATGTATAATGAGAAACCCTATATAACCGTGTATATTGAGACACCCTATATAACCATGCATATTGAGACACCCTATTCAAACATGTATAATGAGAAACCCTATATAACCATGTATATTGAGACACCCTATATAACCATGTATATTGAGACACCCTATATAACCATGCATATTGAGACACCCTATTCAAACATGTATAATGAGAAACCCTATATAACCGTGTATATTGAGACACCCTATATAACCATGCATATTGAGACACCCTATTCAAACATGTATAATGAGAAACCCTATATAACCATGTATATTGAGACACCCTATATAACCATGCATATTGAGACACCCTATTCAAACATGTATAATGAGAAACCCTATATAACCGTGTATATTGAGACACCCTATATAACCATGCATATTGAGACACCCTATTCAAACATGTATAATGAGAAACCCTATATAACCATGTATATTGAGACACCCTATATAACCATGTATATTGAGACACCCTATATAACCATGCATATTGAGACACCCTATTCAAACATGTATAATGAGAAACCCTATATAACCATGCATATTGAGACACCCTATTCAAACATGTATAATGAGAAACCCTATATAACCATGTATATTGAGACACCCTATATAACCATGTATATTGAGACACCCTATTCAAACATGTATATTGAGACACCCTATTAAAACATGTATATTGTGATACCCAGGAAATCAATGAAGGAACAAAGGATAGTGCTAGATATCTTGAAATAGGGAATAACTTACTTGAATCAGAAAAAATTCTTCAATTTCCTTGCGGTTGGATTTTTCACCATGAAAAAGATCAGAAACGTAATGCTGTGATATATATATATATATATATATATATATATATATATATATATATATATATATGTGTGTGTGTGTGTATATGTGTGTGTGTGTGTGTGTGTGTGTGTGTGTTGTAAGCGAAGAGATTTTAATAGTTATATTTTTAAACCAGTTTTTCGAGCTTACATATTTGACACCATTAAATACTGTCAAATATTGTTATTTAACTTTTTTAATTCTATTAAACAAGTATTTCTATCAGATACAAATGATTTGGATACAATTTTATCGTTTTAAATGACTGATCATAATCCTTAGTAAATTATTGAACTGTTCTATTTGATCTATGGACGGGACCCTAACATTTACCACCAATCTGGATCATAATGGACCTTGAAGTAATTGCAATGAACTGGTACTCTACATTCGGCAAATTTCCAGGACTGGAGAGAGGTTTTATTAGTGATGTTAAGTGTAGATGGATGTATAAAAAGTGTAAAAATATATAAAAATTTGGAAAAGTTTTACAATGAGAAAAGTTGGCTGTTTATGACAAGAAAAATTGGCCTATGATGGTTCAGCAGAACCGAAACGCTATAGTATCGACTGACTTTGTTTCTCTATAAATCCCAACTTTCTATTTGGATTACTTGTTCTCAATTTTTCTTCACAAATTGTCGGATTACTATCCATTATTTTCTCCCATATATATATATATATATATACACGCGCGTGCACACACACACACACACACACACACATATA
This sequence comes from Sepioteuthis lessoniana, assembly GCA_963585895.1. Taxonomy (NCBI): domain Eukaryota; kingdom Metazoa; phylum Mollusca; class Cephalopoda; order Myopsida; family Loliginidae; genus Sepioteuthis; species Sepioteuthis lessoniana. The sequence goes on from OY757934.1 coordinate 26,016,633, forward strand.
TATATATATATATATATATATATATATATATATTGGATGATATATATATATATATATATATATATATATATGTATATATATATATATATATATGTATGTATATTTATATGATAGAAATATCGTAGTGTCAGATTCAATACAAAAAAAAGTTTAGGGAATCTTTCTCAAAAATACGATGAATAATTTTAAAAACAAAAGTGAGCTAGTTCTTTCAGAAAACCTTTTCTTCAATATTATAAATCAAGTTAGTTTTTGCCCAGTCGGGTGGGGCAGTGGAATACTTCAACTGCACCTCTGCAGAGGGGTAAGCCCCCCGCCACTTCAAAAGGGTGTCCTAAATATGACACTAAACAATCTGATTATGAGGGTCCAGTAACGTTGGAAATCTGGGGAATGCAGAGCACCCATTGATTGCCATCGCTCCTTGGTCCATTCTGGCCCGGACTGGTAGCACCTGATAGGGCTCAATCTATGGGTAAAAAAGAACTAAACTGTGTACTTTAATTAAACTGAATTATTTGAAATAAAACAGTTTTGACATTTAACTATGTAGAAACAAAATCTATACTAATATTAAACTGAATTGTTTGAATTAGAACTGTTTGACTAACCTGAATAGCTTGATATAGAAATGTTTTGACAATTAAATTGTCAATTAAACTTATGCTAAACTGAATTGTCTGAAATAGGACTGTTTATTTATATAAAAAATGATTTGGCATTAAATAACCTACAAAGGTTGATTTGCCATAAAACCCAAACAACAAACCAACCAACCAATCAAGTTAGTTTAATAGTTGCCAGATTATACTTAACTTATATATTAATTTCACGAAAGTGAAACAGATCTATCTATCTATCTATCTATCTATCTATCTATCTATCATTTTCTTCTAATCTATCTCTCTATCTATCTATCATTTTCTTCTAATCTATCTCTCTATCTATCTATCATTTTCTTCTAATCTATCTATCTATCTATCTACCATTTTCTTCTAATCTATCTATCTATCTATCTATCTATCTTTCTATCTATCACTTTCTTCTAATCAATCTATCTATCTATCTATCTGTCTATCTATCTATCACTTTCTTCTAATCTATCTATCTATCTATCTATCTATCTCACTTCGTATCCATATATCTACCTATCTATCCCATTTGTTACCATCTATCTATCTATCTATCTATCTATCTATCTCATTCTGTGTTTTTCTATCAACTTATCTATCTTCTTTTGTACTTATATATCAAGCTATCTTTGTTCTATATATATATATATATATATATATATATATACCGATATGTATATATATATATATATATATATGTGTGTGTGTGTGTGTGTGTGTGTGTGTGTGTGTGTGTGTGTGTGTGTGTGTGTGTGTGTCAGTGTGAGCATAAATATATCCTCTTAGTGCGTATATCGATAATTGCTTAAATATCTATTTCTTCCATAATCCATCTATTTACGGAATGTGTACTCTTCTAAAGATTGATATGTATTTATGTCTGCATGTAATTTTGCCTCTATATCCGCCGTAATTACATACGTACACTAGATTCTTGTCGTTTCATAACAATATATATATTCCTCAATAACATTTACTGATCACCGAATCGAATTCACCTAAGGTTTACAATCGACAGGTGATTACGTAATTTGCATTTACGCCTCGTTTTATGCCCGTTAGCAATACTTATGCCCGTCTGATTGGATTGTTTTTAAGACAAGAACATTTAAATAAAACGCTTTAAGTCAAGTCCAATTCACTTGTTCTATTCCAGCTCTTCCTTGACGAAATGACAGCCGGTATTTTCTATAAAACATTTGGATGCTCAAATAACGATTAAACGTGCCACGCCAGTGACAATGGGATAGTCAGCGAGATAAACATTACAGAGATAGATAGATAGATAGATAGATAGATAGAGAGAGAGATAGAGAGAGAGAGAGAGAGAGAGGGTAATGTTTATCATCGCAGTAAGATTCATTCTTAATTTTGCTCAGTGAGCTGGGGCTGGAGAAGTCACCGACTACATCACTGCGGAGGGGTAAGACCCTCACCCCAATAAATGTCCCGGATATGACACTAAACAATCTGGTGATGAGGTTTCAGTTATGTTAGAGCTTTGGGAAATACTCCTTCATTGCCATCGCTGCCAGGTCCACTCTAGCCCGGAGTGGTAGCACCTGATTGGGTCCTATCTATGGGTACAATAAAACTAAAATGCGTCCATAAGCTAAACTGAATTACTTGAAATAAAACTGTTTTCATAGTTAAATTGCGTACTTATGCTAAACTGAACTGCTTGAAATAAAAATGTTTTGTCATGTAAACAGCATACTTATGCTAAACAGAAATAGAACTGTTTTGATATTTAACTATGTGTGCACAAAAATTATACATATATATATATACTGAACTGAATTGTTTGAATTAGAACTGTTTGACTAAACTGATTATCTTGAAATACAATTTTTTTACAATTAAACTGTGTACTTATGCTAAACTGAATTTTTTGAAATAGAACTGTTTATTTATATAAAAATGGATTTGGCATTAAATAACCAATAAGGTTGATATGTTATAAAACCCAAACAACCAGCCTGGACATTCGTGTTCGGCCACACTTGTCAGTATTGGGATATTCTTCTAACATAACACTATTTAACATTAACAATTTTTTTTACATCAGTCATTTGTTTGCACCCTGTTAAATGATTGAATTATTCAATTTGACTCATAGACGAAACCCTAACAAATACTACAAACATTCCGAGTCAAAGTGGGGCCGGGATTAATGACGGTGAAAAGATACTTAACAGTGTCACCATCAGATTGTTTAGTGTCATTTTAGAGAAACTCGTTGATTAGATCTTAATCCTTTGCAGAGATGCAATCCGCGTATTCTACAACCCCAGCCAACTGGGATACATGTTAGGATCTCATATATGGGTCGAATATATATGTTTGAAAATTATATGTGTTAAATAGGAATACATGTTATCATATAAATGTGGGTAAATTGGAATATTTGTTATCAGATAACTGTGGGTTAAATAAGAATACATGCTATCATATAACTGTGGGTTAAATAGGAATTCCTATTATCATATAAATGTGGGTTTAATTAGAATACATGTTATCATAAAATTCTGTGTTAAATATGAATGACTATTACCATATAACTGTGGGTTAAATTAGAATACTTGTTATCCTATTACAGTGGGTTAAATAGGAATACATGTTATCATATAACTGAGGGTTAAATAGGAATTCCTATGATCATATAAATGCAGGTTTAATTAGAATACATGTTATCATATAACTGTGTGTTAAATATGAATTCCTATTATCATATAACTGTGGGTTAAATTGGAATACTTGTTATCCTATTACAGAGGGTTAAATAGGAATACACGTTATATAACTGTGGGTTAAATAGGAATACATGTTATCATATAACTGTAGGTTAAATAGGATTTCATATTATCATATATATGTTGGTTTAATAAGAATACATGTTATCATATAACTGTGGGTTAAATAGGTATTATTGTTATCACATAAATGTGGTTTTAATTGGAATAATTGCTATCATATAACTGTGGGTTAAATAGGAATACATCCCAACATATAACTGTAATAGGAATTCTTGTTATCATATAACTGTGGGTTAAATTGAAATTCTTGTTATCATATAACTGTGGGTTAAATTGGAATACTTGTTATCCTATTACAGAGGGTTAAATAGGAATACACGTTATATAACTGTGGGTTAAATAGGAATACATGTTATCATATAACTGTAGGTTAAATAGGATTTCATATTATCATATAAATGTTGGTTTAATAAGAATACATGTTATCATATAACTGTGGGTTATATAGGTATTCTTGTTATTACATAAATGTGATTTTAATTGGAATAATTGTTATCATATAACTGTGGTTTAAATAGGAATACATATATCATATAACTTTGATTTAAATAGGAATACATATTATCATATAACTATGGGTTAAATAAGAATACATGTTATCACATAACTGTGGTTTAAATAGGGATCCTTGTTATCATATAACTGTTGGTTAAATTGGAATACTTATTATCATGTAAGCGTTGGTTAAATTGGAATACTTGTTATCATATGATTGTGGGTTAAACAGGAATCTTTGTTATCATATAACCGTTGTTTAAATTGGAATACTTTACCATATAACTTTGGGTTAAATTGGAATACTTGTTATTATATAATTGTGGGTTAGATTGGAGTACATGTTATCATATAATTGTGGGTTAAATTGGAATACTTGTTATCAATAACTGTGGATTTAATTGTTTGTATGACGAATAGTTAGTTGAATTTATTATTGTTCACTAAGAATTATTTATATTAGTTATTTAAAGTCATATAACTGTGTGCAAACAAATTATTATTATCAAAGAGAAATGATGTCTTAAAACATGTAATTGTGTACAAATTATTCGTTATAAATAGGAATACTTAGAACCATACAGATGCGCGCAAAGTATTCATATTTGATTGGAATACTTGAAATCGTTTAAGGTGGGGGTTCCCCGGAAATAGCTGCTAACCTGCCGGGCTGCAAGATCGTAGTAAGCGAGTTCGAATTCTAGTCTCGCTATTATATTTGTACCTTTTTGAAAGGCATGAACTTCCTTATACACAAGATATATGTCAAAATAGCACCACTACTATATATCTACTCGGAAGGCTTTGGTATAAGTTTCATTTCGTTATTTAATTGCATATCATTCATCGAGGATTATTGGTGAAGCCATTCTTGAAGAAGAAGAGCAGTAATACTATTCAACACATAGCTTAGAGATAAGGAGGTTCGTAACGTAACTGGAGTTGGAATTTTGAGGCCACAGTCCAGCTAGTTTAGTCGTTACGTCTCAGGGACTCCTTTGACTTTGGCATTAAATTACTGTTGATATGCCGGTAAACAGTAAAACAAAGAACAAAACCAAACCTTTCAGCTATGATTGTTTATTAAGGATAGTCATTATTAACCGGCTCTTTGGCCCAGTGGGAGACCTGGGTTCAATCCCAGGTCGCGTCATACCAAAGACTTTTAAAATGGTAATTGATACCTCCTTGCTTAACACTCAGCAATATAATGTATGTATCGAGGGTAAAGTGGAGCAATCCAGTGAAAGGAGTAGCTCCCTCCGCTAAACCTTGATGAAGTAGCTATTGAAAATGGGAGCCTTCAGGTCGCCCTCAACTACGGTTGCCAACTTTACTTTCTTTATTATTATTATTATCAGTCACTTGAAACTATCAAACTATATATAGATTATCATATTTACCAACCCCTCCGCTCGGGCAAGATATGATACTAGGTCAATTTTTATGCGGAGTTTAACAGGTTGTAATTCAGAGTATTCCTTCTCCTAGACTAGTTGCCTCACCAAGGCTAAAGAACAAAGTCTGTCCTACTATTTACCCATAGCTGGAGGGAGAATAATTGGATTCATACCTTTCCCAAGGGTGTTAGTGCTATGTGAAATGCAATCAGTCTCATCCAGGATTTGAACTCGTGTCGTCGTGTCCATTTCCTATATATAAATTATACGTATTGGTTAGGAATATTGATATATGTGTGTAAACAAATGATTATAGTCTATTTTTTCTGATTCCAGAGGGAAATTGAATCTATAGTTATAATTGCTATCAAATAATTAGAAATTAATTTAAATTTGCCATTAAATAACACAGCTACTTCATGTCTGCTTATTTTACCTTTAATCCTTTCAAAGATAAAATAATCTTCATATGAGTCGTTTGACTTTTGGATAGAATAAATTTAGGAAGGTACCGTATTTTTCCTAAATACTTTCGGCTGCAACTGGAGCGATTTTCGGGGGAACAAACAATAAAATGACGAACTCAACAACTAGACATATTCATTAAAATAAAGAGTTGGCGAATGAACGAGTGGGAGGAGAATTTATGGAAGAAAATAATTTTACTTGAGGTCAGAGGAAGAATTGGTAGGAAAAGAGTTAAAGCCATTTTAGAATGTGGCAACTAATTTTGAAGTTGATCTTGTTTAAGGAAGCTTTGTTTATAGAGAGCTTCAAGTATTTGGAGTTTTTTGGGTTTTTTTGTCTTTTTTTTTTTGTCTTTTTTCCTTTGGGGAATATGGACGTGATTTAGTGAGAATTTTTCTCTATCTAGATCTTTTAAGTTCAGAGTAGAAGATTGTTTTGTGGGAGAATATGAGGCGCAATATAAGCTTTTTTTCATTTATTGTTACTTATATTATATAACGCCTTTTTGATTTCATTCTATCCAGAAGTCAAACGTCTCATAAGAAGACTTGAACGGATCAAAAATAGAATAGGTAGAAACGAAGTCCTTCCTATTAAATTCAACATGTTTAAAAGGGAAACATTCATTCATGAATTAATTACTATGATGTTTGATTGTATTAACTATTTCATTATCTAGTTTGGTCGGGCCGCGAGCTTTTCAGTTAGCTGTTAAGTTTGAGCAGAAATGTAAGTCAAATTGGAAAGTTCAAGTGAGTGCACCAAGACCAGGATAGGGGACCTATCATTTCTACCCAGGAAAACCAAATGTAAACAAAACAGATTCATGTCTTGTCCCAAGATTGATTGAAGAAATGAAAAAACGGTGAAATTGGGGACACGTGTGAGATGACGCAATAAATTAGCGAGATGACATCATACTAACGATATCCTGAATTCAGATATACAAAAAAGTTAGAAGTTGGCGTTTTGTGTGTCAGTTGGTCGAATCGGTGGGGTGTCTCTGTGTCTCTGTTCATAGACCTATAGAGATTCTCTCTTTCTTTCTTTCTTTCTTTCTTTCTCTCTCTCTCTCTCTCTCTCTCTCTTTCTCTCTCTCTCTCTCGTCTCGTCTGTCTGTCTGTCTGTCTTTCTCTCTCTCCTCTCTCTCTATCTCTCTCTCTCTTTCCCTCGTGTTATTGTATGCAGTCTGAACATTGAACTGTATATCTGGATTATAAAGCGACAATTTCTATAAATTTATTTGACATATTACTGTTACACGAATACGTTCCAATAAATGATTGCTAATTGTTGACGGAGTGTTCTTCTTATCTTATCAATAACCAGGCAACTTGCTCCAACAAACCACTCTGACCGTTTTAAGTTCAGTGGATCTTTCACAAACACAACGCGGTCAGAGAGGGGATTGATTAACAAACCACCTGGAAATGCATATGGTAGTCACGGAACAAAAGCCACAAAAAGCACTGCTACGAATTATGGTATCACATTTAGCGCCGTTAGCAGGATAAGACCAAAGTAAAAGTATCGTAATAACGATATTATCACATTTTGTAATGGTGCCGTGAGAGAATATTAATACATTTCTTTGGTGCCACCATAGTATTACACCTATATAAATATATATATATATATATATGTATATATATATGCAGTATATATATATATATATATGTGTGTGTGTGTGTGTGTGCGTGTATGTATGTGTGTCGCTGTGTGTGTGTCTCTGAGTGTCTCTGTGTCTATGTCTGTGTGTCTCTGTGTGTCTGTGTGTGTGTGAGAGAGAGAGAGAGGGAGAGAGAGAGAGAGGGGGAAATCAGCTTATTTCTATAGTTAAAAAGTGTTAGTTTTTGTGCAAAAATAGGCTCAAGAAGCAATAAATTTTTGAATCTTTAGTTTTGCGTTTATTGACCAATCAGCCCTTACGCTTTGGTTTTAAAATTTCTCAGAGATTTGCAGACGAGAAAAGTTGACTTGCAGGCAAAGATTTGAAGGACCAAAATCCAAAATAATTTAAAAAAAAAAACCTTTTCCTCCCTAGACTGTTTAAAATACATTTTTAATTGAAATCATAGATAAATCTTCAACTTTTTTTTTAAATCTCATTTCGAGCTTACCTCAGTCTTATAAATAATCGATAAAATAAATACATGTTTTGTAGATTTATGGATCCATTTTGTGATTTTACTCAAAACGTTTGATTTCTTTTTTCTTTGAGTGATAATGTAACATTTTAGGTGGAGGTGTCTGTGGTGTAATGATTATCGTCGTAGGAAATGAACACGGCGATACGAGTTCAAATCCTGGACGAGACTGATTGCATTTCACATAGCACTAATACCCTTGGGAAAGGTATGAATCCAACTATACTCCCTCCAGCTATGGGTAAATAGTAGGGCAGACTAGGTTCTTCAGCCATGGTGAGGCAACTAGTCTAGGAGAAGGAAAACTCTGAATTCAAACCTGTTAAACTCCGCTTAAAAATTGACCTTGTGTCATATCCTGCCCGAGCGGAGGTGTTGGTAAATATGATCTAACATTTTGTTCCTTCAAGAATGCATTTAACCTTAACATCACTTATTCTAAATTGAAGGAAAATATTGTTTACATTGACATGCTCGTAATCTTTCCCAGCTTCAAGCGTCTCATTAAGGAGGCATACGTTATTTAATGGTTACTGTCGTAGGAAATAGACCCGACGATACAAGTTCAAATCCGAGACAAGACTGTGTGTACGAGAATCATTAAATAATTTTCCATGGGAACTTTTATTGATAGTACACAAATGAAACTCTACTCCCCTTCGATGTAATCTCCTCCGGGTGCAGTGCACTTGTTGTACCGATCCAACAACTTATGGAGGGCCTCGTGGAAGACCTCAGCCTCTTTCATCTCCTCAATTGTCTCATAACGACAGCCTCTGAGCTTAGGGAATAACCAAAAGTCACAGGGAGCAAGTTCTGGACTATAGGGAGGGTGAGTAACTGCCTATCTTGGTCAAATAGTCTGTGACTAGGATGGAGTTGTGACTGGTGCATTGTCCTGATGGAAATGCCACTGACCCGATTTGAAGAGTGCTGGCCTCTTCCGACTGAATCTCTTCCTGAACGCCCTTAAAACCTCAACGTAGTATTCATTGTTGACTGTTTGTCCAGTGGGAACCCAGTGCATGTAGATCATGCCAGTGCTGTCAAAAAAAAGGGATAATCAAATGTTTGTGGGTGGATTTGCTCTGTCTTGCCCTCTAGGGTCTGAGAGAGCCAGCATGCTTCCACTGGGAACTCAGTCTCTTGTTCTTTGGGTCATTGCAGTAGATCCAGCTTTCATCGCATTTTTTCCAAGTTTAAAACAGAATTTTATTGCATATCGTTCTTCTAAAGTCCAGATTGCATTTTTGAAATTCACAAGCTGTGACAATCAGGCTTTAGTAGGGTGTATTCCAATTCCTGCAGTAGCTGTTCATTTGAACTTGAAGACATAAAAATTGGTCAGTCATCTCATAAGATATATAGCAATAACATACTGAATTTTCAAGAGTCTACAACAATTTTAAACTCCTGTACAAACAAAGTCTGGAAACTTATTGAATCACCACGTAATTCACAAATCGCTTATATTATTCGTACATATTTCAATATTGCATTTGAATATTGTTAAATACTTCACTGAATATTGTTGTGTATTGGTTGAATATACGGTTAAATATTTTCTAGTTTTGGATTGGCTTCTTTTTTTAATGCAATATCAATTTTTGTGGTTTATTTAATACCAAATCCATCTTAATAGAAGAACATTTCTGATGCTATTTAACCCATAGAGAAGTAGGTTTTTTTTTCTATGTTTCCTAAGAGTTTAAGTACAAAAGTGAACGTAATAGCCCGAACTCACTACGATGTCGCAGTCGACTACGTTAACCACTAGGCTATGAGGACTCTCCTCTTTTTGTGCTGTTTAATTGAAGTAGGAGTCTGCGTATTCATGCGCTAACGTATCATGACCGCGAATACTTCTTTAGGATTCTATTGATGATACAAATAAGAGAGTAATGGGAAAACGTGTCTACGCAGCCCGAAGGAATTGTTACTGAATCAATATAAATATGCCAAAATGCCTTATCCTTATGATCAGACAAGAGAAGAACTTGATCAAATCAGTTATTGTGAATTTACATCCATCAAGCGATGTGGAACTTAAGAATGTTAACGCTCTTTCGTACATAGATAGATAGATAGATAGATAGATATTCATGCATACTTATATATATATATATATATATATATATATGTGTGTGTGTGTGTGTGTGTGTGTGTGTGTGTGTGTGTGTGATATGATTATTATTGCCGTTGAAAATGAAATAGATTAATCGAGTTCTAATCCCACACTCGCCCGTATGGCTTTGGCCAAGCACATATCCATCTGTTGCTTCCAAAGGTATGGGTGAACAGTAGGACAGGCTGGGTTCTTTAACCGTGCTAAGACACCAAATCTAGAAGACGGGAAATCCAATTCAAACTGTGATTGAGGGGTTGGGTAAATATATAATGTGAAATATTTCTATGCGTAATTTTTTTCTTTTGGCGTTTTACTACATTCTGCTGCAATATGTATATATATATATATATATATGTGTGTGTGTGTGTGTGTGTGTGTGTGTGTGTGTGTGTGTGTGTGATTTTTTTTCTTTTTTGTTGTTGGTCCCAAGAGAGAAAAAAGTAAACATTTCAAAATGAAAAGGTCTACTTAGAGATTTATTTTTTTAAGTATTTTTTATTCCATTTTTACATACGTGCATGTTTCTAGCTTGTTATTTCGTCAGAGAATATATGTGGCACACGGCCATATGAGGGGGTACCCAATGAGACTTGAACTCATTCATGTAAGTTTGTTGGTCGAATGTTTTTTAAGGTTTTGTATCGGTTTATATAGAGGCCACTATTCTGTGTTTGATATATCGCCATCATGTCACGCTGCCAGCATGAATCTCCCTAACCCTCTCTCGCCACCAGTCTCTATCGTCCATCGCTACCGGAAGGTGTTCCATGTTACATCCTGTATCAGCGCAGAGTTGTTATTAATAGGTTCTAGCTTGTCGTTCAACCTTTCCTCGTCCATGTGAAGGAGTTCACAGGAGTATGTTACTAATGAGTTCGTCCTTACTTCTCCAACTGTGTTCCACATGTCTGGTTTGTCTAACTTGGATAGTTTTTGTGATGGGTGGTTGGTGGCCGTACAGCTTCCGCTTTGTAGCCTCCAAGACTTGTTCAATACAGCTCGCAGCATTCTTGTGTAATTGCCGCGAAGCTTTTTCTCCATATGTTTGGTTAGCGTCCATGTGGTGCATCCATATAGTAGTATCGATACGACCGCTGCTTGGAAAAAATTGCATTTCATTTCATCGGTCAGGTCTGACTTCCATATGACCGATAGCCTCTTTGATTAAAGCACATGTATTCTGTCAAATCTGCGTTGACATGGAGACCTATGCCACCTCCTGCTCATTCCAGAATATGTACCTGGGATTCGGCTTTGGCGGGTGTATTTGCCAGAGGCGCTATATCATCGTGACTCTAATCTGAGGCCGCATAACTTTTGAAATAGTCAATTTGTCAAAAGAGATTCCCTGTGGTGTAGTGGCTAATATGATTGTAATCTCCAAGTAAGTGAGTTTGATATTCTTTCACGCTATTACGTTGTCTTTCGGACTAATATCCTAGAGATATGTTTGAACCTTTTCTGTCTTTCAGGTATGGGTTAAATACTATCCCTTTTACAAGAATGACTGTGGCATTAAATAACCCTCGAAATTTGATATTATATAAAACAAATATACTGCTCTTGACTTCTCCATAACTTTTACTAACTTTGCATATATATTCATGCGGAAGGTAGATACAGAGGGTTTGTTGGCCACTAGCCATAAGATGACGAAGTAAAACAGGGGTTTAATCAATTACAGAATTTTGTAGGCATCAATCTTTGGAAACCAGGGTCCGAAAAGTGGACAAGAAATTGCTTTGAATGCCTCTGTGGTAACATGGCTTTCCAGTGATTATCATATAATTCAGGAAACACACTCGCATTAAAAACCTCCATCCATCTAAGGAAATCTTTCTGCTTCATTCAATAAGCTTATAAACTTTGAAGATTAAATTTTTTGGGAACAAACAAATGAACATTTCCTGATAATCAATATAGATGCGTACTCTCTGAAAACTCGGAATTCAAACCTGTTAAACCTCGCTTAGAAATTGACCTTGTGTCATATCCAGCCCGAGCGGAGGGGTTGGTAAATATGAATATGGATGCGTAGACGGGGCCAGTTTTATTAACTGATTGGTTTATTCATAGGGAATCAAACATTGGCATGATGGTTAGAGTGTTAGCCAATGGCCCGGGAGACCTATGTTCAATCCCAGGTCAAGCCTTACCAAAGACTCCAAAAATGGTATTTGATGTCTCCTTGATTACCACTCAGCATTATAATGTACGAATCAAGGGTAAAGTGGAGCAATCCAGGGAAAGGAGTAGCGCCCTCTCCTACACCTCGGTTTAGTAGCTATCGAAAAGGTAGCCTTCGGGCCACCCTCTATAATGGATTATTCATTCTTCATAAAGGTATGCCACCGTGTATTGGAATATTTTATGCCAAGGAGATATCAAGTTGCGTTTATTATCCATTCATATTTACATTTTTAGTGTAATTTTGTCTTACGACTTATTTTATCCACAATTATTAAATGACAAGTATTTCTATCTATTACAAAAAATTCTCACACCGTTTGATGGTTACAAGTATGCCTATCAAATGGTAGTAATTATATGGTTTACTTATATTACATATTCTATTAAAAATAAGTCGTTTCTTTGCTCATAGTTATATGGTTTCAGGTAATTAATAAAGATAATCTTTGTTAAACAATTATAGCTTCGAGTATCTATTCTTAATACAAATAATTCCAGGTTATATGTTTTCAGGTAATTAATAATGATAATCCTTTTTAAACAATTATAGCTTCGAGTATCTATTCTTAATATAAATGATTCTAGGTTATATGGTTTCAGGTAATTAATAATGATAATCCTTTTTAAACAATTATAGCTTCGAGTATCTATTCTTAATACAAATAATTCCAGGTTATATGGTTTCAAGTGATTAATAATGATAATCCTTTTTAAACAATTATAGCTTCGAGTATTTATTCTAAATACAAATCGGACAGGAAACTGTTTCATTTTCTGAGTTAATTATGTTTACTTGACTTGCTCTAACGAAACCTTCGCTATAATGTGCCGTTGTTTTTCTTGGTTTAATACACAAATTCATAAAAGCAAATATATGAAATTTTCGTCATAGATTGATCAATTGATGGATTATTTGATAAATTCAAAGAATGATGTTTAGTTCTATCGTAGACAACAAAATATTATTCTAGATTATATGGTTTCCAGAGTTCTTAAAAATACGAAAAAAAAATTATGGTATCTACTTGACCAAAGATTGGACATTAACAGATACTACCACTTAAGGTCAGAGTAGACTGGGGTGTATGAACTTACCAACTCCTTCCAAAACAGGTAGAATGTGACACTAGGTAAATTTTTAAACAGAGTAAAGCTGGTTCGAATTAAGAGTTCCCGTTCTAGACCAGCAGACTTACCATGGCCAAAGGAGCTAGTTTTCGCTGCTATCAACTCATAACTTACGCTTTAATAGATGGGTTCATGCCTTCCTTCAAGAAGATTCGCATGAGGAGAACACGAACGATAACTGTAACGCTATGTAAACCTCGGAGTAATAGCAATAAGGGGGTACACTATACTCCCGTTTTGCAGTGGTCTTATCCCTCTGCATGAGATATAGACGGCATATTCTGAGTCCAGTATACCAGGTGGCTAATCTATGTGGTGCCATTCTTGTCCAGGTTAATCGTGCGATGAACCTGGTCGAATATTTCGAGCCATTATTACCACTGTCCATTTTAAAAGAATTGCATGCCAAATGCTTTCTACAGATTCATTCGGATATACAGGACGAAACATATACGCCAACGGGAATTGATTTATCTGTGATTATTTAGGGAGAAGCAACCGCTTAGTTTTCTTCGGATATGCCCCTTTGCTCTTGTCTCTTTATCAGTTTCCTGTTTTTGCAATTTATATGTCAACAGAAGTCTAGTTTTTAAGGAATTCCACTTTTCACTACAAGTCACACAATGCAACGGAAACGGGCCCGCTTTTACTGAAGCACCTTCGGGGTGTTTCTCTGATTCCACACGAAAAACAAACTTTGGTAAAATCCTATATAAATAAACTGCAGTATATTTTAAAAGGGTTTAAGTTTTTCTTTTCTTTTTCTTTGATACATATCTCTCCTGATGGTTGGTTTGGTTTCTTTGTTTAATGGCATATCAACCTTTAGTAGGTTATTTAATGCCAAAGCTATTCTCCAAGAACAGTAGTTGTACTATTTAACCCACAGCTGGGAGGATAAGGGGGTTCATACCTTTCCCAAGGGTATTTGCCCGAAAGTGAACATAATAGCGCGACTAGAGTACGAACTCGCTTACTACGATTCCGCAGTCCATCGCTTTAACCATTACACCACGAGGACACCCCCCTCATATATTTCCTGAGATGTATGCTATCGGAATATTAAGTTATAGTTTTATCTACATTTATGACTCTTCCTGACAGATATTTGGACAGATATACTTGTGTTTCTCAACTTATCAATAGTCACGTGTTGTGGACGGGTTAGTGAACTATCTTCAGCATATAAATCTTTTTTCTTCCTCCATCCTAGCTATAAATATGTTTCTTGGCCATGTACGCAGAACTACCAAAATGATCGAACCTGGCAACCCGGGTGATATACAGGTTTTGCCGCGAAAAATATCTTAACGATCATTTTTTTTTTTTTTACATCGATATTCATATATTCAAGGGGAACTGCTTCGAAGAGGATGGGAGAAACTACGTGTTAGATAAACAAGTTTTGTTTTACGGCCAAATTTTGCGGACATTTTTGGCAGCACTTCACACACACACACACACACACATACGCACACATACACACACAGAGGAACATAAAAATAGACACACATATTTTTTTCTTTTATTTCCTTTATCATTTTATAATATACCGGATAGGATATAACTGATATTAAATCTTATCGCAAACAACAACACTCTCGTTATTTTATCTAAAATTGAAATAAAAATAGAATTTTTTTTTTTTTAAATGAAAAAATTTTTTGGATATTTTCCAATCTATACACATCTATAGACATTATTTTTTAAGATTTTGAAAAATTTCATAATTCTTAATAGGATTCTAATTTTTTTTTGATCTACAGTAAATGCGTTACACAATTTTTTAAAAATTTAATTAAAAGAAAATTGGAACAGTGATTAAGCCACATACTTTTTGAAATCAAACACTGTTAAAAATAATATAACGCTACGAATTTTCTCGTTTTTTAGTTTTATTTTTGTTTTTTCACTTGAAAACAATTTTTTGGAAGAGACATAACATTACATAATAAAATTGCCCTGAAAATGGTTTTAGATTAAAAAAAAAACAAAAAAAAAACGAATCGTTAAAAGTGACATATTATTCATTTAAAAATAAATACATCCTCTGATTATCTCTTTTCTCGGGCGGAGTTCATATTTTTTTAATTTAAATACCGTCGGGTTAATTTCCATTTTGCCGTAATATATTGAGTTGTATAATATATTTTTTTAATCAATATACATATATATATATCAATATACTATATACCACTATTCATAGGTCTGACTAACGAACGTTCATAACATTAGAATTCTTTTATCAAATACAACTAGCATATGATATACATAAAAACTGAAACTCGCATTCTGCTGTCCATTGAAGCTCGCATTGTATTATCAAATGAAACTTGGATTATACCCTGCATATATATATATATATATATATATATATATATATATATATAGCATCATGTCATGCCGCTAGTAGGGATATCCCTGACTCTCTCTCGCCACTTTTCCCTATCGTTCATCGCCTCTGGCAGGTCTTCAGGGCTACATCCCGTATCCTCACACAGCTGCTGTATGTATGTTCGAGCTGGTCGTCCTGCTTTTGCTCGGCCATATGTTAGGGTCCATAGGAGTACATCACTTGTGAGCTCGTCTCTGCTTCTCCAGCAGTGTCCTGCATGTCTGGTTCGTCTAGCTTGTATAGTTTTCGTGATGGGAGGCAGGTGGCCGTATAGTTGGTGTTGCCGCCAGGACTTGTTTGATATTGCTCGCAACATTCTTGTGTAATTGCCGTCTAGCTTCTTCTCCAGCGTCCAAGTGGTGCATCCATACAGCAGTATCGACACGGCCGCTGCGTTTCATTTTATCGGTCAGGTCTGATTTCCATCAATGCCAGCTCTGGGTTAAAAAGAGTCTCTACTATTCTTTTATGATTTGATAACCTACGAAGGTTGATATGTTATTAAACAAAGTAACCAAACCATGCGAATATGCGGGAAAAAAATTGCTTCAAGCCTTTTTCCAGTTTAATGTTTCGGTTATTCTACTTATTTTGCTAATAACCTCTCCTCCACACAGAAAATAAATACACCCAGTTATACAAATATATATATATATATATATATATATATATATATATATATATATTTCAAGCAGAACGTGTGTTTTTCGTCTCTTCTTTTTTACGAACATTTTCTCCCAGATATCAGTTTGTTGAATTTGCAAATTGTACAATCTGTTTTTTTTCGCATCAAGAGAACAATAGATTATATATATATATATATATATATATATATATATATATCATCATCATCATCATCATGTCGCGCCGCCAGCACGGATATCCCTGACCCTCTCTCGCCACTTCTCCCTATCATTCATCGCCTCCGGCAGGTCTTCAGGGTTACATCCTGTATCCTCACATAGTTGCTGTATGTAAGTTTGTGCTGGTCGTCCTGCTTTTGCACATCCATATGTGGGGGTCCACAGGAGTACATCGCTTATGAGCTCGTCCTTGCTTCTCCAGCTGTGTCCCGCGTGTCTGGTTCGTCTAACTTGTATAGTTTGGGGTGTTGTCGCCAGGACTTGTTCAATACTACTCTCAACATTCTTGTGTAATTTCCGTCTAGTTTCCTCTCCAGCGACTTAGTTAGCGTCCATGTAGTGCATCCATATAGCAGTATCGACACAACCGCTGCCTGGAAGAAACTTCGTTATCCAAGTTTCATTTGATAAAACAATGCGAGTTTCGATGGACAGCAGAATGCGAGCTTCAGTTTTAATGTATATCATATGTTAGTTGTATTTGATAGACCCACGTTGACTTATATATGTATATATATATATATATATATATATGGAATTCGTGCCGGTTCTCTAAAAGCATGTTGATATCTTTAGTCGATCATCGTTCCTAATGTTACGTTCCCAGACAGAAATCACTAAAAACTCGATGTTTTTTCCTCCCATGAGAAGTAGGGATAGTGCTGGGACCGTTGTTTAGTATAAAAATAGCCGTATATTAGAAATTGAGACGAAGAACACAAGGCCAAAATATCAGATACGTCTTGATTGCTATCAACAGACATGACTAAACGACCGAGTTTCCATCCACTTTTTTGTAATATTGATTTTAGTGCTTTTAAAGTTCTGTTGATTACGGGTTCTGTGTGGGGATTTTCTTTAAAATATTCATATGTTATAAAAATCTTGTTCGAATATTTTTCCTCATTTATACACACACTCGTTCGTGCACACAAACACACACCGATTTATATATATATATATATATATATATATATATATATATCAGTGGCGACTCTAGCCTATTTTTGCTACTCGTGCCCGACCACCCTCTGTCAACTTCAGTTCCCAACCCGTGGTCCGTAGACCCAAAGTAAGTCATCATAGTTGCTATTGCGTGATTCTCCATTGTATAGCACAGATTGACTAACGTACCTTGCATGGTGGTTTTTTTGTAAACAATCAAGTTACTATATAATTTGTAGTCTTGTTAATACAGTAGATAAGATAATTTTTTTTTCCTTTCAAAAGTATAGAAGAAAAGAGAAGATGTTCATTACTATGACGAGAAAAATATGTTTATTAGAATAAAGAAATTGATGACAAAGATTATTTGTTGAAAATGTATTCAAATAAACAAATTTTAGTTACAGAATGTAATATATGCAACATTCATTAAAGAAATAGAGATGTTAGTGAAAAAACGAATTAAAACACGCCGTTTAACCAACATTTACCATAGCGATGATGATGACGTCAGCGACGGATATAATCTGCTATCCCCCCCGTCTCTCTCTCTCTCTCTCTCTCTCTGTCCCTCTCCCGCTTCCCAAGACAGCTGTCAGCAGTCACATTGTGCTAATTTTTTTGAGCACGGTATTTTGAGTTGCTTTTGCCATTGGCTACAGCCAAAAGCGAGATTTCTCTAACATTACTGTTATTATAAGGGTCTTGTGCTTGGCATGGATTAAGCGTGTTCAACATTATAGTCGATTTTATTTGATGTTCAATGGATCTGACGGTGGACGGACAAAGACCATCCGTTCAAAACAGCATCGTTGTATTATTCCCAGATATATTTATGAACTTTTGGCTACTTAGTAATCGAAACTTGAATAGATACGTAATTTAATTGAGATCAGACAAAGTATGTTTGCTTGAAATTAATGAATGATTTTTAATCCATTTTGAATATCATTGACCGAGTTATTGGTCGTGCCGGGCACGAGTAGCACTAGTCCCATCTTCGCCCCTGATATATATATATATATATATATATATATATATGTGTGTGTGTGTGTGTGTGTGTGTGTGTGTGTGTGTGTGTGTGTGTGTGTGTGTGTTTGACTAAAAACAGGCTTTTCCTGTCTGTCTATTCAGTCTTTGATGGATCCAAATCTTCAAATAGGTCGTTTGACTTCGGGATGGGATGAAATTAAGAAGACGCCATGTTTCCCATGTACTTTCGGTCCCAACTGGACCCATTTTCAGGGATTGAATAATGAAATGACAAACTCAATGACTAATCATATAATTTCATATAAAGAGTAGGAGGAAGAAAACGTGGGAGGGGAATTGCGAAAGAAAAGAATTTTACGAGAGGTATGAAGTAAGCTTGATAGGAAATATCCTATAGACATTTTAGAAGGTGGCTGCTATATTTGATGAAATATGTTTAAAAGAGAAAATGTTACCAATATATATATATATATATATATATAAGTAAAAGTAAAGTTGGCGACCGTGTCGAGGGCAACCAGAAGGCTCCCTTTTAAGTAGCTACTACACCGAGATGTAGGAAAGGGCGCTACTCCTTTCCCTGGATTGCTCCACTTTACCTTTGATACATACTTTATATGGCTGAGTGTTAACCAAGGAGGTATCAGGTATCATTTTAAAGGTCTTTGGTATGACGCGACCTGGGATTGAACCAAGGTCTCCCGAACCATTGGCGAACCCTCTACCCATCACAGCAATGAGCCGGTTATATATATATAAAGTGTGTTTAAAAAAATTAAAACAGAAACTGGATTTACTAATATAGAAGAAATAACAATAAATTAGATGTTAATTCTATTAAAATTAATACTCGTGTCACGGAATAGATTTGTTCCAACAAGTTTTATATTGGTCAAAGCACCTCTTTTGTTATGGCATAAAGCTGTGCCCTATTGTGTGGAATCAGGAATTTATTACAAAATTTGAGGATTCAGAAATACAGGGTTGAATATTCTCATGAATATTTACATCTACTTACACATAGATGTAGGTGTGTGTGTGCGTGAGAGACAGAGACAGAGAGAGAATAATAGAAGACCTGCCTAAACGCTATTAAGCAGGTAGGAGAACAAGATTTTTAAAAAAATACCATCTCTAAAGTCCACCCACTTTTAACGTGTCATTAGCTAGAGTAGCGAAATTAGTCAATTTATTCTGTCTGCCTTACAGTCATTGTGAAATGCCCGACATCTGGTCAGAAAAAAATATTATCGTTATCGTTGGCGAATGAATTTCCCCAACCTCTCCATTTGATCCAGATGTGAAACATGGTATATTTTCTAGTGGATTTTAACAGATTTGAATTCAGACTTTTCCTTCTGATAAACCAGATGTCATACTTAGGTTTACTGGAAACCCCATTGATTTGCCACATCTAAGTATATATATATATATGTGTATATATATCATTGTGATGATAATATCACGGATTCCCCTGACTCGGTCACGCCATCTGTCCCTGTCGACAATTACTCTTAGCAAATCCTATATATATATATAGTCTGCCCTACTATTTACGCATAGCTGGAAGGAAAATAGTTGGATTCGTACCCTTCCCGAAGGTATTAGCACTTTTTGAAACGCAAACAGGTTAGTCAAGGTTTGAAATCAGGTCACCGTGTCTATTTCCTACTATGATAACCATTACACTACGGGCGCTTCCATGATACGCATATATCATAACAATATATTGTGATCTAGTCAGTTAATTCGAGTCTTAAATCAGTCAAAGCTTCGTTACCTAAAAGTAGTGAATATTACAAAGGATTACACAATATCGATCTGGAACTTCAACGACGAGAAGCCAAGGAAATTGGGTGGTATTGTTTAATGCTGCTAGAGTTTACTGGGTTAGTGGTAGGGATGCTTTGGCGCCGAAACTATTCCTTATCAAGAGTCAGCATCTCATTAAGTCTTTATTGACCGCATATACATTGTAAAATTATATTAATATATCAAATGCATTATATATATATATATATATATATATATATATATATATATATAGGATTTGCTAAGAGTAATTGTCGACAGGGACAGATGGCGTGAGAGAATCAGGGGAATCAGTGATATTATCATCACAATGATATATATATATATATATATACAAATGCTTAGATGTGGTAAAACAATGGGGCTTCCAGTTAGAATCGAAATCACTGACGAAGTTATGCTATTCTACCTTCCTTAACAATTCATCACGTTAGTTGCGATATATATATATATATATATATATATATATATATATATATATTAAGGCAAGTTTTATTAAAGACGATGGAACACTTTTATTATTTTAATTGGAATTTTTCAAACCTTCTGGCTATTTTTCTTATGTCGAGATCCAGGTGGTAAAGGAATTGTTCCATAGCTTCTACCCAAGCGATTTTGACCATACTTTTGGTTGTCATCAGGGGTAGTGTAGTTTTGTGTTGATAGTTTGAGTTTTATTGTATTAATTATTTGTAGCATTTTCCAGTTGTCGCTTGGAACGTTTTCTGTGTTTTGAATAAAAACGTTCAATTGGAAAGGTTTACAAATAGAGTTAGTGATTTTAGCTATTAAAAATATTTAATATGTTTCTATATTAAAAGCTATTTCATTTATGCTTGTTTTTTTTTATTTTTATGCATATTGCTTCTTGGATTCGTAATCATTTTTATTATTATTTTCATATATAATTAATGTATTATCTATGAGAATCTCCCTTACATCGGAAGATGTAAGTTGGTCAGTGCTATTGTTGTATTTTATTATCAAATGTTGTTTTATGGCGCTATTTTCAGAACTGTGATAAGTGAGGCGACGAGATGGTATTGTTGTTATATAACCAATGTAGATATTATTTTTGTTTTTCGGGAGAAAGAAGATATGGCATAGTCTCTTTACCAGCTGGATCCCGACACAAGAAAAATATCAGGATGACTTGAAAAATTACAATAAAAATAATGAATAGTATACCAGCGTCAACATTTCTTTTCCGTTTATAGTGTTCTGTTACAAAATTAAGGGACGTAATTTGTGTTAAAAATTAATTTTAAAGAGTACGTGCTTCCTTAATGTATATATATATATATATATATATATAAGTTCAGTTACCCTACCGTAGTCGAGGCTGACCCAAAGTCTCTCTTTTCAATAATTTTCTACTTTCACTAGATTGCCTCACTTACC
The DNA here is from genome assembly GCA_963585895.1 of Sepioteuthis lessoniana. Classification (NCBI taxonomy): domain Eukaryota; kingdom Metazoa; phylum Mollusca; class Cephalopoda; order Myopsida; family Loliginidae; genus Sepioteuthis; species Sepioteuthis lessoniana. Next base: position 26,038,446 of record OY757934.1, read on the forward strand.
CTTGATCTGCACCTTATAATGCTGAGAGTTAAACAAGGTGGTATCAAGTACCACTTTTTGAGTTTTTAGTATGACTCGAACTTAGACTGAACCCCAGCCTCACTCCCGGGCCTTTGACGAACACTCTGAACCTTATGCCAATGGTCTGCTTAATATATATCTATATATATTTTAAAATAGGTAGGTCCACGAAGAGATTTGTATTTTTTAATTTATTTTTTTTCTTACATACATGTATGTTTCCAGATTTTGCTTTCATCAGAGAACATATATGGTACAAGGCCTTTTTAATAGGATATTCAATGAGATCTGAACTCACTCGTGTTTTCAGTTTGCCTTGTGCCAAATATGTTCTCTGACG
>OY757934.1:26043806-26048806 GCA_963585895.1 Sepioteuthis lessoniana
CTAAGTTTTACTTCTCCTAGACTGGTGGCTCTATCAATGTTAAAGAGATTTTTTTCAGGCCTACTATTACCCATATTTGGAGGGAAAATTGTTTAATTCATACTTTTCCTAATCTATCAAAAATGAAAACAGCCTTGTCAAAAATTTGAATTCGAGTCGCCGAATTGATTTCCTACTGCAATAACCGTTACGCTACGAGCGTCTTCAAATGACGAAACGGAGTATAGTCATCCGCAGATATTTTCGAAGGTTTTATCCTGGATATATCCTACGGGCAAATTTTTCTCCATACGTTTTGTTTGCATCCATGTAGTGCGTCCATATAGCAGTATCGATACTACCGCTGCTTGGAAGAAACTGCGCTTCATTTCATCGGTCAGGTCTGACTTTCATACGACCGATAGCCTATCAATAGCTGCCCATGCCTTTGCTAGTCATGTGTCGATGTCTGTCTAGGTTGATTAGACACTGCTCCCGAGGTAGGTGAACTTGTCAACTAGTTTCAAAGCGCAACTGTTTAGTGTGGAGATGTCGCCTGTTTGATTGAAGCACATATATTCCGTCTTGTGTGCACTGACATGGAGGCAGATTCCTGCAGTGGCTCGTCCTAGAATAAGTAGCAGGATTTCGGCTTGTGCGGGTGCATTTGCCAGAAGTGCTATATCATTGGCGTAGTCAGCGTGGGTAATTGTTTTAGTGGAGTATGTTCTGCTTCTTTCTTTTGTTAGCTAGAAACGAATTTCTTTGATTTTATCAAAAGATATCCAAAGCACGTAGTCTAGACATATGATAAAGAGGTATGGGGCTAATGAGTCTCCTTGCCGTACACCTGCTACAATGTCAAAGTAGTCTGTAGTCTGTGTCTCCATCCAGAGAACGGACCTGGGTGTTTCTATAGAGCATCATTGTGGCTGCGGCTGTTACTTCTGGTAGGCAGTATGCGAGGATTTGCTCCATCTTCCCCCTATGAATGGAATCAAAGGACTTAGTAAAGTCAACAAATAATACTGTTGCCTCTAGGTTTTTTGCGCGTACACCTTCAAGAATTCGACGGATAGTCAGAATTTGTGAGGTCGTGGATCTGTTTCGCCGGAGGTCATTTGGCTGTCATAGTACAACTCTTTTGGGTCTTGTTCAAGCGATGAGCAGACATTCGTACAGGACATGCGTTGCAATTAGTTAGTCCAAGTTCCAGCTCGGTCATTCGGCTCTCATTGAACCCAGTGTGCCTATGACCAATGTCGTCTAGCAAGGCACGAGTCTCGCCTTGTGCCCGATCTCCCTCTCCCCTAAAATCCTTATTGGGAACATTAATATTCGCTGTGTTTATTAGATGATTCATTGTCTAGTGGGTAGAGTCTTCGCCGATGGTCCGGTAAACCTGGGTTCAATCCTAGATCGCGTCATACCAAAGACTTTAAAAATGGTACTTGATACATACTTGCTTAATACCCAGCAATATAAGGGACGTATCAAGGATAGAGTGGAGCTATTCAGGGAAAGGAGTAGCGCCCTCCCTTACCTATTGAAAAGGGAGCCTTCTGGTCACCCTCAACAACGGTCGCCAACTTTTTATTTGACGAGCTGATTTGGTGCCAATAATTTTGCAGATTTGGTGCCAATAATTTCAACTAATCTTTACTTCGGCCCTTAATACTGAAGCGTATTTTCCAAGAGCAGGACTAAACTTGTGAAATTGTTCATGAAATACACATGTTGGTGACCGTAGTCGAGGGTGACCTAAAGGTTCCTTTTTCAATAGCTACTACACTGAGGTGTAGGGGAGGGTGCTACTCCTTTCCCAAGATTACTCCACTTTACCCTCGATACGTACCTTATATTGCTGAGTGTTAAGCAAGGAGGTATCAAGTACCATTTTTAAAGTCTTTGGTATGACTCGACCTGGGATTGAACCCAAGTCTCCTGGGCCATTGGCGAACCGCGGAATTTCCTATTCAAATTTTGCTTGTTAAAACTTATTTTGTTTGTCATCATGTCTCTTTTGGTTCATTAGCTAATAGTATGTTGTCACTAAAATATTCACATTTCAAATGATACCGACCATTTTTCTGAATCATCATTTAACCACACGCGCGGCAGACTTCTTTGAACGAGAAATAGTTCGGAGAGTTTCAGGCTTAAAGGTTTTATTACCTTTAAAATGTAGCTGTTACTTTGAGTAGAGTGTTCGCCAATGGTCTGGGAGACCAGGGTTCAATCCAAGGTTGAGTCATACCAAAGACGTTTTAAAAATGTTACTTGATACCTCATTGCTTAGCTCTCAGCACTATAAGGAAAAGTGGAGCAATCCAGGGAATGGATTAGCGCCCTCCTCTACACCTCGCTGTAGTAGCTATTAAAAAGGGAGCCTTCGACTCGCCCTCGACTAAGGTCGTGAACTTTATTACTACTTATGCTTGTGTTTTATGGATACTGTGGGTGAAGTCCCTGTCGCATTGTGGCTAACGTTCGAGACGACGACATCGTAGTAAGAGTTCGAGCGCCAATCATGCTATTACGTTCACTTTCGGACTGATACCCTTGGGAAAGGCATGAACCCTCCCAATAGTCCCTAGCAATGTATTAATTAGTACCAAACTTTTCTTAACGCAATGTAACATTAAAAATAAAGTTATGATTAAAGTGAAATATTTACAAATGATTCTAATTTCGAAATAAAATAACCCATAAGGAATTGATATGCCATTAAACAAAAAAATCAATGTTCGCATACGAATCATATTTCAAAAAAATTTGGCATGGAATAACCCATAAGGGTTGACATGCCATTAAATGAATTAAACAAACAAATGGATACTATCAAATTTTACGAGTATAAAACTAGTGCCACATTCATCGTAACGGTTATAACCCGAGGAAATGAATTTGGCGACCTGAGTTCAGATCCCGGATGAGGCTGTTTTCGTTTCTCTCTGCGCAAAATCACTTGGGAACATATCTCTTTTCCAAGCCCCAAAAATATGGGTAAACACAAGGGCATATTTAAACTGAGATAGGAGAGGAATATTTTGTGGTGAAGACGCCCAAGCGAGGCTCAAAGCTAAAAGTAACAGAGTCGACCGTGAGTTTCTTGAAGTCCATTTTTACTTCAGGCTCAACCTAAAGTCTGTTGGGTACTCAAAGAAACTTCTTGGTCTTATACTTGGTTTGTTTTGGATTTATTCTGTAGCATATCAACTCTCGGGGATTACTTAAAGCCAAATATAGTATATATATATATATATATATATATATATATATATATATATGAAGGTAGCAGAAAAACATAATCCAAATTGGGGAATTTATTATGATGTAAAGTTGACGTTAACGTTTCGGTTTCAGTAACCATCATCAGAATTATGAATGCTATGTGCACGTTTGTGTATTTTTTCGTTGTATATTTCTCATTTGCTCCTGTCATCTCAGCAAGCATCCATCGCTATGTGAACTATTTTGATATCCAAGTCCTGATGATGGTTACTGAAACCGAAACGTTAGCATCGACTTTACATCATAATATATTCCCCTATTTTGATTATGTTTTTCTGCTACCTTCATACTGTCGGATTTTAATCCATTTTAACTTTCATATATATATATATATATATATATATATAACATGTACGAGAAAAAATTGATAGGAACCTTATTTTTAAACAGGCCAGAGCCCATTTCATTGCATGCAGTTAAAGGGTTTCAAATATTGCTATTTTTTGTTTGCCGACATTTCTATGGTTTCAAGTATTGCAACTCAACTCTAATAATTCTACTTAATATCAGCCATTTGTTTGCACCTATTTTGATAGTTTCAAGTATAGTAAATGATTATATAGTTCTATTTGACTCCCAGATCTGACCTTAAAGGTACTACAAGTCCAGGTCAAAGTGTACGTGGGAGTAATGGTTATGAAGGTTTTCTCAACATTCCCCAAAGCTCCGGGACTTCAACCTCACCATCAGATGCAGTTTAGTTTCATACCCCGGACGTTATTTGTAAATGACCCATGATAAATGGGATCCTAACAGGTGTTACCAATATTGGTCTTTGTGGACCTGGGAATAATAGCAATGAAGGGGTTCTGCACTTTCCCAATCGCTCGAGATGGTTTAGTGACATATCTAAGACACACGTCATCGGGGTCTTATCCTTACGCTGAGATGCAATCGACGTATACTACTGGGCTCATTATTTTATACATCACAAAATGAAACTCTGGGGAAAGAGTCACCACAGATCAGTGATTCAAATTTTTAGCTGTTGCACTGGTTAAAAGGGTTAAATTACTACAATTTGGTAATCTGAAAGTTATGATTATTGGAAAAGCAGAATTTAGCTTCTGATTATTTTTACTATTTCCAGTTGTCCAAATAATTCTTGAAGTCTTTAACTGTCTCTCTCTTCAGTGGTTCGTCATTTTTCAAGTGGCAACCAGAGAGCTGAAGATATATTTAGGTTTGATTAACTGATTTTATCTGCAGGTCAAACCATTTGGGGTTATTTTATGCCAAGAGGTTCAGGAATAACATGCATTGTACGTACATATTTACATTTGTGCACAGTTATATAATATGTAGGTTTGATTTGGGTTTTTTTAGTAAATGGTATATCAACCTTCGTGGGTTATTTAATGCTAAATCTATCATTGCAGGATATCAACAGTGGTACTATTTAACCAATTGTTGAGGAGATAAGAAGGTTAATTCCTTTCCCAAGAGTATCAGTCTTAAAATGAATATAATACTGCGACTAGAGTTCGAACTTACTTCCAAGGAAAAGACAATTTTAGTTAGGGCATAAATATTCACTTGTATTCACATTACATAAAAGTTAATGTATTCAATGAAGCAGTTTGCGTTGTCAAAATCTAGTTGATATATCTTACGTGTGCAAAAGTTCTTTGTGTGAGAATATCGTTATGTAGGGGATAGAGTATATTTATGATCTGAGATATTAGCGGATGCAGTTATGTTATATAATAGCCGAGGGATTTCAGTTC